>OX422208.1:413124426-414361093 GCA_949130495.1 Sambucus nigra
AGAGCGCTAATCCTTTTTGGAGATAGAGTGATGTTTCGTTGAGAATTTGTAGCTCGTACCGATGAAGTCCGACCATGTTGATAAGAAAGATCATCAGATCTCTTAGTACGATATGATTCGGTGCGTCTAGATTGAGATGCCTCCAGTAATAGCGTTCGCCTAGTTCGTGAAGAGGGTAGACGGGTATTTCTTTGAACACTTCGTTGTCCTGATTGGATCGGCACTCCACCTTGAACAGTTTGTATAAGTTGACGCATGGTTTCTTGCATAGCCGTTTGGCCTTGGGTTAAATTAGCCATTATGCCAGCTAGATCTGGAACATTTGGAGGAGTAGATGGATTTGGAGGGATCCCAGCGTTTTGAATACTGGATTCCTGATTATCGGCCATTGATGATGAATTGTTTTAGTGAAAAATGCTAAATACAGTCATTTCCCGTAGACGGCGCCAATCTGTTGATGTAAAAAACTAGATTATCTCTAATTAATCAATCACAGATAAAATGAATAAATAAGACAAAGGATTTTTAAAGTGGTTCAGCCTGAGGAAAATGGCCTACGTCCACTGTTTTTGTATTGCTGACTGTTTATTTGGAATCCTGATAATAGGTTTACCAAGAGATCCAAAGTCCCCCTCTAATGAAGAGGTTACAATGTATTTATAGCCTTGAGGTTGTACATGTGAAATGACAATGCGTTGTTATCTAATATATACATCTGTACGATAATAATGAGCATTTAATGCGCAGTCGTCTTTTTGATTCTCTTGATTTGGATGCTCTGCACGCTAAGTAGCACCAACCGCTTAAGTTGTTCGAACCGCTTAAGTTGCTCGGTACGCTTGAGTTGCTCGGAGCTCTGAGTTGCTCGGGGTGCCTAGGCTGTTCGGTACGCTTGAGCTGCTCGGAGTGTATGAATTGCTCGTTGAAAGTATTCGTATTTGCCATATGGTTGACACGTGTCTTCAAGTGATTGGTCCATGTCATCAGACTAAATTTGGTATCAATATATATATTTATAAAAAAAATAAAAAAAATAAATAATAAACATTATTTTTTATTTTTTTTATAGTTATGTAAAAGTAAAAAATAGTAAAACTAACATGTTAAAATAGAAAAAATATTATTTAAAAAACAAATATATATATATATATATATATATAAACTAAAAATACTTATTTATTGTATGTAACACCAAACCGTCAAAGCTGTTTCATGTTAGCATATCAACAATATCAACACCTAAATAGTAAACCCAAAAGCCAACAATGGGCAAAATCAATTCGTTGTCATAAACTCATATTTTAAAACAAATTTAGACGTATACATATGAATCACCTAAAACAATCCAACAATTATGACAATATAATAAAAAATTGAGAGCTATTTATTATGTGAAAAAAAAAAAGAATTTACGTGAAAGAGAGAGGGGGAAGGGTTATGATTGATTATTGCCAAAAAAATAATCCCGTTGAAGAACCCAAGAAAATGTTTTAAAGTTTGAGTCCTACAATTGTCGTTCCAAAAATGTGACCTTAATTAAGAAAGACATGTATTAAGAATGGTTAGATGATAATCTATCATAACCTTAGTGTTATTACCTTGAATATTAATAAAATAAATTTCTATTTTTTTCATTTTTCTCGGTAACTTGGTATCATCCTAGCTTAATTCTTGAGTTTTTTTAATTTTACAACCGTAAACATGAGGGGTGTTTTTATATATGTGAGTTTCTAGAGGTTTGACGGTTTGAATTGCATGGGAACCCAAGTAGCCAATTTAGATATGCGAAAATGAAAGCCATGCATTTTACTTTCCTTTAAAAAATAAAAAGACACTAAAATTATTTGAACTATAATTAGAGGAGAGAGAGAGAATAGTGGGACTAACGTGAAGGTTCAGCATTAACACCTCTAATACTATAATTTGGATAGTTTAATCACGTAATTTTGTTCTTTAAAAACATGTGAAAAAAGATGATTCTATGATGTATTTGATGAGCTAATATAATTCTTTTAATCAAAGTTCATATACAGAGTTACTATATAGGAAATTTGTCATTCTTTTATATTAAACTTATAAATAAATATATAAAGCAGCAGCAATTCAACCAAACAAAAGCATAAAATATAAGAATGCCTAAAAAATTGGTCTCAATGAGATATATATACAAAACATCTATTAGTAATTAGAATTTTGTTCCATGTATTTACTTTTTTTATCAACACACAACCATATAACGCAAAACCACAAACTAAACTTCTTAAGCTCTGGTGTACCATTAAAACAAATTATGGTGTACCATCAACTCCTTTAAGATACCTATGTTAAAAATAAAATCCAAAACAATATGAAACTAAAACACCCATGTCAAAAGTTTACCAAAGAATGTATATGCCTTGTTTCAACAACTTTTTTGTTATTCAATACATATATATCTTCCTTACATGGATCCAATGAAACTGAGAAGTCAGATATTAAAAGAGGAATATAAGGCTTCACAGCATATATCGCCTGTAACGAAATTGAAAAATCTGATATAAAAGGAACCATACAATAAATCAAATTAACTTTAAAACTTGACGCTGAAACAAACAATAAAAATGAAGGCCCAATAATAATATTAGCAAAGAAAAATAATCATCACCGAATGAATGAATGCCTATTTGTCTTCCAGACCAAGGAAGAAAGAAAACAGAGAAATAAACAATATCATGCAACTTTTTAAACAGTATTTTTTACATTTCAGCGGGAACTCTACTTACTTTTGGTAAGCAAATAATTAAGTGGATGGAGCCAAACAAAGAAATAGTTGTGAATGTGAATGGTGACGGAGGGATGAATGAAGGAAGATAAAAGATGGTGAGTACCGAGAGGGGTGGGTACCAAGGAGTTTTATAGGAAAAGGTGTAGTGTAATTTAGAACTTGAAAAGTTTGAGCACATATTTTTTAAGAGTTATTAAGAGAGGCGGTGAGAATACAATGTATGGGTGGAGAAGGAAGTTGTAACAGCTTTCGAAAATGAAAGGGATGTGGGTAAGAGAAGATTAAGGGATGCTAATTAACGTAGAGAAGCCTATTGTATTAGAGTTCATTAATTTATATTTACACCTATAATCTATCGTTTTAGAGGTATATAGATTATATGATCTTAAATTATCATGATATCTAAGAGATCAAAACACGTACCTTGATCCATGCTACTAACGTTCTTTAAAAATTGGGTGAATGCTTGAGTAAGACTTTGGATCTTCTTAGTACCTTGGAATATTTCCTTGCGACTTTCTTCATCACGATAAGAATTTCGAATTTTTCCTCCAATTTTCTTATATTGCTCTTCGATGAGAATAATGATATTCAAATACATATTAATACATAGTGAGATGAGCTAAGACAGACACTCAACTTCTACCGTCCATCAGAGTAAATTTCAGGAGTCCTTTAATATTTAATTAATCAAATAAGTGTTTTGATCAACCATGTTAAATGAAATTGACTATTAGCATAATGGGTACCCTTATATGAATCAAATCTAACTCTTAATTTACCTAATTATGGGCCACATTAAATAATTATTGGAATTCAAATAATAATTCTAACATCAAACAATTTGGATCATTAAACAATTTGGATCTCAACACAAAATAGAGTATCCTAGCTTATAGAAAATATATTAAGGGGTCTAAGAATACAATATATTTTTGAATTACAAACTCAAACACTTAAAAAGTTTTAAACCGGTAACCACTTAGAGGAGTGCATTGACTATTGAATTAGAACATACTTGTCTAAAGAACTCTCAAGGATTCATATCGCTAATCCAGACATCACATAGACGATGTTCATATTCCATTTACAAGACAATATTACGGTCAAATATATGTTAGCTCTTTTTTCCCTACATTTTGTCAGCTGATACCTACTGAGGTGTATATATTCTTACGCAGCTAATTAGTCTGCACGTTTCTGTGTTTTTAACAAAAACACCTTGGCTGCCTACCGTATTATAAAAAGGAAAAATGATATATTTGTAATCACAAACTGATGGGGAATAATCCAAAATTCATTTCATAACAAATCGGCAAAATAGTTTTTTTTTCTAATATTTATTCATTCCCACTAAAGGCATACTTTGTTGGGATGCGTCTAACCACATGATCTTGAGAGCCCAACAACTAATGATTCAATAACATTTAAGACTCAAAAGAGGAGTTTAAAGCTTAAGCATGTCTGCATGTGCCAATTAGACCAAAGAATATCCATCAAGCAAACATAAACAAAGAGTTATAATCTTTTTGTTCGTATTAAACCAGCCTTTTTGCCTGATAAGTTATTTTTGTCCTGTACGGCTTTAATTAAGAAGAAATGATTTGTTTTCTTTTATTGACCTTCAGAAGACAAGAAGCCATTTCAACCAAATAAGGCCACTCATAGCATCTCCAATGTTACTACAAATTGAGAAGAAATATGGTGCATATAAGATCCATACATATTGCGACAAAAGTATGGTAAAAATGGGAAGTCATTATGAGGGTAATTCTCTTCATGTCTATCCACTCAGCAAAGAACGTACGATTAGAAAGACATATTCTGCTTTTTCCTTCAATACAGAAAATATGTTTAAACAATTGAATTGGAGATTCTTTTTTCAGTTCATTATATATACAGATTTTTTTAAAGCTGTGATGATAAAATCTCTAAGGGTCTGTTTGGCAATCAAATTTCAAATTATGAAAATAGAATTAGAAGGACAATTTTAATTTCACGAAATTGAAATTATTGACATTCTCATTCAAATCTCAAGTCTTTGAATTAGGTTGTCAAACGAGCCATAAACATAATTAAATGTACAATAGTCTTGAAAGATCCAATTCATATACCCTCCCGAAAGATTTAATGCATATTTACACTAGAGATTGGTCACCTATGGTGATATCATGCTTTTTGAAAAATGAGGAAAACTAGGCAATTTCGTAGTGTACGCAAGAGAAGAAAAGTAGTACATCGTGTCGTTGAAGAATGTTTGATTCTCTTGCAAGAACATTGGGCCGGGCCAGCTCCTAAAATGCTTGTATTGTCCTTTAAATATTCACCACTGGCGAGTTGAAAATTAAACAGTAACATGACATCACGACAACATGTATTCTAGACGACAAAACTTGAAATTTTTCATGGAGGAGAGAGTACTCTTTCCTGTCATTTTTATTATAACTTTCTTAATTCATGAAGAATTCCATATTATGCAAATCAGGTCAGCAATGACTTATTTCAATTGAGAACTTCCAAAGTAGTGTCATTCTTCGTGCTCTTCTTGATGATTAAACTCACGATCTACAAAGCCCGGCCTCACATGATTTATATATTGTCGTCCTGTTGTTTTTAAATAAATATATTGGGTAAACCACAAATTTTGATATTTTTATTGACTATTTTCATTCAAATCAATTTGGGTTGATGTTTATGTATGTTGACAACCAAAAGTGGAGGCAATGAATAATAAGTAAAATAATCAAGAGAGAAGTAATGATAATAGTGAATGGGGATGAGAGACAGAGAAAACACAATGACTTTTACCTGGTTTGGCCCCTCAAGGAAACCTACTTCCACGGTGTTGTTGGGTTTGTATTCCACTATTGCCAAAGTTACAATTCGGGCGGCTAATACAACTCGTTGCTTGAGAAGATACTAGCGAAAGTCCCTTCCTTTTGTGGGGTAGCATCATATTTATAGGTAATTTATGGGTATTTATAAGAGGACGGGTGGATTGCCCTTATAACTCGGGCCGTTACACTTGATGGTACATGTTTATCATAATAATAAACTAAAGCGCCTGGGATCATGGGTTGGCTTTATGGAAAAGTGCGTGGATAATTAAGTTGCAATAAACACGTTATTATATTCCTAAATAATTAATGAGGGACATTCAATACGTATTCGCCCATGGGAGAGTATGATGCGTCCAACCTTATTTAAGGGGATGTGACAGCTATCCAGCAGGTCGGCTGAGCATATTAACACTGAGACAACCTCATTTTGGAGTAGAGCCGAGAACATTTATTAATTATTTTTCCATTTGGAGCTTATTCACCTTTGGGACTATATGGGTATAATAGAAAGCCCCAAGACCTCTTGCACGAACTCTACAACTTGATGCAGGGTGAGTGGAGGAGGTGTTATATGTTGTTCATATTAAGACGTCGTCTTTAGGGTTCTTTAAAAAAATTTAGGGACACGTGTCTAGGTAGCTGAAGTGTCTTCTTTGTAATGATAGCGACTAGACATGCGTATTGATACTCTGTACCATCATTTCATTTATGCAGATTTGCTGACGTTTGGCCTTTCCAGCTATGATTGCTAGACTGCAATTGTATAAATATTGTTTCTATGGATCCCATAAACCTATATTCCCTTTTTGAGGCTATGGATGATGATGATGAGGAGGACCTTGATGGTTCCTCTAACACTTATAATCCTACCAAAACTGATGCTCGCTAGTATTAGTGTACTATCACTGAGGAGGATCTTAACGTGATGAGAGAAAAAATTTCCATTCCCATAGTTATCCAAACTAGAATACCTTAAAGCCTGTCAGAGAGTTGTTACTCTGTAAAGACACCGAGAAAATTTGCATCCCCTTATGGGCTCTCCAAGTGGGATTGAGGCTACCTCTTCATCCCAGTGTTCATTCTATTCTGAGGGGTTATGGAATGACTCTGACCCAGCTGCCTCCCAATGCCTATAGGACCATACTAAGGGCCATGATATTGTGAAAACTTAGAACATGATTTGACTTGACGGGGGAGATCTTCATATATGTTCACAGTTTGAAAGACAATGCCAAAGCCCCTGGGTATTACTTTTTTTCTGCTCGAAAAGCTTAATATATGATGGTCATTATAGTCTTGTCTAACAATTATAGCTGAAAGGGACAATATGTGTTTATAAAAGGAGACTGGGTTAGGTCCCATGAGCAAGATAGGTCGTGCAGGGTTTCCAGGGAATGAAATGGACCCAGTGATATAGGTAAAACCTTTTTTGTCATTTGATATCTCTTTTTTTAATCTAGTCGTCTTACCGTTATGATATTACTATTATGTTTTTATTCATTTAAGTGAAACGAGCCCCGAGGCTTCCCAAGTCTTTGGTTGACCTTATCGTGTCATACTGAGAGAAGGTTGGGCGGCGTAAAAGACCCATCTTAACATAGGTGATCAGCTTGCAGGTGGAGAAGGAAATTCTGAAGCAGGTAAATTATACTGGCACCTCACTTGCTATCCTTTTTTGCTTTAAATATATATGCTGATGTCTATGTTTGTCATCTTGTCAGGTGTAGAGGAGCATCCATCTGAAGAGACATTGAGAATGGCTCCTCATCACATTAATCTCATGGCCTTGGTTGAGGCTAGGTAAAAAAGAGTTGATATTAGCTAGATGCAGATTGGGGTCAAGAAGGCTACTGCTTCTAAGGTAGCCGACCAAGCTATTCACCAGCATGAAGCTGAAGATGTTACCCAGGCGAAGGGCAAAGCCCCCATACATCCTTAAGCCGAAGATAAGATATCTCGAGAATAAGAGGAAGACATACAACTTTTGTATAAGTTTTTGAGGGGGCTTGGTCGTACTTCTGAACCTGGTCAGGCTTCAGGTCTAGGTCACACCTCTCGATATGAAAAGGTTTTCGAGTTTGAGTTTGATCTTATACATAAGGTCACTTATGAAGACATGAAGTCCGACTAGGACTCCGTATTTTACCATGCTAGGAATGCCATTGATCTGCTTGGCTATAGGGGTCATGTAAAGGATTCGACTTCCTGCGCTGCTCTAACCGAGATTCAATGTGGACTTTAGCTCAACATCCATTCTCAGTGGTATTAATATCTCACCAATTGTTTATTATAATTTTAGTATTTGATCGTAGTGTCATGATTATGTCTCTATGTTTTTTCTCCAGGCATCCATGGCATGTACCATACTGCAGGAGAAGTCCTTGGTGAACCATATGGCTTATAATGAGCTGGTCGAGGAGAATAAGATGTTGAAAGCCGATCATGAAAAAATATCCGTTGAACTAAAGGAGAGAGATGAACAGTTAATGGCAAGGAATGAAGACTTGAGCAAGGTGGAAAATGAGAACACCCTTCTCAAGGAAAAGTCTGATAACGACGATGCCAAGATCCAGAGTTTGAATGATGCTCTTGTTACTGAATGAGAGAAGTTTGAAAAATGAAATTCTTCTCTTGCTATAGAGTTGTAAGCTACCCGGGATGCCCTTGTTTCTGCTGGAACATCTGTCATTGAGGCTTACAAGTCCTCGACGGAATTCAACACTGAGTGCCTTGGTTATTTTTTCACGGCTATGAGGTGTTGAAGAATAGGATGGAAACTCATTACCCCGATATCGCCGAGACGGTGAATGGATGGCAAGAAGACAATGAGGAAGCTACGACTTTGGCTGGAGAACAAGGTCGTGATCATCAAACCAACACCCATGTTTGATGAATCTCTGTAGATCTTTTTAGTGTTATCTTGTATCTGTCGAGTAACAACTTTGTATTTTTAGCACATCGTATATGAAGATATTCTGGTTGCATTACTATCTCTTTATTTAAATGTGGCTTATCAATCTTCTTATTTATATCTTGTTGCTGAACGATGGTTGAAAACGATAGAACTATTATTCCTCAAAATAATATATGAGGCCTTTTTGTTCACAACTCGTGGGGTCTTATAAAGTGTTTAGGTTGATCTCCTTATTCTCAAACTTATGATAATAAGTTTGTACAAGTTGAACTGTTCGTGACCTTTGGGGTCGTATAGTCTTTTGATCGACCACCTCGCTCGCAACCTATGAGGTCGTACGAGGGTTTGGAAAACTTGTGAAAATAATTACTTTTTAAGCTCATGAGAATAATTATGCATAAGGAACAAGTACTTTTGTTAGAATTTTTAGCAGAACGATTTAGATATTTTTATTATATCTTATACCGAAAAGAAATCAATAAAATGAGAGATGAAAACATTATTCTCTTGATTAAGAAAATGCAAGTTACATAAACAAAATGACTAAAATATCACTAATAATATTTCATAAGGTGTTCTGAATTCCAGGGGTTTTTGAACTGTTCTTGATATGCCCCAAGTGTAACCTCGGCCTAGAGACACCAACCTCAGCCAATATCAGGCCGAGACATTGATCGACCCTATGTAGCCCATGGGCCCACGATATCATCCCTCGGCCAGACCAACCTCGGCCCAGGCCGACACTACCATATACACTTCAATGGACACTACGCGCATCGTAGGCATCAACAGCAACCTCACGTACCTGGGTATAGCAACCTCGATCAATAGTAGGCCGAGGTGACAAGGAGCCCTGATAACCTTCAACATGGAACCAGTCCTACCTCGGCTTGGGCCTAGGTGACAAGAAGCCTTAGTAATCGTCAGCATGGAATCAGTCCAGCCTCGGCTGGGGCCGACCCCAGCATAATGTCTCGGCTGAGATCAGGCCGAGACTTCTTATAACACATCTCGGATTGAACGGACATCAAGCCTTTACAGCTCGGCCTCTCCCAGGCCGAGGTCATTCACCAATATGACTGCCGAGCATCTGTTGACATTTGGATAAGGACACCTGGGCGCAAATCAGTTGTAACAAGATTATTCTCCACACATGGGGAGAATATTTCATCATCATTCCTTACATGTGACAGTGACAGATGGCACTCCCACATTGGTGAGGATATCATACTCATGCTCATTGCATGCATGGGGGGTACACTACACTCCCTTGGCACTATATATAGGGGTCATCCCCTACCTTGCAAAAGGATCCCAGTTATTAAACCCTAGCTGAAAATCTGTCTAAATATATAGTAGAGAGAGAAAGCTTGAGAGAATTGTATCCATGGCCATTAGTGCCTTCATTCAGTGACATTACTCACACGCTCACAGTGGACGTAGGCCAGATTGGCTGAACCACTTAAATTCCGGTGTTGATTCCTCATATCCTCACCTCCTTCTCTTATCTCTTTATATAGCTGTGCTGCCATTGTTATTCACATATTGAGCTTGGAAACACCTTACTTGGTGGTGCTGATTCTTAGCATCATCATTTTGGCGCCGTCTGTGGGAAGGAGAAGCTATCTCTTATTCTTTTTCTGCTTAACCTCATCGGAGACTCTGGTGGTGAACCAGGAACCACCCCTTGCGTGGAGCTGTTTCACCATTGAAAGAGGTCCTTAAGGTATTAAGCTCACTTGCCGCTCAAGCTCTTTATTGTTAACACATGGCACCATAATTACCACCGCCTCTTCCGCTGCCCGGAGGTGGAGGGGCTAGCTCCAGTCAGGCTCCTCCCCAGTCCGAAATGGTGGAGGTAGCAGCAGCCTTGAAATCTTTAGCTGCAACACAGCAAGCCACGAAGGAGCAATTTGCCCAGCTCAGCCAAACCATGATGATGAGGCCACCTAGAGTCTCACCGGACATGATAACTCCGACGGTAGTTCAGCTTTATCCTGACGCCAGGGGACCACCCCAAGCGCCCATGAAGGACCAAACTGCACCTCAGCGGAGGAGGGACGTTGCTGACCCTAGGCGCTTGCACCTGTGGAGGCAGGGAAACCCTTTCCCAGAGGACAAGTATGATGACCTAGAAGCTGAAGAGGCCCCGAAAGACTACTGGGAGCCGTATGAGGTGTCAGATAACACCGTACGACCTCTTAGGCAGAGCCAAGGATGTGTCGGCCGAAGAAGAGATGAGGCCCAAAAAAGAGGGTCGGCCTTTGATAGGCAGAGTCAAGGATGTGTCGGCCGAAGAAGAGATGAGGCCCAACAAAGAGGGTCGGCCTTTGACAGGTTGAGCAGAGGGTCGGCCTTCGAGAGGCTGGGCCCGGTGAATGACCTAAGACAGAGGCTGTCAAGGTCGAGGAGCGCGGCAGGCTCTCAAAGAGGGGGTAGGCAAGGTCGGCCAGACCAAGGCCGACCCTGTGGAGGAAGATCTAGGGAACAGGAAGAGGTCAACAGTCAACGTGTTGTGGCTGGGGAACCCTCTGTCCATCGCAGGGAGGTGGCAGGGGATAACCTCGGCCAAGATGAAGAAAGAAGACCCTGGAATGACTCTATCCAACGCCTAGATGAGAAGATAGGAGACCTCATTAAGAGCAGGGACCCATTGCAGAAGGGGTCACTCAGAGGGCTCCCCATTTGTGGCTAGGATAGTGGGATTCCCAACCCCGTCCAAGTTCAAGCCTCCTATAGTGACTCCTAAGTATGATGGCAGCACTAATCCTGTGCACCATATCGAGATGTATCAGTCGGCAGCAGACATCTACTCGATACCCGATGAGATGAAGTGCAGGGCCTTCTCAGGGACATTGACAGGGGCAGCTCATAGCTGGTTTACCTCCCTTCCGAAGAACTCAATTGAGAACTTCAAAGGCCTGGCTGAGTAGTTCATCCACAACTTCTGCTTTGGGGTAAGACCCCAGAAGAAGACTACCCACCTGCTATATGTCAAACAGGCTAAGGGTGAAAGCCTAAGAGACTACATAGCAAGATTCAACAAGGAGAAGTTGGAGGTGGAAGATTACGAAGAGAGCATAGCCATGACCGCCCTGATAGGAGGCCTACAGAAGGGGAAGCTATTGTGGAAGCTGGCGGAAGACCCTCCCAAGTCTATGGCAGAGCTGCTGTCCACCGCAGGGAAGGTGATGAATGCGGAAGAGGCAATGGCAGCCAAGTATGAGGAGGAGAACCGCAGTAGCACAGGAAAGTCCCAGGGTAAGAAAGAGGGGAAGAAGAGGTCAAGAGATGACAAGTTTGCTCATTACACTCCTCTGACTGTGAGCTGAGAGCACATACTCAACGAGATTAGGACTGACCTTTCTCTGAGGTGGCCAGAGAAACTGAAGGCCCCGCCACATAAGAGGAACAAAAACCTATGGTGTGAGTTCCATCAGGATCACGACCATGTCACAAATAGATGCTTCGCTCTAAAGGATGAGATTGAGAAGATGCTGAAGTCTGGAAAGCTGAGGAAGTATGTGGATGGCAAGGCCCCAAAGGGTGGAAGAGAGGACCCTAAGAAGAAAAGGAATGACAGGTGCCATGGAGATGTCCTGGATAGGAGGCATGATGATTCAGAGGGAGATGATGAAGATGACCCGGATCTCCCGCCAAAGGATGACAACACCCCAGTGAAGACGGTCGGTATGATCTCCTTTGGTGTTAGTACCATATGTGGGGGATTTGCAGGAGGTGGCTCTGAGGTAGCCGATAGGAAGGCTCATGTAGCAGAGGCCAAGTCAGTGGCCAAGCCCAAGGTTGTGAACCTAACATCTTCCGACATCGTGCAGAAGGGGAAGAAGGTTGACCTGGACACCCTCGTAGTAGGGTTCTCCAGACTCGACTTCAAGGGCATCTTAGCCCCCCATGATGACCCTTTGGTCATAACAACAAGGGTACATGGGTGTGAGGTAGGGAGAATCCTCATAGATGGGGGAAGCTCAACAAATGTGATGTTCTGGCCTTGTTTCAAGAGCCTGGGTCTTAGCAGGGCGAGGCTAGTGCCCTACCATCACCCATTGATAGGCTTCAGTGGTGAAAAGGTGCACCCCTTAGGCATGTATGAAATGGATGTACGGATGGGGGATGAGTGGCCTAAGAGGTTGACCAAGAAGATCAACTTTTTTGTTATGGATGAAAATGTCTTCTCGGCCTACAACCTCATTATCGGAAGAGTGGCCCTCAAAGAGTTTGAAGCCGTGCCGTCGACGGTCCATCAGATGCTAAAATTCCTGACTCCTTATGGAGTAGGGGAAGTGCAAGGGGATCAGACCACGGCGCAAGAGTGTTACTTCAACTCGGTCGAAGAGAGAGAGGCCCATAAGAGAGCCACCGCCACTTACAGCATTGACACTCTTGACCCGAGAGATGAAACAAAATTGAAGAAGGGCGAGGCCGTGAAAGAGGTAGAATCCATCATCCTCAATGAGGACGAGCCGGAAAAAACCGTCCAAGTCGGCAAAGCCCTAGAGCCAAGGATCAAGGAAGAGCTGATAAACTTCCTCAGGAGGAGGCAGAGTGTCTTCGCATGGAGTCACGCAGACATGCCTGGTATCGAACCTGAGATCATGACCCACAAGCTCAACGTGGACAGAGATGCCAGGCCTATCAAGCAGAGGCGAAGAGTCTACTCCAGGGAGAAGTATGAGGTCATCCGGGAAGAGGTAAAAAGTTGGAAGAGGCTGAGTTCATAAGAGAGGTTACCTATCCGGAATGGCTCTCAAATGTAGTCATTGTGCCTAAGGCCAATGGAAAGTGGCGAATGTTTGTAGATTTCACAGACCTAAACAAGTCTTGCCCGAAGGACAGCTATCCCTTACCTAGGATAGACCAGATGGTGGATGCAACGGCAGGGCACGAGCTCATGAGTTTCATGGATGCTTATTCAGGTTATAACCAAATCTTCATGGATGCCGAAGACTCTGAGAAGACAACCTTCATTACTGACAAGGGGACGTACTGTTACAAGGTGATGCCCTTTGGTCTGAAAAATGCGGGGGCAACATATCAACGTCTTGTCAATAGGATGTTCGAGGAGCAGATAGGTAAGACCATGGAGGTGTATGTGGATGATATGCTAACGAAGAGCCTGAAAGCATGTACTCACATAGAAGACCTTGAGAAGACCTTTGATGTCATGGACTCGTACAGGATGAAGCTCAACCCAGCGAAGTGTGTCTTCAGGGTAGGAGCCAGGAAGTTCTTGGGGTTCATCGTTAATTAGAGGGGGATTGAAGCAAACCCTGAGAAGATCAAGGCCTTGATCGACATGAAGACTCCTAGGAGTATCAAGGATGTCCAGAGACTCACCGGAAGAGTGGCTGCCCTTAACAGGTTTGTTTCCAGGGCAACGGACAAGTGTCTTCCGTTCTTTATAGTTCTGAGAAAGGCCTTCCAGTGGGACGAAGAGTGTGAAAAAGCCTTTGACCAACTCAAGTCCTACTTGGGGTCTCCCTTGTTGCTGTCTTGGCCCATCACGGGGGAGAGGTTATTTATGTATCTGACAGACTCTGAGTTAGCCATCAGCGCAGCCATCGTACGGGAAGAGGATGGAATCCAGAGGCCTGTGTACTTCAACAGTAAGGCCCTTCAAGGGTCTGAACAAAACTATCCCCGGATGGAGAAGTTGGCTTATGCCCTGATACATGCCTCAAGGAAGATGAAGCCTTACTTCCAAGCGCATTCCATGATAGTCCTCACTCACTCCCCACTAAGGCAGGTTCTGCACAAGCCTGAGAAGTCCGGAAGATTGATGACCTGGGCCATCGAGCTAGGAGAATGTGATCTTACCTACCAGCCTAGGACATCCATCAAGGGGCAGTCCCTCGCAGACTTCGTCGCAGAGTTCACTTAGGAAGAGGCCGAGATAGAGAAAGGTTCAGATGACGGCGAAGAGACGAACCGTAGTGTCTTCCTAGATTCGAAAGAGACTGCACCAAACGTCTTTCGAGGACGAGAAGAGGTCATCCAAGGCAAAACACGGAGCAGAGTGAAAGAGAATGAAGAGGATCGATACCTCTTCAAGAAGGGGGTTATGAGAGAAGGGGTCTTCTCATCAGATGCAGACGTATGGAGCCTCTTCGTTGATGGCTCTTCCTGTGATAGTGGAAGCGGCGCGGGGCTAATACTCTCGGCTCCATATGGCGCCAACATTGAGTACGCCTTGAGATTCAACTTCCAGGCCTCCAACAACGAGTCTGAGTATGAGGCCATGATAGCAGGTCTCTTATTGGCAACAACTCTTCGAGTAAAGCGACTCCTACTCCATAGCGACTCAAGGTTGGTTGTCAATCAAGTGTTGGGGGCATACGAGGCCAAAGATGAAAGGATGGCCAAATGCCTAAAGAAGGTAAGAGGGTTGCTAGAGTATTTTGAAGAAGCAAAGATGAAGAGAGTATCTCGGCTGAGCAACAACCACGCTGATGCATTGGCAAGGCTGGCCTCGGCAATGAAGACAGATTTGGGAAGGACCATTCCAATCGAGGTCTTAGGAAAAGCAAGCATCGAGTAGGACGAGGTATGTAGCCCTTGTCACAATGTGAACCTAGGAGACTCATGGATCGACCCGCTCGTCAGGTACCTAAGAGAGGGAGAGCTACCTGAGTCCAAGATGGAAAGGAGAAAGTTGAGATACAGGGCTGCAAAGTTCTCATTAGTAGGAGACGTCTTGTACAAAAAGGGGTTTCTACTTCCTCTCCTCAGATGTGTGCATCCTGTGGAAATACCCCAGGTCTTACAGGAGGTTCATGAGGGTTATTTCTCTAGCCACATAGGGGGAAGACCCTTAGCCAAGAGGATCATCACTCAGGGATACTGGTGGCCTACCTTGTCTAAGGACGCTGCAGACTATGTGAAGAGGTGCGACAAATGTCAAAGGTTCGCCACCATCCCTCATCAACCTCATCAGCCTATGACGTCAATCTCTTCTCCATGGCCATTTGTGGCATGGGGAATTGACTTAGTAGGACCTTTGCCAAGAGCTGCCAACAACTATAGATTCTTGATAGTTTCCATTGACTACTTTTCAAAGTGGGTGGAGGCAGAACCGATGATAACAATTATAGAGCAGAAGACCTTCCAGTTCATTTGGAAGAACATCATATTCAGATATGGCCTCCCTAACACTCTCATCTCAGACAATGGGACCCAGTTCAAGAACTCCTTCTTAGAAAAATATTGCCTAAGGGTGGGGATTAAACAGTTCTTCTCATCTCCTGGTCGTCCTCAGGCTAATGGCCAGACCGAGGTCACAAACAGAACCATCTTGGACGGAATCAAGAAGAGGTTAAAAGATGCGAAGGGTAGATGGACAGAAGAGGTCTGCGTAGTGTTATGGGCCTACAGAACTACGGTAAGGACACCAACGGGAGAAACCCCATTCATGCTGGCACATGGCTCAGAGGTCGTCATACCAACGGAGGTAGGACTGCCGACTCATCGAATTCAGACCTACGACCCTGACAGCAATGGGTAAAAGAGAAGGCTAGACCTGGATCTCATCGAAGAGAGAAGGGAAGATGCAGAGGTCAGAAAGGCAGCCTACCAGCAGAGGGCAGCGAAATTCTACAACCAGAGGGTGAAGTCAAGACCCATTGCAGTAGGAGACCTAGTGCTAAAGAAGACTCTACAGAAGGCAAACAAGCTACACCCAAACTGGCATGGCCCCTACAAAGTAACGGAAGAGGTTGTGCCTGGCACTTACAGGCTAGAAAACCTAGAAGGAGAACCCTTCACTAACCCATGGAATGCTGACCATCTCAAGAGATATTACATATGATGTATAGAATTTTATGAAAATGTACTATCTTACTGAGAAGAGGTTATTAATAAAGATCAGTTTCCATATCAAGTTCTTGTTTCGTTCTTTGGACCAGAAGTTTATTATGGGGATAACCTCCTAGGTGATGACCTCAGACCCTCATAACATCACTCGGTGGTGATGAGGTCTGAGCTCAGACACCTTAGCAGAGGACCTCAGACTCTTAACATCATTAATTTGGTGACATTATTATGAGGCTAACCTCTTAGGTGATGACCTCAGACCCTCATAACATCACTCGGTGGTGACGAGGTCTGAGCTCAGACACCTTAGCAGAGGACCTCAGACTCTTAACATCATTAATTTGGTGATATTTATTATGAGGCTAACCTCTTAGGTGATGACCTCAGACCCTCATAACATCATTCGGTGGTGACGAGGTCTGAGCTCAGACACCTGGGTTAGACGACCTCAGACCCTTAACATCATTAATTTGGTGACATTATTATGAGGCTAACCTCTTAGTTGATGACCTCAGACCCTCATAACATCACTCGGTGGTGATGAGGTATGAGCTCAGGCACCTGGGTTAGACGACCTCAGACCCTTAACATCATTAATTTGGTGATATTTATTATGAGGCTAACCTCTTAGGTGATGACCTCAGAACCTCATAACATCACTCGGTGGTGACGAGGTCTGAGCTCAGACACCTGGGTTAGACGACCTCAGACCCTTAACATCATTAATTTGGTGATATTTATTATGAGGCTAACCTCTTAGGTGATGAACTCAGACCCTCATAACATCACTCGGTGGTGACGAGGTCTGAGCTCAGACACCTGGGTTAGATAACCTCAGACCCTTAACATCATTAATTTGGTGACATTATTATGAGGCTAACCTCTTAGGTGATGACCTCAGACCCTCATAACATCATTCGGTGGGGACGAGGTCTGAGCTCAGACACCTGGGTTAGACGACCTCATACCCTTAACATCATTAATTTGGTGACATTATTATGAGGCTAACCTCTTAGGTGATGACCTCATACCCTCATAACATCACTCGGTGGTGATGAGGTCTGAGCTCAGACACCTGGGTTAGACGACCTCAGACCCTTAACATCATTAATTTGGTGATATTTATTATGAGGCTAACCTCTTAGGTGATGAACTCTGACCCTCATAACATCACTCGGTGGTGACGAGGTATGAGCTCAGACACCTGGGTTAGATGACCTCAGACCCTTAACATCATTAATTTGGTGAAGTTGGTTATGAACACAGCATATTAAGTAATGACTTCAGAGACTAATGGCATTCAGAGGCATTTACAGATCAAAATAAGAGGATTGGCATTCAGTAAAAAAAGAGATTACATATGATGTTCATTACTACAAATTACAAATTACAAAATGTTTGTTATTACAAATCACTCCTGGTTGGGGGGGGGGGGAGGACATTGACAATCTCGGCCGAATTGGTCTGCTCAGCATTAGTAACCTCGGCCACCTCATCAACAGGATCTGTCCCTCCGAGCTCAGACCCTCCCAGAGTTGCAGTATCGGCTGGGGCAGCGGCCTCGTCTTCTACCTCTTGCAGTGCCTGGGCAAATTGAGGGTCGGCGAAGCCAAGGCCCACAAAGTCGGAGGCCTTTATAGTGTCGGCCTCCTTCTCTCTTACCTCGGACCATTTGGTAGTGGCTTTGATACCTCTTTCGAGGTATTCAAAACCAAAACCCACGAACTCCTCAGAGACTTTGTAGTCAGAAATTATTTTCTCTGAGGCATCTGCAACGGCAGCCTTCACAGCCGCGTTGACCTTCTGCTGCAGAGCATCGTCTTTGTCCTTCAGAGCCTTAGCATGGTTTTTGACGAGCGCAGAGAGATCTTTTTCCAAACCCTGGGCCTTATTTTCAGAGTTCTTGGCCTTATTCTCAGAATTCTGCAACTCCGACTTCAGACGGTCAACCTCGGCATTCAGGGCGCTCTCGACCTTCTTAGCCTCCTGCCCCTTCTGAATGAGGGGCAATTTCCTAATGGCCCAGTTAGAAAGTTGGTACATGGCAGTCACACCCTGCACAGTTAATGAAGATTTTAGGTGGGAGTAAAATCAGACGTTGCACTTATAAAATTCTGACAAAGGAACAATTCATACCTGGACGGCTCTGTGAAGGACGAACGCAACCAGCACGGAGGTATCCATGGCTCTGTAGAAACGCTTGTATGCCTCGGTCATCACAGAGGCAAGTGCGTCCATGGCCTGTCTGCTATTGCCGACGGCGCTATCAGTTAACTTCAACTGCTCCAGACGAGCCGTCAGAATGTCAGCCGAAGAAATTGGGATCGTAGCGTCTGAGGTCTTCTTTTGTCTTGAGATCGGCCTCTGATCCTCAGAGGTCGGGACTTCAGGGGCCCTCTTCTTGGATTTGGATGTTGAGGGAGCTGGAGGAGGAGCATTCAAACCAGTCCTCTTTGCAAGCCTTGCCAAACTCGGAGCTGCCATCTCCCACAGTTCATCTGGGATACCTGGTGGTCTCTCTGCAAAAGTTAAAAGATAAGAGTCAGAAATCAGACATGAATGATCAGGGGTTAGACTTGAAATAAAAAGAAAAAAAAATCCTTACCAAAGTCAACAAGGGGGCTCCCACCCAGGCTCGTCCCTGAGAGAAACTGAGGGGTCAGCAAATGCTCGAACTTAACAAACAAGCCGTGTGCCCCTTGATCTTGCAGGGCCTTCACCTTTTGGATATTTTGAAGACTTAGACCGGGATCGGCCCTTGCAGACATGGTGACCTTACCCCATCTGAGGGGTATCCTCGGCTCAAAAGTGGAAGAAGGAACAGATGAGCCGAACTCCCATGCCCCTGAGGCGAAAAAATATCGGGGCTTCCAATTGTGATTCGAGGTCTGAGTCACCTGGAGCATCTTCTTCTCAGGCCTCCGAGCCATGAAGTGATAGTAGCTCGGATGATTTTTGGCCGAGATAGGAACATAGCAACCAGCAAAGACCTGAACGGGGAGGTCAGAGTGGTGGACTGCCCTCCACAAGATGATGGCCCCAATAATGACTCTCCAAGCATTGGGAGAGAGCTGCGAGGGGGCCAAGTTGATGAAGGATCGAATGGATCTGATGATAGGATGAATGGGTAGGCGAAACCCTAACTTAAACATCTGCTCGTACAAGAAGATTTCTCCATCTCGGACATGGTAGGCCCTCTCTTCCCTTAGAGGTCTCCTTAATCTGATTGAGGGACTGATGGAGTATAAATATCTGAAGTGCAAAAGATCCACTTCAGTGACTGTGCTCTCAAACTCGACTGCTTCAGAGATGTCAACATCACTTTCAGCATCCTCATCCTCGTCAGGCTCAACGTCGGCTGGAGCAGACGTAGATGGGTGACCAGGGAATCTCTGAGCGAACTCAGCCCCTGTAACGGCCGATAGAGGGATGGCATCAAGAATGGGTGGCACAGCCACATTTGGCTCAACAAGTTCGACCTCTGAAGAAGAATTTGAGGTGCTTGAGCCATTCTGGGATGAAGCTCGGCTGGAGACCTCGGCCTGGTCAGGGTCCTGACCAGTCCGAGGTGTAAAATCCATGGCTTCTTGGAAAGAGTCCACAGACATGGGGTCTGAGGTGGAAGACTCAGACTCGGACATCGGTAATGGGTTGGCAGAGACGTCTGTCTGATAAAAGTTCTCAGGAGGATCAGGATATACCACCTTGAGAGGTGGGGGAAAGATAGGTCTAATAGGGAACTCCTGGGACCTACGAGCTTCTTCCTGAGCTCTCTCTATTTGCCTAATTTTTTCTAAGGTCTTCTCTCTAAGAGAAGGGAAGTCCTCAAGAAGTTGGTACAGGGGTCTGAGCATCAGAGGACGACCCAAAACTTGGGACGACCCTAAACTTGGGAGAAACTCCTAAAGCTACAAACACGTTTGGCTTATAAAATGAAGAAGCCTAAAGATCAAACTTAGAAGTTTCAAGAAAACACAGTTCGCCGGAAGTTAATGGAGCTCGCCGAAAAACTCAAAATCTCACCGGAAAACTCAAAATCTCGCCAGAAAATGCAAATAAATATCAGAAAGAAAGGAAATGGGAAGGGAGAAATACCTGGAAGTGAATCGACGAAGAAAACGAAGAAAACTTGCAAGGAAATCGACAAAGGCCTCTGCAGTTGAGTGCTGGTCGAAGAAATTCGAGAGAGAGAAATTTGCGAGAACAGCGTGCGCGGGAAAGAAATGAGGAAGAAGAAAGAGAAAGGAAGGGTTTAACCCATTAAGTACTTGGTCACACTTCCCAAGGCCCATCATTGCCTTGGGAAACCCAAGGGACAACTACTGACAGCACGCGCCAGCCAAATTTGCATGCTATAGCTTGAGACAGGTGTCATACAGGTGTCATACAGGTGTTAACTTGGGACGGACAGGCCTCGGAGGGAAAGTAATCCCCTAGCCACTCGCTCTCGCATATGACTAAGGGCTGGGGGGTGATTGATATGCCCCAAGTGTAACCTCGGCCTAGAGACACCAACCTCGGCTGATATCAGGCCGAGACATTGATCGACCCTATGTAGGCCATGGGCCCACGATATCATCCGTCGGCCAGACCAACCTCGGCCCAGGCCGACACTACCATATACACTTCAATGGACACTACGCACATCGCAGGCATCAACAGCAACCTCACGTACCTGGGTATAGCAACCTCGGCCAATAGTAGGCCGAGGTGATAAGGAGCCCTGATAACCTTCAACATGGAACCAGTCCTACCTCGGCTTGGGCCGAGGTGACAAGAAGCCTTAGTAATCGTCAGCATGGAATCAGTCCAACCTCGACTGGGGCCGACCCCAGCATAATGTCTCGGTTGAGATCAGGCCGAGACTTCCTATGACACATCTCGGATTGAACGTACATCAAGCCTTTACAGCTCGGCCTCTCCCAGGCCGAGGTCATTCACCAATATGATTGCCGAGCATCTGTTGACATTTGGATAAGGACACCTGGGCGCAAATCAGTTGTAACAAGATTATTTTCCACACATGGGGAGAATATTTCATCATCATTCCTTACATGTGACAGTGACAGATGGCACTCCCACATTGGTGAGGATATCACACTCATGCTCATTGCATGCATGGGGGGTACACTACACCCCCTTGGCACTATATATAGGGGTCATCCCCTACCTTGCAAAAGGATCCCAGTTATTAAACCCTAGTTGAAAATCTGTCTAAATATACAGTAGAGGGAGAAAGCTTGAGAGAATTGTATCCATGGCCATTAGTGCCTTCATTCAGTGACATTACTCACACGCTCACAGTGGACGTAGGCCAGATTGGCTGAACCACTTAAATTCCTGTGTTGATTCCTCATATCCTCACCTCCTTCTCTTATCGCTTTATATAGCTGTGCTGCCATTGTTATTCACATATTGAGCTTGGAAACACCTTACATGGTGGTGTTGATTCTTAGCATCATCAGTTCTCCCTCCAAGATTTCAATGTGGTAAGTCCCTGGCCTCACAACGCTGGTTAAACGATAAGGCTCGTGCTAGTTGGGGTCAAGCTTATTGTTCTTCTATATTAATTTCTTAAGGACGTAGCCCCCCTCCTTCAAGATGCTCGACTTTAGCCGATGGTTATAGTAGCGTGTGGCCATTTGCTGGTGGGCGGCCATACGTAATGCTGCATTATCTCTAACCTCTTCCAATAAATAAAGGTCTAATCTTCTTTCCAGATCATTTCTTGGAGAACCAAAATTAAGGACTCTATGGCTAAGGAGTCCCATTTCAGTGGGGATGACAGCTTTTATGCCAAAGGAGATTATATACGGTGTTTCTCCGGTGGCTATTCATTGAGTGGTTTTGTATTCCCAGAGAAAGTTGTGGAGTTTGTTGATCTAATTTCCTTTTGCATCGTCAAGCCTCTTCTTGATCCCGTCCAAAATTGTCATATTAGTGACCTATATTTGGCTATTTTCATTGTGGATGCCCCGGTGTGGAGTGTAGTTTTTGGATGTTTAACCTGTTGCGATAGTCTTCAAAATATTGTTTATCAAACTATATGTTATGGTCTGTGATGTATGTGAAGGGCATGTTGTAGTGGCATATGATCATCTTCAAGATAAATTGGAATACCCTTTCGTAAGGCATTTCTACTAAGGGCTCGAGTTTCGCCCACTTTGTGAAGTAGTCCACTGCAACCACTAGGTATTTCTATCTCCCTTTCGTCATGGACAACGGGCTGATTAGATCGATTTCCCACATAGCGAATGGTCATAATGATATAATTGGAGTTGATGGATCCCCAGGGGAACAGTGGATTTTTATGAACCTTTGGCACTTGTCACATTTCCTTGCATAATTTGCACAATCAACTTTTATGGTCAGCAAGTAATACCCTTGACTAACAATCTTTCGACTGAATGGGCTCTACAACACCCTTCATGCACTTCATTAATAACTTATTGACTTCCATCTGGTGAACACACTTCAATAGTGAGACGGTGTACCCTCGCCTGTATAGTACTCCTGCTTCTGTAACATACTGAGTTGCCTTATAACGTATCTTTTTGGCTTCGTTCGAATCTGCATGGAAATCACCATCTTCAATGTATGCTCGTATAGGGTCCATCCATGATGGTCCCAGATTTATCTCCATTATTCTCAGACTATCCTCCTTGATGATCCTACGTGCCAATACTTTAATCGGTATCGTCCTTCGTAAAGATGTTCTGGTTATGGATGCTAGCCTAGCCAGGGCATCTGCTCGTACATTCTCCAGTTTGGGAATCCTTACTATGTTTGCCTTTGTGAACCTTTCCAATATTTATTGTACAAGGGCTAAATATTTTGCCATAAACTCTTCCTTAGCTTCATAAACCCCAAATATCTGGTTGACAACTAGCTTGGAGTTATTGTGCATTGAAATGTGGTCGGATCCCATGGATGAAGCTAATCTTATCCCGATGATAAGAGCCTAGTACTCTACTTCATTATTAGAGGATTCAAATTAAAAGAACAGAGGATACTAAATGTCTATCTCGTCGAGCGTGGCGATGATAATACCCACGCCACTTCTTGTTGAACAAAATGATATGTCAATATATAACTTAGAGATGGTGCTATCTTGGTCAAAGTCTACTTCTTCCATTTTATCGAACTAGAAAATTTTAAGATATGACTCGTCATATTATCCATTAGCCTCTTTGAGGGAGCTCTCTCCCTTGGGAATCTGCTCGATGTTGTTAGGATTTGTGGTTTCCTTCGGGGAGGACCGTTCATTATAAAGAATTGAACTCTCTCCCAAGGGAGTCTATTTAGATGATTTCTCCTCGAAGGTGAAATCAACAATAAAATCCACTAATGCCTGGTCTTTTATCTCAGTTCTAGGTTTGTACTGTATATCATATGCCCCCAGTTTAACCGCCCATGCCATGAGCCGTTTAGATTTCTCTAGTTTCTGTAGGACTTATCGTATGGGCAGGTCCGTGTAGATCACAATGGTATGGGCCTCTAAGTACAGCTTCATCCTTCGCGAAGATTCCCTTAACACCAATGCCAATTTCTCCATTCAAGGGTATCGAACTTTAGATCCTTGATACACCCTTCTATTATAATAAACTAGTTTCTGGACTCCTTCCTCTTGTCTCACTAGTGTCGAACTAACAACTGATTCGGACACTGCAAGGTATAAGTAGATTTTTTTGCCAACAACTAGTCGTGATAGGAGAGGTGGGGAACTCATGTAACTTTTCAATTCCATGAACGCTTTTGTCACATTCTTCATCCCATTCGAACGACTTCCGCAATACCTTAAAGAAAGGTAAGCACTTATCGATGGATCTATAAATGAACCTGTTAAGCGCAGCCACTCGCCCTGTTAATCTTTGCACATCCTTCTTCATTATGGGGGATTTCATATTAAGCAGTGCCTGGATCTTGTCTAGGTTAGCTTCGAAACCCCACTAATTGACAATGAAACCTAGGAACATGCCTTCCTTTACCCCAAAAATGCATTTGGCGGGATTCAATTTCGTTTGGTACCTTTCCATCTTGTCAAAGGTCTATCCAAAGTCTTTAATGTGGTCGACAGCTGCATTTCTCTAAGTGAGCATATCGTCAACGTAAACCTCCATGTTAACCCTGATTTGTTCTTTGAAAAGTTTATTTACCAGTCGCTGGTATGTGGCTCTTTTATTTTTAAGATCGAATGCCATAACATTATAATAGTAAGTACCTTTATGGGTTATAAAGGAAGTTTTTTTTTCGTCGAAAGGCTTCATCATGATCTGGTTGTAATCAGAGTAAGCGTTCATGATGTTGAGGAGTTCATGGCCCGTAGTGGCATCGACCAGATGGTCAATTCGTGGCATCGAGAAATAATCTTTTGTGCATGCCATGTTTAGATCAATAAAATCGACACACATCCTCCATTTGTCAGTTTTTTGTATACCATGACCACGTTAGCCAACCGTTTCGAATATTTTCCTTTGTCAATGAAGTTGGCTTTGTACAGTTTATGGACCTCCTCTTAAACGATAAGATTATTTTTGGCATAAAAACCCCTTCATTTCTGTTTGACCAGCTTGGCCCCTTCCATCATATTTAACTCATGGAACATGAAATCAAGATCTATGTCGAGCATATTTTCATGGATCCATGTAAATACACTCTTGTGCTACTGCAGAAACTTGACCATCTCTTGCTTCAGGACTGGGTCTAGGGATGAACTGATCTGAACCGTTCGTTCTGAATGATTAGCGTCAAGTGGGACTGCATCTATCTCTTCGACGATCTTCTCATTGACCAAATTCGCTTCGTCTCATGGGTTAATAGTTTTTATATGGTAGTTGGTTGTTAACTTCGTATGCTCTCCCGGGTCGGCTGAGATAAAATAGCATTCTGATGCTACATTTTGATTACCTTTGACAACTCTTACTCTGAAATGGGTTGGGAACTTCATGCACTGATGTACTGTAGACGGGACAACTTCAAATTTCTTCAGGCCGATTCGTCTAAATATCACGTTATAGGAAAAAGTACATTTTTATTGGGGATAAAAAAGTAAATTTTCTTCGTTCGGCTGATCTGCCAAGTGCCTATCATGACTTCCATCTCCATCATCCCCAACGGGTATACTTTTTTGCCTAAAAACCTGATCAATGGTTAGTGATAAGTCATTAGCTCTATAATCTAAAGCTTTAACTTCTTGTAATAGCTGTAGAACATTACATCTGCGAAGTTGCCGTTATCCACCATAATTCTAGCCACCCAACCCTCCTGTATGACCATGGTGACAACCAAAGGATCAATGTGGGGGTATAACACCCCAGACAGGTTGTCTTTCGAGAATCCAACGATTAATTTATCTACGTTCACTTGGCGGGGCCATTTTTTGAATTGGTTGTTAGTTTAACTTGCGTATGAGCGCAAGCTTGTACCTAGTTCACGTAGGCCTTCATTTATATACGGTCTTCTCCCCCACTAGCTCCACCTCCTACGATGAAATTACAATTAAAGGGGATCATGCCAACATCGCGTACGAGTTCTTTAGTTTTTTTAGGGAGATCTGGGTCGTCATCTAAGTCGTCGTCCCTCTCCCTCTTTTTATTATTGGTCCATCGATATGGCGACTCTAAACATCTCCTGGCTTTACTTTTTTCGAGATGTGTTCGGTTGTTTCCATCCACATACTTGGACATATTGCACCTCCTGATTAGGCATTCAATCTCATTTTTGAAAGCTATACAATTGTCTGTATTGTGGTTGTGGTCTTTGTGGAACTGGCAGTACTTACTTCTATTCCTTCTGTTTCTTGGCATCTTTAACTTTCTTAGCCACTTAGGGTCTTTTCTATCTCGTATCTCCTCTAGGATGTGGTGGATGCCAACGGTGAGAGGTGTGTACTTGTCGTACTTCCTTATTCTATCAGCATTTCTATCCTTCTACTCTTATTTACTGGAAATGTTTTCCAGTCAGTGGCTTTGGGCTATCGGATTCTTTGGACTCCATTGACTCCTTGACATTCATAATCTTTCCTACTTTGGCCAGTAGCTCCGTCATAGTCTTGGGTGGCTCCTTAGATAATGCCCAAAACAACTTCCCTGGTCGCAATTCGCTAGGCTCATTGTAATCCACCACTTCCAGTTTCTCAGTGATGAATCGGGTGATGTAATAACGTGTGCTCTGATCTTCTTTCTATCGAACATCGAGCATATGGGCAACGTGTTTCCCTGTCTTTGCGTCAAAGCAAAAATTGTTAACAAAAAGGTCGGCCAGTTGCTGAATTTTTTTTATTTGCCCTCTAGGCAAACTGTTATACCATATTTAGGTTGAGCCCATTATGTTGCTAGAGAATGATCGCCACCTTATTTCATCCAGAATAGAATAAATATATGTAGCATCTTGATACTGCTCAATGTGCAAGATAGAATCTTTATTTCTGTCGTATTTTAAGCGTGATAACCGGTGGCTTGAATTTTACTAGAGTGGAATACGCCACGATGGAAGAGACAAAGGGGGATCCTTTTATGAAATCCCTTGAGATTATTTAATTTGTCCATATCTACCAGACGGTCCTCTAGTCGTTGGATGGGTCCCTTCTAAGGTTGGTTATCATCTCGAGTGTTTCCTTCAACTTTCCTTTTTGCTCGTCCTCGACTTTCGATCGAGCTTTCATCCATAAATGTCTTCTCGGACTCAGTTGACGCTCTAAAATATCGACGAGAGACTTAGTGATGGATCTACCTAATTTATTCCTCCTAGAGTAGTCGCGTGAGACTGCCTTCGCTTCCCAACGGTTTCAACTTGGTCCAATCGATCAAATGCTAAGCCCATTCGTAGACTTTCAAGCACACTAGATCTCCCCTTCGAGTATGACTGGTCATCAAAATGGTTAGGTGATTGGATAAAATAGGTAGCGTCGGGGCGATAAGACCGATCCCTTTATGACCCGGCTGATGTTTTCATAGGATCCCAGGTACAACCTCCTGAGATTTTATATCGTCTGTCTACGGTGCTCCTGATTCCTCTCCTCGTGAGATGCTGTGGGAAGTCGTCCTTTATTGTTCCTCGATATCTCGGGTCTAGGGATTGTGTTATTTGGATTGGGTTGCACTGGTCCTGTCTAGTGGGTATGTGTCAACTTCCTAACACTTTCCTGCATCACTTTTTGCCCTTTAGCCAGGCTCATTAGGATGTTGTATAGATCACCCATCCCGGTACGCGTAGGTGATGTCTGAACTTTCGTCGTGAAACTGCTCATGGGATTATCCGTCATTCTATATTTTCTCAGCTAAGTATTTGAACAAATGGTTTTGGGTAGGAATCGCAATGTCTTATTACGAAGTTCCCACATATGTCACCAATTGGTTGACGTCCAAAAGTAGAGGCATGAAATAATTGGTAAAATAATCAAGAGATAAGTAATGATAATATAGAATGGGGATAAGAGATAGATAAAACACAATGACTTTTACGCGGTTTGACCCCTAAAGGAAACCTACGTCCATGATATTGTTGGGTTTGTAATATATTATTGCCATAGTTACAATTAGGGTTACTGATACAACTTGTTGCTTGAGAAGATACCAGCAGAAGTCCACTATGCCGTGGGGTTGCAACCTATTTATAAGTGATTTATGGATATTTATAAGATGATGGATGGATTGCCCTTATAAGTCGGGCAGTTACACCTGAGGATACATGTTTATCGTAATAATAAACTAAAGCGCCAGGGATCATGGGTTGGCTTTATGGAAATGTGTGTGGATAATTAAGTTACAACAAACACATTATTATAATCCTAAATGATTAATGAGGTACTTTCAATACGTATGCGCCCATGGGAGCATATGATGTGTCCAGCCTTATTTAAGGGGATGTGACAGTTATCCAGCAGGTCGGTCGAGCATATTAACACTGAGACGACCTCATTTCGAGTAGAGCCAAGCACATTATTAATTCCTTTGCCACTTGGATCTTATTCACCTTTGGGACTATATGGGTACAACAATGTACATTTAATGAAATATATTTGTTGATTTTTATTTTTAAACAGACCCAAAAAGTTTTTTATGATAAATGATAAGACTAATTCTTCCCAAAAGGTTTAAATTATGATGGTTTCACACTCATTAAAAGATGAGGAAATACGAGGGTGGTTATTAGTTGCTTTGTTTGATATTTCCAATATCAACTCAATACCTAACACTTACCAATACCAAATGGTGTGGTAAATAGATTTTTTTCGATTTTTTCGGCATTTTTAGTGTATTTATTCTTTTTATCATTTCTTATTTTTGTGTCATTCACTTTTAGTTATATTTAATTTTCAAATGCAATCACTAAACTTACACAATTCCATGTTCTGGAATTGAAAATTTACCACTTGTACTTTGTTAAAAATAACACTTATTCAAAGGAAAGAAAAAATTAATTGAGGATATATTGGGAACCACAATTCCATGTCTTGGAATTGAAATTAGAATTCAAAAAATTTCAGTTGAAATTTTGAAAACTATGAATTGAAAACATTTCAATTTGAATTTCAAGGCATGAAATTAGGGTGGGTTTTAAATATACAGTAAGAGCTTTTATATGGATAGGATAATTAATGGTTAAGATCTCTTAAATATTTTTTATATAAAAATGTCCGGTTGATGATAAAAATTAACGAATATAATACAAAGTTGGTATTTCTTGCCTATGACATTGGTATTTTGCAATAATAGTTTTTACATAGTAATTTCAGTAATTTTTTTTTTAGATGTCTAAACACAAAGAACTCACAAAGTTTTTAATAAATTCCGTTTCAGTAATTTCATTTTAGTAATGAAAAATATAAATCCACCTAAGGATTAATGAGATCTCCACCTAGTGTGAGAAAGAGGAAGCTCATACCTTCTCGGTCAGTGTTAATATATGCTTTGACAATAACAAATTTAGGCATGAGGTCATTGATTTTCAATCTCGTATATCAAAGAGTTTGTATAGCACAAACATTCAATATTGAACCATTATAAAAAAAAAACACCAATTCCCAATGGGGCCAATTTCAGGAGTAAGTCAACTAATATTTTGAGGGCTTAGTTATGAGGTGGAACAAAATCTAGAATTTTCTCACTTGCAATTGTGATAAGCCTTTTAGAGGTCAATGTTCCAACTATGTTGATAGCTTGTTCAGGAGAGAGAATGGGAAAAACCTAGAATTGTGACAGTAGCTTGTGTAAGGCATTTTTGTTAAGATATAAGGACTTAAAGCGACCCCAAAGACTGATATGGACTTGATTCTTCTTCGATAGTTGTGAGCCTCGACCTTTTTATACTCATTTTTGGCATAGTTAGTTATTCGGCAACCTAGTTCCCTATGTCTACCGGCACACTCATTGATGTAAGGATCATATATTTAAAATATCAAACGGATCATGTCATATGGTCCCCTCGGGATTAGTAAATTAGAAACCTAATTTCTTCATCGACTACAGGAATGGTAGACACCTAATTAATCCCAAAGAAAAGTTCTTCAATAAAGAGCACACGATAAAAGAGATCTGATAAATGACTTGGTGTAATCGTTGGAGAAAAATCATAGTGAATCAGTGACTCAACATGTTAATACAATCATATGGGGCAGTTTTTTATTCTAAAAATGATTGATACATTCAACCAATTCAAGGGTAAATATATGTAAGTCCCCCCAAGGTAGTGAGAAGTTGTTGTCAGAAGGAAGAAATAATCTGTTAGGCTTCGTAACTTCGAGGATCTTAAAAAGACTGCACAAATTCCTTAGGTCATTGTTTTCTTTAGCCAAAACCTAAATGATGATGTCAAAGGGAATTATTGTGAATAAACAAACTAATTATTGAACTATCATGCTTAAACAAACTAATTATTGAACTATCATGCTAACCTACGAGCTTTCGTGTAAATAGTTTTAATCTTAGTATAGTTAGCGGATCATAAGATCAAGTCTATGGGAATATCCATCCCAAAGTCTTCAAACTGATTGAGTTTGTATGGAAGGTTCATATTATAGATTTCAAATTTGGCTCATATCGTAATACATGCATGCACCATCAGATCAAGAGAACGATATTGGGATTTTTCAGGGTGAAGGATTTGAAGAGGGCAATTTATGACAATGGCTAGGATATTTCCTAGGGGATAAAGGTTTAAACTTTGGGTTGATATTGGTTAAAATTTGAATTATTTATTTTTTTTACATAAAATAACATTAACATCAATTTGATGAATTGGAAAGGGGTTTTGAGTAGTGTTTAATTTTGGACATGTGGGGGAGAAATATCTTGTCAATTAATGTTTGTATGGTGTCTTGAGAAAGGTGATATTTGTGTTTAATGGTTAAGAATTTGATGATAGGAGAAATAGGCATTATGTTTGAAATATTTGGGTAACGGGTTAGGTAGTGGTATAAGATCAAGTGATTTGATGAGATTAGGAGAATATATAACTTTTAGTACTTTGGAGTAGGAAGCGTGAAGCTTGATATAGGTAAGTTTTTTGCCTAAGGGGGATGGGATTTAGAATTCTAAGATTTAGTAGGGTTTGTAAAGTGATTCTATTTGGGTTGTTTGTCTTCTCAACCTTTTGAGGAGAAAATTAGCCAAAGACACTCTTTAATACAAGATCAACTTTCAACCACTGACTGACTATAATGTATTCAATGCGAACTCATCCCCCTGAGGGTGAAAAAATGGGTATTATATTAGATACCCATTATACGTTTGATGTGAAGACATAAATTCTTCTTCACTATTCCAGCCTATTCTTTTTCAAGAGGATAATTTTTATGGTAGTTTCTTTCTCTCTCCATCGAGTGATGAAACTATTGAATTACTCTCCAACATCTTGATTAAGAATATTAAGATCACATTAGGTAACTTCCAGCTCATCATGGTACTTGTATTGGGCTAAGAATTCTCATGTAACATCTTTCCAGGTACATATTATGGATTAATTAAGCGATATGGACCATCTGAGTGAACTTTCTTTGAGAAATGTTGGAATATATGGGCGGGCCATGATCTCCTTAATTGCTCTGATAAGAATCATGGCCCGATGTTAGTTGTGTAGATAAACTATATGCGGCACACTAACTCTAGACTATTATATGTCTGGCCTTTGAGGTTTAACCTAATCTTCAAATGACAAGAATGGTATTGGGGTTAACAATTATGAACATACATTTACCGAGAAACCTAAAATCATATTTGTTAAATATTCTCATACCACTTATACTTCAAAAGCGTCATCTTCTTAAATATAAAAGGAAAATGGTTTGAAAAGAGAAAAAATAAAAAAGAGAAATAAAAAAAAGAAAAAAATGGAGAAAAAGAAAAGAAAAATCAAAAAGTAAAAAAAAAGAAAGAAAAGAAAAAAAAAACAGTTTGTACTTAGTCCTTATTAAATAAAGACATCTGTTCTTCATGTGTATATACTCTTCTCACGCATCCATCACTCTCCCCTCATACCATCCTTCCCAATTCATTTTTCCCTCACCCATAAACATCCATATATTCCCCTAGGTGTTACGGCAAATGAAAGTCAACGTGATGAATAACTCGATGTTCTCATTATAGTGATTAGCATTCTTTCATGAGATCATTTTCTTTCTTAATGTTCGTTCTTTCTTATGTGTGTGTGAGACGTTTGACCTTGATTACATTTACTCACCTCCTCACATCCAAGAGCGATACACTGACCCCAATCTCGGGAGTTCGTTTGAGAGAGCTATATCCAGTGTAATTGGAAGTTGAAGCGTTGATTCCGAAAAGGCAATCTAGGAATGACTCTTATGATACTCGATCCATTATGACTGATTCACACTACACACGTTGAGTTCTAGGAAGGATGTGCCTTGTGTATTTACTTAGCTAAATATTTTTACACATTCTAGCTTTTATTTCTCAAATCATTTCTTTCATGATGGATTGTGCGATTATTCTATGTTTAATAAGAGATTGACTGCCTTTCAATAAATCTTTTCAATTCATTTTTCGGTAGTCGGTTTTAGTTGGTTCGTCCAAAATCAAGAGTCCATATTTTCCCCATCTTTTCTTCCCCCAAAAAAAACTCCAAAAATATTTTCTTTATTTATTTTTATAAGAAATCCAAAAATATTTTCTTTCCTTTTAAAAACAATTTTAAAAAACTCAAAAAAATGTTTCTCTCCACATGGTTGAAGAACATCCCTTACAAGACTACTTTGATCATTTTTCATTGTCACGTGACACGTCTAAGAGTGATCCTGAGCCGTATCTTTATAATATTTTTTGTGATTTCCCCTCTCTCACGGGTACCTTTGATACTCTTGACCCATCTCTGCACGCACCTCATATTCCATCACCCTCGGTGTCAAGTGTCGACGTGTCGCGTACCTTGTCGTGCACCCATTGTTACTATGCCGATCACTTGTCCCATAAGTGTCCGTACTTGTCATATCCCTACGAACCCACCATGGAACATGTGTATCCATATGACACTATTTCGGAATCCACCTCGGCCTATTATCCCAATGTATCTAATCCCGAGTTGTGTGAGTACCCTAGTTATTCGTGGAGGCCTGATCAACCTTCCATGCAATACGAATCCCAACTCGATGTTGTGGATCCTCACACGTTCCAACGGGTGTCATGGAAACCTTGTGCACCCATTCATGATCAGTTCCCTCACTACGCCCCCCATGAGTATCAACCGATTTTCCATCACGAAGGCGATCCTTTCATGTATGATGAACTTGTCTCCACTCCACACACTTCATTTGATTATTCCCATACATTCATGATAATAGCGAGTTGTGTCCACCTCAACTACCATCGCCACCTGCCACCACTTCAACACCATCATCCACCTCCGCTCTCGAGGCACTCTTTCAACAATTTATCATCGAGCAAGAGAAATCCACTCAAATTCAAACTCAAGCTCTCCAAAGGCTTTAACAACGATTAAATGAATTTGAGTGTGCAAGAGATTCGGACATTCCCATAGATCCACCCATTGTTGCACCCGAGTGTGATGATGTTGTGTCCTGTTGTGACACAGCTTTTGAGTGTGACCAACCTTACTACCCCGAGAATATAGAAGTTGAGGAGACTGATTTTCCCCCGTCAAATCCAAAGGAACCCACACTTGAGGTTCCCACTCCCGATATATCCAAAAATATGCTCGAGCTTTTACCTTATGCCCCAATTGCATATGTCTATGATATGCCCATATCTTTTAGGTTAGCTCTGACTACGAGTGCTCACCAATGCCCCGAGATAGCTTCAGAGATAGTTCCCACCTCTCTTGATATGGCACCTACCCCCTCACATTTGACTCCCCTTGAGCTAAATGTTGATGTATATTCCTCTATCTCTGAGCTTGGTGCCTCGTTTTACCCATCCACCACATTCACTGATGCTACTCTTGTGGAGAAGTTGATCAGCCATTCACGATCAGTTCCCTCACTACGCCCCCCATGAGTATCAACCAATTGTCCATCACGAAGGTGATCCTTTCATGTATGATGAACTTGGCTCCACTCCACACACTTCATTTTATTATTCCCATACATTCATGATAATAGCGAGTTGTGTCCACCTCAACTACCGTCGCCACCTGCCACCACTTCAACACCATCATCCACCTCCGCTCTCGAGGCACTCTTGCAACAATTTATCATCGAGTAAGAGAAAGCCACTCAAATTCAAACTCAAGCTCTCCAAAGGCTTTAACAACGATTAAATGAATTTGAGTGTGCAAGAGATTCAGACATTCCCATGGATCCACCCATTGTTGCACCCGAGTGTGATGATGTCATGTCCTGTTGTGACATAGATTTTGAGTGTGACCAACCTTACTACCCCGAGAATATAGAAGTTGAGGAGACTGATTTTCCCCCGTCAAATCCAAAGAAACCCACACTTGAGGTTCCCACTCCCGATATATCCAAAAATATGCTCGAGCTTTTACCTTATGCCCCAATTGCATATGTCTATGACATGCCCATATCTTTTAGGTTAGCTCTGACTACGAGTGCTCACTAATGCCCCGAGATAGCTTCAGAGATAGTTCCCACCTCTCTTGATATGGCTCCTACCCCCTCACATTTGGCTCCCCTTGAGCCAAATGTTGATGTATATTCCTCTATCTCTGAGCTTGGTGCCTCATTTTACCCATCCACCACATTAACTGATGCTACTCTTGTGGAGAAGTTGATCACTCACTCATTTATTTCCACACCTCCTCCTATGAATGCCCTTGAGGATCACTATGAGCCTCATGAGGAGTGTGCATCTCCCACTATTGAGTTGGATAATCTTCCTCCACCATTTATCCCACCCTAACACCATCCTGCACCATTTTTCCCACCTGACCCACCCATTGTCCCGTTTACCCCACCACCTAGTTTTGATCTTGATTTTGCACATTTTATGTTTCCATCTACATTTTTGGATCCTAACCTAACACCATCCTGCACCATTTATGAGAGTATATGTGGTGATACTCTCCACTTCTGTGAAACCAAGCTTGTTCCTCCATACACACCACTCTCTTGTGGTGTTTCCCTTTCTTCTCGACAGTTTCCTGGTGTGTCACGACGCGACCATTATCATCGTCCATTCATAGAACGGTCAGTGTGATTTTTCTAAGGCCCATTCGATTCAACTTAGGAAACCATTTTGCCTCCCTCATCAATTAGAGAATCCTACTTATAGGGCCCTTATTGCCCTCACATTTTGGCTTAATAAGGCCCGTGATGGATGCTTATTCTCCCATGATTTTTTCTCATTACCCTGATCCCCAACCACCCATGGTCCATTGATGCTTTGCATCGTGTGATGTACTTTGCCATATAAGTGCATTGACCATTTTTAGCCTTTATCTAGCAAGACTGATGCTTCAGTCTTCCGATTTTTTATCGCCCCGTGCTTTCATAGTTCTTATCCTTAGGGTGAGTTCCCTTCGTTCTGGCTGAAGACATTAAACTTAGCACTATCGGGAGGCAGCTCGTTGTACTTGTATGAGTTTCATCATATTTAGGGGTGGTGTTTCACATCACCCACTGCTATACCATGATTTATAAACTTGTACGCATTTTTTTTCTCGTATCACTTATTCAGGTTTCATTTTGGCTTCATCTTTCCACTTCATTAGCGGTTGATTCTGGTAATCTCTTTCCTCCCTTTTGCTCTGAATTTGAAAAATAATTTTACTTAACATCGACGACGATGTTCCTTTTTGTTTGGGGGTGGGAATTTTATCAAAATCGTACCTCTTTTGTAAATTTTTTATTTTTAAACCTGATTTTTAAAATTTTCATGCAGTTTCTTTCATCTCACTCAGTGATGTGAATTTTCTATCATCCATCTTTTTAAGTCTACAAATCAAGATAGAGAATATTTTTTCTAAATAGCTTATGTAATACGTAACAAGGCATCTTGCACCATGAATTTCTAGACTCAACAAAAATTTACGCACTTATCACGTCACTGCGATTTAGAGTTGAAGAGTACTATAATTCTCAAGAGAGCCTTAAGGATCATTAGTGCAGACTTTAGCTTGTGAGATTCGTGCCTTTCACACTTTTAGTGTGTTTTACACAATCTCCGAGTCCCAAGTTGATTCAACTCTTTTGGGTCCGCACTTTAATTCGTTGTATGATCTCATTATTCTTCAATATTTGTATTAATCACTGAGAACGACATCACTTTCGATTTGTAAGAAACGCGTCTCTTGAAATTTTTCCTAACCACTAGTTTTTCCCCCATATCACATTCTCATTCATTTTACCCATTACCTTACCATATTCCTATACATACCCCACCACATTCTTTATATCATCCTTCATTTTTGAGAAAAGAGTGTGATTTCAAATGTAAATGTCTTCATTGTTGGTTTGAAAAAAGAGAAAAATAAATAGAAAAATAGCAAAATTAAATATAAAATGGAGAAAAATAAAAGAAAAATCAAAAAGAAAAAAAAAGAACGAAAAGATTAAAAAAAAAAGAGTTTGTAGTTAGTCCTTGTTAAATAAAGACATTTGTTCTTCATGTGTATATACTCTTCTCACACATCCATCACTCGCCCCTCATACATCCTTCCCAATTCATTTTCCCCTCACCCATAAACATCCATATATTCCCCTAGGTGTTAGGGAAAATGAAAATCAACGTGGTGAATAACTCGACATTCTCATTATAGTGATTATCATTCTTTCATGAGATCATTTTCTTTCTTAATGTTCGTTCTTTCTTATGTGTGTGAGGCGTTTGACCTTGCTTACATTTACTCACTCTTCACACCCAAGAGCGATACACTGACCCTAATCTCAAGAGTTCGTTTGAGAGAGATATATCCAGTGTAGTTTGAAGTTGAAGCGTTGATTCTGAAAAGGCAATCTATGAATGACACTTATGATACTCGACCCGTTTTGACATTCACACTGCACACGTTGAGTTCTAGGAAGGATGTGCCTTGTGTATTTACTTAGCTAAATATTTTTACACATTCTAGCTTGTATTTCTCAAATCATTTCTCTCATGATGGATTGTGCGATTATTCTATGTCTAATAAGAGATTGACTCCCTTTCAATAAATCTTTTTAAATAAAAAAATTTGTGGGTAAATTCCCTGCAAACCCCTATATGTTACAAGGTTCTTTTTCATCCCAAATTAGGTTATAATTCTTATTTAGATGAATCTTAACATGTCTATGTCTCTAATATTATCAAGTGTTTTAACCCCTATATGTTACTACCAACAAATATTTTCGGTTTGCAAACTCTATGGCTAATAATCTTTCGACGATGTCTAGTCCCCACTAGGAAATGACTATGGACTGGACAATTGATTGAGGTCGCCTACTAGTAAATGGAGTAGGGGATAACTTCTGACACTTCTCATACTTTTGGATATACCTTATGGCTTCCCGATTAGATATCTCGAAATACTAGTGACCTTCCTTTGGCATGATATATGTCAATTCCTTTATAGATCTCATATAATTCTTCCATGCTTTTAGAATGAATTCATTGTAGATAGAGAGCAATGAAACACCACCGATACAAATTTCCCTCTAGAAACAAATACAAATGAGTAGTTTTGACTTTGATCTTGTTAGTCTCCTCCTTGTCATCTAGTAGTGCACTGTCTTATAAATATTTGATGATGGGTTGCATCTAGTTAATGGCCTCATCTATTGATCTCACTTTAGTGGCCTTTTGTTTCTCTTAAGACAATCGATCGATCTTAATAATGAACCTAAATGGTTATCTTGAGGTCAGAATCGGTCGTTGAGGTAAAAGTGGCCAAAGTGTCTGCATGTTCATTATTCCCTTCAGATTTTATTAAATGTGTACGTTCAAAACATGGACAACCACTTCTTACATTTTTTCTATGTAGGCCAACAGGTGCTTATCCCTTGCAATTTATTTTCATAACACTTTGATGGGAGTGACTCATATGAATAGGTACCTCCTAAGTCCTCAATTAGCAATTCATAATGTAATTCATTGTTGGATGCTTCAAAATTGAGAAATATGGCATTGTTCAATGATTGCACCATCAAGAGTACGTAACATGATCCATTGTAAATGGACTTCCTATTGAGAAATAATGCCCATGATTATTATGATGCTTCCCATGTAGAATATTTCATACATGATTAAAGTTTTGAAATTCCAATAAATTATGACCATTAGATATGGTAGAAATTAGAGGATTTATGGACACAAATATGAAATTTCATGACCACCGCTATATCTTGAAATTCTATGATTTTTTACTTGAATTAGGCATTAAAACACATAATACATTATCCTAAGAGGGTAAAAAAAGTTATAGGGATCTATTTGAATAATTATATTAAGGATCAAACTATTGGAATTATGTTTGGGTGGAAGATTATAAATCCTGTTCTTGAAAAATTATGGGGAAGTTGTGCAGTCGCCTAGTGGAAAACTAGTTTTCCCCTAGTACGAACCGGTTCGAATACCCTGCCGAAGTCATGAATTTAGATTTTTTTGTTACGAACGCGTGACCGCCAGTTTTGAATTTTTCTTATTTTTTTAATTAGTTATGTATTTTCTACGTAATGGTGTCCAAGACCAAAATCTTTAGTTACAAAATTTCAGGATGGACTTTATTTTAGGCACGAATTATCCGGATTATGTGAATATTAGTGGTTAATTAAATATTCAGAAATCGGGAGTAAACTCGGAACATTTAGTCTAGTGCTTTGGGTGATAGGCACGGATTAGCTGGATTATATATACACACACACACATACGGGTACAGGGGCGGTATATTATATGGAGAAATTTTAGGAGTTTATACGAGTTGGTGGGACCGTGTGCGGAAAATTGGGGAATTTATTAAAAATGGATTAGTTGTATTACTAATACGAGTGAGAATTAAATTAATAGGTAATTAACTATATTATATAAAAGAAAGACAAGTAAATAATTTAAGAGATGGTAAACTATTGACATCGTCCTTTTACGAGAAATTTAATACGGGGAAACTAAGGGGTAATTTATGATGCAATTACCGGAAGGAATTAACTAGATGGTTAATTGTGTATAACAAAGCAAGGTTATTTAATAATGTTCAAGTGGATTGATTATTAAACGAGGATAATTGCGGGAAATGCCTACGGGGCATCCATGGGGTAATTATTGAGTAATTACCATTACATATTGTAATAAGTATTTATATTTTGTGTGGATATACCTATGTTCATGGACCGTCCTATCGGTTGGGGTTGTGCGCGCTTGGCACCGGAGCACAGTTCATCAGAGGTGGGCTAAAAAGTGTGTAATTTCCTGACGTATAAAGGTACTCCACCTCTTCTTCTTCTAACCATTACTTTAAATAGACTATTATATCCCTCAACTGGGACAAGAAGAAATTTATATACACTCAACCTTAGAGAGATCAATGAGATCTTGTTTCTTTCTCTAATACAAAATAACTTTCCCCCGATGGATGTAGGCCCATCTTTGGGACGAACCATGTTAAATCTCCTATCTTTTTCTCTGTCTCTCATTTCTCTTAATTCCAAATCATTTTCTTTTATATATGTTGTAGTTTATTATTGGTATTATTCATCTAAGACATATAATTATCCTAGTACTAATTTTAGACAATAATAGATTAACACCGCCTATGGGAATGACTAGACAAATCATCTATTGTTTGTTATTTGAAGACGCTCCAAGACAGTCAGAGTAGGCTAGTAACATACACTATCATGCCATATACCCGAGAACTATATAATAGGAATGGAGAAATATTACCTCCTTCCCCTAAAGAGATAGACGACTTGTACACCCTGTTGGGATGAATGTTGGATCATTCAATAAAAGAAGCATATCTAGATATTCTAAATTCATAGATGATGGGTCATTACGCCTTAGAGCCACCTCATCCATTAGGGACACTGGTCACTCTGACGAGCAGTTGCTATCCAATAGGAGGTAGAGTGTGTTGGAAAGGCTGAGCAGGGGTTGGGTGTTTAATTGACCATGTCCCTGAACGGTGAGGGTCTTCATTACGGAGAACGTAGATGATTCATAGACCTCCAGAAAGGATTCTTCTGGTCAAGGACTAGTGTACAAGGGTCGGTACGTGCCAATCAGACTTCCTAGGAAGAGAGCTCCGCTTAAAATAATGACTGAGCAGCTAAACCTATCTCATCCAAGGCCAATCCAGATGATTAACCGTGGAAAGGCTCAATACAACGATTGAAGGATCGCTTAGGAGAGATAATAAAGTCAAAAAATCCCTTACACATGAGTTCGTAAAATGATCACCTTTCACATATTTAATTATTAATTATCCTACACCGACCAAGTTCAAGCCACCCATAGTAATTCTAAAGTATGATGGCAAAATGGATCCAGTATTACACGTGGAACAATATCAATTTGTCTTCAACATCTATTCGAACCCTGATAATATGCGATGCCGAGCATTTTCCAAAACTATTACTGGGTCGACAAAGATTTGGTATAATAATATTCTATGAGGACAAAGCTCTAGCTTTTGGTAACTAGCTGATTTATTCATTGGTAATTTTTACTTTAGATCTAAGACGGCCAAAAGGGTAGCTCGTCTATTAAGATTTAACCAAAGGGTTAAAGAGAACACTCAAGAATATATTACCTGATTCAATAGTGAAAAGCTAGAGGTCGTTGATTACAATGGGAAGACATTGATCACCGCATTGATGTGTAGCTTGCTACCTGAAAAGTTATATTATATGCTGGACAAAGAACCACCTAAGAATATGATCGAACTATTGGTTAAGACAAGTAAAACCATGAATGCCGAGGAGGCTATGAATGCAAAAAAGACTAATAACTCCAAGGTTGATGCCAGTAAGAGCTCTGAGAAGAAAGATAAAAAGGTATAAAGTCCAAAAAGATTTGACGAATATACTACAGAGATATGAAATGGCCCGGAAAGCTGAAATCTCCTCCAAACCAAAGTGATAAAAGAAAATACTACAAGTTCTATAAAGATCATGATCATAACACCGATAACTGCATAACCATGAAAAATGAGATAATGAACCTTATTTAAAGAGGGAAAATGTTAAAGTTCGTGGATAAAGGAGGTCAAACATATTAGACGACGAGTAGGAACCCAGGAGACGATTGGAATCCCCTTGCAAAAGAGGAGACGAAAAGAAAAGGGGCAAGAATGAAGACTTCGAGGATGATCCAAACCTGTCAAGGAGACTTAAAGAACCTACGTGCGAAGTAAAAATGATCCCTTTTAGATATAACTTTACTGCAGGGGTGACACCGACAGAGGAGATGAAATAGTAGAGAGGAAAGCCTACCTCAACAAATCCAAAGCCTATTCTTACATTCGGTAGATCAACCAATTTAGTGATGTGGGCACTCGCCCAAGGAAAGTGAAAAAAGATAGACTGGAAATAGGATGCTCCAAATATTATCTGTTAGGGGTGTTTTATGCTCATTGACCCTCTAGTTATCACGATGTTGGTCCACGAAGGGAAGTTAGCCACACTTTGGATCGACAATGGTAGTTCAGCTAATGTCTTATTTTATAACTGCTTCATAGGTTTAGGACTGTAAGTAGAAAACTTGAAGCTTATGATAGGACCCTCATTAGTTTCTCAGGAGAAAAGATGTATGCTTTAAGAATAATTAATCAGGAAGTAATGATTGGAACATGTCGTCCTGTCAAACTAAGAAGATCCGTTTCTTCATCCTAGATAAGAATGTCAACTCTGTGTATAATATCCTCGGTAGGGTTATACCGAATAAATTTGAAGAAGTTCCATCTACTATAGATCAAAGTCTAATGTTTCCCAGTCATTATGGGGTTAATGTATTGCGAATCAAATTGAGGCTAGAGAGTGCTGCTACACTTCAATCGAACAAAAGTAATAGAAAAAACTAACCACTACCTACCAGATAAAAATAATGGATTCGTGCGAAGAAGTAGAACTGATTAAGGGACAAGTTGTGGATGCCCTAGAATAAATTATCATGAATGAGGAACACCCAGAGAAAACACCATAGATTGGCTCGTCATTAGGGCTTACTATTAGGAATGAGTTAATAGATTTCCTCAGGCAATGAAAGAATGTCTTCGCTTGGAGTTATGAAGATATGTCAGGAATTAATCCAGAAATCATATCTTATAAACTCGGTATAGTCAAAGATGATAATCCGATCAAATAAAAGTAGCGTGTCTTCAGCCAGGAAAAAAACATGACTATATAAGAGGAAGTGGAGAATCTACAGAATGCGAGCTTCATTGAAGAAGTCAAATACCCCTAATGGTTGTCCAACGTAGTGATGGTTACAAAGAAGAATAACAAATGATGTATGAACAAATCCTGTCCAAAGGACCATTATCATTTACTAAGGATTGATCAATTGGTCAACGCTACTGCTGGGCATGAACTACTCAGTTTTATGGATGCATACTCGTGCTATAGTAAAATCAAAATGAAATTAAAAGATAAGGATAAGACTTCATTCATAACCAGCTGAGGTACCTATTGTTACAAGGTTATGCCTTTTGAGCTCAAAAACACTAGAACAACATACCAAAGGTTGGTGAAAAAAGTATTTGCAGAGAAGATCGACAAAAACATGGAGATATACGGCGAAGACATACTCACCAAGAGCAAGATAACCTCCAACCATTTTAGAGACTTGGGATAAGTATTTGACCAATTAGAAAAGCACGGGAGGAAGCTCGACCTCATAAAATGTGTGTTTAATATGAAGGGAAAAATGTTCATTATCTTTATAGTAAACTAAAGAGGAATTATAGCTGATCCAAATAAAATCCAAAGCACTGACCAACACGTAATTCCCAATGAATAAAAAAATGTACAGAAACTAAGAGGTAAGGTAACAACACTAAATCTATTCATCTCGCAAGCTATTAAGAGATGCCTTCCTTTCTTTAAGGTGATGAGGAAATTATTTGAATAAAATGAGGAATGTAAAGTCGCCTTCTTAGAATTAAAAAAAATCTAGGATCTCTACCCTTACTCTCAAGGCCCCTCACTGGAGAGAAAATTTACTTATACTTGCTTATATTCGAGTCAGCAGTTAGCTCAATATTGATACAACAAGAAAATGGGGTGAAAAATCCAGTTTACTATATGAGAAAAACATACCAAGGAGGAGAAATTAGCTTTAGCTCTAATTGAGGCTTCTTGAAGAATGAAGCCATATTTCTTATTGCATACCATTGTAGTCAACATGGACCTGTCACTACAATAAGCCATTCATAAACCTGAGAATTTAGGCAAATTAATGGCTTGGGCTATAGAACTAGGAGAGTATGACATGCAATACGAACCAAGAATAACGATAAAAGGCCAAGTATTGGATGATTTACTATTAAATTCACATATGAAGAAAAATCCTTCGAGCAAACTTCTTCAGAAGAGAGATCAACTTTACCCGAAGAGAAGACTTCTTTGGAAGAGAGATCATATCTTCGAAATGAAGAGTGTACTCCTATGAGAGACATCATAACCAATAAACTGGTCGATCATACAATCGACGTACCAGAATCATCGGCGAAACAAGAGGAAATTGCTCGCTACCTAGAACAATGAAAAAAAGTGTTCAACTATAGGACCCTTGTGGAAGGAGATTTCAAAGAGGATCCTCCTATTTGGAGGATGTTTATAGATGGCTCATCATAAACCTCTGGCAATGGAGAAGGTCCGATAATTAACACACTATATAACATAGACGTTGAACATGCCATCAGATTATAGTTTAAGGTCTCCAATAATGAGGCAGAGTATGAAGCACTCATATCAGGGTTTGATTTAGCATTGTCTCTAGGCATCGATCAAATACAAGCTCATAGTGATTCTTAATTGATATTGAATCATGTATTGGGAGTTTATGCAGTCGGAGAGGGATCTATGGCAAAATACCTGTCCAAAACACAAAATATGATGTCATTATGTCTTACAGTCAAGATGATCAAGATTCCTAGTAATAATGCCCGAGCATATGAACTTGCTCGACTTGCCTCTGCTACTAAAACAGAACTAAAAAGAATGATCCCACTAGAGATCCTCTTGTACAGGAGAACTGACAAAGATAGAACCAACATGATTAAATTATATCTAGTCCCATTATAGAAGGATCCAATACAAAATTACCTAAAAAAAGGAATTGTGTGAAACTATCCTAGGGAGGCCAAGAGACTTCGATACAAAGTGACAAAGTTTGTCCTATAAGGGAGACTCTTATACAAAAGATATCTCATCGCAACTCAAATGTGTCCATCCGACTGAGGTCAGCAACTTCATAAAAAGATACATGAAGGTTCCTGTAGAGCACACTCAGAAGGAAGATCTTTAGTCAAGAGAGTAACCATACAAGGCTACTACTGTCCCACCATGAAAAAAGAATGTGTAGATTACGAAGGGCAATGTGATAAGTGAAGAAACATGCAATAATTTATAGATTACATAGGGCTTCACTCACACCGATCACATACCCTTATCCATTTGCCATGTGGGGTATTGAATTCGTTGCCCTTACCAAAAATAAGAGGAATGTTCAAATACTTTGTCGTGGTAGTGGACTAATTTACCAAATGGGAGGCTGAACCTCCAATAGAAATGTCGTATGAAAATTCTTCCATTTCTTATGGAAGAACATCATTTGCCATTATAGGATGCCATATTCCATTATCACCGACTACGGCACCCAGTTTGACATATATGAATTTAAAGACTAGTGTGTTTGCTCTAAAATTTAGAAATTATATGCCGCTCCTGGCCACCCACAATAAAACAGAAGACAGAAATTACAATTAAGACTCTGCTCGATGGGATAAAGAAGAGGATGGATAACGCTACGAAAAATAGGATCAACGAACTACAAAGCGTACTCTGGGCATACATGACAACACTGAGAACAACCATGGGTAAAACTCCTTATATGTTAGCCTTCAAGATAAAAGCAGTGGTTCCAATAGAGATTGGTCTCCTAAGTCATAAGGTGATAAACTTTGGCTCACCGAAAAGAAAAATTATGAGGCTATATTTATACCTAGTGAAAGAGGTCAGAGAGCATATGGCACTTCGGGTGGCAGCCTATCAGGAGAGAACTGCCCAGTTTCTACAACAAAAGGATGAAGTCGAGCAACCTGAAAGGGGGGGACTATGTGCTAAAGAATGTTCTCCAAAAAGGAAACAAGTTATGACCCAATTGGTATGGTCCATATCGCATTTCTGCAGTCGTTCAACCAAAAACTTACTGAATTGAAATACTAAAGGGAGAACAGTTCAAAAACCCCTCGAATGTCGAACATCTGAGGAAGTACTATCAATAATTGCATAAGATGTAATTTCTTTTCAAATCCTTGTAACTCATTTCATTACTCAATAAAGATTTAAACTCTTCAGTGGATCTTATTGCCCCTTTTTTGGAGAGGGGGTTGTTCTAAAAATTCAAAACAATCTCTAATTATAATTAAAAAACCTAAATTTCACGTATGATCTCATTTTCGAACATTCCACGAATGAGAAGTATAACTTTATGTATAACCTCATAGGGTCAACAATAAGAAGTTACGAATCGAAAACTTCATGTATGAACCCACAAGGTCAAGAACGAGAAGTCTACCAGACCAAAGTAAGAAAATCCTATGCGGTTAGTCAGTTAGACAACAAAGATCAACCATAACTGGCTAAAAGCAATGGCTAATCCTAACACATTTGGTTGTCATCGATAACTAACATTAGCACTTGGTGAAAATGACAAGATCCATTTACGAGACCCAAAATACCTAAATTGCATGTTAATAGAACCCATGGTTCTAAAAAACGTGGGGCACGTGGAGGCCAAGCCTTAAGCATTAGAAGCCTAGGCGGGCCTTATGCGTAAAAAGGTGTGAAGGTGTTTAAGCCTTTTTAAATATATTTTAACATTTTTAACTATAAATAGGCTATTAAAAATACTAAAATGGTACATACCTTAAAATATGTCTGAATATATGAAAACTAAAGTACTATTTTTTGTAAACACTACACCAAATCCTGCGAATGGTCACGGCCCAAGTCCGCGACCCGCTAATCGCGGACTTGGGCCGTGACCCACTCAATATTTGGCGTGACCAATTTTATTACCACACTAAATTATCCATGCTCTGGAAGTGGTCACGGACTAAATCCCTGACCATAGTGGGTCACGGACTTGGGTCGTAACCAGGTCGTGACCAGGTTAGAGGGAATTTTGGCGCCAAGCTGGTCGCGGATGGGCCACGGACTTGGGCCATGACCAAAGGCGCGACGAAGCATAAAACACACACATTAAGGGTCACGGCTTAGGGCGTGTGTGCATGTTTGTGTGTGTGCGCGTGTGCGAGTGGGGAAGGGGGGAGGGGACGGGCAGGGGGCGCGTGTGTGCGTGTGTGCATGTGTGTGTGTGTGAGTGGGGAAGGGGGGAGGGGACGGGGCATGTATGCATATGCATATATGTAGTGAGAGTGTGTGAGAGTGTGTACGTGTGTGCGTGCGTGTGTTTGTATGCGCGTGTGAGTGTGTGCATATTGGTGATAAAATCAAAAATAAAATAGAGAGTATACCTGATCTAGGGTGAATCCAAGAGTGGGATCTACAAAACAAACCTCCTGACACTCATATTCAGTCATCTGATCCGTTACGGTTGCCTCCGGTTCCGGTATCACGTAGGACTTTAAATAATTGTCACCTGAAAGAGAAATAACATATCAGAATTATATAATTATTAATATGAAACTAAATGAGAGATTTAGAAATAAAACATACCATATGCTCAGTGTATACATGTTTGTGTGTGTGTGCGTGTGCGCGTGTGTGCGTGTGTGAGTGGGAAAGGGGGGAGGCGACGGGGCAGGGGGCGGGGCGGGGCACTGTTGCATATATATGCAGTTGCATCTGCATATATATGCAACTGCTGCATATATATGCAATGCATATATATGCAGGCATATATATGCAACTGCTGAATATATATGCAGTGCATATATATGCAACTGCTGCATATATATGCAATATATATAGTGCATATATATGCAATATATATAGTGCATATATATGCATATATATATATATATATATATATATATATATATATATATAGTGCATATATATGCAGTATATATATGCATATATATGCAGTGTACTGCAGAGTAGCATACTAGTATATATACTGCATATATATACTATATATACAGTATATATAATGGTATATATATGCATATATAATGACCTGCAATCCTTCCTCTGGAATTTGAATAATGCCAGATGGCAACATCTGTAACTCTTTGACAAATGGATTTATTCACAAACCTAGCACTTGTTATAATGCAGTAATCAGTACTTGCATTTTGATCCATGCTGGCCAAAAATGAGTAAGATTGGCCAACATGGATATCTATACTGGTATAATTTTGTTGAGATGTGTATTATCCCTCTGTTTCTGCTAGCAGCAGGTTGGTTTATTAGGTTCAGAATCTTGGATCTCTTAGGTAAACTCTGTATCTAATTTGTGTTTTAGCTTTTTAGGTTTTTGGATATGATAATTTTCGATTGAAATGTATATTAGAGATTTCCAATAAAACCTTTATATGGTTGTTTTGCAGATATTTGGTGTAATAATGCACTGTACTTTGGTGTAAACATTTGGATTTGCAGATATTTGGTGTAATTTTACAAAAATCAAAAGTACAGTGCATTATTATTCGATATAGAGATTGTATGGTTGTTATGATTATTCTATACATAAACTATTATTTGTATTTTCTAATTTACTGAACATCGAATCTCGAAATAAGTGCATTGGCGCCAGACGTGAGCTAAGATGTCACTTCAATATGGGCTTTCATTTGTGTTTGTATAGGTAAATTCCATTCACTCATACGATCAACGCTATGGTTTATGTTAGTTAGGTAAATTACCAATTTTGATCATATCACCTGTTAAAGAGTGGACTGGATGGAGTATTAACAAATCATCAATACAATAGTTTAATATAACCACACTTACTCTTATGTTTTTAAAGTATATCATCTTAAATCATTACTTTATTTGAAAAAATGTCTAAACAAAATGTCATGGTTGACAGTTATAGCATCTTAAATCATTACTTTGTTTGAGAGTAGATACAATACATACATTTGAGCAATTCGGTATGCATCAATTTTGTATATGAACATCAGTTTTGTATACAATATATACCATATAAACAGCAGTGGTTCTCCCGTCTATCTTTATATAGATTACTGGTATATATTATTTTTTATATATATTGTTGGTATAAAAATGTAAACTCAAAACAATGTATTGAGAACACCTATCTGCTATGCGGGGACTGATTTATTCAGGTTGTGATTTTACGTGGACTGAAAACACCTCTAAGTGGTATATATCTTTGTTTTTTCAGGATGTGGTTATATGTGGAATGATTTTACATTCACAACACTTAAAACATGTATATTTTAACCCTCTCTTTATTTATCTCAAGATTCCGCATGTCAAAGTTAGTATTTTGGGTCTGTTTAGGCCAATCCTTGAATAAAACAAAGCTATCTAATTAATAATTTGAAATGTCCCACGGGACCAATGTAACTCGTTAGAGGGTGAAAACTCGAAACAACCACCCAACGACCCCGTGGGTGGCACCAACACCTCCCACGGAACCAATGTAACTCGTAGGAACTGACCCCACAGCCGCGGGTCTCCCGGTTTGAGAATACGACGGTAATTTGCGTATTTCTAGACTTAGGCTTAAAAACATGGCGTTAGAAGGTGAAAACTCGAAACAGCCCCAGAATGGCCCCGTGGGTGGCACCAACACCTCCCACGGGACCAACATAACTAGTAGGATCTGACCCCGCAGCCGCGGGTCTCCCGATTTGAGAATACGACTGTAATTTGCGTATTTCTAGACTTAGGCTTAAAAACATGGCGTTAGAAGGTCAAAACTCGAAACAGCCCCCGAATGGCCTAGTGGGTGGAACCAACACCTCCCACGGGACCAATGTAACTCGTAGGAACAGACCCGACAGCCGCGGGTCTCCCGATTTGAGAATACGACTGTAATTTGCGTATTTCTAGACTTAGGCTTAAAAACATGGCGTTAGAAGGTGAAAACTCAAAACAGCCCCAGAACGGCCCCGTGGGTGGCACCAACACCTCCCACGGGACCAACGTAACTCGTAGGAACTGACCCCGCAGCCGCGGGTCTCCCAATTTGAGAATACGACGGTAATTTGCGTATTTCTAGACTTAGGCTTAAAAACATGGCGTTAGAAGGTGAAAACTCGAAACAGCCCCAGAACGGCCACGTGGGTGGCACCAACACCTCCCACGGGACCAACGTAACTCGTAAGAACTGACCCCACAGCCGCGGGTCTCCCGGTTTGAGAATACGACGGTAATTTACATATTTCTAGACTTAGGCTTAAAAACATGGCGTTAGAAGGTGAAAACTCGAAAAAGCCCTAGAACGGCCCTGTGGGTTGCACCAACACCTCCCACGGGACCAACGTAACTCGTAGGAACTGACCCTGCAGCCGCGGGTCTCCCGGTTTGAGAATACGACGGTAATTTGTGTATTTCTAGACTTAGGCTTAAAAACATGGCGTTAGAAGATGAAAACTCGAAACAGCCCCAGAACGGCCCCGTGGGTGGCACCAACACCTCCCACGTGACCAACGTAACTTGTAGGAACTGACCCCACAGCCGCGAGTCTCCCGGTTTGAGAATATGACGGTAATTTGTGTATTTCTAGACTTAGGATTAAAAACATGGCGTTAGAAGGTGAAACTCGAAACAGCCCCAGAACGGCCCCATGGGTGGCACCAACACCTCCCACGGGACCAACGTAACTCGTAGGAACTGACCCCGCAGCTGCGGGTCTCCCGGTTTGAGAATAGGATGGTAATTTGCGTATTTCTAGACTTATGCTTAAAAACATGGCGTTAGAGGGGGAGAACTCGAAACAGCCCCAGAACGGCCCCATGGGTGGCACCAACACCTCTCACGGGACCAACGTAACTCGTAGGAACTGACCCCGCTGCCGCGGGTCTCCCGGTTTGAGAATACGACGATAATTTTCATATTTATAGACTTAGGGTTAATAACATGGCGTTAGAGGGTGAGAACTCGAAACAGCCCCAGAACGGCCCCCTGGGTGGCACCAACACCTCCCACGGGACCAACATAACTCGTAGGAACTGACCCCGCAGCTGCGGGACTCCCGGTTTGAGAATACGACAGTAATTTGCATATTTATAGACTTAGGGTTAAAAACATGGCGTTAGAGGGTGAGAACTCGAAACAGCCCCCGAACGGCCTCGTGGGTGGCACCAACACCTCCCACGGGACCGATGTAACTCGTAGGAACTTCCCCTGCAGCTGCGGGACTCCCGGTTTTAGAATACGATGGTAATTTGCATATTTCTAGAATTAGGCTTAAAAACATGGCGTTAGAGGGTCAAAACTCTAAACAGCCCCCGAACAGCCCCGTGGGTGGCCCCAACACCTCCCACGGGACCAATGTAACTCGTAGGAACTGACCCCGCAGCCGCGGGTCTCCCGGTTTGAGAATACGACGGTAATTTGCGTATTTGTAGACTTAGGCTTAAAAACATGGCGTTAGAAGGTGAAAACTCGAAACAGCCCCAGAACGGCCCCGTGGGTGGCACTAACCCTCCCACGGGACCAACGTAACTCGTAGGAACTGACCCCGCAGCAGCGGGTCTCCCGCTTTGAGAATACGACGGTAATTTGCGTATTTCTAGACTTAGGCTTAAAAACATGGCGTTAGAAGGTCAAAACTCTAAACAGCCCCCGAACGGCCCCGTGGGTGGCACCAACACCTCCCACGGGACCAATGTAACTCGTAGGAACTGACCCCGCAGTCGTGGGACTCCCGGTTTGAGAATACAATGATAATTTGCATATTTGTAGACTTAGGCTTAAAAACATGGCGTTAGAGGGTGAGAACTCGAAACAGCCCCCGAACGTCCCCGTGGGTGGCACCAACACCTCCCACGGGACCAATGTAACACGTAGGAACTTACCCCGCAGCCGCGGGACTCCCAGTTTGAGAATACGACGGTAATTTGCATATTTCTACTTGGTTACTGATAATTTTAACTCATATATGCAATTTTCTGCTTGATTAAATTTTTTGTAAAACTACTTGGTTACTGATATTTTTTTTATGTATCCCATCATTTATAGGATTTTTGCACGCGAAACAAACGAAGAAGGCAATGGTCTACAGCATGAAGATTGTTTATAGGTTGTGGACAATCAGGATTTTGTCAGCCATGCAGGCTTTTATTGTTTAGTTTTATGGCCATGCAGGCTTTTATAATTTGATTGTTGAATTTTATGGCCGTGCAGGCTTTATAATAAGTAGGTTTTACATTTATAGGTTTTGGAATGTCAAGAAAATAGAGGAAACTCTGCCCAATTTTTTTTTGGTCTGTGAATTATTAAGACGTGTAATATTTATAAGTTTGTATATATATTTGTTTATTAACAACGTTCTCGATTCGCAATTTGTGATTTTTTTTATTGTTTTGCCAATAATAAATATTTGTAACACCTCGTACGCGTCAAACGTTACACGTAGCAACTGATGGTGCACTCACAGGACCCCCAGTTTTAGGATTGGACCAAAAAAATACATTTTTTTTAAATTATAGTTAAATATGGTCATGGACTTTGTCCATGACCATTTTTATTTTTTCGTCATGCATAAAAATGGTCGCGGCCAAAGTCCGCCACCATATTTATCGTCACGGTTGTGGGTCACGGACTTGGGCCGCGACCATTTTTTTGTCACGGTTGTGGGTCGCGGACTTTGGCCGCGACCAATTTGTTACGGTTGTGTGTCACGGATTAGGACCGCGACCAATTTTTTTATATTTTTTTTGTCACTGTAATGAGTCGCGGACTTTGACCGCGACCAATTTTTCACGGTTGTGGGTCACAGATAAGGCCCGCGACCATTTTTTTTAAAAAAATTTTTGTCACGGTTGTGGGTCGCGGACTTTGGCCGCGACCAATTTGTCACTGTTGTGGGTCACGGATGAGGGCCGCGACCCGTCACGACATGGGTCACGGCCTAAGTCCGCGACCATCTGCCGTAACCCCTCTCGGCCGTGACCATTTTTTGGTCACGGACTTGGGCCGCGACCCATGAAAATGGTCACGCCCGAAATGGTCACGGCCCAAGTCTGCGAGCCACAGCTTTGGTTAGGGATTTTGGCCGTGACCAATCGCCAGTTTTGGTGTAGTGAAATACTAAGAAAAAACAATAAGAAAAGAAAAAGCACGCATTTTTTTACGAGCAGTAGAGAGGTTTGGGACACCATTTGTCTTTTAATTGGTTTGAATGAGACACTGGTGCGATTTTAAATAAAAATTAAAAGGCGATGTTGTTTCATTTTTAAAAGGTGATATCATTTCACTAAATCATTTTTGTTTTTAAAAAAGTGCGCCTTAAGCCTTTTACCAAGAATAAGGCGTAAAAAGCTTAAGGCGGGGCATTTTGCACAAGCCTCAACCTAGGTGCGCCTTTTATAACACTGATAGAATCTAAGGCAGGACAACCTAGGTTCGTCCAACATTAGTAACTAGTAAGTCAGATAGGTCGGGAAATCGCCGACCACATAATCATAAGTCTAAAATAATAATAGGCCATTTCTAAGCAATTAACCACCAATTAATTAATCTAGGAAGAAGGATACGTGTTCTCATTAACAGTGAGGATTATTACAAGGCCAATAAAATAAAGGAAAAATAACACATCAAAAGGATGGCTCATTTGACTCCTTTTCCACACCAGCTGAAGGAACATCCAAATCATAAGGAGTAATGGTAGTACTGAGATATGTAAGTCTCATCTGACTACTAAAACTTGCCCTATTCGTCAAGTGAAATGGTTAGTTGAGTGCATCATCATTGTGCAGACCATAATCCTCGATATATTTTCTGATCGAACTTGTGAAAATAACATCTGTAGGAATTCAAGAAGCATCTATCTTAAAAAGAGGATTAGAATGCTCCAAACAACCAGAATCATGTTAGTACCACAACTCATCTTCCTTCGATACTTTCATTACAATTAGAGAATTGAGTTAACCATGTTTATAGCTAACTTTTCGGGCTTGATTAAGTTCTTCTCTCATATGTGTAAGGTCATCAATGTAACCATTTATCAATCTAGTGAGAGGTTGATTATGGAAGGGATATGTAAGGCAGTCAACTTTTTCACATAACCTTTTGATGGTCGTTGACTGATTCTTCATGATAGTGGCTTGGTCAGAAAAAGTCTTCTTGGTCCTCTCTTCCTCCACTGACTATGGGTACTAACCAATTGTCGAGAAGTAGAAATTTTTCCCTTAGATTTTCTCAATTGTTCCGTCTCTTTCATCAAATGACTATTATTTTGCTCCAAAAAAGTGGCACCTTCGATCTATTCGTCCAACTCAAAATTCTTAAGACCCGATAGCTCATTGCGTAACAAATATTTCTTTTGTTCATGCAAACTTGAAACCTCTCTAGCACTTTTCACCTTTGACTTAAAGACAAACTCCTTCTTGGAGTATTGCAAAGAAAAAAAATAACAACTTTTGGTCAAAAAACAAAAAGATTTTTCTCTTAATCTGCTGTTAGACTTGATATTATATCTTTATGACCTTACTTAAGGTTAAGGATCATTTCATGATGTGCAACATTTCTCGTCATTGCCTGATGAAAAAGCTGACACGTACCGAGATAGGCATACTTAGTTTGACTTGATACATCAAGGCCGAATAACTCCTCTTCATCCATCTCTTTATAACTAGTGCCAAACAGTTGGTTACACCTCTGTTGAAAATTATTTTCAATAATGACCAAATAAACCATCATGGTGATAAATTAAAAGATATATGATTCTATATAAGTAATGGCCAAATAAAGGAGAAACTGCAATAACGTGATCAAGACAATGACAGAGAGAATAAAACTTTTTTTAATTAAAACATGAAGGGTGCTACATTAGGGAATTATAATTGTATTACAAAATTTCATAAAGCAAAGGGAAAGAAAAATATTAAACCCATAAAACTACTGAGGCCCATCTCATACCTTCTCCTTATCAGATGTAACCTCACCCTCTGCTCGGCCAACCACCACCAACTTATCCTTAACCACCATAGACTTATCTACCTCCCATTTATCATTAACCTCTTCCTTTATCTGAGGAGGAGTGCCAATATTATGATGAAGAAAAATCTCTAAACCTTTAGCAGTACCAACCTGGGTGAGGGAAACAACCCAACCTTCCTTAAAAGGGGACTTCCTCAAATATTCAATATGTTTGGAACCATTAGAGAACTCTTTATTCCATACATTAGTAAAGGCATCCTCCTTATCTATAATGTCCATGGCCTTAATATTAGCAACTCGTGTTTTGTCCTGCTTGGCAACCTTCTTAGCTTATTCACCCACTCTTTTAGTATTGCTCGCAACTTCCTCTGCCGAAGTCTTTCCCTGTTCCAGTAGATTAATGGTATCTTTCTGCCTTCGCTTTTCATCCTTGTGAGCATGACCAACTTTTTCTAAAAACTTGAGCATTCCCGAGAAGACTTCGGCCACATCATAAGACAATTTCGATTTGTCATTCCTCCTTAGAAGTTGTCCACAGCCAATAGGAACTACAATACAAACATTCAGAGAAGGAAGTTAGAAAAAATGATAAAAAATATGATAATAGTATATGATAACTGGGGAATAACATACAATAGACTTATGAGGGTAAAATTATGATTCGCTCGGTCGACCAGCCTTGAGTGAGGAATAGATAATTGATATGTCTCATCAGTAGGAAGAAGTCCAACTCAAATCAATCCCCGAGAAAGCTCAAGATTCACTACAATGGATTGAGGAGTACCCTTGCTCTTGTCAACGAGCTCCTTTTCTTCCACCTTCAAAGACTTAGATCGACCCTTACTTAACCTCTTGTACTAAGTTTCTTGTTCTTTGATAGGGAAAATCTCCGTAAGGATGGGTAGGCCGGAGCCCCCAACTTCGGTTTTTTTTCCTACAGGGGGAAGGGATATAGTATCGGTAAGGAGGTTAAGAATCATTCTCTTCACTATTTCTAATAAAGGAATGTTTATCGACAATAAAACTAAATGTAGAGGTTCCCAAGAAGAATATGTGCTCTCCATCAAAAAATTACCCTCTACTTGGTAAGAAGACTCAGAACCAGAGCCTAAAGAGGATAAAGCAGTGTCGTCTAAGCTATGAGGGTTGTTAGTATCCCCCGGGTTGGGCGGGCAATGAAGGAAGTAATGGAAATACGGTAGTCGAGCATAAAAGAAGATGAGTGCGGATGATATTTAGCACCAATTCTCTATTGAATAGACCAAATAATCTCCAGGTCAGCGAAATTTACTTCAAAAGTGTGGGGTATCTTTTTCTTACTTTTTTCTGCCAAATAAAAAATAGAAGCATACATTCATCTATAAGATAAAAGACATAAGTCAAAAAGAAAAATATCTAAGTTTTTTATGCATGTGTCGACCTATTCCTTCTCCCTCTTGAGGGCACTTGGGACCTCTATACACCTCACCCTCAAGAAGAGGGGAAAACTGACAATCCTCCATAATTAATCCATAATCCCAATAATCCTTATTAAAATCTGGTGAATTCATGATAAGAGCTCTATTAAATTGTCTTGTCTTCAAATAATAAATATTTTCATTGGTTGTAACCCAGCATCAACTATTTTATTCCTTTCGATATTTGTCCTGTATAGCTCATTAATGCAGTAAATCCCATTAATGACCCTCTAAGTATTTTGGGCAACTTGGGCAAGGAATACATCAAGATATTGACAAAATTCCATAAATAAATGGTTGGGCGTATCCAAGAATCCTTCTCTAAAGTAAAAAGGTCACAAGAACTAGTTAATAATTCAGTCTTTACCCAAGATGGGGGTTTATGAGTGGGCCTAAAAAGCTCCAACGAACTCTCATTTACCATATAGACCATATTCTCAGCAAAGAAATGCGAAGAAGGAGAGGTTCTTATAGTGACAAGGAAATAAAGGAATGCAACACTCACAAATTGCGCAAAAGACTTGGTAGAGAAGAAAGAGATTTTAAAACTCAGGGTGAAGTGAACGAAGGAGGGGAATGATGCTTTATAGGTTTAATGATGTCTCTCGAGTTCCAAAAAATGAGTATGATTAAAATTACCTGTTATTTTGTATTTGACGACGGTTCATTACCCGATGAATGTTATAACCAGTGTACCTCCGAAAGTTTTACGATTTTTGCCCTTATATATAAAATTTCCACTGTATCAAGAAGAATCAAACCCAAAAATGTGAACTTTCAGAGATCGAGTTCTGACCAAATACATCAACATGGCAAAACACCATTGAAGACTTATGACTATGCTTTTATGAAACCGACCAACACCTAGTGGTTAATACTCCATCCCATTATTCTAGCAGTCACTGCTCGCTCCAATCAAGAATGAAGTATTGGGGGCTTTTATTTTACCCTAAAATAGGAGTATGACGTGGACCAATGAAATTGTGGCACCTATCATCATAAAATATTCAATTAGAGACTATTCGCAAGTTGTTATCTTAATTGGCTGAATATGTTCTCCCAGTCGGCAATATGGCCAACCACCATTGGGAAGGACAACCATTAATAGGGTATAATGTAAAAGTTTAGACACACATGGGAATATTTATAGTCTCTTTTTATACATGAATGGGGGTTAATCCCTAAGTTGGCTCATGATTGGTTATCATCCAGAATGTAAAAAGGTGTAATTGGCTTACATATAAAGGCACTCTGACTCTTCTTCTTCTCACCCATATTATAAATATCCCATTATATCCATCAGTTGGGACAGGAAATCGATATGCACTCAACCCTAGAGTGACTGGTGAGAGATTATATCTTGCTCTAATGAAAAATAATTTGCCTCCGTGGATATAGGCACCTCTTTGGGTTGAACCACATTAAATCTCCTTTCTCTTTCTCTGTCTCCCATGTCTCTTAAGTTCAAATCGTTTTCATTTATACCTATTATAGTTTATTATTGATATTATTCAACTAAAACATATCATTATCCTAGTATAAATTTTAGATAATAAAAATTAGAGTTAATTATAAATAAATAGAAAAGGATACAAATTATGGGGCATAGTTTTGAATTTACGTATTTTTTGGAATCTGAATATATTATTTCTCTTGGATCCTGAGTATAGTCCTAATTATTGAAGACATCCCATATCTTCCTATTTCCTAAAAATTCCTTATCTAATCCCATGCTCATATATAAAGGATCATGAGGAGATCTTTCTCAACATAGAAATACCAAGAAATAATCATGGGAATAAAGGCATTACATCAAATCCTACGAATGGTCACAACCTGAGGGTCACGGCCCTAGGCCGTGACTAGCTGGTCATGGACTTTGGCCATGACTATATACACCTTTAGCATGACCAGATCAATGACCCAGTATGGTCATGGATGCTATTGAAAGTGGTCATGCACCAAATCCCTGACTACCATGGGTCATGGACCTGGCTTGTGACCATCTCGGTGCCAAATTCGCGCCAAGATTCCTTCCAAGATTGGTCGTGTATGGGTTATGTCCTTATTCCGTGACCAGGTGCATGACGAAGGCCACAACACACAGACTATAGGTCACTCTTAGGGAACATGACCATCTCAAGGGATGGGTCACGGTTGAAGGCCATGACCACTCCATATCCTATACATGCCATGAGTTGATGTGGCTAAATTTTTAAGGGTCACGGTAGTGGGTCACGGACTAAAGCTGTGACCATGTTTCTTACATTAAAATGCAACAACCGCACCAAATTCATTTCCCTCGATCGATTCGGGAGCAGCTAAAGCCTTAGGTGATATTCGTGTGATTCTTTTGCGATTTTGGCTCAATTGTGTTTGATTTCTGTTGGATTTGTGTTCAACTTCGATTTTGGCCTAAAGGTAATACAAAACCCTAGTTATTGGTATATATTTCTGTGTATTTTTTTTATATGTGTGCGTGTGTATATATGTGTGTATATATATATATATATATATATATATATATATATATATATATATATATATATATATTCTGTTTATATGTGTAACTTAAAAAACCCTAAACATTATATTAGGGGTTATTTTTTTGATAAAATATTATTCAAAACCCTAGACATTATATTTTTTAAACAAAATATAAATAAGTAGATTTTTTATAAGTAAAAAAATTTATGTCTATAGTGTTGTGGGTTATATTTGGGTCATGACATTGCATTGGGTGTTATATGCTTGTCGTGATTTTTTTTTTGACAAAATATAATTAAATGAATTTTTTTACATTATATTGTGGGTTATACGCATGTCATGACATTGTATTGGGGGTTGTATGAGTGCGTCATTTTTGTATGACAAGATATAATTAAATGGATTTTTTTGACATTGTATTGGGGTTATATGTGTGCTGTGATTTTTTAACAGTAACTTCTATTGTGTTGTCTTCGTGTGGCAATTAAGACTCACATCAGTCATCTTATATTGTATTATATGCGTGTTGTGATATTGTATTGGGGGTTATATGCGTGCCATGATTTTTTTGACAAAATATAACTAAATAATAACTAAATAGATTTTCTTGACATTGTAATGTGGGTTATATGTGTGTCGTGACATTGTATTGGGATTTATATGTGTGTCATGATTTTTTTGACAAAATGTAATTAAATGGATTTTTTTGACATTGTATTGTGGGTTATATCCACGTCGTGAGTTTTTAACAGTAACTCCTACCATGTTGTGTTCGTGTGGCAATTAAGACTCGCGTCAGTCATCTTATTGTGTCTTGTCATCGTGTTATTCACGTTTTACTTATATTTTCGTGTTATTCATGTTTTAGTTGTTCTTTAATTCTTTACTTTTCTACCGGCACCACGAGTGGAACGAACACCTCATGCACATCCAAAGTAACACGTAGCAACTGCCTGCGGATCTGCGGGACTCCTGGTTTGAGGACATAATCTAAACATGAATTCGAAAACAGGCACACTTAGGCTTGAAAATGTGTTGTGGGGGACGAGCACCCAATGGCACCTAATTAGCACTACGAGTGGTATGGACAACTCGTGCGTGTCCAGCGTAACACGTAGCAACTGGTCGCGCAGTCGCGAGACTCCCGATTTGAGGATAGGACACAAATTCGAAAACAGCCACACTTAGGCTTGAAAATGTGCCGTCGGGGGGGGGGGGATGGGGGTCACCAAAGCGGCATCGTGAGTGGCACAAAAACCTTGTGCGAGCCCAACGTAACACGTAAAAACCAACTATGTTGTCGTGGGACTCCCGGTTTGAGGATAGGACATGAATATAAAAATAGGAATACTTAGGCTTGATATAGTACCGCGGGGGGCGGGCACCCCCAGTGGTACCCAAATGGCACTACGAGTGACATGAATACCTCGTGAGTGTCTAATGTAACACGTAGCAACCGTCCACACAGCCGAGAGACTCTCAATTTGAGGATAGGACATGAATTCAAAAATAGGCACACTTAGGCTTGAAAACGTGCCGTGGGGGGGAGGGGGTAGGCACCCCCAACGGCAACCACATAGCACCGCAAGTTGTACGAGCACCTTGTTCACATCTAACGAAACACGTAGCAACCGGTCGCGCAGGAGCGGGACTCTTGGTATGAGGATAGGACCCAAACACATTTTCAAAAATAGACACACTTAGGCTTGAAAACGTGCCGGGGGCGGGCACCCCCTGCGGCACCCAAATGGCACCGCGAGTGGCATGAACACCTTGCGTGCATCCAACGTAACACGTAACAACCGGCCGCGCATCTACTGGACTCCCGGTTTGAGGATAAGCAAAACAAGAATTTAAAAAAGGCATACTTTGGGCTTAAAAACATGCCCCGGGGGGGAGGGGCACCCCTAGCGTCTCCCAAATGGCACCACGAGTGGCAAGAATATCTCGTACGTGTCCAACATAACACGTATCAACAGTGCACACAGTCGCAAAACTCTCGATTTGAGGATAGGACCCCAACAAGAATTCAAAAACAAGCGTACTTAGGCTTGAAAATGTGTCGGGGGGCTCCCCCAACGGCACCCAAACAGAACCGTGAGTGACAGACTCCTCGTGCGCTACCGATGTGACATGTAGCAATCATCCGCATAGTCAGGGAATCCTAGTTTGAGGATAGGACTCAAATACGAATTCAAAAATAGGAACACTTAAGCTTGAAAACGTGCGGCAGTAGGGCAGGCACCCAATGGCACCCAAACGACACCGCGAGTGGCACACACACCTCGTGTGCATCTAATTTAATACGTATAAGCCTTCCACACAGTCGATGGACTCTCGATTTTAGGATAGGACATGAATTCAAAAATAGCCATAATTAGGCTTGAAAACGTGCCACGGGAGGGGGGTGCACACCCCAGCGACACCCAAACGGTACCACGATTGACGTGAACACCTCATATGCGTCCAACTTAATACTTAGCAATCGATCGTGAATGCTGCGGGACTCTTGGTTTAAGGATAGGACCCAAACAACCCCATTTTTATTTTAGTTAAATATGGTGAGGGATATGGGTCGTGACCATCTATATTTTTTTTCGTCATAGTTAATCAGGATCCTGGCCAAAGTCCATGATAATTTTTTTCATTGCGATTAAAAATGGGGTCACGGCCAAAGTCCATGACTAGTTTTTGCATGGACCCCCGATCACGGCCCATAGTCGTGACCATTAGGTGCTTCGCCCCCTCCCGTTGCCATGACCAGTAACTTTTCGTCGTGGTTGGGGTCACGGCTCATAGCCTTGACCATTGGTTGCTTCGCCCCCTAGTCACGAATCGTAGCCATGACCAATAAATTTTTATTACGGTTAGGGTCACGGCTCGTAGGCACGACCATTGGTTTCTTTGCCACCTCGATCATGGACCGTAGTCGTGACTAAAAAATTTACATTGTGGTTGGGGTCACGACCTGTAGCCCTGACCATTGATGGATTTGCTCCACCTTGGTTATGGCCCATAGTCGTGAATAGTAGTAAGACTTGGTCACACCCCTTGTCCGTGACCGTCCTCCGTGACGAAGAAGGTTCGTGACCACCTATTTGTTCACGGATTTGGTCCACGACCCATGAAAATGGTCTTGCCCAAAATGTTCAGGGCTCTGGGATGCAACCCACAGGCCTGGTCATGGCCAAAGTCCATGACCGTTCACCTAATTTGGTGTAGTGAGGAGAAAAACGGAAGTTAGATAGGTTTTGGAGGAAAGAGAGAAAGCATGGGAAGTTGGGAGGAGATAATAAAGGAGAGAGAGTCTCTCAAGTTTCTTATGATCCATCTCTTGTTAGGGATTCCACCCATCATGGTTTCTTTGTAGGACTATATACCGAAATATCAATGGTGGCTCTACAACATCTTCACCAAATCTAATATCCTATATTGGATCATCTAAAAGATCCCCAAAGGTATCCATCTCTTTTGGGGTCATATATTTTTGAAACCCTAATATGTATAAATTAAAGATCCATCTTATTTAAATCTTTTTTTGTTTTCCATAAACATTTTGAAATCAATACCCATCAAATGGTATTAGATCATGGTTGTGATTCAAACATATTTGTGTTACAAGTTGACCAAAATCAGAACATTAACTTAGTTTTTCATAAACTTTCATGAATGCTAAAAAAATTTCTAATATGGTTTTGCATGAGTTATTATCCTACTATTATGGTCTTTAAATGTTTATTTACATTTGCATGGAGCGTATAGTGGTTTATTTGTAATTTCGTTTCCTAGATTTGATTGGGTTATAATAACTAGGGTTTTCAATATTCCATAATTAATGTATTTAGAAGAGCAAGATGAGGGTGTAATAATAGTTATTGGTAGTTTTTAATGTCGGACAAGTCACTTAGGTTCAGCCATAACAGTTTTGGAGAGATTTGGATTGAGCAGGTCAAGTTATCGAACATACAAAAAACCTAAAAAACTTATCATCTAAGTGCACACAACGTCATATTGGCCCCGTGCGCACAATGTTCTTCAACATGTATGAATTGCGCACGATTTTCTACCATTATGCACACTATGCTTATTAAGGCATTCACATGGCATTGGATTTAAACTGCGCGGATGAATTAGAATAGAATCAACCTAGAAATGCGAGGGGAACTTTCTACGATATTATCTTGATAGATTTCAAAGAACTTGTGTAATAGTAAGGAAAAGATTTTGATCAGATAAGGATGCATTTTAGTGTCTTATTGATATGGCCATAATGGACGTGACTTGTATTCGCATCATAAATATTATTGATGCATGATTGTGAATGTCCTTATATGTTTGCATGCCTTTAATATTATAAGTTTATAATTTTTTGGTTCATTTCTTTATTTAATTAGCGACCACAATTTTATGGACAACATAAATATATATATATATATATATATATATATATATATATATATATATATATATATATATATATATATATATGTGTGTGTGTGTGTGTGTGTGTGTATATATAAATATAAAGAGAGAGAGAGAGAGAGAGAGAGAGAGAGAGACTTAACTTAGGTCACTTATTTTTTGAAAAATAAATATTTTCACTTTTATAAATTAATTAAATGGATGAATTTATTTAAATGGTTAAGTAAAATTCAGAAAATATTCAATCTAAATAACAAGGATTTATTTAAATTCAATATGGAAATTTTCAAAATTTATTTTTAAATTAATTATCATTTAATTTGACAATTTAGAAATAGATAAATATTTTTTCCAAAAGAAACCCTCAAACTCAAATAATTAAGTTGGAGAATGGCTTCAAATAATATTTTAATGGGGATTGATATAATGAAAATATTTGTTGCCCAAAAATCTTTGATCGATCATGCATTGGAAAGAAAAAAAACTAGGTTTAAGTCATAAACCTAGACTTTCGAATCACGATACCTTTGTGAATTTGTAAGTGATCTGAATAAGGATAAATATACTTTGTATAAGATTAAGTGACTACTTTTCTTTCTTTTCCAAGATCTTATCAAATTCCCTGAATGTCTTGAATTTTTTAGTATATGACCTCCCCCCCCCCCCCCCCTCTAAAATAAGCCTTGTTTGTGGGCACTTCAGGAGATGAAAGCTTGATAATTTGTGAGAGAAATTATTCTCTCTCCGTACCCCTTCACACAAATGTGAATAATATTTTCCTCTCCCCCCCCCCTCTCTCTCTCTTCAACCCTTAGGTTGTGTTATATAGCTTAAAACTGTACCTTAGACCTATATATATGTATACAAAGTGGGGCTTGAGCTAATTAGTCTTTTTAGAGAGTTTGGCCCGACTACTGGGATATTGGACTTTACAAGGGACCCAAGATAAATATTTAAATTGTCTTCTAAATGGATTATACAGGGGACCAAGACACTAATTCTTACGTAGAGAAATGCCATGCCTGAAAGGAATAAATCATTTTTTGGAATCCTGCATGCTAAATTTTATGAGCACATCATCGATATAAGCATATTGTGATAATCCCTTTATATGTTCTGATCATGCAAATGCTTGATCCCAATGATGTGACTAGCTTCTCATAAGTCTTTAAATAAAAATTAGTTTCCAATGATGATTCCAAGATTTCAATAAATAGGCTCAGCTTTCAAGGGCAACAACAATGTAAGCAACCATCTCATTATATGATTATCAAAACGGATAAGCTCTAAGGAAATAGAGTCCCACACTCACATTTGTATTTAATTACATTTAATCTCATATCTTTTAAACCTATCACCAATCGATTATCTTACATCTAAAGCTTAAGAACCTAAATTGAATGGTTTACTTTTGTTTATGATCTTGAGAAAATATTTATTTAGTCATTTAATACAAGTGTAATATAAGCTTCGTTTTTCTTGTATAGAGTTGTAAGACTTGAAATTAAAATCTCTCTCTTTTACGTATATTGTAAAATAAACATGGGTTTTCTAGCTTGGACTGGGTGGGGGTGATTTTTACTTCTAGTGTGTGAGTTATACACACTCAGTGATTACTCACAAAGAAGTTCAATTGGAACAAGAACGTTGCGGACACCTACGAGGAACGTAAAAATTATTGGGTTTAATTACCTTACCGTTCTCAACAAAAACATATTAGTTATTTTTCGCAAAAAAATGGAACGAGTGTTGTTTGAAATTATAACTGATAAAAAATTAGTGAAAACTCAACTTTACTCTCTCGAGTTATTTTTTGGCAATATTATGTATGTGTATCAAAAGTTATATGATAATTGGAAATGATCTCTCAACCTTTCTTGAAAGTTTTAGGGTAAATATTATTGTTACTATGGATGGAAAAATCCTACTTAAATTATTTCTAAGCAAACATAGTCATACAGTAAATCAAACTCACACGATCACACATCACAAGGTATACGTGATTTGAAAATGTGCCTACGTCCACAAGACGTTTTTCTCTTTGTATTGATTAATTCGCAATAACAGGAATTACATGCCCCTTTTTACAGGGGTGAGGGTTACATTTATAGGGAATATAAAAAGGATAAGTCGTGTAGGAATCCAGGACTCCTAGATGTAATTGCGATATGAGTGAACAACTCGAAGCCCGAGATCTTCTCTGGTCATTTTTTCTTTCGTTTTTATCCTCAAGTTGTGATCCTTTATCTAAGCTGTTGGACATGTGTGAACTATTCTGATCTATTCGAATAATACGGATGATTCCTCCACAATTACGATATTATTGATTATCAAGGGCAATTTTATGTGCAATGCCAATTAAATTTTCTTTCCATAATATGATTGTCATTGTTCCGAATCTCAAAATACATGGGCATAGTTATATTTTCCTAAAACATAAGGGAGGTGTGTGCAATAAAATCAAAACACACACGTATGTCAATACAAATCATCCTCTAAATTAATGGGTCATGATATTTACACCAAAATTTTTACTCCCAAACACCCTTTTGTACAAAAAACTACATAAGCATCCAATATTTGTACAAAACACCAAAAACACACAACACCACATGTATTTTGTCCCATATAAAAATCCAAAAAGTTTTAAACATCATTTTTTTCTATTTCTTCTCTCTCTCTCTCTAACTTCCTTTCCAAACCTCTCTCTCACATGGAAATATATTGCATAAACCCATTTAACAACCCTAATATGAACATTGGTAACATATTGCATAAAAAAGGAGATAGACAAACTAGGGTTTTAAAAAAAATCTGCGAACCTGAAACCCACAGCTAGTTGCCGCCGTGACAATTGTTTTCACGATCGAAGTTAACCGTATGTGGGTTTATTTTGGTTGCATCTCACCGTAATTCACTTACCACGTCCACATGTCGGCGTAACAATTGTTTTCACAGCCACTTCCAACCATGAATAAACAGGTTACAGTTATAATCCACTGAAACTACTCGTCACTTACGGTGACGGGAGGCCGTAAGTACAGTAATCCCAGTTTTTTTTAATCTTGTTTTTGTTTTTCAAGTTAACCATATATGGGTTCATTTCGGTTGCATCCCACCGTGATTTTATTTATTTTCGTTGCTTTCCATCGTAATCCACTTACCACGGTCACTTGCCACTGTAAAAACTGTTTTATAGCCACTTTCAATCAAAACTACTCATCACTTATGGTGATGGGTGTGACACCCCGACTAATTAAATACCGGGTAGCTACTCCTTTATTCAAATTAATAAAAAAATGTCAAGTTGGTTCAGTTCATAGCATCACTGTCGAAAAACATTTATTTAAACAATTTCTAGCCACCTAATATTTAAAAAGTGAGTTGTCAAATTTTATTAAATTAAATTAACATGCAACCAACTAAAATTATTAGCTAAATGATACTACCATCACATCATAGTCACATCAAGATAATAATGGAATAATAAAACGAGACTGGAGTAACACTCCTCTGAATAATCCCAAATAATGGATAAAACCAAATACAACGTCTGAATAATAAATGAATTAACTTCAAAACTTCAATGAAACTGAGTATGATAAAACTGTCTCTAAAAGAAAAGGGGCGACATGACCTAACAAGTGAATAAGTCTGAAATGGAATCAATATAGAATGTGGAGGTGTCTAATACCAAGATCATGTAACTTCCACAGCAGCTACAACACGTCACTGAAATGGAACTCCTAAGCTTTGCGTCCCTCTCGCTGGGCACCTAAAAGGTTTTTCAAGAAAATAGATTTGAAAGCAAACGGGTCAGAGCCCGATGTGAAAACAGTTTAAAAATATAGCAAGTGTTTAATTGCATTAAACAATGAATATAAAGTACATATTAGTTCCTTTCTCTCACATGAATTTCTCACCTCTCAACTAGTGTGCACGCTTAACGTATATCCACAATCCATCCTAATTATGTCGCTAACTAACTAGTATATACTGCAACCCGTCCTCACATGATAATATAGGGGTTTGTTCAAGACATTCCAATCTAAATTTATGTGAATCTACCTTTTCATTTCTCATATTAATTTATTTTAAATCATATAGAAAATTCTCAATTTTAACTTTACTCAAAGTGTCGCAACTATTCACACACATTAATAAGAACATTCACCCACATTAACAAGGAGTCTGCTATCATCACAAATATATAAATTTCAACATAATAATATACTTGGGGCACACCTAGGCTAAGCTGTGGTGCACACATACTCTGCTATCGAATCCCGAAACATCACGTACATAAGGACTACGTATTCCGAATCTCTCAGGAACCGTTTTAATAAGCAAAATCACACATATTGGAGGCGAACATAGTTCACATTAGGGGTGGCCGTAGGCCGGGCCTGGGCAGGCCCGGTCGGGCTCGGGCCGGGCTTGAAAAATTAAGTGTTATCCCAAGCCCTCTCGGGCCTAGATCGGGCCTTATTATGTAATCCCAAGCCCGCCCAGATTTGAAAGCTCTTTACCCAGGCCCGCCCGATCGGGTCCTATTATGTTAATTAAAAGATTTTTTTTTAAAATTAAAATACCTATTTTTTTATTTAAAAACCAATTTTTTTAATTAAAAATCTGTTTTAAACTCCATATATTACAAAGTCCATTTATAACGTTTCTCACTTTACATGAAAAGACTTGGTATACGTTTTTATATTTATAGAAGTCCCCCCCCCCACACACAGATATATATATATATATATATATTTCGGGTCTCGGGCCGGGCCGGGCCTCATTGGGCTTAAGAACTCATGCCCAAGCCCGCCCGAAAAAAAATCGGGCCTATAAAATTTTGCCAAGCCCGCTTTGCGGGCCTATTTACCTTACCCAAGCCCTATTTTTTTATTGGGCGGGCTTGGCGGGCCTCGGGCCTATGGCCACCCCTAGTTCACATATCCATGGGTTATGCACATACCTACGCTCCCATAGTCAGCTGACTTATTAACTCACAAATAAGTCATTCACAACCCTATGTCCTTAAGGTACCAATCTAAATCCCCCCCGTAGGCACACAAAGATTAGATGGCCCTGTTCGAAAGCCGACCTCCCGTGATAGCAAGTATGGTAGGTATGTTATACACATATAAGTCCATATACTAAGCATTCACACATCTTAGATATCTTATAATATTAATAGAGGTATATTCTACATCCCTATACCGTTATTCCAATTTGTACATTTTTAAGTCTCCGAATAATATACAATATAGACCGCCGACACATCTCACGTTGTAATTCCAAGTACTTAAAACCTAACGCATAAAGGTTACCAAGTCTCTTATTATTACCTCATTTAAATCCACTATTCTTAAGGTCCTCCTTTCTGCCACTAACCTTATATTATCCACTATACCAAATTTAATCATTTAATCATTTAATCTCAACTCTAATAGTATCTCACTCGACGAGCTTTATTAGGTTTTATATAATTCCCAAAATTGAATCCTAATTATACTCCGGTCTCGTAAACATACCTACTGGTCTTCCTCAAGTCTAAGAGTGTTCACAAAGTTCTCAACAATAATTCTCTAGGGTCGAAATTATTAAAATTCCACAAAGGGAAAAATGTAACCAATTCTGGGAAGGTCGATCGATTGACCTTGAATGTCGATCGATCGATGGTGGTCGATCGATCGACCTATGAGTGTTGATCGATCGATCACACCAGATGGGCTACGGACTTCTTCGTTCTTTTAGTCCAAAATTCATCCCAAAACTTCATTACAAGGTATGAAATTCTAATCTAATGTTATAGGATCATCATACAATCAAAATACATCATTGTTAACATTCCAAAACCTTTTAATCATCAATCATTGGCCTTATATGGATCAAAATTTCAATAAAAACCCTAGTTTTCTATGTTCTTCAAGAACAATGATAATTATCCTCTTTAATCCATTTTTAAATCATTAAGAGTTATGTTTTGGGTACTAAATTTGTCCAGAACAATTCTACATGTAATTCCTAACCAAGGTTTAGAGTTGTACATCAAATTCATTAGGTTTTTCATCAAATCTTTCAAGACAATTATTAATTTCTACACTAAACATGGAGGAAATATTCATTGAAACTAATGAAACCAAATCAATTGCCTTAAGTTTGATGTTCTGATTCGTTGTTGGTGTTCAAGGGATGATTCTCTCTTCTTTCCGGTCACAATTTTCGTCCAAAATGGTGGTGGTGGGTGGTGGTTTTGGTTTGGAAACCCTTTTGCAACTTCCCTCTAACTCACGTAGCCCACTCTCTTGTTTTTTGCTGATAATGGCCCTGATGGATTTTTTAATAATATATAAATAAACTCTAAAATTCGTTGGTCCTAATTTCTTAATTTTTAAAATTACCAAAATACCCTTCCGGGTTGCCGATTTGGCCTAAAAATGTCTCAGGACCCTAACTAAACCCCCGACTAGTGTTTTCTGACTATCTCGACCCTTTCGGACACGTTGGCGCACTCAAAATGACCATACGGTTGATAAAATTATAATATACTTTTTTAAATCTAATTAAATTGATTTCTGACGCGACTAACACGCGCGTCCCAACTAAATTTCTCAAATTGTCGTATTTATAACTCTTGACAATTTTGATACTTTCAATACTCATATATTACCATATATACTTAGTAATATATAATATCATCATCATAATCAAATACCAACTCACGGCTCGCTAGTATTTAAATCCGGATTCCAATTAATTCTCATATAATTCAATTAATCCATTAAATAAAAATCAATAAAATTACGGTGTATTGCATACTTCCTCCCTAATAACAGAATTTCGTCCCGAAATTCGGAACTAAAGTATACCTGGCAAAAATAACTCTGGATAACGCTCGCGCATCTCATCCTCGCGCTCCCATGTGGACTCCTCGACATTAAGATGCCGCCACTGAACACGTACTAACGGTACTATCTTCGATCTCAGTTTCCTCTCGCTATGGTCCATAATAGCAATCGTCCTCTCCTCGTAGGAACTATAAGGCTGTAAGTCGATGTTCTCTAAAGCAATATGGGTATGGGACAAATCATCCCTAAGATATCTCCTTAGCGAGGAAATATGGAACACGTCATGAATCCTATGCAAGTGTTCTGGTAATCCAAGTTTATACGCAACCATCCCAATTCGCTCGATGATAGGAAATAGTCCCACATATCTAGGTGCCAGTTTGCCCTTCTTCCCGAAACACATAATCCCCTTCATAGGAGACACTCTCAGTAGCACCTGGCCCCCCACCTTGAACTCTCTAAAGAACCTCTTGGCATCGAAATAACTCTTTTGTCGATCCTGAGCAACCCGAATATGACTCCGTATCATCTCTATCCTTTTCGAAGTATCCTGAATCACCTCCGGCCCAAGGAGTTTGTAATCCCCCACCTTTATCCAACATGCTGAGGAACGACAAGGTCTACCGTATAACGCCTCGAATGAAGCCATGCCAATAGTGAACTGGTAGGAGTTATTATAGGCAAACTCCACCAGTGGAAGGCACTGCTCCCAACCACCTCCAAAGTCTAGGATGCACATCCGCAACATATCTTCCAACATCTGATTTGTCCGCTCGATCTTCCCATCTATCTGCGGGTGATATGCTGAGCTCAGCCGCAATTCCTTATCCATGGCTTTCTGGAAACTCTTCCAAAATCGTGAAACAAATATCTTGTCTCTGTCAGACACGATATTGAGAGGTACCCCGTGGAGTATTACTATCTCTGCTATGAATATCTAGGCATACTGTCCCGTAGTGTAGTTTTTCCGGGCTGGCATAAAATGAGCACTTTGGTCAACCGATCCACGATTACCTATATGGATTCGTGACCCCTCTACGATGTCGGTAATCCCGTGATGAAGTCCATGGAAATGCTCTCCCATTTCCACATAGGGACCTCTAATGGCTGTAGAAGTCCTGTCGGCCTCTGATGGTCCACCTTTACCAGCTGACAAGTAGTACCATCTGACAAGTGCCAAATTTAAAAACTAACTCGGTAATATCTCTCTTCATCCCGCTCCATCAGTATTGTCACCTCATATCCTGGTACATCTTATCCCCACCAAGATGTACCGCGAACCGTGCGACTTTGACATTACCTCATGTCGCAAGTCTTCCCCCTTCGGAATGACCAGTCTCCCATTGAAGCGTAAGCCCCATCTGAACTAACGGTATAGGACTCGACTCCCTCTGCTAGTAATCGAACTATCTGCTCTTGACAGAACGAGTCTTTTGCCTGGGCCTGTATCACTCTCGTAACGACCTGGGGCGTAACAGTCATAACAGACATGAATGATCGGGCCACTACATCTGGGTGTCCCAACTCCTTCCACTTTGCTCTCCACACTTCCGCCACCTCACCTATTGGCCGACGGCTCAACGTGTCTGCTACCACGTTATCCTTCCCTGGGTGATATTGGATATCGAACTGCTAATCCTTCGCGAACTCGAGCCACCTACGTTGATTCATATTTAGTTCCTTCTGCGTGAAGAGGTACTGTAGGGACTTGTGGTCCGTGAATAAACGGAATTTATCCCCCAGGAGGTAATGTCTCCAAATCCAAAGAGCAAATACGACTGCTGCTAACTCCAAGTTGTGGGTGGGGTAATTCTTCTCGTGAGGCTTAAGCTTACAGGAACCATAAGCTATAGCCCGACTCTCCTATTGCAGTACACCTCCAAGTCCTTGTAAGGATGGATCGGTGCAGACTAGATACTCAACTCCCGGTCTGGGCAATGCTAACACTAGCGCTGAGGACAATTTGTCCTTCAACTCGTCGAATGCCAATTGACAGGCATCGCTCCAAATGAATGACATACCTTTACGAGTTAGATGTGTCAAAGGAGCCGCTATCTTAGAGAAACCCCGAATAAACCTCCTGTAGTATCCTGCTAAGCCTAAGAAACTACGTATCTCTGTCGGTGTCGTGGGTTATCCCCACTCCCTCGCCGCTGATACCTTCCTCGAGTCGACAGATATTCCCAAATTTCGACGCATCGTGCCCCAAAAGCTGTACTTCCCGTAACCGGAATTCTCACTTCTCATACCTAGCATATAACCGATGCTCTCATAGAATCTGAAGAATCTATCTCAAGTGCTCGGCATGCTCCTCCTCTGTCCGTGGATAAATTAGGATGTCATTGATGAAGACGATGACGAACTGATCCAAGAACTCTTTGAACACTCGGTCCATCAAGTCCATGAATACGGCGGGAGAATTTGTCAGCCCAAATGGCATGACTCTGAACTTATTGGACCCATATCTTGTCAAGAGATAATCTCTGACACTTCCTACTCCCTGACACACAACTTATGGTATTCCGATCCCAAGTCATTCTTTGAGGAGAAAGCAACTCGCCCCAACTAATTGAATAAGTCATCGATTCGGGGCAATGAATACTTATTCCATATCGTGACTTTACCACCTTCCCTTATTGCACCAATTTAGTATTGATGTAAAACATTCAATATCACTTCTTACGTCACATCGTACGGTTCTACTGACCGCGAATAGGAATAAAATTAAAGTTAAGGTTATGGTTTCTCTTACGGATGATAACCAGGGTACCAAACTCGTCTACTAAAGACCAACCATCCCCAGTTCCCGACGTTCACTAGATTTCATGCGTGGGATGTCTCGCAAAGCGAAATCCAAACAAGGAACCCCCCCCCCCCCCGATACACTACTAACTAACATTGTCGGTCAACGAAAATTATGGTCCTCAGTATTTGACTCGTAACCCACATCCCTGCTTCCTACTAACATTAGTGCATCTATATTCATGTGGTGAACGAAATATTCAACACATTACTCCTACTAACTGGGTGCTAGACTCTTCCATTCACCACAAAATTATTCCCATGCCCAAAAATATTTCGTTCTATCCTAAATCACTTGAGTAAACGTCCATACCCACTGGGGTTTGGTATAACCTGATGACATACCCCACAAGTCTCCGTAGGATTCAATATCTATATATATACAAGTGACTCTATTTCCTCTCGGATGACACTTAGCACAAATTGTTTTATATCTAGGACTAATGAACACGTAATATTACTCTAATGGCCTATCATCACTCAAACTTATATTCTCCGGTTCGAAATCGGGATACTAATACATTCTACGCTCATGTTTCTCAATTAGTAAGAGTAAGCTGTAACGCACACAGGTTATTCAAGATTTTCCTTGTAACTTAAAAGAAAAACACTATAAATGATAAAGTATCATACCTCCAAACATGGGTTGTAGTTGCTGTAGCAGTGGCATAACTGCATATCGGGCATTATAGATGCATCCATACTGTATTACTTGTTGTTGTTGTGAAGTCTGTGTTACTGGGGTGAATATCCCTGCTTCCCTGAGTTGGGTATTCTGTGGGTTCTGGTGGACACCTAATGACTGTTGCAGGTTTCTACCTTTCTTAGGGCAATCTCGACGGTAGTGGCCCCGTTCGCCACATATAAAACACTTACGAACACAATTTCTGCTCTGCTGGCCCTGAATGCCTAGTTGAATTTGATGAGTTGGTCGAGGCTGTCCTCCAACTCTTTGTGGGCAAACTTGGCATTTGTTACCATTTCTTCCACACTTAAAACACCTTTTGGTGGTAGCCCTCTTCTCCTGGCTTTGTTGGATCTGGCGAGTTTGTCCCTTTCCGCCATTTCTATTGCCCCTCTGACGACGACCTTGAGACACTTGTCGCTGCTGCGGTGGTATTTTCCTTTTGTTGCTAACTTTAGCAATAACATTTTGATCGACTTCTCTCGTTCTTTTTCCCCCTACAAGCTTCACGCTGTTATTTTGGTACTGCAATATTGTGGTAGTCACTGCCTGTGCCACGATATTTGCTATCTCAGTGATTTCTGCTCTCTCTTGGTGTACCTGAGGTACTTGTTGTTCTTGTCCAGCATTTGTTCCCTCATTAGTTTTAGTTTGTACTTCCCTCAAGAGCGACATCTGAAATTTAACAGATTTATATTAGTCCATCCACCATACATAACATTCTAGCAGAAGAACGTAGCCTACAAAATGAAATCAAGGAGTGCCACAATCCTAATAATAGGGCTCTATATCAAGGGACGTTACGCGAAAACATAACAAGCCATACAGATCCTAAGGACACTAGAAGTTGATGCTCTGATACCACCTGTGACACCCCGACTAATTAAATATCGGGTAACTACTCCTTTATTCAAATTAATACAAAATGTCAAGTTGGTTCAGTTCATAGCATCACTGTCGAAAAACATTTATTTAAACAATTTCTAGCCACCTAATATTTAAAAAGTGAGTTGTCAAATTTTATTAAATTAAATTAACATGCAACCAATTAAAATTATTAGCTAAATAATACTACCATCACATCACAGTCACATCAAGATAATAATGGAATAATAAAATGAGTCTGGAGTAACACTCCTCTGAATAATCCCAAATAATGGATAAAACCAAATACAACGTCTGAATAATAAATGAATTAACTTCAAAACTGCAATGAAACTGAGTATGATAAAACTGTCTCTAAAAGAAAACGGGCGACATGCCCTAACAAGTGAATAAGTCTGAAATGGAATCAATATAGAATGTGGAGGCGTCTATCACCAAGATCCTGTAACTTCCACAGCAGCTACAGCACGTCACTGAAATGGAACTCCTAAGCTTGGCGTCCCTGTGGCTGGGCACCTAAAAAGTTTTTCAAGAAAATAGATTTGAAAGCAAACGGGTCAGAGCCCGATGTGAAAACAGTTTAAAAATATAGCAAGTGTTTAATTGCATTAAACAATGCATATAAAGTACATGTTAGTTTCGTGCTCTCACATGAGTTTCTCATATCTCAACTAGTATGCACGCTTAATGTATATCCATAATTCATCCTAGTTATGCCGCTAACTAACTAGTTTATACTGCAACCCGTCCTTACATGATAATATAGGGGTTTGTTCAAGACATTCCAATCTAAATTTATGTGAATCTACCTTTTCATTTCTCAGATTAATTTATTTTAAATCATATAGAAAATTCTCAATTTTAACTTTACTCAAAGTGACGCAACTATTTACACATATTAATAAGAACATTCACCCACATTTTTAAGGAGTCTGCTATCATCACCAATATATAAATTTCAACATAATAATATACTTGGGGCACCCCTAGGCTAAGTTGTGGTGCACACATACTCTGCTATCGAATTCCGGTACATCACGTACATAAGGACTACGTATTTCGAATCTCTCAGGAATCGTTTTAATAAGCAAAATCACACATATTGGAGGCGAACATAGTTCACATATCCATGGGTCATGCACATACCTACGCTCCCATAGTCAGCTGACTTATTAACTCACAAATAAGTCATTCACAGCCCTATGTCCTTAAGGTACCAATCTAAATCCCCTCCGTAGGCACACAAAGATTAGATGGCCCTTTTCGAAAGCCGACCTCCCGTGATAGCAAGTATGGTAGGTATGTTATACACATATAAGTCCATATACTAAGCATTCACACATCTTAGATCTCTTATAATATTAATAGAGGTATATTCTACATCCCTATACCGTTATTCCAATTTGTACATTTTTAAGTCTCCGAATAATATACAATATAGACCGCCGACACATCTCACGTTGAAATTCCAAGTACTTAAAACCTAATGCATAAAGGTTACCAAGTCTCTTATTATTCCCTCATTTAAATCCACTATTCTTAAGGTCCTCCTTTCTGCCACTAACCTTATATTATCCACTATACCAAATTTAATCATTTAATCTCAACTCTAATAGTATCTCACACGATGAGCTTTATTAGGTTTTATATAATTCCGAAAATTGAATCCTAATTATACTCCGGTCTCGCAAACATACCTACTGGTCTTCCTCAAGTCTAAGAGTGTTCACAAAGTTCCCAACAATAATTCTCTAGGGTCGAAATTAATAAAATTCAACGAAGGGAAAAATGTAACCAATTCTGGGAAGGTCGATCGATCGACCTTGAATGTCGATCGATCGATGGTGGTCGATCGATCGCACCGGATGGGCTACGGACTGCTACGTTCTTTTAGTCCAAAATTCACCCCAAAACTTCATTACAAGGTATGAAATTCTAATCTAATATTATAGGATCATCATACAACCAAAATACAACATTTTAACGTTCCAAAACCTTTTAGTCATCAATCATTGGCCTTATATGGATCAAAATTTCAATAAAAACCCTAGTTTTCTATGTTCTTCAAGAGCAATGATAATTCTCCTCTTTAATCCATTTTTAAATCATCAAGATTTATGTTTTGGGTACTAAATTCGTCCAGAACAATTCTACATGTAATTCCTAACCAAGGTTTAGAGTTGTACATCAAATTCATTAGGGTTTTCATCAAATCTTTCAAAACAATTATTAATTTCTACACTAAACATGGAGGAAATATTCATTGAAACTAATGAAACCAAGTCACTTGCCTTAAGTTTGATGTTCTGATTCGTTGTTGGTGTTCAAGGGCTGATTCTCTCTTCTTTTCGGTCACAATTTCCGTCCAAAATGGTGGTGGTGGGTGGTGGTTTTGGTTTGGAAACTCTTTTGCAACTTCCCTCTAACTCACATAGCACACTCTCTTATTTTTGGCTTATAATGGCCCTGATGGCTTTTCTAATAATATATAAATAAACTCTAAAATTCGTGGGTCTTCATTCCTTAATTTTTAAAATTACTAAAATACCCTTCCGGATTGCCGGTTTGGCCTAAAAATGCCCCGGGACCCAAAATAAACTCCCGGCTAGTGTTTTCTAACTATCTCGACACTTCCGAACACGTTGGTGCACTCAAAATGATCATACGATTGATAAAATTATAATTTACTTTTTAAATCTAATTAAATTAATTTCTGACCGTACTGACACGCGCGCCCCAACTAAATTTTCCAAATTATCGTATTTATAACTTTTGATAATTTTGATACTTTCAATACTCATATATTACCATATATACTTAGTAATATATAATATCATCATCATAATTAAATACCAACTCATGTCTCGCTAGTATTTAAATCCGGATTCCAATTAATTCTCATATAATTCAATTAATCCATTAAATAAAAATCAATAAAATTACGGGGTATTACAACGGGGGGCCATAAGTCCAGTAAACCCAATTTTTTTTTAATTTGATCTTTGTTTTATAAAATGTTTTAGACATTATGTGCTTTGTAGATGTACTTTGCGGTCTAGTGCGATGTATATTTGAGGTTTTGGGGACAAATGAAAAAGGTGAAATAGTTAAATTATTTTGGAGTTTAAGAGTTTTGAAATTTTGTATTATGTGATGTTTTTGTGGTGTTAGTATGTATATAATTTTTTGTATATTTTGGAGTATATTAGACATTTTGAAAGAAAAAGAGGTACAAAACTTTTGGACGGACTTAGTAAAATTTATATTTAATTTTTTTATGATATTTTAGAATAAAATTTTTGGTGTATTTATTTGACACAAACTTAATAAAGAAAACAATTTATTAAAATGTGGGGTTTAAAGATTTTACCCATAAGATCCTATAAAAGAAGCAAACCCGCAACATAATCTCTTTGTTCATGTATGTACCCTCTCACTCATTTACTCTATATCTTGAAGATAGCTATAGTAGCTAAAGAATTCCAACGGCAACTAGTATATCTTACTTTCACTATTCCCTCTCCCCCTCTTTTCCACTACACGCTGAGCCATTGACCCTCCATTAGGCTCTTTTCAAAATCTTACCTTTTTATCTGTTTCTGGAAAAGAAAAACCTTCGTTTATTCCCTATCCCTCCCAAGGAATCGCCTACTATCTCAGCCTTTTCAATGCCAACAGAGAGAGATAAAAACCCAGCTATGTTTTCTCCAATCAACTACACTGAACACCTAACTCAAACTACAATGGTAAGGCCATTTACTCCAGGTGAAGTAGCAGCCCACCTCAGAGTTGTCCGTATATCCGTAACAGATGCCGACGTAACAGACTCTTCTAGCGACGAAGATGAAGTCCTCTTTAAGGCTCAAAAGGTGAAGAAGTTCATTAACCAGGTCACAATCGAATCCTCATCAAAACCACCAACAACAAAACGCCGCAGAAAATCAAAATCCCCGGCCAGTCATTTAAAGGTATTAGCTACACAAAAGAAGTTCCGTGGGGTTAGGCAAAGGCCATGGGGAAAATGGGCGGCCGAGATTAGAGACCCACTGAGACGTGTACGGTTGTGGTTAGGAACTTATAATACTGCCGAAGAGGCTGCTATGGTGTACGACAACGCCGCTATTCAGTTGCGTGGCCCTCACGCGCAAACTAATTTTCCAATAACTCCGGTGACGGAAAATAAGCCGGCGGGGAGTTGTTGTTATGACGCCGGTGGGGAGTCTCCCAAGTCTGTTTTACGCTTTGTCAGTTGTTCCAACGAAGAGAGTGGGTCACCTCAAAGTGTTTGTCCAAATATCGAGGATGATGTATCTGTGTCCGAGAATTTCTCGGGTTTCTCGCCATTAGATACTATATTTCCGAATGATTTGTTTGACATTCAAAACCCGGTACCTGATTTGTTTGACCCCATGGATTTACCAAATAGCATGTTTGAAGAAGATCTCAACGAATTGTTTATTGGGTCGGGTGATGATTTTGGGCTTGGGTCTTCGACGTGGCCAACTCAGGACTATTTTGAAGACTTTGGTGATATATTCGGTCCGGATCCTCTCGTGAGTCTCTGAGAAAATGATGGATTTTTTGGTTTTCTTCTTATTCTTCTTATTATTTTTGTTGTTTGTTTAGAGAGTGTATTTATGTAAGCTTTGCTGGACTCCGTGGTATTAACGGCGTTGGAGATGTTTTGTGTTTGGTGCTCATTTTGTGTCATGGAAGGTACGTGTTTGTGCACGTGCCATGTATTTCAATTAGGTGAAACAATGGTTTGGAATGAATGGTTTTACTTCAAACATGTGTTGGATTAAAAGTTTATACTTTCCCTCATTGTAGTCCGTTAAATATCTATGGGTTTTTTTTAATTGGAATGATAAACCATTTTTCTGAAAAAAATATGAAGTTTGAAACATGATAACTTATGCCTGTTGAAAGTTTAGTCCCAAGAGTATGAAATTATTTTATTAAAAAATTAGTATATATCATAAATTCAATATTTTATTTTAAATGCATCATATTGATACTTCATGTTTTAATCTTTTGCACACTTAAAATAAACTAAAATAATAATATTTTTAACAACTTTATATGTCCTATAGTGGAAAAATTGAAACAAAGAGCTATGTGAAAATTATATTTCTACTTGTAGAGAAATAATCATTTATGTAAAAATTTATCATATAGTTTGTCTACGTAAATTTTATATCCACTCAAAAACATTATCAATTTGTTTTTGTAAATAATCACTTCATATCTTAATTGAAAGTTCTCATATGATGTTCGACTATCAAGATATATCCTGAAATATTTGGGATTTCAATAATGTTATATTTTTCAATACTTGCCATAATTAGTACAAGTTTCTATGTGAAAAATTTATTATGGTAAAAAATAACTTTATTCATAGAGAAGGTTTTTTTAGTTTCTAAAAGACTTTCGATTTATCTATTTTTAGGTTTTAAAGAACACAATATTCAAGATGAGAGAGAAAAGAATAACAAGTATTAAAAAGTCATTAACTCCTCTAATACTATCCTACTAGCATAAAACTCGTGCGATTCATGGACAATGTACAATAAAAAAGTATAATGATAATTATAAAAATTAGTTTATATCATAAATTCAATATCTTAACTTAAAGTCATTATAAAAGGTTAATTTTTCCAGAAATAAAACTTGTCTAATATTTTTAAATATTTTGATTATATAAAAACTATTTTTTATAAATAAAAACATAAAAACAACTGTACGTATTTCATATAAAAAAAATTATACACGTTTTTATTTGTTTTTAGTCTTAAAAATTGTATGTCATTTATATATATAAACTTAGAGTTTTTACTATAAATAAAACGTTTAAAGTGTTTTTATAACCCCTTTTTTTTTATTTATATTAAAAAAAAATCAAAATTTTGAATTTTTTTAACTTAAAAAGTATTTTTTTTTATAATAAAAAATTCAAAAAACTGTATGTATTTTATATATAAAAATTGTACATACTTTTATTTGTTTTTAGTTAAAAAAAATTATGTCATTTATAAATAAAAACTTAAAGTTTTTTCTATATATACAAAGCTAAAAATATTTTTATAACCAAAAATCTTTTTTATGTATATAAAAAATAATTTTGATGTTTTGAAAACTATTTTTAACTTTTTTTTTCTTGAAATAAAAACCTTATATAGATGTAGTAGTATTAATAGCATTGTGCAATGTAATTTGAGGGGAGAAAGATGAAAAGAGATTAATTAAATCTAAATTGTGTTGAATCGAGAGATTAATTAATGAAATCCAGAATGGATTATCTTTTTAGTTTTCAAGAGACTTCTGATTTATTCATTTTATTTTTGTCTCAAAGAGATTTTTGATTAATTCATTTAGGAGAAATTGAGCATTAATTTTAGGAGGAGGGAGGAGTATCTAGGTAGGGAGTATTAATTATCATTTACGCCTCAAATTCTATCGTATTAGAGGCTTAATATACACATATATTAGTATATATATGACTTGTGTTGTCAGTTCGAAATAGAATTATATTTTTTGTTAGGTATTGATTATTTTTTTAGCTTTGAAATAAACATTGAGTAGTTAATTGTAACATTTTCATTATGTTGTCATTCTTCATATAAATCCTTTTGAAAATATATGATTTATAGAATATTTTAGCCCCTCACTGCATTGGATTGCATATGTATATATAGTTTAAAAGGAGAAATGTTCAAATGATTGATGGGGTTTACGTTTTCAAAATTTTGGTGTGTTGTCCTTAACATAGCACTACTAGTTTCCAATCTACACTGATATTTTGCAGTCACGAAAATATTCTATTGTAACCGCGCTCTAAGGTTTATAGGCGAACTGGTTGCATAATTACATTCTAAAATTTCAGAAAACGATTTATTTATTTATTTTTTAAGCTCAAACCTTAAGAATCTGGCACTAAATGTATAATGAATTATTCTTCTTATAAAGAGATAAAGCTCAACATCTTAAGACGGAATAATTCAGTATCCAGTTTGTTGGAAGATATAAAGTGAGATGGTGGCATGAGTTGCTCGCTTTGAAGTGGTACATTAACGGGACATGTTGGGTGTAATTCACTTATTGTGGCAGAGAGATATGAATGTTTAGAGTCATGCTTGGCATCTGAGGGTACCCCATACATGCAGCTTCATTTGTTGGAGTATTGATGGAACCATCAATTCTAAACCCATGTTGATAGACAGCTCATAATGTTCAGCCCAACCAGCAGCAGCAATCTTGGTAAAAATACATTCATGTTCTTACAGCAATAGTGTTAGTGAACGAAAACTAATGAATTATGATGGCAGTTACTATATGAAATCAGAGACGAAACTACAGCAAGGCCAAGGGGGGCCATGGCCCCCCCAAACCATTATCAAATTTCCATGTATATTCATTGGTGCATGAGTCTTGTGTGGCAAAACACCGTGTTCACTAATCTCAAGAGCCTTATTTCTATTGCTATCTACTAACTTAAATCCACTACTAAAGCCTACAGTTTAGGAGCCACTACTCAAGCCTACAATTTAGGAGCTTCACTTCTGTTGCTTTATCTCCTAACTTAAACCAACTAGTCTTATCCCTCTTTCCCCTCTTACTTTACCTTAACTTTCAACAAAACAAACTGATACTTGCAGGAATATCACTCCAAGGATTGTGTTCATGCTCCCGATTCTTCTTACTTAAGTCGCATAAAGTAAGAAAAAATAAATTATTTTCCTAAATTTATTCTGTTTTTTTATTTATTTTATACTTATGACCATAATGGTTATTCTAATTGAAAATCTGATTGTTAATCATAATTTCAAGTTTTTGATACTTTTAAAAATTTAATTTTTGACTTGTATTATTTATTCTAACTACAAACATAAGAGATTTTACTTACATTAGTTATTTTATTTTGTATTGCAGTATTTAGAAATTGCAACAAAAGACTAAGTTTAGAGTTCAAAATTTAAAGCCGAAGGATAAATTAATTGCTCAGGAATGTAACTAAAGGCCTTAGTTATTTTATTTTTTATTTTTAAAATACTCTTTATTTTTAATAAGTCCATAACTAGGCTGTTTGTTGTTCAGCTACATATATTGATAAATTTTATTGATGATTATATATCATTTATTGGAATCTTTTTACAAATTCTTGGCCCCCCTTGAGACCAAATTCTGGTTTCGTCCCTGTATGAAATGAATTTTATTATAATTAGTGAAGAAGTTGGTGAGATAGTAGATACCTCATTTAGAAAACACAAGTCTTTTGAGTTATACTCTATGAGTAAGTTATTTAAATATTTAACTCGGCCAATATGATATTTTGGAAAAAATTGTGAGTTGCACATTATTTAATGGCCATGGACAAATTAATTTTTTAGATAAACTTTCAGACTTAATTAATATGGGCTCCACACCTTAAACCCTTAAGCGCGACAAATCAAGGTACCTTGGCATTCCTCTCCAAAAGGTGAACACCATGGTGTGCTCATTTGATCAAAACAAATAATAAATGAATGAGAAATTTTACTTCAAAACACTCATTTTGTGCATGAACAATTTGTTGTTAGTGTAGAAAGTTTGCCCTTGAGATTCTTTGGAGGGGAGAGGAACTACAAAGCACTGCCATCGGCTGGCCTAACCCGTGCACATGTCCAAGGTCAGGGTTGAGCTAATATTAAATTTTTCGATAAAATTTATTAGGGCCTTCAAATTGATATTATGAGCTTAATTATTTTTCTAAGACGTCGCAGTTTAGAAATTAGAGCATTAGTGAATATGGAGTGTTGCGAATAAACTATTTATGTCTATTTACAAACAAGCCTTTCATTTGCAACTAACTATCATAACTGAAAAGGCCTATAGTAACCGTCTTCCCTCCCAATTTTTGATCATCCAAAATTTACTTTCTTCAGTACATCTCTATCCTTCATAATATGAGATTGTGTAACCATTGTTGATTTGTGGGTTATGGACATCGATGTGCTTGTTGTGCCTTCCATATACCGTTCATCTTGCATATTTTATTAGTTGTGAGCATCGTACCAAGGTTAAATTCGATCTTTAGGAGAAAATGTCCAAACACTCAACTCGGTCTTCTACAAGCGTCGGTGATTATTTCTAATTATGAAATGTAAGACTTGTTCTTGTTCATAAATCTTTGTTTTTGATTTATTAAATTATTTAGTAAAACATATGCATCTGAAATAACAATGTTTAGTGAAACCTGAACAGTACTCCACTCCTTGGTACCATTCTTATCCATGCAGTCACCCCCCAATGAAAAATAAACATAACACATTATAAGTAGGATTTAATTTTTTGAATTATATCTTAAATAGGTCGGATCCTAAATCCTAAGAAATGACAATTAAATGTAGCTAATTGATTGACCCATGACAACCCATCATATTTTGGTCCAATCAAATCAAATTTCAAACAATTTCACAATTTAGGGATTTAAATCCTCATCATCTAATTATAGTTATAGTCAAAATTGACAGCAAAATACGATGACGATAATTGCCACACATGCACAGCGACATGCGTACAATTTATAAATATTTCAATTATTTTATTTTGTCCCAGAATTTGAAGAGACTCTATTTATTTGGTTCCATGACTTTTTATCTTATTGACTTTTGGATATCCCCACCCAACGTCTTTCTTCTCTCTCTCATTTACTTCATCTCCACCATTTACTCCAATATTTACCTTTATCTCTTGTGCTCCCACCTGTTGATGTAAAAAATTAGATTATCTCTAATTAACCAATCACAGATAAAATAAATAAGACAAAAGATTTTTAAAGTGGTTCAGCCTTATAAGAATGGCCTACGTCCACTGTTTTTGTATTGGTTACTGTTTGACTGGAATTATCGATAAGTGGTTTACCAAGAGATCCAGAGTCCCCTTCTAATGAGGAGGTTACAATGTATTTATAGCCTTGAGGCTGTACATGTGAAAGGACAATGCGATGTTATCTAGTAGACATATACATCTGTACGATAATAATGAGCATTTAATGCGCAGTCGTCTTTTTGATTCTCCTGATTTGGATGCTTTGTACGTTGAGTTGCTCGGACCGCCTGAGTTACTCGGTACGCTTAAGTTGCTCGGAGCCTTAAGCTCCTCGGGGCGCGTAACCTGCTCGGTATGATTGAGTTGCTCGGGGTGCTTGAGTAGCTCGGTGACAGTATGTTATTTGTAGAAAGTGTTTGTAATTGGCATGTAGGTTGACACGTGTCTTCAAGTGAATGGTCCACGTCAGCAGACTAAATTTGGTATCAACATAAGCCCCCAATGTTTCACACTTTAAGGTTGAAGAAAAGTGTGGAATATTCTGCTCGAAAACTGCTCAGATTATTGGTTTTTATGGTTTTTAGGAAAATGTTCATTGTATATAACTCATTTTTTAGCGCATAGTATCAGGCCTCATAGATATTTTGAATTTTCATGACCGCTTCGATATTTGTGCCCCTTTTCTTATTTTAGCCGCCGGAGACACAAACGTCCTCCCTTGTAATCATTGCCTTTCTCTATTCTCGAGGTAAAGTATTTAAGCGCGGCAGAAATCCTATCGTCTTTCACTTTTCAAATCTGTATCTTTGAACTCTTCATTTTCTCTCTATCTTGTGCCTCGTTATTTCCATCGTTCGTTGTCAACTGATCTCTCTTTTTCTGTAAGATTTTCTTCTTTCTCTTTTATTTACTTTGTTCATCATGGTTTACCTTGTTGAATCGCTTGACAAATTTCGGTCTGAATTTTCAATCCCTTCGTGGGTTATTTTGGAATAACTTTCTGAACCTTCTGATTATTTTTCTTTGGCTGAGGGACATTGGTTCCCCAGTCTTTTTGTAGCCGAATGTGGCTTTTCTTTCCCGCCAAATCCCATATGTTTGGAGTTTTGCCAATATTTTTATGTTGTACCTGCAAGAATAGCTCCAAATACATGGAGGATAGTTAATGGCGTACACAGGTTAAATCAACTTCATGGAACCCGTTTAGGGATTCCAGAGATTATGTATTGCTACAGATGGGTTATCAGCGATAGTACTTTCTATTTAAAAACTAGGTTTTTGAATAGAGGGTTAGTTGTCAATCTTCCTGATGCCAATAGGGATTACTTTGATCATGGAGTGGTGATGAAAAATTGGCAACACCCTCCATTAAATAGAGATGATGTATACCAAGGTCCCAGATGTCCACCTTATGGAAATGGGATAGGTTGTTTTTATTTTTTGAAATCTTATTTTCTTTATGTTTGATAAAATGCATCGCTAATATTTGTTTTTGTTTGTTATAGTTGACAGTAAAAGAAAACCTCCAAAAGAGGCTGATGTTAATTTAAAGCATTTGAAACATATCTGGGATTTGCATCAATCTGTTGCTGAGGAGCATATTAGATCTGGTTCTTACTTATTGGAGTACAAAAGTTATACTTCATCTTTCACTGCTCATCCTCTTCCAGTGATAGTTAATCTTGACCAAGTGACAGCCTCCGAGACTAGTGTGGAAGGTTCTTCCTCTGAGTCGAGTATTTCTATTATTGATCTGATGAAGAAGAGAAGAGCTCCTGCCTTTTTTGACAAATCTGCCTCTGCCACTGTGGAGGCAAAGAAAAGTAAACAAGATGTCCCAGAAGAAGGGACAAAAACTACTGATGTACCCCTCCTGCTGCTGCCAAGAAGGATGGAGAGAAGCCCCCTGTGGCTCCGAGCAAGACTGTCGCTATCTCTCCTCCGAGCAACGTTATTGTCATATCACCAATAAAGACAACGTCTTTAGTTGAAAATGTTCATGCTCCTCTGGGGAGGTTAAAGAAAAGCTCTTCTAAGAGACCTACTGGACTTATCTCTCAACCTTTAAATGTTGAAGGTAGTGTTCCAACTTTTGTTCCTCCGAGCTCTCCTATGGGCTTGGTAAAATCCTAGACTATCCCATAAGTCCAAGGCCTTGAAGATACTCTTTCTCGTGAGAGAATCACTACCCTGGCTGCTCAACACATTTCCTCAGTAAGTATCTTTAGCTCGACCCCTTTATTTTTTAATACTATGTTCATGTATTGACTTTAAGTGATTTCTTTTTTCAACTGGTGACGTGTTTCAACATTATTTTGAAGAAGGATGAAGCTATCAAGGCTTCAAGCTCCTCGGGAGGAGTAGAGGAAGCTTTTGTTGGGCTGACCCAATCTTTAAAAGACTCTCATAAAAAATACGAGGAGGATAAAGTTGATTGGGAGAAGCAACTCAAGTCCATTGAGCTGGACAGAAATTAAGCTTTGAATGCCTCCGAGGAATTGGAGAAGAAGTTGAAGGAGTTTGAGCAGAGCAACAAAAATTTTGAACAGAGCAATAAAGAGATTGAAGTTAAGCTCAAGTCTGCTGAAGAGGAAGTTGTTAAACTTCAAGATGTTGAGCGACAGAAAACGGAGGCGAAAGAGAAGTTGAAGGCTGCTGAGGAGCTCCTTAGGGAAAGGACCTCCTCGGAGAAGGAAAAAAGGAAAAATGCTGTTAAAAAATAATTCAGTGCTGGTTAGGACAAAGGCTGGAACAAGGGCCTGGCTGCCATGTCCTCTCAAATGCCAGCCTTAAATATTTTAGGGATGGATGGGTTGCAGCCTTACAGGAACTGAAAATTGCTGAGAATTCTGAGTTATTCTAGCAGCATGCTCATGTCCCTCTTACCTCTCCTGGAGAAGAAGAAGAAGAGGATGAAACTGCTTCAGATGAATCTTCCATGATGATTGGAGATCAGGTTCCTATTGTTCCTGTTATTCAACCTTGCTCCGAGAAACTCCAACCAACCAGCACTTCTGCCGAGCAGCTACCCTTATCCTCCAAGCAACCAGTCACTTCCTCCAAACCTTCTGAGGAAGTCATAGGAAACAAGGAGAAGGTGTAAAGTTGTTTGGGCTTTTTTATTTTGTTGCTTTCTTAAATGTAACCTTGGACTATGTATCTCTTCTTGTGATGAATAAAAATTCGAACTTTGGTTGTTCGTCTTGATTTTCTCTTCACTTGTCATGTCTGCATCATTATTGATTCTTTTTATTTCTTCTCTTTGTTAGTTTATGGCCAGGATGGATCTCTTATCAGCTCATGACACAGAATTGATGAAAAAATGCAATGACTATTTTAAAGCTGGTCATGCAGATCTTAATGAGGCTCAAATCATTGATATCCTTGGTTCAGATGCTTCTGAATGAGCATTTGAAGCTTATCAATACTTAAAGTGTTTGCTCGATCATACTGTTGCCAATAATATGGCCTACTACGAGATGATTGAAGATCTCCAAGGAACTATCGAGGAACTCCAACAACAATATAAAGAATCTTCTACCCTTTTGCACCAAGGATACGAGAAAAGATATCAACAATTGAGTGCTGACAAAGGGTATGAAAAGTTTATCTCTGCTTATGAGAAGAAAGAGAGTGTTCTAAAGCTTGAAGTTGAAGAGCACATGCATATCGCCAAGTTGTTGGAGCAGGAGAACATTGCTTTGCAAGAAGAGATAAAATAACTCAAATATGTTGCATCTTCTTAGGGAACCTTGGTCCCTGTTAATGATGAAGGCTTTTCTTTCTTGGAGGTAGAAAATGCCAACTTACGAGATGAGTTGGAAACTTTGAAAAGAGTTGGACCCTCCACATCTACTCATGGACGAGCAAGATCTTCTTCTCGTGGACGAGCAATGACTGGTCGGATTTCTATTGAAAAAGCAAGAACTCAATCGGCCTTGGAGAATCAGGCATTTCAATTGATGGCGAAGAATCAAGCTTTGGCAGAAATGTCTAAGAAAATTCTGAATTTCACTGACCAACTCTCTTCCCAGAGTTCTGCTTTGGAAAATAAGAAAATTCTAGCCAAGAGTCTCCACGAGCAACTGGAGAGTTTAACTTATCAGTTCCATAAACAACCCAGAGAGTTTTGGATGGCTTGGTATAATGAAGCCCTTTACCATCTTGATGCTTAGATCCAGCAGTCAAATAACGAGGGGTACAAACAAGGGTGGTTGAATTCACTGTGTGTGCTAAAATTGGAGCAGGGCCATTACTTATGGGATTATTATGACCCTGGAGTGCTTGATTTGCCCGTACCTCCTTTTAAGCTTAACATCAGTTGGATTCCTGCTCAGGTAATTCCTCAATGCTTAATCTCCAAGTATCTCAGCGATTACATTCTTCATGCAAACTTTGAGATATCTCGCCCAGAGCATTTGCTTGATCGTCCCTCCGTGATGAATGTTCGAATGCTGCGAGATCTAAACTTTATAAATTCCCCTTATGCATTAGATGATCCTCCTGCTGGGGTAGAACCTGTTTCAAAGGCAGAAGGGAAAAAACCAACATAATAGGGTTTTTATGTAATGAAGTATATTTTTCACATCATATGTAATTCTACTTGATTTGAATGAAGAAATTTTTAGTCTTTTACCATTTTATTTTCTTCTAAATAATTTGTAGAATGTCCTTATTTGTTTATTTGTGAATATATGTACATTCTGTTTTGTTTTTGGATAATGGAACTTGTCCTATTTATTGTTTGATTATAGTGACTTGTCACTCTTTGGGCATAAGTAATGGAATGATTTGCATTCAATATTCCTGCTTAGTTTGGTACTAACCAACTGGAGTTGATTATAATTAATTTTTCGACCAATCGGAGTTGGTGGTAATTGATTTGCCGACCAACCAGAGTTAGTGATAATTGATTTGCCGACCAACCGAAGTTGGTGGTAATTGATTTCTGACCAACCGGAGTTGGTAGTAATTGATTTACCGACCAACCGGAGTTGGTGGTAATTGATTTACCGACCAATCGGAGTTGGTGGTAATTAGTTCCTGACCAACCGGAGTTGGTGGTAATTGATTGCCGACCAATTGGAATTGGTGGTAATTGATTCCTGACCAATCGGAGTTGGTAGTAATTGATTTGCCGACCAACCGGAGTTGGTGGTAATTGATTTGCCGACCAACCGGAGTTGGTGGTAATTGATTTTCCGACCAACCGAAGTTGGTGGTAATTAGTTCCCGACCAACCGGAGTTGGTGGTAATTGATTCCCGACCAACCGGAGTTGGTGGTAATTGATTTTCGATCAATCGGAGTTGGTAGTAATTGATATGTATTATGTAGCACTAATATTCTGAAAAAATTTCAACAAAGAGAGAAACTGGGTGAAACATCACTTTATTCATAATGAAGAAATTATATTACATAGGAATTTCAATTATTGATAATATTTGGGCAGATGCTCTGCATTCCATGCATTCTTGAATTCTTCTCCTTCCAAGGTTTCAATCCTGTATGTCCCTGGATGAACAACTTCTGTTACTCTGTAGGGTCCATGCCAGTTGGCTTCCAGTTTGATATTCTTTTGGATCACTTTCTTCAGCACATAATCCCCTTCCTTCAAATCACACTTCTTTACTCTTTCGTTATTAAACAAAGTTGTTTGTTGTTGATACGCTGCATTCCTGATTAGTGCTTATTTCCTAACTTCTTCGAGCATATCTAGGTCTAATCTTCTCATAAAATCACTGACAGGAGACTTGAAATTGAGCACCCTATGCATGGGTAAACCCAATTCAGCAGGTATGAAAGCCTCACTCCTAAATGCCAGCATGTGTGGAGACTTTCCAGTTGCTGTTCGTGGTGTGGTACGATAATCCCACAGCACAGAATGTAGCTCGTTAATCCAATTTCCTTTCGCATCATCTAGTCATTTCTTCAAATCAGCAGCATTCTGTTTGTTACCTCAGTTTTCCTATTGCTTTGGGGATGGCCTGATGCGGAATGGGTCTTCAGTACATTGGATTGATGACAATACGCAGCAAACTCCTCGTTAACAAACTGGGTTCCATTGTCAGTAATGAATTCATGTGGCAGACCATATGTGTAGATAATATTCTTCCAAATAAATTGATAGACTTTGTCATATGTGATATCAATGAGAGGCTCAGCTTCCACCCATTTGGTAAAGTAATCCACAGCAACCACGAGGTATTTAAATCTTCCCCTGGTCGTTGGAAGTGGCCCGACCAAGTCTATTCCCCACATGGTGAATGGCCAAGGAGACGTGATGGGTGTTAACAATGCTTGGGGAGTTCTTCGGATAGAAGAGAAGCGTTGACATTTATCACACTTCTTGGCATAAGCTACACAATCAGCTCTCATCGCCGGCTAGTAATACCCATGCGTTGTTATTCTTTGGAAAAGTGTCTGACCTTTCACATGGGCTCCACAAGACCCTTCATGAACCTCTTCGATTAAATCTTTCACTTCGGAGGGGTGAACACATCTTTGTAGCCCTGCTATAATTCCTCGTCTATATAAAATTCCACTGGTCAATACATAACGAGCAGCTTTAAACTTTAGTTTCTTGGCTGCGAGTTTATCAGTTGGTAAAGCCCCCTCTTCAATATAGGCCCTGATGGGGTCCATCCAAGATGGTCCCAAGTCAAGGGCGATGAAGTTTATCATCAGATCTTTATCGATGCTCCGACCAGCCAGGATTTCTATTGGGATTGTTCTTCGTAGCTCGGTGCATATGGCTGATGCTAACCGAGCTAGGGCGTCTGCTCTTACATTCTCCAATATTGGTATTCTAATCAACTGAATTACGGTAAAACTTGATACAACCTCTATCTCTTTTGCATGATACCTGACCATTAATTCTCCTTTTGCTGCATACACCCCCAGAATTTAATTTACGATTAATTGAGAGTCACTGAACACAACGACTTGCTCTGCCTTCATGGTTTTGGCTAGGCTTAGACCCACGATCATTGCTTCATATTCGGCCTCATTATTAGAAGCTTTAAATTGAAAGCGCAGAGCATATTCCACATTAATCCCATCTGGACTGTTTAAAATAATCCCTGCTCCACTGCCTGTAGAGCACGAAGAGCCATCTACATACAGATTCCACATAGGTACTTCATTATCAAACTCTTGGTCAGACAGAGTTCCTCGGTGGAATATTTGATGCTTCCTTTTATCCTCCTCTAGTACTTCTCACTGCTCATCCACCGACGTAAGTTGGTCGGGGTTTAAATTTGATGATCCTGTAACATCCATAGGTTGGTCTGTATTCAACTCCTGCTCGTCGGAGGAATCCTCTTGAGTAAATTCTGCGATAAAATCTTCTATTTCCTACCCTTTGAGCGACGATCTAGGCTCATAAATTATATCATATTCACCAAGTTCTACTGCCCAGTACATCAATCTTCCTGATTTCTCCGGTTTATGCAGAGCTTGTCTTAATGGCATATCAGCGTACACCACTATAGTATGAGCTTGGAAGTATGGCCTCATCCTTCTGCTTGCTTCAATCAGTGCTAGCGCCAACTTCTTCAGCCTTGGATATCTGATTTTTGCTCCTCGAAAAGCTTTGTTGTTGTAATAGACTGGTTTTTGTACTCCGTCCTCCACTCTTATCAACGTCGAGCTCACTGCATTTTCTGAAACTGCCAGGTATAAGTATAGTCTTTCTCCCATCACTGGTCTAGATAATAGTGGAGGTGTCCCCAGATACTTCTTCAACTCTTGAAAGGCCTCCTCGCATTCATCATTCCACTCAAAAGTTTTTTTGAGTGTTTTAAAGAATGGTAGACATCTGTCTGTTGCTCGTGACACAAATCTATTAAGTGCCACAACTCGCCCTGTGAGGCTTTGCACTTCCTTCTTTGTCGTTAGAGATCGTAGCTCTAATAGAGCCTTGATCTTTTTCAGGGTTCACCGCAATCCCTTGTTGGTAAATAATATATCGGAGAAACATACCTTCTCGTACTCCAAATATGCATTTGGTAGGATTCAATTTCATTTGATATTTTTCTAGTTGATTAAAGGTATGACCTAGGTCAATGGGATGATCAGCAGCATTTTTGTTCTTCGTCAGCATATCGTCAACATAAACCTCCAAGTTATGACTGATTTGCTCCGCAAACACCTTGTTCATCAGCCGCTGATATGTTGCACCTGTATTTTTAAGTCCAAAAGGCATAACATTATAACAATAAGTTCCCCTTGGGGTGATAAAAGAGGTACTCTCCCTGTCCTCAGGCTTCATCTTTATCTAGTTGTAACCAGAATAAGCATCCATGAAACTCAACAATTTATGCTCCGAGGTAGCATCCACCAGTTGATCGATTCGGGGCAAAGGAAAATGATCCTTTGGGCATGCCTTATTAAGATCAATGAAGTCTACACACATCTTCCACTTGTTATTTTTCTTTTTTACCATGACCACATTTGCTAGCCAATCGGGATGTTTGACATCCTCAATAAAAGAGGATTTTTGTAGTTTCCCTACTTCTTCCTGTATAGCTTGGTTCTTCTCAGGACTGAACACTCTTCTTCACTATTTTAATGGCTTGATTTCCTTGTTTACGTTGAGCTCATGACACAAGAAACTCGGATCTATCCCTGGCATGTCTTCATGACTCCATGCAAAAGTCCATTTTTTACGCCTTAGAAATGCTATCAATTCCTATTTTATCGATACATCCAGTGAAGCACCAATTTGAGTTGTTCGTTCTGGATGCTCATCGTCCAGAATGATATTTTCAGTAGCCTCCATGACCTGTCCTTTTACGAGCTGAGACTCGTCTCTAGGGTCTAACATTTCAATCTCTGCATCTTCTAAATCATCCACTTGATAGGTAGTAGTCCTCTTCCTGGATTCTTCACGTTCCTCCTGTTCGGTAGATGAATAGTAGCATTCCCGAGCTATTTTCTAGTCGCCTTTCACCACTCCCACTCCAAAATTGGTTGGGAATTTTAAACATTGATGCACATTAGATGGTACCGCCTCGAACTTCTTTAGACCTACCCTTTCCATGATGATATTGTAAGATGATTGGACATTTTTATCCATTACAAAAAAACATACTCTTTCTGTTTGACAAGAAGGCCATGTACTAATAAGCATATCCAAATTGATCGTCCCAAGTGGAAAAACCTTCTTGCCAGTAAAACCAAGGAAGGGCCTATGATACGGCTCCAACTGGGCTAGCTTCAAATTTAAACTGTCAAAGCATGGATATAACATGAAATTTGTCGAGCTACCATTATCTACCAGTGTCGTGAAATCACCACTTCCTTCATTCTCATCTTAATCACCAATGGATCATCATGAGGATATAGTACACCTGCCAGGTCGTTCTGAGAGAAACCAATGACCAATTTGTCTTTATTCACCTTCCTCGGGCGATCATCTTCAGCCAGATTTATTCACTGAATGTACGAGCAAGCTTGAGCCTCATTGAGGTAAGATTTCCTCTCTGCAATCATATCTCCACCTCCTGCATCTTCACTTGTAATAACATTACATTCAAATGATCCAAAATGGATTGAAAATACCTCACGTTCTGGCTACCTTGGTCTTTTGGGGAGATCGGGGTCATCTTGGTCATCTTCTGGATCTTCTTCGTAACTTCTCTTTATCTCTTCTTTTACTCGACGAGGAGATTTAGATCTTTGCCTTCTTCGGTCGTTGGTCTTTTCACCATTTCGGCGATCAACATACTTGGTCAATTTTCCCCGCCTGATGAGTGCTTCAATTTCATTCTGGAGATCTATGCAATGCTTGGTAGTGTGACCATGGTCTTTATGGAACTCGCAATACTTGGACTTATTCCTCTTGTCAGGATCTGCCTTTATTTTTTCTGGTCAGTTTAACTCCTCGATGTTCTTGATCTCTTCCAGAATGTGGTTTATATATACCTTCAAAGGAGTATAATTTCCAAATTTCTTCAACTGTTCCAGTGCTTGCTTTGCTTTCGACTGTCTGTTGCCACCATTATTCTTCTGATCCTTCTTCTCAGTCTTGTCAGCCTTGACCTTGGTTTCCTCACTATCTGCATTCTTCTTCGCAGCCATAGCCTCCTCGACATTCATGATTTTGGCTTCTTTTGCCATCAGTTCAGCCATGGTCCTAGGCGGATCCTTGGCTAAACTATAGTACAATTTATTCGATAATAGTCCACTCATCAGATCAGTAATTATTGTTTTCTCCTCGTAATCAATTACCTCAAGTTTCTTATTATTGAAACGAGTAATATAGTCCCTGGTGCTTTCACCTGTCTTTTGTCTAACACTTAGCAAGTGTGCTACTCGTTTGACTGGTTTCTCTCCAAAATAGAAGTTCCCAATAAAGAGTTCTGCTAGTTGAAAGAAAGTCACAATTTTCCCTTGAGGAAGGTTGTTGTACCATATCTGAGCAGATCCGGTAAGAGTTCCTGAAAATGCCCTGCATCTCATCTCGTTTGGAACTGCATAGATATCGAAAGCAGCTTGGTATTGTTCTGTATGAAGGACAGGGTCAGTTTTTCCACCATATTTAGGCGTCACCATAGGAGCTTTGAATTTTGATAGTGTGGAAAAATCCACAATTGCCTGTACAAATGGTGTCCCTTGGACAAAAGTTCTTTATAGAGGATTCTTGGCCTTAGCCATTCCCCTAATCTGTCTTCCAACCTTTGAATAGAGCCCTTTCATGCATTATTTCACTCCTCGGGCCTATTGGTTCAAGCAACTGATCGCGTTGAATTTGCCTTTTGGGATCTTTTATTACGAGCAGTTGGTCGTGATTGGGCAGAGCCTTCCCTTAGATCGGATGGTCATTGATAGTTCCTCGACACAATCCTAGGGGGACTTCTATTCCTCCTAGGGCCCAAACGATCAAAAGGAGAGACTATACTCAACCTTTCAAGAGCACTGGTCCTTTCTGGAGATAAAGTGACGTTTTGTTAAGAGTCTGTAGCTCGTACTGAGGAAGTCCGACCAGGCTGATAAGAAGGATCATTAGATCTTTCAGTACGATATGAGCCGGTGCGTCTGGATCGAGATTCCTCTGGGAATAACGTTTGCCTAGTTCGCGAAGAGGGTAAACGGGTATTTCTCTGAACACTTCATTGTCCTAATTGAGCCGACACTCCGCCTTGAACAGTTTGTATAACTTGTCGCATGGTTTATTGCATGGCCGTCTGGACTTGGTCCAGATTAGCCATCATACCAGTCAAATCTTGAACATTTGGGGGAGTAGAAAGGTTCGGAGGGCCCCCAATGTTTCGATTACTGGATTCCGGATTATCGGCCATTGATAATGAATTATTTTGGTGAAAAACGCTAATTACAGTTGTTTCCCACAGACGGCGCCAATCTGTTGATGTAAAAAATTAGATTATCTCTAATTAATTAATCAAAGATAAAATAAATAAGACAAAAGATTTTTAAAGTGGTTCAGCCTTATAAGAATGGCCTACTTCCACTATTTTTGTATTGGTTACTGTTTGACTGGAATTCTCGATAAGTGGTTTACCAAGAGATCCAGAGTCCCCTTCTAATGAGGAGATTACAATGTATTTATAGCCTTGAGGCTGTACATGTGAAAGGATAATGCGCTGTTATCTAGTAGACATATACATCTGTATGATAATAATGAGCATTTAATGCGCAGTCGTCTTTTTGATGCTCCTGATTTGGATGCTCTGTATGTTGAGTTACTCGGATCCCCTGAGTTACTGGTACGCTTAAGTTGCTCAGAGCCTTAAGCTCCTCAGAGCGCCTAAGCTTCTTGGTATGATTGAGTTGCTCGGGGCGCTTGAGTAGCTCGGTGACAGTATGTTGTTCATTGAAAGTGTTTGTAATTCCCACGTAGGTTGACACATGTCTTCAAATGAATGGTCCACATCAGCAGACTAAATTTGGTATCAACACCACCATTTTTTTGTCCCCGCCTTCTCCTTCTTTAGTCTGTTTCTTTATTTTTTTCTATTTCATTCTCCTAGTGGACCCTACAAATTTGTTTTCAACTCTCTCATAGACCTCCCTACAAATTCAACATTTTAAGACCCAATAAAAAATACTTCTATATTTGATCCACATCCATGTTTGAGCTGTAAAAAAGAGCCTTTTGGTCCCAATCAAAACTTTATTTCTAATCATTTTGGTCACGTTGAGATATATTTGGAAGTTGGTTGGTAAATATAATGATCCTTCTTTGTTCTTGATGAGGAGTTGAAATCATGTTATCAAAGTCAAATGTTATTACTGATACCTCCATCATTCTTGGTATTTCTGTTCGATCGACGGTTGAGTAATCGTTTAAAAGAGTATGTGGGTTATATGGTTGTTGTCCATCATCATCATCATCATCATCATCATCATCATCATCATCATCATCATCATCATCATCATCATCACCGTCATAATGACGACAAAACAAAATCAAAGTCTTGATACAAAAGCAAATCCTATCGAATTTACCTTTGGCAGTTGCACGGAGACTCCTCCACAATCTCCCAGTATTGCCATCAAAATCAGTGATTACTATTATATCCTTTATTTATCTCTTTCATATTTATCAATTGTTTACAGATTCTATTTCCTTCCAATTTGGTCTGCTTTATGGATTTTATTCAGTTTGTTTGTTATAGGTTTATTATTGTTATTTAGGGATTTAGTGAAGGAAATTAAGAATGAAAGTTATAATATGTTTTTTTGTACATGTGGTGTTTGTTAAAAGGGATCCAAAAGATGGAAATAAGATTTGAAAGACAAAACTGTCATTATCTAGCTCTACTCATTTTAGAACTACATAACTGTTTTGTAATTTAATTTTTGAAATATTTGTAATTATCCAATTACATGATATAGAGACTTAATATAAGAGAGGAATGGGTAGGGATGGTTCCACTATATGAAGTTGAATAAGTGGGTGATGAAATAAATGTATAAAGTGGTTGACAGTGAAAGTAGACTATTCTGTTATTTTAATTTGATATATACTATGTGAAACTTAATATAATTAATTGTTCAAAAAGTATACTATTCTATTATTTTAATTGGTTTTAGTTTGATATATAACATGTGAAATTCATTACAATTCTCTCTTCAAAAAGTTATTAACCTGTTGAAATATTGTTCTTAGATGGTGATTACCATAATATTGTTAATATGTATACATTTTATTAAAACAAAGTTTTTAAACTTTGTTTACAATAAAAACATAATGTTTTAAGATGGACTCCTCTTTGCTATCGTTAAAACTATATGCTAAACTTAACTTTTTAGTTAGTGAACTTGCAAAAAACCATTGTGTATAGAATCATTATACGTGATGTTGTACCTTATGTTGACCACATACGCAATATTAATATAAAATTGTATCAAAACCAAGATGTATAAATTCCATTGTGTTACACTTCAATGAATAATATAGAGTTTACTTTATGAAATTATATATGTGTTCATACTTAAACTTGACCAACAATGAATTTTTCCAAATGATTGATTGATTATTAACACATTTAGTGAGATCATTTTGGTTATATGCATTTATGTATGGTTAAAAAAATTATAGCTCGCCATGCATCGCGCGAGTTGCATGCTACTTAGAGTATATAATTAAAATTGACAGCGGAACCCAATGTTGACATTTGTCGCACTCACACGACGGCACGTGTACATTTTTTGATGACTTATATTAATTACTCAATTAACTTAACTCCTTAAACCCTTTGTATTTCCTGCTTTTCTTTACCGGCTAATTCCCGAAGTATAGTTCCCCTTCTTTTCTCTTTATTCAACTATTTGATACCCCTCTCAATTTTCCAACATATATTCTTTGCCATTTTAACTCCAATCGTCATATATTGAAGATGAACATTGCTTTCTTACTAAGAGATACCTCTTTGGTTTTGTTTTGTTCTCTCCATTATGTGCAAGCTCTTTATCTCTTTATTTGGTCCTTTACTCTTCCCCGTCTCTCTCTCCCTCATGCACCTCTCTATTTTCTCATTAAATGGGTATATGTCTCTTAGTTTTTTTTCTCCTCTTGTATCTTTAAAGAATATGTATATATCAATCGAGGTTGATATGGGAACCATCTACTCTTGCGTAGGCATTTGGCAACATGATCCCGCTAATTTTCAAAGAATGTTTGCAATATTACTTCATGAGATTTTAAGGTTTTTTTTGGCTTATGTAACTGCATTCAGTGAACCTTTTATAACTCTCTCATTTATATTGAATCCAAAATGTTTTACCTCCAACTTGAACTTAGTTGGACAGTATTGGTTATTGATATGATGATTTGTTCATGTGGAGTTTATGCTGGTGGTATTTTTTTAAGGATTGATGTTAATGTGTTTATAGAATTACAATCTCAAATAATTTTTTTATTTCGTTATTATCAATTAATTGAATTAGAAATCCCTACACAACGTTGGGTTATGAAAGTTGGATTCGAGGAAATTGGTCAAACCAAAGCTCTATAAGAAGACTGAGCTCCCTGTATTTGATCCTACAATGCTCTTTTTTAAGTTGGATGCTAGGTGTTTGACAAAATTCCTTTTGGCATTCTGATGAAATTCTCCAGTATTGGTTGTGAGAGTTTGTGGTATAATTTTTTTTGGGGTGGTCTTAGTGATGATTACAGAAATAATTTTACATAGTGGCATTTAACACATCTAAATTAACATATGTTTGACAATAGGTTATTTAACGATATTGTTTTGGGTGTTCTCTTAACGTCTCTATGTTTATATCAATAAAATAAAATAAAAGGGTATCATTTTATGGTCACGTGACACATGGCCTGCAAGCTAGTATATCTATAAAACTAAAAGGCATTATATGAAACTTAAATTTGTTGTCGCTCCTCAAAAGACTCATCTCATACGTTGAGTCATTAAAATTTATGGGGCTGAAAATCAAATGATTGATGATATTAATGTCTAAACCAAATAAGAGTGTCATCATGATCCTCTTGAAAAAGGTAAAAATTTTGAACTCCATTATATTCTCATTTTTGCTACCCAACTAGTATGCTAACTTTAATTTACTCAATGTAATTCCTCTAATTGTTTTAAAATCAATTAATATTAAGATTAATTCCTAAAATAATGGAAGATATAGTAACAATAGAAAAAATCAGAAATCACAGTATTTGATGACATCTACTTTTTGCAATATAAAAACGTCACAAGGTGTAGTCGCTCAAACGGGGTCATTAAATTAATATCCTTTTGTTGCCCCTTCTTTTGGTTTGTCTGTTGCAAAAATTTGTTAAATAAATGTGCATTTTTTGACTAAATTGACAGAGTCCTCTGTAAAACCTTCTATTTGTGTTAAATTTCCACCCCTTTTAACAAAATATGTAAAACACTTCATTAATGAAATAAAATTATAACAAATTAGTAACATTTTAATAAATCATAACAATATCTCCCATTAAAAATAACTTGGCTATAGTTTACCTAACCATTTTTTCTCATTTTGAACAGTTGTCACTCGGATGTCCTCTTGGACTCACCTTTTGAAATATTTATGTGTACTATTTTACACATCTCTTATGATTATTTGTTTACGAGAAAATTATTACAATTTATTGTATTACTTTTAATATAAAATTGAGATAAGTAATTTAATAACTATTTTTCTAATTATAATACATAAATTAATGAGGTGTAAGTGTCATAAAATTTAGACTCTTTCATAGTATCTTGTGTGGAGATTTGACTCAAGATATTCACGGTCTATGGTTTCAGTTTCTTTATCCGACCATTGAAAGTAAAGTCACTATAATGAAAGGGGTTTTGTAACTAGTGGTTCTGGACATATTTTTTTTTATGAATTTCTGGTATGAAGTCCGCAACAAGTAGGGCTACTGGTTCGCTTCAACGAACGAATGACCCAAATCTGTGAAAATGAGTTTTTTGTGAGGGTTAATTTGAGCATATCTACCATTAGGTTCCCTTGTATAAATAAGAACTTATAGGTTATTAAATCTAAGTTAGATAGTAGACATGTTCATCACTTATTGATATTATATACATATCTAGAGTGTAGTGAGGTTTGAGAGAAGTTATAACCCTTATTGATTTAATCAAAAGAAGTACATCATCAGTCGTAGATGAGACAAGTTAGTGAATCACATATATCTTGCCATGTGCTTTGTTTATTTGTGATTTCTCTTATAATTTCTCACACATTGAATTTAGATTGTATTTTCTCTTAATATCTCTCGAATCTTTCATTCTTGAATCTTGGGCAAGCATCAATCTCCCTATTGAGTGAGCATTTGCACTGCATCATGGCCTTATAAAATTAAGTGAAAACTAATTTTATTGAGTGGAAGGGTTTCTCTCTTTTTCATAATTTTTTGGGAAAAGGAGGATTTACGGGAATTAGCACACTATACTCATGTCAAGGAGACAACTTAAAATCATAAAATTAAAGTATATTCGGATTATTGATAACTTTATATTGTTGAGATATTTTTGACGAGTTATGTTATATTCTTTTATAACATATGAAAATAAATATATTGTTGTCGTTAATTAACTTATTACCAATCCTGGCAGTAGAGATAGTGAGTGACCATATCTCTCTCACATTGTAGTCAAACTAGGGGTCAATCAATATTCAACTATTCTCAATGATAAATTGTTCACAATTAAATTTTAGTAGTGTCAACTTTTGTGTTTACATATTTATGGTCGTGAAATACTTATAATACGTGGTTGTTATTCAATGCTAACCTTTTGATATTGTTTCCCTTTTAAGCTATGAGTTCAACTTGGAACTTGGGCCTAAAAGAAATATAGATAATGTTTAGTTATGTGTTTAAAACGATTTTTAGGGTTTAAACAATATTTTGGTTACACTTTACGTTTGAAAAACTTATTTTTAAAAATCCTTTTAAAAAAATTGTGTTTAAACTTTCTTTTAAAACATCAAATGTTAATTTTATAAACTTATTTTTTAAAGTCAGAAACATTTAGTTTTCCTCTTTCCATTCATTTATACTTTAATATATGATTTATATATAATATATATATTTTTTTTGAATAAGTATAAAATATAACATATTATATATTTACAATATATGTAATACATATACAACTACATGAAAAACCGTAAAGAGCTCTCTTGATGGAGATTCTGAGAGAAACATTGGCGATCTTGTCTCTTTTCTCTTAATTTTGATTAATTTCTCTTTCTTCTTTAATTATCATGATTTCTAATGAACATGCACATGCACACAGGGGCGGATGGAGCATCGGACGAACTGGGGCGGTCGCCCCAGTTGGGATTTAAAAAAAAATTATAGGATTTTCTGGTAAAATTCCAAACTTCAAGGTATACCTCTAATTATTTACAAAACTGAGGGTGTAAGATTGTAATTTACCTAAAATATTAAACTTAAAAACATAACACAGCGGCGGCTGCCTCTCATCTCATTTATCTCATCCCTTCCCTTCTTCCCTAAACCTATTTCCCCTCCCCCCTCCCTCCGCCTAGGCCTCCCTCCCTCTCCCAGCACAGCAGCGGCTCGATTCCCTCCCTCCCGGCACCACTGTCCAGTCCAGCTATTCATTTCAGGTATTTTTTTTGTATGTGATGATGTGTAGTTTAATTTTTTGTATGTGATAATGTGTAGTTTAATTTTTTATGTAGCGTAATTTTATGTATGTGTAGAAATTTTATGTATGTGTAGTTTAATTTTTTATGTAGCCTAATTTTTTTTGTAGCCTAATGTTTTGTAATAGCAATTTTTTATGTAGTCTGAAACTTGTGATATTTTTTAAATATGAAGTCATGGAGAAATTTTTTAAACGGAAAAGAGGAGACAACACACAACCCTTTAGGGTAATATTATAAAAAAAAATCCACGAACAAAGTAGGAATCCAAATTTAGTTAATTATTACCTCAAATATTTTAAAGGGTAAAAATTACAAAATAAAAAGTAAAAAAAATCCAAAAAAATCGGTTCGGGGGCTCCCGCCCCCGAACCCCCGGTCTTTGTTACAAAATTTCGCCCCATTTGAGTCAAATTCCTGGATTCACCATTGCATGCACAAATGGATTCTTTCTATATCCTTATTGACCCCAATATAGCCTCCATAAATAATACTTTCCAATCATTATTCCTGTTATTGTTGATGATTTAATAAAAGAAAAAAAAGATGATTTATACAATAACTAAGCCATGCTCATATGCCACTGTTGCAAAAAAAAGTCCATCCACGTTGAAGAGATGAACTTTTCATCCATGCCTAAACCCTTCTTGAGTGGTAGCCTAATGACCAGGGGCGAAGCTAGGTTGGGCAAAGAGGGGGGCATGGCCCCCTCCAACATTTTGAAAAAAAAAAAAACATATATATATATATAGGAAAATGATAACTTATGCCCTTAGGGCATATTTTATGAGTCTCAAAATAGTAAGTATTAGAGCTCCACATGAGTATTTGTACCCTATTAAATGTATGTCGAAAATCTATCCCTATTATTTTATGAATTCTTAATGTGTGGCCTTAGAGCACATGCTATCAGGACTCATATATATATTATAAGACAACCCAAGTCTAAAACTTTCCTAACATTTATTTCATAACATTCAGTACAATTACAGCACAGACACACAATAGCCGAAAGTGAAAGAGGTATTTCTCTCTCTCAACCATCTTTACTTTTTATTAGTTAATTTTATTCATGTTGTATTACATTACATAATTAGTTAGTATTAATTAGTATTAATTAGTTAATATTAAAAAACGTAATTAGTTAAATTTAAACCATTATTAATTAGTTATTAATTATTAGTTGTTATTATACGGTTATTACACTATTATTGATTAGTTAATATTAGTATCGACATGTGTTTTGCTAGTCTTTTTGTATTATGTTCCAATAATTACTTTATAATGTCATGTCTTAGTTTTGGTAAAAAAAATATATTTTGTATATGGTGCAACTATTATATTTTGATGGTGAATATATAAGATATTGTTGAGACAAATGCCCATGATTAATATATTTTTAGTGATAAAATATTGCATAAAAGTGTAAATAATCCTAAAAAAAATCGCCTCGGGGGATCCCACCCCCGAACTCCAAGTAGATTGTGCCCCCCCCCAAAAAAAACAAATTTCTGGCTTCGCCCCTGCTAATGACCATTCAAATCTCTAAAGACGAGTTCCAAGAATCTCTAAAGGATAATCAATAATCTCTTATTGGTCATGTGATTCCTTCTAAAGGATAGGATATATGGAAGACACAAGAATATTTCTCATTTATGGAATGTACATCATTCTTGTTGGATCACTCTTATTGGTAAGGGCTTCTTTGAAATGAATTTTCCTTCAATAGAAACCATGAAAAGAATTTGGTCAAAATTATCTATCTTGTAACCGACATGCTTAAGCTTTTAAAATGGAGCCCAATTTTAAACCATCAGATATTTAGCCCACCAGTGCCAATGTTTGGGTAAAATTTCCTAGTGATACGACGCAAATATTGCGTATTTCACCCGTTAACCTACGCGTTATTAGCCCCCTCGGGTATCTTAATCCCTATATTTATGCTCGTTAACCAGACAACCTCGGATTTCTATGTTAACATGTTTTGTAGGGGTTAATTGAGCTTTTGTAGGTATTTGGATGCTTAGTATGAAGTTCGGATGCATTCTGGCGAAGTTCCGTACGTAACCGCATGTTCGAGGGCATTTTAGTCTTTTCACAACTTGGGTACCTAGCCCGACATCTCAGGGAAGTTGTAGTCCATCTCGCTAGCTTCGCGTGGCCGCAAACGGTGCGCGATTCCGATTCATAACGAAGAAGTTACGGCGATTTCGGCGGAGGAAAAACAAGGAAGCAAAAGAGGAGAAGAGAAGGAAAAGAAGAGGAATGTAGTAGGCTGCTGCATTCTGCCCTGCTTGATCGATCGATCGACCCATTTGGTCGATCGATCGACCATTCTAGATTTGCCGAATTTTTGCCTAGGTCGATCGATCGACCAAAGGGGTCGATCGATCGATGATCTGTTTTCTGCAGATATTTTGCCTTCTTTTCTTTCTTCTTTATTTTTATTCCAACTTACTATATAAGACAATTTTGTTGTAATAAGACCATATATCAGTTTAGGAACGTTTTTATGTTAGTTTAGTTAGGGTTTTGTGGGATTTGCTTGGTTCTTCTTCCATTCTTCTTGGATTGACACACCATGTGGATTGTATGTTAACTATTCATCTCCCCTACCAATTAATATAGTTTGTATTTCTTCATTTCCTTGCTTTCTAGATAGTTTTCATGCTTTGTTAATTAGGTTTTCTTGCTTTCTTAGTTTAATTAGTTTAATTTAGTTTAATTCGTTATGCGTCCCTAGATAAATATGGTCGGGATTGCATTTCCGCCATTTTCGGGCCCCGAGCTCCGAAAACTAGGTTTCGTGTAAAATTGCATTTAATTGAAACCGCGCGTATTAAAGTCGGATTATTATGCATTTAACTTTCTTTGTCATGCAACGTTAGTGTTTATAGCGATTATCCGAATTTAATCCGCGTGTGACCATTTTCCGTTAAATGTTTAATCTCGCAACTTTGGCTTAAATTCCTTATTGCGTGATGTTTATGCTTAATTGAAAATGATCGATTAAATGTTTTCGAATCGAAATTCTAATTAGTAGTTGTTTAGCCAGTGAATGTGTGTATGTGATCCCGATCCTCACTTTACTTTATTTTAGCGTTAACTTCTCTTTTGTTTTTCCACCATAACCACCCTTCACCTTTTCTTATTTCTTTTACACCATTTTTATTCTTGAAGTTTTAAAACAATTAACATCTAAAATTTAATCACTCCCTGTGGATTTCTTACGATACCCGACTTACCGTTGTGCTTGCTTGTCAAGTGTAGTTGTAGCTTAGGTTCTTTTGTATCGCGGCGGCGAAACACACAACGATTATGCACTTTACACGCACACATCTTTTCCGCCCTGTCATAAAATGGCGCCGTTGCCGGGGAGTGTGTTTTAGATAGTGATTGTTTTATTGTTTCGTATTATTTCTTTCATTCATATTTGTATTCTTTATTTTTCCCTTTCTTTTTGACTTGTGCTAGATTGTTTCGAGAAATTAAAATCTCGGTGCTCGTCGCTTTTGTTGAATTGCCTATTTTTGAAATGTCTCACCATAACTCTCTAGATAATTTTAATTGTCATGCTAATAGTTCTCAAGGTTATACTCCCAAGACTATGCGTGAATGCTTACAAATTCTTGAGTATGAGCGTCTTGCACGTGAAAGTCAAGAATTTGCAAGCAATCCCCCATTGCCTTTGGAGGAAACTTTGCGTGGTGGGAATAACTAATGGAATGATGAAGTTGAGATTTATGACGTTTGGACAAATAAAAAAAATGTCCAACTCGATGAGATTATTTCTTCTTCACAAAGTCGGGTTGAGGTTGAAACTTGCTTTTCACTTCCACCCATTTTTGAGGATGAAATAATTGAGAGTGATCCAAGAACTCTCGATTTCCAATATCTTTTAAATACTTCCAATTCTTTTGAGGTTGTGTGTCCTTCCTTTCCTTTGCTCCCTACTATTAGCGAACCATTAAATTTATCACAAGAATCGGTTGAAAGTCTTGAGGACTTTGACCCGATTCTTGAACGAGAATGTTATTTTGAGATGCTTCATCTCATGGGCTTTTCACTTGTACTTGCCCCACCTCCCCTTCCAATTGAAGAATCTTGGGGATGTGATTTTGATTTTTCTGAGACTAATGTAGTCTTGTCCCCCGTAGTATCCAAATCCTCCATCGTCCCTCCAAAAATTTTAATTGACGATGGTTCATTTCTTTCGCCTTACACATGCCTTCCGTTGTTAAAACGGAATTCATACTTTTCGAAAGGCATGCTTGTATGTGAGGGTACACCCGTTATCCTCCAAAGTCAAATCGTTCTTATGGTGGACCCTCAACTATTTAGACTTCTAGTATATAGTTAGTGTGAAGCCTAAATAGTAGGTTGTAAATAGTTAGCTTTTTAATTTTCTTTCTTTCCTATTTTTCTTTCCTTTTTAATTTAGTTTAGTGTAATTAGTTAACTTTTTGTTATTTGTTTTTGCTATGCTCGGTACTAACTTGTTTTGTAGATTCCTTTGGACTCGCGCTTATGGAGATCGCTCCAATTTTAAGTAATATCGTTCTTTTCCTCTTTTTGTGTTGTGTTCTTAATGCGCATTGAGGACAATGCAACATTTAAGTTAGGGGGTGTAGGATATTCTATCCATTTCTTTGTTTTGTCCATGGATTTGCTTACTTGTTAGTTACTAAGTATGCCTTTTTGTGAAAAATTTAAAAAATTTCAAAAATATTTTCTTTCTTTTTTCTCCTTTGTTGGTAATTTTGCCTTGTTTTCGATGAAAAATTTCAATAATTGCCCGATCCAATAGACAACTCAATGATGCATGTTCTCGATTTTAGAAGTTATTAGACTTTAGTCCTTAAATCATTGATATTGTGAATAACTTCATGAATTAAACTTTATCCCATGAGCATATGCACTTTCCTGGTTCTATTGATTTGGTTTAAGATTTTTATAACTCGGTAATCTTTTGTTGCATTGTATATACTTACACCGAGTAAGCTTCGTACCTTTCGTCGTTTGTGAGTGTATACACTATTCTTTTCTCATTGAAAACGTTGAATTCGTTGGTAATCTCACTATTCTTTCATTGATCGTTCATTAATTGAGTTCATACTTGAAATGTGTTTCTTGAGCATGATTTTCATATATTGTTTTGACTCGAGAATTGCGTAAACTTTGTGAAATGATCATAGGCCCTCTTTCTTATATCACCCATATTAGCCTTGACCTCACCCTTATATGTTTACCCTCGTTAACCCCTTTGAGCCTAAATATAGTCTTTCGTTTCATAACCCAAATCCCATAACCAACTCCAAATTGGAGTTTTAAGCCATACATACACCTTCCATACCTTTTTTTGGAATGTTACTTGGGATTGAATGTTGTTGTTGTATTGCGGTTGCAATTTTAGGCATATGAGAGTTTGATAAGTGAGAAAAAGAAAGTAGTAAAAAAAGTGAAGAAAAAGAGAAAGCAAAAAGCAAAAAGAAAACAAAAGAAAACATGAGAAAAAGAAAAAAAGAAAAGAAAAGAGAAGGTTGTATATGTTGTGTATAGTGTTCAATAAGCTTTGATTACTCTCCCCGATGATATATCTAATGCCATTTTGGAACTTGTTTTTCCAATTTTGTTATTGCACGCATTCTCCCATTATCCCGAGTTTTCATCTCAGAACACTTTGAATTCGTATATACATTCCTTCATTTCGTACCCTAGCCTAACCTACATTACAACCCTATTACAAGTCCTATGTGATCTTAGGTTGATGTAATTTAAAAGTCATAATAGTTGTGATAATCTGTGAAAATGCATTTCGCCTCTTTTATTGTGCGGTATCCTTTCATTGAGATTATAGTTTTTCAGTTTATATATAGCGTTCTTCTTTTGTGACATGTGTGCGGCCTAGTTTCCATTTACATTTACTCTTTAGCCCGCATATCCCGTGTGTTACCTCCCCATTCCGAGTGAATTCATTTGTTGAGCATAATGCCCGTGAGGATTGAATATATGCATGCCTTTATGTTTATCCGGTTTATTTAAGTTTTTACCAAATCACATTATGCATGTGCTCACTCCCCTCCCACATTTTAAGGTTTCAATTCTATGAGGTGCATTCTATAATGTTAATGATTTGAACTTTTGTGTGAATTCGTTCACTTTGCTAATAATGCGTATGAAATCCTTTTCGCCATTGTTGGGCTTGTTGCATGTTGGGTTGGGCATATTTTGAGGAAACCATGTGATGTTTGTGGGTATCATCCCTGAAAACCCTCGCGAGATGACACTCGTCCACTAGGGTAACCTAGGGGTTTAACGGCTTATTGCATACGTTAAATGCAATCTTTCGCCCGCGAAAGTGGCCTTATATTTTTATTGCTTTTATACCATACTTTTGTTCTTTCTCCTGCTTTTGGTTTTCTTGTAGTTCTTGTTGTTTCCTATTTCATTGCTAGGGACTAGCAATGTGTAAGTTAGGGGGTGTGATACGACGCAAATATTGCGTATTTCACCCGTTAACCTACGCGTTATTAGCCCCCTCGGGTATCTTAATACCTATATTTATGCTTGTTAACCAGACAACCTCAGATTTCTATGTTAACATGTTTTGCAGGGGTTAATTGAGCTTTTGTACGTATTTGGATGCTTAGTATGAAGTTCGGATGCATTTCGGCGAAGTTCCGTACGCAACCGCACGTTCGAGGGCATTTTAGTCTTTTCACAGCTTGGGTACCTGGCCCGACATCTCACGAAAGTTGTAGCCCATCTCGCTAGCTTCGCGTGGCCGCAAACGGTGCGCGATTCCGATTCATAACGAAGAAGTTACGGCGATTTCGGCGGAGGAAAAACAAGGAAGCAAAAGAGGAGAAGAGAAGGAGAAGAAGAGGAATGCAGTAGGCTGCTGCATTCTGCCCTGCTTGATCGATCGATCGACCCATTTGTTCGATCGATCGACCATTCTAGATTTGCCGAATTTTTGCCTAGGTCGATCGATCGACCAAAGGGGTCGATCGATCGATGCTCTGTTTTCTGCAGATATTTGGCCTTCTTTTCTTTCTTCTTTATTTTTATTCCAACTTACTATATAAGCCAATTTTGTTGTAATAAGACCATATATCAGTTTAGGAACGTTTTTAGGTTAGTTTAGTTAGGGTTTTATGGGATTTTCTTGGTTCTTCATCCATTCTTCTTGGATTGACACACCATGTGGATTGTATGTTAACTATTCATCTCCCCTACCAATTAATATATTTTGTATTTCTTCATTTCCTTGCTTTCTAGATAGTTTTCATGCTTTGTTAATTAGGTTTTCTTGATTTCTTAGTTTAATTTAGTTTAATTCGTTATGCGTCCCTAGATAAATAGGGTCGGGATTTCATTTCCGCCATTTTCGGGCCCCGAGCTCCGAAAACTAGGTTTCGTGTAAAATTGCATTTAATTGAAACCGCGCGTATTAAAGTCGGATTATTATGCATTTAACTTTCTTTGTCATGCAACGTTAGTGTTTATAGAGATTATCCGAATTTAATCCGCGTGTGACCATTTTCCGTTAAATGTTTAATCTCGCAACTTTGGCTTAAATTCCTTATTGCGTGATGTTTATGCTTAATTGAAAATGATCGATTAAATGTTTTCGAATCGAAATTCTAATTAGTAGTTGTTTAGCCCGTGAATGTGTGTATGTGATCCCGATCCTCACTTTACTTTAATTTAGCGTTAACTTCTCATTTGTTTTTCCACCATAACCACCCTTCACCTTTTCTTATTTCTTTTACACCATTTTTATTCTTGAAGATTTAAAACAATTAACATCTAAAATTTAATCACTCCCTGTGGATTTCTTACGATACCCGACTTACCGCTGTGCTTGCTTGTCAAGTGTAGTTGTATCTTAGGTTCTTTTGTATCGCGGCGGCGAAACACACAACGATTGTGCACTTTACACGCGCACACTTTTTCTGCCCGGTCACCTAGTCTCAGTATTGTCTATTGGAGAATAAAATCCCTTTTCAAAATTGCTCGATGTCTTGGTACCCCAATGAACATAGATCGATTAACTATTGATAAAAACATTAGTCATTTTGCGAGAATTGTCATTGGATCAAATTAATTGAAAATGATCATCCATGAACTATCTTGATTAATAGAATTGAGTACATCTTTGAACAAGAAGTTATTTATGATAATCTTTCTCCAAGATGAAATCATTGTTGGATACTTGTCCATTGGGTTACTTAATGAAAAGTTAATAGAAAGATGCAGGTTAATGTCTCAAATGAGCCAAATCAAGTTAATATTCCAAAGGTAGGAGTTCAATCTAGAGGAAGGTCTTTATTAAGGCCTAAGTGCATTATTACTCAATGTAGGGTTGTTCAAATACCTATCTTAGAGGCCGGAGGTCAATCTAGAGACAAAAATGCAAATAGTGTGGAAGTCATTGATGATGACAATGTTGTCATGGATCAATTATAAAAGGAGTATGCTCAGTTTTCTCTTATTCAAATGGAGACTAATTCAGCTACACAACCTACAAATGATAATGAATATGATACTGATGATCTGTCAGCAAGGGAGGAGTTTCAAGTTCCTTAAGAAAAACTACTTACCGATTCTAAAGATAATACCACTGTCCAACCTCATGTGCATGCAAAAACTAAAAATTCTACTGTCAATGTTGCTACTAACTTTATTGTTAAAACAAATATTAATAATGATTATACTCCTTCTGGTTTTTTGGCTATTTCTTGGAATATTCTTATAGATGACGAAAATGAAAAAGTTTTTCAAAATGATACTGACACTTTTGGGCTAGTAACTAGTCCTATTTTTTTATCCCATAATCTCATTTGATCTCCAATATGTTCAACAATTATCAACTTCAAATCCTCCAGTTTTTGAATTTTAGCCAGTGATCTCTAAATCTCATACGAAGAAGTAAAAACTGCTACTAAAAAAGAAAAAGTGTGACTCAAACCATCTTGTCTATAATTTAAGATCCAAATACTCTTCTAAATGAAGATCCTTTTTGGAATTCTAAAGGACTTTCTAATTCCCCTAGTTAAGAAAATCTCAACAATCTATGTTTTCCCATAGACCAGATATCTTATGTATTACAAACCCAAACTTCCTTTCTCTTATATCTTCTCATTTTCGAACTTCTCTTGGAATGAATCTATTATCCACTAATAATAGAGAGGATTTGCTTCCTAATATTTAGCTTTTTCATTCTATTAGGCTCCTATATCCTTTAATCATCATTCATGACTCTCAACACATTACTATATCCTCTAATCTTGATGGTCTTCATTGCCTTTTTTCTTTCATTTATACATCCATAAATTATGTTCAAATAAGACTCTTGTCGTCTACTTTACATCATCTTAATAATCAGTTCTCATTGTCGTGGTTTCTTTTGGGTGATTTAAATGCAGTTATTAGTTCTCATGAGTCTAGTGGCCCTTAACCTCATCTTAGAATTGCTATTAAGGATTTTCAAAATATGTATGATTTATGTGACTTAATTCATATAGACACAATGAATGTTGAATTCACTTGGTGAAAAGTGATAATTCTAAGGTTGAAGAAGGCTAAACAGAAGTCTTTTTAACCATAATTGTCTCAATGCTTGGGATTCTACTTCTTGTATAACTCTACACATAAGTAAGTTTGATCATCATCCTCTTTTTCTTACTTTTTATATTTCTAATCTATCTGATCCCAAACCATTTAAATTTATCTCAGCATATATCACTCATTCTTCCTTTCTAGAAGTGGTTAATAAAGAATGGAATTAAATTCCCATAATTGGTTGTCCTATGTTTCTGTTAACTCAAAAGTTTAAGAACTTGAAGAAGGCTTTAAGATGTTGGAATGTTAATGTGTCTCGCAATATTCATGATAAAGTTAAGGAATCATTTCATAATTTTCATGTGAATTAAATGGAGATTGATTCTTTTGGAGTCTCTCTAGATAGAAATTTAAAGGCTGGAATTGCTCAAAAGAAAATTATTGGCTCTCAAAATTAAGGAGATGTTTTGGAAAGACAATCCTAGGGTTAGGTGGCTTACTGAAGGTGATAGAAATTCTTAATTTTTTCATAAGAAGGCTAAAATTAAAGAAGTGAGATGCCAACTATCAGTCTTGAAGAATAGTTCAACCCCAATGACTAGTCCTCTTTAAATCAAATCTCATATTATTGACTACTTTGAATCTTTATATTCTATAGATTCGAATTTCTTTTACAATGGTTTTATAAATATTGTTGTTCCTTCTTTGTTCAAGCAAGGGGAAAATGTTATTTGAACTGAGATTCCTAATCTTAATGAAGTGAGAGGCACAGTCTTTACTGTGGATTCATCTTTTTCTCCTGGTTTGGGATTGTAAAATGATGGATACGGAGCGTATACGATGATATCAATTATCTGCATCCGTCCCTGCACACACTATCTATATCTATTTTCGTTTGGATAGTAAAAATACCTATCCATATTGGTATTTTCTCGGATTACTCAAATTCGGATAATATTCGTATCCGTTTACATTGTTTATCTACAATTAACACTAATTTTAAAAATAACTAAAATTCAAAAATATAAACTCTTAAGAGAATGTTTTATATCAATTACTAATCTTTAATGTTCATATTTACGAGTTCTCTTTTCCACTTATAGAATAATTCATAGTTCCTCAACACTCATTTTGCCTATGTTAAAAAAGAGGATACACATCAAAATTCTTAACTTTATGCGCCAACGCTACTTTAGTAGATGGAAATAATCAAACAAGTAAACAAAATATATCTCTCTTCATTGTGTGTGTCCATAACTGTTTTTCATTCCTTCAACCATCACTGCAATGCAATCTCCAAAGAACCCTGTCGGATATTTTCATACCAAGTGGAGACACTTTTATAGTAAAATAATATATCACAATCACAAGTAATTATACTTGAAAAGAAATAATAAAACACTACAACAATTACAAACATAATAAAATAACATTTCAAAATAGCAAAAAAAATAACAGGTAATATAAAATCAAACTTACAATTAATATTAAAATCATGTATGTAACTAAACATATTGAAAAATACCTAAATCAATACTAACTAAACTTACACTATGCATGTGTGCATGTGTGTTATTGTGTGTATGTTGGTGATTTTTAAAATAAGTGAGTAAGAGTTTTTTGGGTGTAAGAGCTTTAAGAGCTTGTACCACATTGGAAGTGTGAGGAAGAGGTGGGAAGCTAACCCAAATATAAAAAGCGATAGTGTCCCACATTGGAAAATGTACAAAGCTAAGTGTTACCACTAAGCTATAAAAGGAGTGGACAACCTTTGAGTCCCACATTGGAAAAATATTAATAATTTGAATACTTAATAAGTACAAATGGAAGATGAAGAGTTAATTCATCTAGCATTTAAGAGGCTATTCAATAGACCTCAATAAGGTGCGAAGCACCGTACGCACACGCACACGCGCGTGCGGGTGCGGGACAGTGGGCTGTAGAGGCGCTAGTGGCGCACTTTGCACTTCGCATACCGCAGTGGTAGCGGGTTGCCGGGATTCGTCCGAGTCGGATCGCGGTAGCTCGGGCGGGATCACTTTTTGGTTGACCCATACAAAACCGATTCGGTATTAATTGTACCTGTTTGGAAATGACTTAAGACTGTTGGTAATTAACAGTCATACCATTTTGGAATTGATTAAGACTGTTAATCCAACAGTCATGACTCTTAAAGACAAAGCCTTTCATTATCTATAAATAAAGGCTGCCTAAAACGAAATTGCACATATAACAGATATTACCCAGTTCTGAAATTTCCAATCCTTGCTATTACTCTCTTATGATTTTCAGGAGATATAAATTATCTTATTCTATTTTGTGTACATAAACAGAATAAGAACTTGATTGATTGTTCTTCGCTGCTGCATCCAAAGGCTGTCTTCAAATATACAAGTTGCAGGCAGTGCAAGTTGCTTCATTGTATCTTGAGTACGGATTTGCGGATTCCCGTTTGTATACCAAAATTATTCGTGTGGGACAAATACTGTATTTAGGAAAGTGACATCACGCCTTGAAGCTTTCTACTATCTATTCAGAAGTTACATTTTTGTATTGAAGTTGACATTATTGTGATATATAAAGAGTTCCATTTCTGTATTTGCATTCATAATATCCAATAATCTAAATACAGTATTATCAGAAATGGCCGACTCTTCCAAATCACTTCGACAAATAACAGAAAGCTTTGTCAAGTTGGACCGTTTTGATGGTGGTAATTTTCTGCGTTGGCAGAAAAAGGTTCATTTTCTTCTAACAACATTGAAGATTGTATATGTCTTGTCACAACCGAAACCAAATGAAGATGAAGATGAAACCGTGGAACAGACTAGGCAACGCACAAAATGGGAGACCGATGATTACTTGTGCCGTGGTCACATTCTGAATGCACTTGCTGACAATTTGTTCGACTTGTACCAAAATGTTGGAACTGCAAAAACTTTGTGGGAAACATTGGAGACCAAATATCTTACGGAAGACGCTACAAGTAAGAAGTTCCTAATCGGTCAGTTTTTAAGCTTTAAAATGCATGATAATAGGCATGTGCTAGAACAATTTCATGACATCCAACGCATCATAAATCATTGCAAACTGAAAAAATTAAATATGGATGATAATGTAATTATTGCTGCCATAATTGAAAAACTTCCTCCTTCTTGGAAAGATTATAAGAAAGAACTCAAACACAAAAAGGATGATCTTTCACTTGAAGAATTAGAGACTCATTTAAGAATTGAACAAGAGTCTCGAATTCTAGATGGTAAAGAGGAACAAGAAAATTCTGTTTCTAAGGTCCATGTGGTAGAGGAAGGAAAGGAGCAAAAATATGGCAATCATGGAAAAAATAACAAACGGATGAATTTTTCAAATAATTCTAAAGCAAACAAAAAGAAGAAAGGAAATTGTTTTCATTGCAACAAACCAGGTCACTTCAAGAAGGATTGTCGTGAGTTCCAGAAACTAAAGGAAAAAGGAGGGACATCAGACACAAAGCAAAAATTTGCTGCTATGATATCCGAGGCTAATATGTTTGGAGAAGACAACTCTTGGTGGGTTGATTCTGGTGCCACAAGGCATGTTTGTAAGGACAAGAACTTGTTCTCTGCCTATGAAGCAGTGGAAGGAGATGTTCTCTACATGGGAAATTCATCTACTACTGCAGTTAAAGGCAAAGGGACAGTGGATCTCGAATTCACTTTCGGGAAAATCCTTAGCCTCACCAATGTTTTTCATGTTCCTGATGTTAGGAAAAATTTAGTTTCTGGAAGTCTTCTTAACAAATTTGGCTTTAAGCTTGTATTTGAGTCAGACAAATTTATTCTGACTAAGAATGGTACCTTTGTAGGCAAAGGATATTTGTATGAGGGCATGTTTAAGCTCAATATCAATGAAAAAGATTCTTCTGCTTACATCGTTGATTGTCTTTCATTATGGCATAGTCGTTTAGGACATGTTAATACAAAGAAAATGCATTTCATGGTTAATTTAAATTTAATTCCTAAATATGAGAATGATATGAATGAAAAGTGTAAAATATGCATGAAAACAAAAATAACAAGATTGCCTTTTCCAAAAATAGAAAAAACTACATCTTTGTTGCAATTAGTACATAGTGATGTTTGTGATTTGCATGGAACACCTACTAGAGGTGGTAGTAAATATTTTGCTACATTTATTGATGACTTTTCAAAATGTTGTTACGTATATCTTTTAAACTCCAAGGATGATGTGCTTAATAGATTTAAGACATACAAAAATGAAGTTGAAAATCAATGTGATTCTAAAATAAAATGTCTTAGATCTGATAGAGGTGGTGAATATCACTTTCCTCAATTTTGTGAAGATATGGGAATTATACATGAAGTTACTGCACCTTATACACCACAACAAAATAGAGTAGCAAAAAGAAAAAATAGAACACTAACTGAAATGGTTAACGCTATGCTTTCTTATTCTGGTTTAAGTAAAGGGTTTTGGGGAGAAGCACTTTTAACTGCATGTCATATTCTGAATAGAATACCTGTTAAAGATAATAAGAAAACTCCTTATGAATTATGGAAGAATAGAAAACCTAATTTAGGTTATCTTAAAGTTTGGGGTTGTAGAGATATTGTAAGACTACCTGAAACTAAGAGAAAGAAATTAGGAAGCAAAGGTGTTGAGTGTATTTTCATAGGTTATGCACAACATAGTAAAGCCAGTAGATTTTTGGTTAGTGAACCTAATGATTATGTTGAGGTAAATACAATAATTGAATCGAGAGATGCAATTTTTTATGAACAAAGATTTCCTTCTATTCCTAAAATTAATAATGAAAAAGAAGTAAGCACTCCTTCACAGTTACCTGAAACTCCACCAGTAGAACAAGAAGAGATTAGAAAAAGTAAAAGACCTAGGAAAGAAAAAAGCTTTGGTCCCGACTTTATAGTCTATCTTGTTGAAGGAACTAGAGACACATCTTGTAATCAATATGCTTTGACTCTTAGCGTTGAAACAGACCCACAAACTTATAGTGAGGCAATTAAGTCTGTAGATTCAGCATTTTGGAAAGAAGCTATAAATGATGAAATGGATTCAATCTTGGGAAATAAAACTTGGAAGTTAGTAGATTTACCTCTTGGGTCTAAACCCATTAAGTGTAGATGGATTTTTAAAAAGAAAATGAAAATAGATGGAACAATTGATAAATTCAAGGCTAGATTGGTTGCTAAAGGTTTTACACAAAAAGAAGGAATTTATTATTTTGATACCTATGCACCTGTTGCTAGAACCGCCACTATTAGAATTTTAATTGCATTAGAATCTATATATAATTTTGAGATTCATCAAATGGATGTGAAAACTACCTTTTTAAATGGTGACTTAGAAGAAGAAATTTACATGGAACAACCTGAAGGGTTTGTTATGCCTGGACAAGAAAATAAAGTATGTAAACTTATTAAGTCCTTATATGGCCTAAAACAAACACCTAAACAATGGCATGAAAAATTTGATAAAGTCATTATTTCTTATGGTTTTAAAATTCATGAATCTGATAAGTGTGTTTATAGTAAATTTTCTAATGGTAAAGGTCTGATCATTTGTTTATATGTAGATGACATGTTAATTCTTGGTACTAATTTAGAAAGCATTAATAATACAAAGAGTTTTCTGTCTTCTAAATTTGATATGAAAGATATGAGTGTAGCTGATGTCATATTAGGAATGAGAATAATAAGGAAAGATAAAAATATAATTTTCACTCAATCTCATTATATTGAGAAAATTTTAAAGAAATTTAATCAGTTTGATTGCACACCTGTTAGTACACCTTTTGAACCACAGCTAAAGATTATCCCTAATAATGGTAGATCTATTTCATAATTGGAATATGCACGAGTAATTGGTAGTTTAATGTATGCCATGACATGTACTCGATCTGATATTGCTTATGTTGTTGGTAAATTAAGTAGATATACTAGTAATCCAAGTTTATTGCATTGGCATGCTGTCAATAGAATATTAAAATATTTGAAAGGAACTATGGACTATGGTATATACTATAGTGGATATCCTTCAGTATTAGAAGGATTTTCTGATGCCAGTTGGATAACTGAGCGGGAGGATCATTCCTCAACAAGTTGATGGATTTTCACTCTTGGTGGAGGAGCTGTTTCTTGGGGATCAAATAAACAAACTTGTATAGCTGATTCTACTATGGCAGCTGAGTTTATAGCATTAGCTGCAACTAGTAAAGAGGCAGAATGGTTAAGGAATTCATTAATCGAAATTCCAATTTGGTCAAAACCAATGCCTCCAATATCTATACATTGTGATAGTGAGTCTACACTTTCCAGAGCTTATAGTAAAGTGTACAATGGAAAATATAGACATATTGGTCTTAGACATAGTTATGTCAGACAAATGATTACAGATAGTGTAATCATAGTGGATTATGTAAAATCAAGTCAAAATTTAGCAGATCCTTTTACAAAAGGTCTTGCAAGAGGACTGGTGTCTAAGACATCAATAGGGATGGGACTAAAGCCCATTAATAATAATCACTCTTGATGGAAACTCAACTTGAAACTTGATATATTCAAGTCTCACGTTCAATGATTAAAGTACATCATACGACGTGATTGTAAGCACTATAAAATTTAACATCCCGAGGATAAGTGCTTAGAATATGTAATGAATAATGAAAGAGGATGAGTTTAACCTTAATAGATTTATGGTGTTTTAAGTTACATGGACACCTATGATAATCTACCTATATGAGTGTGGAAGTGGTGCCTCTTCCTATGAGAATTGGGTTTGACTCTAAAGCACTCATGAAATAAAGGTACAGACACAAGGCCTAATACATGTGTCGGCTTATATGGATAATTAGTGACTAAAATATTTGTGTGTGAAGACAAATTTGGATAATCAATATAGATTGATAGTTCAAAGACAAGTCTACTATACTTTCATGGTTAACTTTGACGAACCTTCACAGGGTATTGGTTCAAGTCGTGAGACACCAATGCTTATACACAGTCTTACAGACAATCAAAGATTTACAAAACTTATTTTGAAAATGGTGGAGGAATGTTGGTGATTTTTAAAATAAGTGAGTAAGAGTTTTTTGGGTGTAAGAGCTTTAAGAGCTTGTCCCACATTGGAAGTGTGAGGAAGAGGTGGGAAGCTAACCCAAATATAAAAAGGGATAGTGTCCCACATTGGAAAATGTACAAAGCTAAGTGTTACCACTAAGCTACAAAAGGAGTGGGCAACCTTTGAGTCCCACATTGGAAAAATATTAAGAATTTGTACACTTAATAAGTACAAATGGAAGATGAATAGTTAATTCATCTAGCGTTTAAGAGGCTATTCAAGAGACCTCAATACGGTGCGAAGCACCGTACGCACACGCACAAGCACACACACACGCGCGCGCGCGTGCGGGTGCGGGGCAGTGGGATGTAGAGGCGTTAGTGGCGCACTTTGCACTTTGCATGCAGCAGTGGTAGCGGGTTGCCGGGATTCGTCCGGGTCGGATCGCAGTAGCTCGGGCGGGATCACTTTTTGGTTGATCCGTGCAAAACCGATTCGGTATTAATTGTACCTGTTCGGAAATGACTTAAGACTGTTGGTAATTAACAGTCATACCATTTCAGAATTGATTAAGACTGTTAATCCAACAGTCATGACTCTTGAAGACAAAGCCTTTCATTATCTATAAATAAAGGCTGCCTAAAACGAAATTGCACATATAACAGATATTACCCAGTTCCAAAATTTCCAACCCTTGCTATTACTCTCTTACAATTTTCACGAGATATAAATTATCTTATTCTGTTTTGTGCACATAAACAGAATAAGAACTTGATTGACTGTTCTTCACTGCTTCATCCAAAGGTTGTCTTCAAATATACAAGTTGCAGGAAGTGCAAGTTTCTTCATTGTATCTTGAGTACGGATTTGCGGATTCCCATTTGTATACCGAAATTATTCGTGTGGGGCAAATACTGTATTTAGGAAAGTGGCATCACGCCTTGAAGCTTTCTACTATCTATTCAGAAGTTACATTTTTGTATTGAAGTTGACATTATTGTGATATATAAAGAGTTCCATTTTTGTATTTGCATTCATAATATCCAGCAGTGTATGTCTATATGTGGTTGTGTACATGTGTGTGTTACAATGTTCATGTGTGTTATAGTGTGCATTTTTGTGTGTGTTTTTATAGTGTGCATGTATTACAGTGTGCTACATCACGCACGAGCGTGCATGTGTGTGTGTGTGTGTGTGTGTGAGAGAGAGAGAGAGAGAGAGAGAGAGAGAGGTGAGCCTACTTAGGAGAAGGGATGAAAGGATAGAGCGCTGCAAGGCAAGGGTGGAGAAAAAGAGGTTTGGGAAGAAAGAAGTAAAGAAACGATTTTCACGTTTTGGTTTGTTTGTCTAGCTTCCAGGTGGATTTATTTCTTTATTATCTCTTATTCATTTCTTTGTTTAAACCATATACTATTATTTGTTCTTTATAGATTTTTTGAAAAGTATTATTTCTTCACTTTTTAATCGGTGGTAAACATTTTTATATTATATATTTATATTTTACATAAAATAAATAATTATATATAATAATTATATATAACTAATACTAATAATAAATTAATCTAAAATACAATATGGATACAAATATCCAGAAAAATGGATACTACACTTCGGATACGAATTATTCGTGTCGGATATATACACTATATGTATCTGTGCTTTTCCATATATTTTAACACACTACCCATATACTCTATTTCAAATGTTTTCCCTGATAAATATCCACAAAATTAAGAGTCAGATACTAGAGGAATTTGGATTTTTGAATATTCATTCACACCCTTACTCTTGGTCATGAGGGTCTTTTCTTTCAAAAGTGTTGGGATATTGTGTACGAAGATCTATCTCATGCTGTTATTATCTTCTTTAAAAATGGTTGGATTCTACGAGGCTTGAATGAAAATCATATATTTTTGTTGCCTAAATCTCTTAATACTGACGGTATCTCTCTTTATAGACCCATTCCATTAGCAAATTTTAGTTGTAAAATTATTACTAAAATTCTTGCTAACAAGGTAAGCAAAATTACATCCATAATTCTCACCTCTAATCAATCTGGTTTCATTAGAGGAAGAAATGTTTTTCATAGCATTGGCCTTGCCTATGAATGCTTTAATTTTTTGGATTACAAATATTTGGGAAGAAATGTGGCTATTAAGTTTGATGTCACTAAAGCTTTTGATTATATCAGTGGCAATTCATTCTGAACACTCGCACTACCTTTGGTTTCTACACCACTTTTGAAGAGTATACTGTTACTTCAGGTTAGATTGATAATAAGGCCAATTGCTCCGTTTTCCCTAAAAAGGGAGATGCTGCTAGATGATATTTTAAATGATCTTTATTAGGTATAAAATAAGGTCCTTCTTCACTTATCTATTTTGTGTTCTTATTTTTATACGAAAGCCTAGATCGTCTCATCTTTAACCTATTACTGGCAAGATAAGGTCTGCACTAGAAGGCTCGCAAGGCAAGATTCTCTCTTTGGCTTATAGGGCTGAGCTAATCAGGTTTGACATCACTTATATGCTCTGCGTAGTTGTATGATATACAAATGTCCCTCTTATCTCATAAAAAATATTAATTAATGGACAAGGAACTTTTTTTAGTTTGGAAATATTTCATCTTCCAAGCCAATCAATGTCTTTTGGGGAAAAGTTTTCAAGGACAAAATTGATGGAGGATTGAATATTAAGAATTATTCCAATCTGGATAGGGATATTTTAATGAATCAAGCCTGGGATCTCATTTCTAAACCTTCTGTGTGGTCTTGTTTTCATTCATACTATGTTCAACCCTCTCAAAGATCATTGTTCCTACATAATGAGTTCTAGATAGCCAAGATTCAAAGAAGAATTATCTATCATTAAATTCCATGCTCAGTGGATTATAGAAGATGGGAGTAACATTAATTTGTGGACTACCAATTGGCTTAACCAAACCATTTCCAATATTATGCACTGGGCTAACATGGATATTGGTAGGCTTAATCTTACCGTGAGTTGTTTTATTTCTAACGAGAACTGTAATATTCATCCTAAATTCTCATCTCTTTCACTAATATTTCTACCAAGATTTTATCGATTCAACTGGCTTTTTTTAGTTAAGGATAAGCTTATTTGGCCTCTCTCAGCAATGGTGTTTTGACAGCGAGTAAAGCTTATTCTATGATACATAATAATTTTAGAACCAAGGCTCATTTTAAATGGCTTTGGAATCCTTACATCCCTCCTAGAATTTCTACTTATTAGAGAATTTTTTATAATAAAGTGCTTACTCAATACCAGCTCCAAAGTAAAGGTTTAAGGTTTCTTTTGAGATGTTCTCTATGAAAAAATGCTTTCAAAGATGTTAATCATTTGTTCATAAGATGTCCACTTGCTTCAAAAATATGGAACAAGTTCCTTAACACTTTCAACTCAAAATTTTCTCTGAAAGATCGTCCCCTTGTCTCATGGAATATTGCTACTAAAATCAAGTTCTGTTCTCAAATAAAAAAATTGTGGATTGCTTGTTTCCTTGGTTGTCTAGATATCATTTAGATGAGTATAATTCAAGCCACTTTTAAAGTGAATTCTTCTTCAACTCAGCACTATATAGCTTATATAAGAGGTTAGTAAATATTAATTAATTTTCTGATTCCCGGTCACATGAATAAGTGTACCATTCATTTATTTATCTATTCTTCATAGATTGGGGATTCCTAGAAAGATTATAAAATCTCCCTTAATTATTGTTGCTTAATGGGAGTGCCCCCTTCCTGGTTGGTTGAAGTTAAACATTGATGGATCAACTCTTGGTAATCCAGGCACAACTATCATTGGTGGTGTCTTTAGGACTTATAGAGGATTTGTTAAAGGTGATTTTTATTCTTTATTGGAATTTATACATCCTTTTATGAAGAATTGCTTGCTCTTATCTCTAGAAATGAGATGGCAATCAAATATGTTTGAGATTATATTTGGATAAAATATCTTCTCTTAGTTCTAGAAACACCAAGCCTCCTAAGTATTTGGGCACTATATGGAGGAAATATTTACATTGGATTTGTAATATATCATATATAATCTCTCATGTCTATAGAGAAGGAAACGTGGTTGCAGATGAGCTTTCAAAAATGAGAATTAATCATCAAGGTTTCAAGTGGAGGTGGTTTACTCTTTAGGAAGTCACGAGTCTAGTCTAGTTAGTATGGATGCTTATTAATGTCCAAATTACATATTCAAACTTTAATTTCTTTTCTTTTCTTGAGTTTATAATTCTCTCTTATTTTTCTGAAATATGAGAGAACAATTTCTAGTTATTTTCATTTATTTGTCTTTGTGGAGGGCTTGCCTCATCACTCTCGATACTTTTTTCTTCTTAATACTACTTTCTCAGCTCAGGATCCTCTTAAGATTGAGTTCCATAATATATATATATATATATATATATATATATATATATATATATATATATATATATTTATTGTCAATGCATACATTAAATTTAAAAATAGGTTAAACTTTTATGCATGTATATAATACATGCAATATCGTAATGATATATTTTTCAATACTGTATGTCTGTATTGAAAAACTACCACTTAAGTTATTTGAAATAAGATTAAACTATCTAAATGGCTCTGAACTGTTTGTTGAAGAAACTCTTTTCTTAAAACAAATTATAAACACAAGATGTGTAAAACAGTTATGAATGAGTAATTTCAGTTATAGGTTTACCAGTTTTGAAAAACAAAAATTTAAGCAAAATAAACCAACACAACCTCAAGAAGGAGATGAGAGTAAAAGGAATTGTACACAAGAGATTTTAACGTGGTAAAACTCCACCCAATTGGGGAAACATCCACGGAGACCTCTACGTCACAAAAGTAAAAATTCCACTAATAATCAGTAACATAATAAAAGTTATCTAACAATCGAACCACAAAACACACCTAAACTAAGTTCAGAATCGTTACCAACTCCTCTGGATTAGATCTGACTTCTCTGAAGGATGTTGTTGATGATATTCTCTTAAGCTTCGTAACTTTACTAGATTCCATCTTTACGTCGACTCGAACAAGTTCAAGATCATTCAACCAACACTTTAAGTGTGGTAGAGTGAAAGTATAGTGTTGATGTGCTCTCTAACATATGCATGTAACACACACACATAAACACACACACTTAATACAGACAAAATGGTTTATCAAATTACAGAATCACTAGATATGCAAGATTTTCCAAAATCAATTTAGTTAAGACTAAATTAGACTTTAAACCTTTCAAAACAACCACAGATCAAAAGGGAATCTTTCTGTGAAATTTCCAAGATCCTAACACTTTCTTATTTTGAAAATATTAAAGATAGAAAGTCCAACCCCCAATCAAGATCTCAAATCTAGATCTAAGTCTCATAGTTTGAGTAAAATGAAATCATAACGAATATTGTTGGTTTAGGGTTTGAAAACATAAAATAAATTTTAAAATAACTAATAAACAAGATTTCTCGAAATAAAAAATCAAAACAGTAAACTATCTATGTGATTTGTATCACAAAGACGAGATCTCAAGTTTCTATGAAGAGAAACTGAAAAACTCATCCAACGTGACTAAGTTGGAAGAATGATCAAGACGAAGAGAGGATAACTTCTTAAAACACGAACTAAACACTTAAGGTTAAACTCTCAGAAAAGTATTTCTAGTTTAGATTTGACGAAGTTTGATTATGGTTTTATTTCTCTCTCTTCTCTCCTTTTTCTCTCAAACGAGTAATAACCAAAAGTCTCTAATTACCTCACATATGACATCTAGTTATACAAGACGTAGAAAGATCTGGAACGATAACTTAAAATCAAGGGTTGGGATTAAATTTTCTAAATCGATATAAATCTAAGGGTTCTCAAGAAGCGGTGCAAATAGCCAACTCTCATTGGTTAAAACTGATTCACTTGGATTGATTCCAATCACATGCAGACCGTAGATTAAATCGATGATCCAAGGGTTCAAAATAAGTCTCAGGAATGTGAGTGATAAGAAACACAAATCTAACCGATGTGTGTGCAACACATGTAAGTTGTAGATTCACTCTCACAAGTTTTTAAGTTCCTAATTAATTCCAGTTTCACCCACATTATTTTCCGCCTCTTTTGGATTCTACCCAAGAAAAGTTTAAGGCTTAAAACATAAATATTTATAAAGTTCCAATTTTAAGTTCGAAAAATTATTTTAAAATACGTAGAAAATGATAAATAAATCCCAAAAATTATTTAAAAATCATTTTAAAGGGATTTAACTCACACGTGGTCATCACATCAATAAATCACTATATGTATGCAGTCCTAAAGTGTGGTGTATGTGTTATTCCTTCATGAACTTGTAGTGGAATATCGATGAAGCTTTGAAGGTTCTGAGGCTTTTTGGTTCATCTAGGGATAGACACTATTTTGTCACTATTTTCCAAATGAAATGAGCTCCTATATAATGTAGACTCAAGTGAGTCAAAGATGTAATATGAGACAAAATCTCCTTTGAGTCAATGAGGACTCGTAGGGATACAAAAGAAATAAGAAAATTATACTCCTATACAAAAATTCTATCTACCCAATATCCTAGACAAATAAAATTACATAACTCAAATAAATACAAATCAATACCCTAAAAAAATATGGTGAAACTGATGGTACTAATTCCTCAAAATAAGATAACTAAGATCAAGCTTATTAGTTGAGAATATACAACAATGACTCAAATTTCTCCCCATTTTGTCTCAAATGGACAAAGGGTAAAGAAAAACAGTCATAAAGGCATATAACATTATTTAGCAAAAATCATGCCAATCGACTTGCGTAAAGATTCAAAATGCACATTATCCAAGGGTTTAGTGAATAGATCAGCTAATTGCAATTCAGTAGGAAGATAATTAATTTCCAACTCCTTAGATTCAACTAACTCACGTATAAAATTATATTTGATTTTAATATGTTTAGTACGAGAGTGTTGAACATGATTTTTATAAATCTTAATCGCACTTTGATTGTCAGAATAGAGATGTAACTTATCTTCAGTGCTTTTGTTTCAGCTAAAGTAATTGAGAGCAACAGCATCCTGCTGCAATATATTCGAATTCAACAATAGACAAAGAAGTGAAGTTTTGTTTCTTACTACTCCTTCCTATTAAGTTGTTACCGATGTAGTAATAGGCTCCTGAAGTTCTTTTACTATCATCGATATGACCGGCCCAATCAGCATCGGTGGAACCCACTATAGTACTAGAGGTGTCTTTAGTGTACCAAATTCCTAAGTTTAGAGTGCCTTTAATGTATTTAATAATTCTTTTAATGCATAAAAGGTGACTCTCTTTAGGATTATTTTGATATCGGGCACACACACAGACAAAGTACATGATGTTAGGACGGGAAGCAGTAAGATAAAGTAGACTTCCTATCATACTACGGTACAATGTGTTATAAATAGATTTTTTATTCTCATCTTTGGATAGTTTGACTGTGGTACTCATAGGAGTTCTAGCATCTTTAGCTATTTCTAGGCCAAATTTCTTAACATTCTCTAAGGCGTATTTAGATTGCGATAAAAATAATCCTTCTGAATTATGTATAACTTGGAGTCCTTAGAAGAACTGTAACTCCCCCATAAGTGACATTTGAAATTCTTTGTGCATAATGTCAGATAATTCTTTAACCTCTAAAGGGGAAGTAGAACCGAAATTAATATCGTCTACATAGAGTTGAGCAATAGTAATGTTGTTGTCAAAATGTTTGACAAAGAAGGTTTGGTCATTTCCTCTTCTCCTAAATCCATTATTTAAAAGAAAGGTGTATAGACGCTCATACCAAGCTCTAGGAGCTTATTTTAACCCATAAAGAGCTTTCTTATGGCGATAAACAAAATTTGGGTGACGAGGGTCAATAAACCATTTAGATTGTTCTACATGGGCATCCTCAGTTAAAATTCCATTATGAAAGGATGACTTAACATTCATTTGATATAAAGTGAAATGTAAATGATATGATATGGCAAAAAATAAACGAACAAATTCGAGGCGAGTCACAGGAGAAAAAGTTTCCTCGAAATCTATTCCTTCAATCTGAGAGTAACCCTGGTCAACTAATCTAGCTTTATTCTTAATAATCATCCCAAACTCATCAGTCTTGTTTTTAAAAATCCAACGTGTGCCAATAACCCTTTTATTTTCAAGCCTATGTACAAGATACCAGATATCATGAATGACAAATTAAAGAAGTTCCTCCTGCATAGTACTTATCCACAAAGTGTCATTCAAGGCTTCATTTACATTTTCGGGCTCAATAAGAGACACAAAACAAGCAAAATGAGTAATGTTATGAAGTTGAGATCTTGTACGAACATGATCAGAAGGATTACCAACGACACTATCTAAAATATGATCTTTAGAAACCCAGTTAGGTACATCAGGGACCTCAGTTGGTAAAGATTCAACTATTTCTGGAGAGTCACAATTTAAAATATTTTCGGACTCATCGCCAATAATTGATTCTTTGGTCTTACTTTCTGCATTAGTGTCACTTACAACCACATTAATGGATTCCATCATGGTTTTTGTACAAAGATTGTACACATGATAGGCTCTATTGTTTGGATAGTATCCTAAAAATATGGCTTTATCACCTCTGGTTTCGAATTTAGACAGATGTTCTATGTCTTTACAGACATAACAGGTACTACCAAAGGTTCTAAAGTATTTTAGATTCGGTTTCTTTCCATACCAAAGCTAATAGGATTTTTGTTTGGTATTCTTCCTTAAGTAGACACGATTGATTATATAATAGGTAGTACGAACTGATTTAATCCAAAAATATTTAGGCAGGTGTTTGGCATGAATCATTACGTGGGCTATTTTTTAAAGAGTACAATTTGTATGCTCTGCTATCCCATTTTGTTGAGGTGTATTAGGGGCACTAAATTCATGTTTGTAACCATTATAGTCACAATATTCTACGATACCGGAGTCTACAAATTCTCCTCCTGTATAACTACGAATTCTATCTACTTGGGTGTCCTTTTCGTTTTCTATTCGAACTAGAATTTTCAAAAACTTTTGAAAGGTTTCTGATTTATGCTTTAGGAAAGCAACCCAGGTAAATCAAGTGAACTCATAAACCATAACAAGGATATAACTGTTGCCACAAAGACTAACTTTACGAGAAGGACCCATTAGGTCCATATGGATAAGTTCTAGAAGTTTAGTGGATAGAACTTCTTTGACTTTCTTATGGGGAGCCTTGACAATTTTTCCTTCTTGATATGGACCACAAATAATGTTTGAAATTGGTTTAATCTTAGGAAGACCTCTAACTATCTCTTGGGAGCATAATTTGCCAATGTTATCATAATTAATGTGCCCCAATTTATTATGCCATATCTTATTATCATCCATTTTGGCAATGTTACATACCTCTGTACTTGGATTGACTGTGTAACAGTTATCTGGAGTACGGAGTCCTGTAATAATGCAGTCACCTTTTTCATTTAAAATTTTACCATTGTTCTTTGAAAAAGTGACAATATGGTTTGAGTCACAAAACTGTGATATACTTAGCAAATTTGTTTTAAGTCCTTTTACCAAGAGAATATTCTCAAGAATGGGTAATCCTTCTTTATAGAGTGTTCCTTTACCAATAATCTGGGATGATACACCATCTCCAAACAAGACTTTTCCTTCGGAGAAGTTAGTTTTGTTTGATAGTTTGGAATCATCCCCGATCATATGTTTGTAACATCCTGAGTCTAAATACCATCCAGTTGTAGTGTGTTCAGCTCTAAAAGCACTGATCACTATCTTGCATTTTAACTAGGGTAATAAATAATATTTTCTAACCTAAATTAGTATAATTTTTAATTTTCACTTATTAGCTCGTACTTGATAAAACTTGCGAGCCTCTGACTCTTATTTAAAAGATTTTTGTGCAATTTTATTGTTGTTATAAATAGTTAGAGAAATTGGTCTAGAATTAAATCTAGGATTCCTTCTTGTAAATTGTCTTTTAGTATTAGTCCTTTCCTTCTTTTACGATAGTTAGAGTTTTTGTCTAGATGTTTAGGGAGGACAAAATTATTTCGGCTTCTCCTAGAATAGTTGAAGTTTTTGTAAATAGTAGAGGCATAGACAGGATTATATAGACGTTTAGAATAGCAACCATCTAAGGAATGTCCATAGACAAAACAGTAGGAGCAGTAAATATGGCACGTTGAACTCATAACCTTGGGAAATGTGTTATTTAAGGGTTTGCCTAGGTTATGAGCTCTAGTCATATTCCTAGGTGGCACAGGATGAAACATCGAATCTGCTTGTCGAATAAGAGGGCAAACATATTTGATATTTTGATCAACATTATGCTTTGAGTAGCTTGATTCACCAATGTCTATCTTCAGTTAGTTTTTCTCAAAATCATTTTTTAAACCTTGAAAATATGGACAAATTTTAATAGGCCTTTTGCCACCAGACACAAACTTTATGGTTTCAAAGTTTTTAGTTTGTGTCTTAGAATTGGGACAAGATCCTATTCCAGTTCTTTTATCATATTTGGTTTTGCTTTCATCCACATAATCTTCAAAACACTTGGAATTATGTTCAAATTTTTTGAATTTTTTTAAGACTGTGGATGCTTTCTCTTTTGTTTGTTCCAATGCTAACAATGTACCTTTATATTTCTTTTCCAGAATTTCATTAGAGTTGGACAAATCTTTCAGTCTTTGTTCAAAACTTTTGGTTTCATTCTCATGAGTTAGACATTGGGTAGTATACTCTTCAGCATTTTGTTTGATCATCAGACTTAAGGTCTCTATCTTCTGGGTATCCTTGACAGTTTTTTCAAGCCTAGTTCTTTTCTTAAGAGTTTTTATGTACAGTGTGTGAATGTCAGGGAGGTCATCATTTTTGGAGTCACTAAGTGTGAAGTGTGTAGTGTGTAGTGTCCCCTAGCGGTTCAATAATAGCGCGTTCCCTTTGACTCACACACACAACGTTTGAAGCATTATTAACATTCTCAAGCAATAAAGTAGATAAGCCATTAGGCATACTATAAGTCATGGTATGATCAGATTCCTCGTCATCATTATAGATTATCTTGGCAAAGAATGATATGTAAGGGTCAAAAGTGTTAGATGACTCAGGTTCATCATTTTTAGAGTCACTTGAGTCATCCCAAGTCTTGCTTAAATGAGCCCTATTATGTTTGTGAATTTTATCCAAGTTAGCTCTACAGTCACTAGCCATGTGTCCTATATTTCCACATATATAGCATTCAATATTTTTAAGGTCTTTCTCAGGTCTCTTGCTATTACCAGACTAATGTTTATCTTGTCTTCTCTTATGAGGTCTGTTATTAGATTGATTTGGATAAGTAGGCTTGCCTTATCTTTTTGCTATTTTATTTCGAAAGTTCACAATTTTCTTAAACTATTTAGACATTAAGGCAATATGATTATCCATAGTATCTAAATTACGGTCCTCATCAGAGTCTAAGTCAATGTTAGGTAGGATAAATTTAGGTGTGGTCAACTTATATGAAAAAATAAGATTGGAAGTAGACTGTCTCTTTTGGGACTGGGTTAATTATTTCTTAAATTCTAGTTCCATTTTCACAGTTCTTAATTTGCTACTAAGGAGTTCAGGTGTCAAATTTTGATCATCCATCTCCTTAATTGCATATCTTTTGTTATCAAATTTTTATGGAAGTGATCTTAGAATTTTAGATACAATTTTGTATCTGTCATAAAAATCCCATTAGCATATAATTTGGTCACAATGGCTGTCACTCTAATATAGAAGTCATCAAATGACTTAGTCTCAGCCATGATCAATGAGTTATACTATTGGATTAACATTTGAGTTTTAGCATCTTTAACTCTAGTATCACCCTCATATGCAGTCAGTAGGATGTCCCAAGCTACTTTAGAGGTAGAACATAATAACATTCTCTTAAATTCTTGTTCATTTATAGACATGAATATAACATTTTGCCTTTATTATTATTAAGTGAAACATGTTTCACTTATTTAGTGAATTCAATTAGTAACTTTCTAATCCTCACAATACTTCCTTCAGCGGATGGTTTAGTAGGAAAAGTGTAACCATTTTCTATAACTTTTCAGAAATCATCTTTCAAAATCCGTTGGATGAAAGAAACCATCCTTACCTTCCATTAAGGGAAGTTGGTTCCATCAAAGGGAGGGGATCTGGACAGGTTACCTAGTCTCTCAAATTTCTTGTCCATATTTTGTTTTGAGAAAACAATTTCAGAAACACAAGATCATAAAAAAAAACCTTTTGAGAAACCAAAGCTCTGATACCTATTGAAAAACTACCACTTAAGTTGTTTAATACAAGACTAAACTATCTAAATGGCTTTGAACTGTTTGTTAAAGAAACTCTTTTCTTAAAACAAATTATAAACATAAGATGTGTAAAACAGTTATGAATGAGTAATTTCAGTTATAGGTTTACCAGTTTTGAAAAATAAAACTTTAAGCAAAATAAACCAACATAACTTCAAGAAGGAGATGAGAGTAAAAGGAAGTGTACACAAGTGATTTTAACGTCGTAAAACCCCACCCAATTGGGAAAACATCCATGGTGACCTCTATGTCACAAACGTAAAAATTCCACTAAAAATGAGTAACAAATTACAAGCTATCTAACAATCAAACCATACAAACACACCTAAACTAAGTTCAGAATTATTACCAACTCCTCTGGTTTAGATCTGACTTCTCTGAAGGTTGTTGTTGTTGATGTTATCTTCATCTTCGTAACTTTACTCGATTCCAGCTCTACGTCGACTCAGACAAGTTCAAGATTATTTAACCAACACTTTTAAGTGTGGTAGAGTGAAAGTGTAGTGTTGATGTGCTCTCTAACATATGCATGTAACACACATACACACACACACACTTAATACAGACAAAATGGTTTATCAAATTACAGAATCACTAGATATGCAAGATTTTCCAAAATCAATTTAATTAAGACTAAATCAGACTTTAAACCTTTCAAAACAACCGCGGATCAAAAGGGAATATTTCTGTGAAATTTCCAAGATCCTAACACTTTCATGTTTTGAAAATATTAAAGATAGAAAGTCCAACCCCCAACCAAGATCTCAAATCTAGATCTAAGTCTCATAGTTTGAGTAAAATGAAATCATAACGAATATTGTTGGTTTAGGGTTTGAAAACATAAAATCAGTTTTAAAATAACTAATTAATAAGATTTCTCGAAATAAAAAATCAAAACAGTAAACTATCTATGTGATTTATATCACAAAGACGAGATCTCAAGTTTCTATGAAGAGAAACTGAAAAACTCATCCAACGTGACTAAGCTGGAAGAATGATCAAGAACAAGAGAGGATAACTTCTCAAAACACAAAATAAACCCTCGAAGGTTTAAATCTCAGAAAAGTATATCCGGTTTGGATTTGACGAAGTTTGATTAGGGTTTTATTTCTCTCTCTAACCCTTTCTCTCTCTCTCTCTCTCTCTCTCTTCTTTATTTTTCTCTCAAACGAGGAATAACCAAAAGTATGTAATTACCTCACAGATGACATTTATTTATACAAGACGTAGAAAGATCTGGAACGATGACTTAAAATCAAGGGTTGGGATCAAATTTGGATAAATCGATGTAAATCTAAGGGTTCTCAAGAAGCGGAGCAAATAGCCAACTCTGATTGGTTAAAACTGATTCACTTGGATTGATTCCAATCACATGTAAGCCGTAGATTAAATCGATCCAAGGGTTCAAAATAAGTCACATGTATGAGAGTGATAAGAAACATAAATCTAACCGATGTGTGTGCAACACGTGTACGATGTATATTCACTCTCACAGTGTGTTTTTAAGTTCCTAATTAATTCTAGTTTCACCCACATTATGTTCTGCCGCTTTTAGATTCTTCCCAAGACAGTTTTAAGGCTTAAAAAATAATTACAAATCAACCCTAAAGCTTTATAAACTTTCAATTTTAAGTTCCAAAAATTATTTTAAAAATACTTAGAAAATGTTAATTAAATCCCCAAAATTATTTAAAAATCATTTTAAAGGGATTTAATTCACATATGGTCATCACATGAATAAATCACTATATGTATGGAGTCTTAGAGTGTGGTATATGTGTTATTAATTCATGAACTTGTAGAGGAATATCAATGAAGCTTTGAAGGTTCTGAGGCTTTTTGGTTCATCTAGGGATAAACACAATTTTGTCACAATTTTCAAACTAGATGAGCTCCTATATAATATAGACTCAAGTGAGTCAAAGATATAGGGTGCTTTATGTATAAGATAAAATATATTCATATTACACATGTATATATGTCTAAATACATATTGTATGTACATGTATATGCTTATATATACATTTATATATTTTTAACATAAATTGTTCATATATTAAAGTAATATATATATATATATATATATATATATATATATATATATATATATATCTGTGTGTGTGTGTGTGTGTTTACTTTTTCAAAACTGTTTATAAATAAAGTTCATAAATAAAATTCACGAACCTAGTCGATAAAAATATTCTGAATAATAATTTTTAAATCTAATTTTCTGAAAACCTAGCCAAATGAGCCCTTACATTTTCAATATTAGACTAATAATTTTTCAAATTTGTTTTTATCATTTATTTTAATTATTTGTAATAATTATGCTTTTGGCCATTTTATGTTAAAAGATTGTTGGGATGCGTAAGAGATTATGGTAGAGTGACTCATGTTTTTGAAAAAATAGGTTATTTCACTTTAAATTCTAAGTAAACCTCAGATTTAGTGTACTAAACATAATTCTCTCTCTCTTTCTCCTCCCTCTTTAATATGTTTGAAAAATATTATAATCCATTGACATTTCGAGATGTGATGTTAATGAGAGACTTTTCTGTGAAATTATGGGAAATATATCCGAGACTAATCGGTATCACCGATCGGAGTCCGGATGATATTATTTCTTAGAGATTTGTGTAGGTCTCAAATCTCAACATCCAAATAATATATTCCAATTTTCGTAATTTTGTAAATTCCTTGTATATAATAATAATGAGTGAAAATACACATAATTAATAGTAGTCGAACTAGTTTTTTTTCTTCGATTCAAGAGAGAGAGAGAGAGAGAGAGATTTATCATAGTATTCCCTACTATGAGCAAGTGTATCACAGTCACATATATTGAAATTTAGACAAATAACGAAACCTTATTGCATCATCACTATTTCTTAAACTTTAATGCAGATATGATGTAATAAAAGCCCTAGACCATACATACTCACTACGAATTTTTTTTAAAAATCACTGCATTTAATGTGACATTATGTTGTTCTTCTAATTAAAGCTTAAAAAAACTAGTCAGCTTCTTAAAGAACTTAATAAGGCTCTTGTTATTTTCATCCCTAAGATCTCAAATGCTACACAAGTCAAACTTTTCTGTCCTACTAGGCCATGCATGTTATTTATAAATTAACCAATTGTTTGATTATTTCCTGCATGCGACCAATACTAAAATACTTAATCACCCCCTACCAAACGTATTTATTTTCAATTGAAATATTCATGATAATATTCTTATTACACATGATATTTTACATACTATGTGTAAGTCAAAGTAAAAAAGGGAAGTGTCTCTTTGAAAATTAACTTATCAAAGGCATATGATCAAATTAAACGACATCTTATAAAATGGATTCTTCAAAGACATGATTTTCCTAAAATTTGGATTACTTGTATTACGTTAGTTTCTTTCGAATGCTTATAAATGGTCGAACATGCCCAAATTTTCAACTTCAAAGGGGCTTACATCAGGGAGACCTACTTACCCCATGCGTTTTTATTATGACAAATGGAAATATATGCTTTATAAAAAAATATCACTTGTTTTCAAACTTTTAAAAATGGTTCAATTCTTCCAGCCCTTGCTCTTGGTGCAACTGTATATATTTTTTTTAACCTAATAATAAAACACAAAATAATTTTAAAAATAATATAGGCTATTTTTGTCTCATCTATGGTTAATGAATTAATCACGATAAATCATCATTAACTTTTAGACCACATACCGCACATCATGTTAAAAGCTTTATGCTTTGCTTTCTCGAGTTCACTATCTCTTATGATCCCAATAAATTTTTAGGCATTCCTCATCTTATTAAAGGTTGGGTCTCTAAAAACCTTTTTTCTGACTTAATTGATAAACTTGATGTTAAACTTCATGCGTGGTATAATTCATACCTTTCCTATGTTGGACGAGAATCGTTAATTAATGTTGTTACTACTACAATTCCATCGTACGTAATATCCTCCTTAAAACGTCCACAATTATCACTACACCAAAATGGTCAAATTGACACCCTTCAACCGGCCAGCCTTGTCACGGTCAATGACCGTGACAAAAAAATACGTGTTTTCTGTCACGATCATTGACCGTGATAAGCCTATAAAGTTGTCACGGTCATAGACCGTGACATGTCTGTGATAATTTTGTCAGTAAAAAACCATTCCCTCTTCTTTTTTCCCATCGATTTCTATTCCCTCCATTTCTCTCTCTCTCTCTAAGCGACTGCACTCTCTCTCTCTCACTACAATTTTGGTACTTTTTCTCTATCTATTTCTCTTCCATATGTGTATATGTGTGTGTAAGTATGCGTGTGTGGTATATATATGCGTGTGTGTATAGGGGGGCTAGGGGGAGGGGAGGGGGTGTATATGTGCATGTGAATATATGTGTGTGTGTGTGTGTGTGTGTGTGTGTGTGTGTGTGTATGTGCATGTGTGTGTATAGGTGTGTGTGTGTGTGTGTGCATGTGTGGTGGGCAGTGGCAGTGGGGGTAAGGGGGCAAGCCTAGGGTGTGGGGGTGGGCAGAAGGGGCGGGGGTTGTGGGGTTGTGTGTGTGTGTGTGTGTGTGTGTGTATATGCATGTGTGTGTGTGTTTGTTTTAATTAAATTTTTATTGATTTATTAGATATTTCCCCTTATATTATAGTGCCCCTTGTAAAAGAATTGATTGGTTGTTAATTTTTTAGTAAATTAATAATTAGTGCCCGTTTCATATGCAAGTAGGATTGCCCCTCATTGTAAATTAGTAAATTAATAATTGTATACTTTAATTGTTAGTTTAATTGATAAAAAGAATTAATTGAGTAGATGAATTAGAAGGAGTACGGTATACACATTTGTTATTTCCATTACGGTTGGATTGTAGTGGATTGATATTCGGTTGGTTAATTTTAAAAGTGGCATGACCACCGGATTATTGTCCATATGGGGGTGGGATTTTTCAACTTTTTTTAAAATTACTTTGTATCACTAACAATATATATATATATATATATATATATAGTATGATAATTAAATGAAACATACTTGAAATTACATAGAGTGTGCATAAATACTAGCCTTCTAGTTCTTATGCGTACGCATTCAATAGCCCTTAGACCCGTTCGAGAGTCATTTTCATTATATGCTTTTAATTGATTTGCACTTTATCATTTTCACTCTTGTGTAATGTGCGTGTGTGTGGGTGGGGGTGGGGATAGAGGTGTTTCAGATTTTTAGTAATTGTACATATTATGAGTTAGATGATGTTGTTTTGGAATTCAGAATTGAGGTGTTAAATAATAATAATTCATTTGTAGTAATTGTACATATTTTCATGTCTTCTTTTAATTCATTTTGATTTGTACTAATAACAATTTTTTTTTACAGAAAATGTCTCCTTCAGGTATTAAGGCGAGGATGATGATGCTGATTATGATGATGTCGCCTGGTCTCAGTGGTAGCGGAGGCGACGAGGGCTCCTCGTCCCCTAGGCTCCCCAAATATGGAAAATTGGGGATGGCCATCGAGAACAAGACGAGGCTATTAGCGAGATCCCTCGAGCTGGTAAAGACGATCATCGGCCCGGGGTACACTAGTTGGAGGGAGGTGCCAAATGATCTCAAGTTAACTATTTGGGTGGCACTACAGGTAATGCATTTATATTAATATTTATATTTATATGAATATTTCAATTTTAATTTCAATTTTGATTTTGATTTCGATTTCGATTTCGATTTCGATTTCGATTTCGATTTCGATTTCGATTTCGATTTCGATTTCGATTTCGATTTTGATTTCGATTTCGATTTCGATTTATATTTATATTTATATTTATATTTATATTTTTTCGCAACTAACATTGTATTTGTTGGACATGAACAATTCAGCCTGGATCCAAAACTACGCGATTCCGTCTTGGAGCAGTTGAGGGAGAAACACAAGACGTGGAAGAAAAATATGTGGACTCGATACTTTGGGAAGACCCGAAACTCCATTATCCTAATGCGTGACTCCGTCCCGCCGAAGGAGCCGATCTCATTGGCACAATGGCAAAAGTTCATTGACAATGAGATCGGGGAGCGACAATTGGCATCTCGCCAATCCGGGAGGGAAAATCGGGTGAAAAAGACGGATGTGCACTACTCCGGCCGGACATCTTACGCCGAGGTGGGGCATATGATGATGGTAAGATTTAATTTTTCTATAATTACAAAAATATATTATTCTGTATTATTTTACTTTGTGGGGCCGATACTAATTTTGCATTATTTTATTTCAGGGGACGGGGAGTGGCCCTGGGGGTAGGCCACATAGGCTCGATACTTATGTGACTATTCAGACGAAGAAGGGGAAGGATAAGGAGGTGTCCCTGAGCGTCGCAGTCACGATTGTAAGTAATCCGACATTTACTTTTTGTTAATTACGTTATAATTTTTTTATTTACTTATTTAACTAATCATGTGTTTTTTGTCGTTTCAGGCAAAGATTTAGGAAGTGCATGACTTGTAGTCTAATGCCGACAAGGCATCTTTGTCCATAGACGCACTCAGCCAAGTTCTTGACACTGATCGCAAGGGGGGGGGGATAAGGGGGGTGAGCTTGAGGGTAGCCAAATCTAGGATCATCGGATTGGAGATGAGCGACACCGGGTTGGCTCGAATGGTGGACTCGCATGACACGAAACTGCCCCGTTTGGAGGCGATGGTCCAAGATATGTTATCTTTCATGAAGCATTCATTGGGAGGAAACCGTAAGAGAAAAGGGAAGGATAAGGTGGTGGTGGAGGATGAGGTGCAGGAGGACGAGGATGTGGATCCTCGCTGCTTCATCACCGACACGTGCAGACTCTAATGATCCAGTCCCCTATTTGGCTCCCTTCGAATGACCGATATCGACACTTGGTTAGCTGAACATATTTATACAGGATATATTTGCTGGCCAGCGGATAGGGAGGGGGTTGAGGGACCCGAATACCGTCCAGTGTATGCCACTTCATGGACGTTTGCTTCAAGACATCGAGGCCAAGGTTCTTATCAGGCATGTGATACCCGGGAAGGAGAACTCCCCATTGTGGTTGCGTGAACAATACGGCATGATGCATATTGCTGGGTGTATTAATTCATATATCGTGTGGCCTACTCACCTCATCAGACCTACCCCGGACATGTAGTGACATTATTTGAATTGAATTATTTTAAGTTGTTATATTTGAATTATATTTGGATTATATCGTAATGCATATTGTTTTGAATGTATATTTTCATTATCTCTATTTTATTTGGATATATGATGTTTGAACAGGTACAACATTGCTATAACATTTACAAATATACTACTGGGCAGTGGCAGTGGCCATACTGCCCAGCAGATTGTTTTTCAATTCTGCCCAGAATTGTCACAGTCAATGACCGTGATAAGTCCGTGACAAAGGATAATTGTCACAAATTTATCACGGTCAATGACCGTGACAATTTCTCTAAAATGGCATGAGTTTGTCATGGTTATTAACCGTGACTAATATTATCACGGTCATTGACCGTGACAAGTCTAATGAACTTGTCACGGTCATTGACCGTGACAAGTCCGTGACAACCAAAGTTGTCACCCCCAGAAATGTCACAGTCATTGACCTTGACAATTCCAACTTATCAAGGTCAATGACCGTGAGAATTCGACAAATTTGGTGTAGTGTATTCTTCATAAACTCAAACAATAAATAATTTTTTTAATACGTCTTCTCATACACATAAATGTCCAACATTCTTGTGGCATATTATTAACTTAACAAAAAATCTTTGGGGACTTGGGATTAGAGATTTAAATACTTTAAATGTGGCTTATATGCTTTAATTGTTATAGATATTGTTTATCCAAGAACACAATATTTAGAGTTGTGTCATAAAAGCCAAATATTTTCCTAATCACCATCTTTTTTCAATCCAATCCATCGTGGTTTTGGAATCAACCTTCTCATTACTAAATTTTATTCGAGTATAAAATGAATGATTTGTACAAGTGACATTTCTTTTGGGTATCATACATGGATTCATGATAAGCCATTAGCTCAGTTATTTTCACATATTTCCCATAACATTTACAAAAAAACATTCATTAAATGAATATTGATACCAACAAATGTAATATTCCAACCTTATCTTCTTTATTACATACTGACATAATCCATGAAATTTGAACCATTTAATTGCCTTCTATTCAGACTTCTGACATGCCAATTTGGAATCCTAATCCATATGGCATTGTTGATATCAAATCCACTTATAATTGGCTTAATTATAACCAAAATCCATTACAAATTTCCTCGTTACCTTAGTCTAATATATTGAAACTTAAATGCCCCGCTAAACTTAAATTGTTCCTTTGGTTTTTAGCACAAATAGAATTACCTACAGCCGATGTTCTATATCATTTCCATAAATTACAATCGCCATTATGTTCTCTATGTTCCTTTAATTAATAATCATCATATTCTTTTTTATGATTGTCCGTCTTTTTTCAATCTCTGTGCCGCCATCATATCCCCAATTTAAACGCTGGACATATTTCACAATCCCTAACACAAATATCTCCAAGTAACCTGTAGTGAATTTCTAAAATTTGAAAAATCATTACTATTTGGGAATTTTGGAAAATCATAAATAATGTAATTTTTAGAAATTTACCTATTAACAGTGTAGATGTTAAACAATTTGTCACTTTATAATGATCTTTTGTTCAAAACGTCTAACCAACAATGTCCCTAAATAAATTTTTGACATACACTCGACTTGACCATCAATTAATTTTGTTAAGTTGAATACTAATGGATCACGTTCATATATTGTAAGAGAAAAATTTATAATTGCTTATTTTGTTTTTATTTGGCTTATCCCATTACACACCATTGTACTTTCATGACCGTTCTCAAGTCTTCGAAGTGAAGATCGTTGATGACATTTTCAATATTGAAGATCGTTCGTCACAACCTTATTGAAGAAGTCTTATGAGGTGGCTGGGTAAAGCTTAAAATGTTTAGGGGTCATTTTTAAATAAAGTTTTTTTACAAAATGTTTTCAAAATGTCTTTTTTATAGATTTTTTAAAATACTCATTGGCTCGTTAGAACGAGCTGACATGTCATTTTAATGAGAGTCGTTAAGTCATTAGAACGAGGTTCCCACGTTCGAATGAGACATGAAGCGTAACTTTTTTGTTTAGCTCTTGAATGTCGCTCGAAGTTTAGTTAAAAACCGTTCGAATGAGATCAGGTACATCGTTCGAACGAGATGACAGCTCGTTCAAACGAGTACATATGTTTTTATTTTTTCAGCAAGTCTTCTCCAAATCTTTAATTCCTATCTATTTGCAACAACTTTCCCTATCAATAGAGATGCGGGATTAGACTTTTTCATAAACCTTTTTAGAGTTTTTTTGTGATCAAACTCTATAATTTTTCCATCCAAACTCCTTGGATCTTTTAGGATCTCTTTTCCACACTAATATGAACACAATAAAATATTATAAACCCTTATAGAGAAATGATCTATTTCTGATTTGTGGAGTCGAGGATCTACGACTGAAGAAGACCAAAATCGCATATTCTAAAGGGAAATTGGTAGATATCGAGGGAAGATCTTCCTTTTGTGGGCGGTGTTGGACTGCATCATTTTCCGCTGAAAATTCAAAGACTCTTATGGATTATACTTAGTGATCTTTAAGTACTTTGTAGTGATTACGGGTCTGTCTTATCTTTAACAATGATGAATTAAATGTTTTACCCGAAAGGGATTTTTTCCCAATTTTTTTCTTTCTATTTTGGTTTGGAATTTGGTTTCATATCACTGTTTCGTATTCACTTTAAATTAAATCATGATAAAATTTGGTAAAAAATGATTTTTTTGTGAGTAATCTAAGACACAAGTAAATCTATATAACCCGTGATTTCTTAAATTTGTATCAAAGTCGGTTACACTAATTTATCGTGTGATCTTCAATTTTAGGATTATATGAATAATTTGTATAATAGGATACTTACATTTGGTGGGTCAAATTATGCATATTGGGAAACTCGATTGAGGTTGGTACCGAAGTTGATTGATGAGAGAGTTTGAATTATCTGTGAAAGAGGGTGGAGACCACCCACTATGACTAATGGCGTTGTCATAAGTCTTAAACCAGTCATTGCCTGGTAATGGATGATTTTAAATAAAGTAAATTTAATTTTTACGGCTTGAGTGTAATTTTTGGTGTAGTCAGTCCCGATGAATTTCGTCAGATTATAACATGTACCATATCCAAGGAAGCATGGGATACCCTCCAACTCACTCATGAGGGTACCAATGATGTAAAACCTTCTAAGCTACAAAATCTCACCACACAGTTTGAGACCATTATTATGCTACATTCTGAGACCTTTGATGACTCTTATACACGTTTATCAGATATAGTTTGATATGGAAAATATATCACCCTTGTCGCGGAACCTTTGAGAAGTATACACAAAAGTCGTGTCGTCGTAGTCTTACCCTTTCAGGTTATGGACTCCCATGTTATAGGGTGTAGACCCTGCCTTTCATCGTAGTTGGTCGTATCCCCTCTCATTTACAATAGCAACAGGGCACATACACCGCATATAAATAGAGGTCCATACCTAGAGATGAGGGCTCGGGGGTTCATTTCTTGTACAGATACCTAGTCAAGAGATCACTGCACTTGTGGTGGTGCCTAATTCCTTTGCTTTGGATTCTTCTTCTCTTTACTTAGCATTAAATACTTGTAAATAACATGAAAAATACACAAAACTCGAGACACTATGTAGAAAGGTCAGTAGCATATAAATGAGATAAATCAGTATGAATTACATTATTCGAGGTGCTAAAAGTTACTAAATAAGGGGATAAATTCAAAAGAATTTATGCCTAATCAGGAAGCATTGCCAAACACTCTATATCCCTCGTTATATCTTGGGGGATATTCATCTGCATCACGACCATCTCTCCGGCACTCCCGAAACCATCATAGACATGTATTCTCCTCTCTTATCTACATTGTACGCCTATTACGGCATCGTAAACTTATACCGCAACACATATATATAATGAGAATTGGATAAAAAAGTCGACGTAGGCTCATTTTAATAGCAAAACCACTCTATATCTTGTGTTTTGTCTCTCCTTACTTGCTTTATGTTTACTCTGCAATTGGTATGATGATGGGAGTACGACTTGTGTCTGATTTCTCGCATCAACATTCCTGTGCCGTTTGTGGCAAGCGAGGTATTTTAATCTTGTTTCTCTATATTTTAGGTTCTTAGACACCTTATTTCATTCATGGGGATCCTTTGGGTCATCATCTCATGAGTGAATTTTGGTTGTTGAAATCGTATTTTGTATATACACCGTTAAATGGGTATCACATATATTCAGATATGTCCATGGGTCTCCTTTTTATGACCTTAGATCTATTTTTACATACCCCGATGATGTTACCTCGCCAAGATAACGCTGAAGAGTGCAAAAGGCAATAGCCTCGCAACAGTGGGTAGCTAGGTATGAGTTCTATTTGCTCGTTTGTTACTTTCTCAGCCTATGATCCATGATTTTCTACCATGGATGTGCCATTTTTGGAGCACTGGAGGATTGATCTTCCCCTAATAGACCCCTGGTAGGCTTATTTTTCATGATAGCTAGATGGTTTCAGCCCAGTTTGGAGGGTCATTGGAACCACATCACGAAGCAAAAGGCAAGGTATGACCTGACAAGAAATGCCCCGAGTAACACAACCCTTGTGAAGAATGTTTCATAGCTACATATTGGGAAAACTTTCTTGGATTCAATTGTGGTACTCTTGGAGAGGCTGTGACAGTGAACTCACATGTTCAGCACACCGCGGCCACAGTAGCACAACTTGGCAATTTTCTAGTCCACTCCCTTATTACTATATCTGGTTGATATCTTTATATTTCTTGCACTACTCACTCTTGTTAGTGTTGGCTCAGAATACATATATTTTAAAGGCTAATAAAGCATAAATGGAAGGAGAATCCACTCGAAGCGCAGAGATGAAAAATGAGATTGCTCAGTTGTACAACCACCTCAATCACCTGTATGACAGCCATGTCTCGCTCTAGACTCAGGTCAACTTCCTGACCCAAAGGATTCTAATGCTAGAAGTTATAGCAACACCAAAGGCTACTATCCCATCCACCTCGACCACCACCATAGGGTCCTTCGCAGCACAATTAGCCGCGAAAAAGAGTCAAAAAAGGAAAGTGGACAAAATAAAAAAGGGTTTTGAAGCCTACGCTCCACTTATTTATGAAATTGAAGAGGTGTTGGAACTCATCAAAGAAGACAAATTGCTTTCTGGCTTGAGAAATTGAAGTCCCCTCGTTATAAGAGGGACAGAACCAGATATTGTAGCTTCCACAAAGATTAACAAAATAGCGCTAGCAAATGTTTTACGTTGAAATATGAGATCAAAAGACTTGTGAGGCAGGGAATGCTACAGAGATTCCTAAAGGATGTTGCAGCGATTAGAAATGCTGCATAGATTCCTAAAGGATTCTTAAGGGATGCAGCCTAATCTAACAGGCTGCATACCTCATACCTGCATATGCTTATGATTCACTCTATGTTTATGTTTTCTCTGTGAAAAAATCTATTTGAATAGTTCATTTTTAACTTTGTATTGTCCTAACAAAGTCATGAATATATGAAATTAGGCTTACTTTGTATTGTCCTAAGAAAAATCGTATATATATATGAAGAACATATTTAGTCACGTTTTATCTCTTAATTTCCCATTTATAGAAATCTTATGAATGACTTTTGTCTTGAACATATTCCAAGGTAAAGATGGCCAGTTATCTCGGAAGACTATTTATTTTGGGAATGATCCAATGGTTCAAAAATGACAACCTTAGTTCTCTTACAATGCCACTCATAATAGAAGGACATATTTGTATATTCATAAGGCCAACGATACTTCGGTATATGCTACTATCATCTTCAAGGGATCAAATTGCCCCCACTCTGCTTTCAGGATGCGTACATTAGCTTGGGGAAGCTTCATAATACCTAGCACGGGGAGGCCTGAAAATGTCCTATACATTATCCTGGGGACGCTTGAAAATGTCCCGTACATTATCTTGGGGAAGCTTCGTAATACCTAGCCCGGGGAGGCCTAAAAATGTCCCATATATTAGCCTGGGGAGGCTTGAAAATATCCCGTACATTAGTTTGAGGTAGCTTCATAATACCTAACCTGGGGAGACCTGAAAATGTCCCGTATATTAGCCCGGGGAGGCTTGAAAATGTCCCATACGTCTATAATAGTTCATTTTAGATGGCAAGGGCCTGATGGACCGCGACTCCACTTTTACAACATCATTTCCAATAAATTTCAATTAAAATGAAAGACGTCGCAGCCTTATCAATGTGGTCGCATCCATTAAGGAGGCCATTCATTCATTCAAGGGGTAGTGCAATAGACGCATGAAGTCGAGTTAAGTATATTGACTAAAGCTACTATTGATAGAAAAGGATGTAGTGGAAAGGAACTGCAACCTTATTTGGAATCATATCAAAGGCCGCGGCCACATACAAGATCTGTTCAAATGTTACAAATAAAGTCATCAAAGGGAGCCATGGAAGATGTCCCATGCAATTAAAGAGACTAAAGGTGATGTGTTATTAGCATCTTAAAAGTATGAGAAACCTATAAGTAATAGATCACTGAATTGCTCAACTGCCGCAGCCTTTGAATTGCTACATCAAGACTTAGAAAAGTGATAGAAAAGTTAACTGAGGCCAAAGAAGTTAAGCCCCAGAGCCAAAGCTATTTTTCTTTGGCACCACGACTTGAGGGATGATGGCCACAAATATGGGGTGGAAAATTTTAAAAATCTAAGGAAAAATACAACAGGACGCAACCTACTTGGAGGAACCATTTACAAGGTGTTGTCGCGACCTTATATCCACATTTCAGTTATTGAAAAAGAATATTTGCAAGTTTTTCATTCACGCAAACAAATATATGGAGACAAAATTCATTCAAATATCAACGTAGACAACAAAGGAATAAGCAAAGGTGCAATTAAGAGAACAATTAGATTAAACGCTGCAGCCTTGGCTAAAGGTTATGAAATGTTAAGTTACAAGTACAGACAAATGGTCATAGCCTAAATAAAGTTCAAATATTGAACGATCGTAGCCCATTGTACAATACAAAATGGAGATAAATTCCTACGTCTAAGACTCAACATCGTCTTCAACGTCTCCGTCTTCACCTTCTGAGGTCGTCTTAGTCTCCTCATCATCTGCCACATCCTCCTTTATCATCTTCCTTTCTCTCTCCTCTGTCATAACCCTCATCTCAGCTACGCAGGAACTTTGTTCTTCATCACCAACAGTTCAGGACATAACCTAGTCCTTGGCATCTCGGAAGTTTTTTGGCCACCCTGTATCTTAGTTCTTTATAGTCGCGGATGTATGCCTTGTTATTGGTGATGAAGAAATCTCTAAACTTTTTGTAGTTTCCTACGGTAACTTCTGCAGCCTGCTTGAGGGTTATGGAGTGAGAATATTCCATTTGCTTAAGGGTTGTGGCGTAATCTGTCTCCCTCTGGCTATATTTGTCTTGAAGCTCCTTCAGATGGGACTCAATACTGGAGGCATGTAGGGAGGCTTCTGTAGACTTGTTTTGTTCAACCTAGAGAGATTTCACGGTCGTTGTCAACTTTGCCTCAGCATCATTTTTGGCCTTGAAAGCAGTTTCAAGGTCCATTTATGCTGCTTGACGTGCCGCGATAGGAGACTCTTTGCCATCCTCAAAGGAATACTTCTTGGCATTATCCAAATCAGTTAAATGCACCCTTTTCACGGCCTCCTTTAATTTGTAAAGGCCTTCATACTTCAGCTTCTGGCACAGATTTTCCGCAGATTTTCTATCTTCTGTCTAAAAATATGAACCCTAGATTTTCCTTATTTAGTTTTCTCTTATCAGTTCCAACTATAGTTTGTTGTAGTTTTGTGTTCGTATTTGTTCTTTTGATATATTTTCAACTGTTGGCTTGATATTGTCGTGACTATGACATTACGAAGATCATGAGACGAAGGAAACAACATCATTGAATGATTTTGAAAATTTATTTTTCATTGTTAAATGTAGTTAGTTGGAGTTGTTATTCAATCTATGTTCATTATATTTCATTAATTAGCTATTGTTTATTGAATGTAGGCACGATGGCGATGAGAATCTTAGATTTGAAAAAAATTGTTAAGTAAATTTGGGATTATGTTGTGTGGATCAATCCACTAGAATGGTTGTACTTGGAAGAAGTGTGAAAATAATGCAAAATGTTGCCATTAAATGGACGAATGTTTTAGTCTAAAATACATTGTGTTTTCTACTTAGAGCTTGAGGTATGGAATTCTATTATATATTGGATGTACTTGGTATGAGAAATGATTATTGTGACATGTACTTTATGAATGTGGTGCCGAAAATAGATCTTTATTGTTACTTATGATATGTAGATCATATTGCCATGCTATTAGCATGGGAATTCAGGGATTTTTTAATAAATAAATAACATACATGAGATTTTTCATAAATAATGTTTAATCGACTATTTTGTTTACATGATGTTCCGAGTGGACATTTTGTAGTTCTGATGGGTTATTTTTGTGGTCCTAAAAATAGGTGTATAGTCAGTCCTATTAACAAAGAAAATTTTTCCCACATTTTTTAAAATAGTGTACATTTTTTTTATTATAATATAAAAAAAATTAAAAAAATGTGGACAGTCTAATACTTTGGAATTATTCGTCGCGCCTTTAGAAAAATTGACCACGATTAATACTATAATACAAAACTTTTATGATTTGACCGCAATTGATACTTTGGAAATTTTTCGTCGTGCCTTCAGGCACGGGCATACCCTTGTCTATATATATATATATCTTTATTTTATCTTTATATTTATACTATAAAATGCTATACAGGGCATTTATTTGTACTGATCGAACAACCTATCCACATGGCACACCTCATAGTTACTTTTCTTTCTCTCCCCCCCTTCCATCTAACCAACCTTTCATCTCTTACGACCCAATTAGCTCTCTTTTTTTCGTCTTCCTCTTCCCTTTACATTTCCATATCTCTATTAAAAACACATCTAAGATATTTTATCTCCCCTTATTCGCATAAACAAAATTTTTAGGTAGAAAGAAAAAGGATATGTACAGACACAATCAACAAATTCCCTTAGAAAATGACTTCAAGGATGGTACGAGAGAGTCAAATAGAGAAACAAATGGATTATATGGACGGTTTCCTTTAGCTCTTCGATCGCCACCAACTTTTAACTGGACAAAAGAATCTACACCACCAAGCGCCTCCCTCCCCCATCGGTAAACTTCATTCTCTTTCTTTCTAAATTTCACCTTTTTTTACTGATTTCTGAGAACATATGAATAATGAATATAAATCTTTTAAGCAATTTTTGAGATGGGTTTTGATTCTTTAGAAGAATGAAATAAGTTTTCACAAAAACCTTATTTGTTTTGGTCTTTTATGGCTTTCTTCGGTTGGTGGGTAATCCAAAATTTAATGTTTGGGGGTTCTGGGGAAGGAATTTGATCAAAAGATGCAATTTTGGAGATGGATTTTGGTTCTTTTTATGAATACGATTAAGGAATAATGTTTGGATTCATCTCTTGAGGGGTTTAAAGATAAATTAGAATAAGGGATGAGAAAATAAGAAATGAGTGTCATGATTTCAGATGGTACTCTGGATCGGAGTCTGAAGCTATGGTGCTTATGGAGTTCGTGGCTATTCTATGTGTGTTTGGCAGCTTGAAGACAATTATGATGTTTTGTGGGTTGCGTTGTTTTGATGGTTGTCTTGGTGTATATCACTGTATAAAGTTTTTTTCTTGAGTGCTAGGTGGTTTGATGGATGAGTATGTTGTTTTGTTTGGGTTGGGTTGTCGTCCCTCTGTTAACGGTGTTTGTCTCATGGATGGAATGCTTCGGTTATGTTTTCTTTACCATGGGTGGCATGTGTTTGTTTGAGATGTATGATAGAGGCTAGAGATTTTCATGGGCTGGTTTGTGATTTTTTTAGTGGTTTGTTGTTGGTGGTGACGTGTGGAGGGTGTGTGTAGATTTATGACGCGTGGAGTTGTTTCTGGAGTCTTCCAGGTTCTTCGAAGGTCAGGTGTATTTTGGGCCAGGTTTTTGTGAATGGGCCAGAGATTGTATTCTTTTTGGTCTTTTATTGTGGGCTATGTTCGTAGTGTTTTGATTACCGTTTCCCTAAAAAAATGTGGTAATTTGTTTTAGTGTTTTCGGAATTTTTAAATGATATTTTTTCATTTTAAATATTTTACTATAATTTTAAATATTTTTTTATTATTTTCAGATTTATCAGAGGTTTTTTCATTATATTTTAATACTTTCTAAATGTTTTTTTTAATATTTTTATATGTTTTACTTATTTTATAATTTTTATAATTTATATTTTTTTCTATAATTTAAGATTTCAAAAATATTTTCTCTAATTTGCAAAATATTTAACTATCTTTCTATAATTTTCAGATTTTGAAATATGTTTTTATTTTCAATTTTTTACTTCTAGATTATTTTGAATTAAAACGAAGGTATTTTTTGAATATTTTGATAGCAACTAATAAATTCCACTAACATTGGTGGGTAATCATAATAACAAAAAATGGGGTATAAACACATATATCGTTATAAGATGTAAGGTGACAAGTTAAAAAAACACTATTTTCCATAAATCTGATTTTCATTTCTATGTATATTTATTTTTCTTTCAAATGTAATCTTTTATTGCACTCTTCTTAGATTTGAGAATAATAATCAATGAACATAAAGATGTTTAATGTGAATTTTATGTTTTAAACATATATCTTTGTCTATATCACATATGTATATATTTGAAATAGTGAGTAATTTTTGCAGGGTTCGTAAATTTGATTCTAAGTGGAGAGAAAAATCAGTTGGGAAAGGAAAATCAATTTGGAAATTACGTTGAAGGATTTGAAATTTGACTTTCCAGAAGAATATCTTTTGAATTTTCATTTTTTTAGTTAAACTCTCAATGAACAATTTTTTTTAGTAGTTTGATTCTATATAGTAAGTTAGATTTGATATTATCATAGTTTTAATTGTGAGATTTTATTCAACTTTTTTGTGCAAGTTGTTTTATCTTTTCTTATGATAGTCCTTTTCTTATACAATCTATAAAAAATTGATGTTCTTCTTTCAAGTGAATTGTTATTAAATACTTTTTTAACTCAAATATTAGATCGACTAAAATTAATAGCTTGGTTCGCGCATCGCGCGGATATGCACCTAGTGTATATATATATATATATATCTTACTACTATAAAATGCAAAACAAGGCATTTATGATTCCTGAACAAAGAGGCCATCCACGTGTTAAATCAACTCTTTAATTTTTATATACTCTAAAATATCAGGCGACATGCCCACTCAAGAGAACCAAGAGGTTTTATAACATAAAATTCTTAGCACTCTGTCATTTATGTTCACCGCTTTTCTCTCTCTTTTCCCTAAGCCGTTAGCCATTACCCTTACCATTTCTCTTCCTTAACTCCCTCTCTACCCCATACCCATTAAAAGAAACCCCAAAACAATTTCATAGTGTATTTTCAGATGAGTTCGCTCCACTCTCTCCTCCTCAACAACAACACCAAACCGATTTACAATCTTTTCTTCTTTCCGAGTGACGGCAATGGGAGCTAAAATGGGAGCTAATTCTTTTGGTTTTTGAGATTTTGATCTGCGATTAGAGGATTTTTTGGTGGTGTTTATGGGATTATTGGTTTGTTCATTTTGGGGAGGTATTGAGGGGCCGAGGCCGACGCGGATGTCGCCAGTGGTGATGGAGGAGGGGGTGAAGGGGCCGATGAGGAGGGAGAGAGCCAACAATAAGATGAAGGACTTGAAGGGTTCGGATTCTAAAAAAATGAAGGAGAGGGCAAAGAGGAGGGAGGAGAAGGAGAGCGAAATGAAGAGTGGATCATCGACGTGGCCCAGACTTGCTATGATATTAGGCATTTTGTAGGTTAATTGACACTTTGTATTTCAGCATGACCATTGAAAAGTAAAAAGACTTTCATGTCTCTTAATTTTATCCATTAGGTATGTATTTTTTCCTTTTGTTTCCCATTTGGTAGTCAAAGAGTCCATTTGGCTATCAAGAAATTGCGAGAATTTGGTCTCCACAAAAGTGGTGGGTGCACAACCAACTGCAAATAGATGAGATGCGAGAACTTTTTTAGAGTGACATGAGCGAGAAAAAGCAGAAGAGAAGCCTTCATGGAGCTGGGAAGAAAAAGTCATTTAAGAACAAATCACAGTACACGGGTCATCTACTTTTGCTTATAGGTATTCTATATAGAGGGAGATAATATCTATTCCTAGAAATTTATAGCATTATCATGTATGTATGATGTAAGCTTTGTTGAGTGTTTGGGATTTCCGTATGTGTTCCAAATTTTGTTCTAATTTGTGATTCATTTATATTCGGCCAGAGTATTATTGTTATTAATTTTGTTTACCTTTTGTTTCCTTTGTTTTTTCAAATTTTGGTACCTGCATTCTTATATCATTTGTAAATTAATTGTGTTTTCTATAGAAGAAATTTATATTGATCATCCACCTTGAGGACTCCATAATTCAAGAAATGTGTAGTATCAGTGCTTGCCTTTTTATTTCTCAGGCTTCTAGGTTTCCATGTGTTCAGTAGTTTAAAAAAACTGATACTTATTTATGCTTACACTTTTATCCAACTTTTATCTCACACTCATAATGTCTTTATAATGTATTGATTGGTGATTTCTTAGATCCTATGTAAGTTTCCCATATCATCATTTGGATTAGTATTTCAAGGCATTCACATATGATTTGAGTTAAAGGTTGAATCAGTAACTTTTACCCATGCATTATTTTGTTACTGAGTCTGACCTATATAAGCAAGACTCTTAATATGGGACTGAAGAATTATATAAAACAAATTTTTTTGTTCTTAAGGAGAAAGGATGGAATATTTTTTTGTATGATTTATGTCTATTAGTCACTAGGATCTTATAGTATTTGAATATATCTGCACTTAAAGTGTCATCCTTAATCATTATACGTTGCTAAATTGGTTTATCCTACTACTTATATTAAGTGTGCAATGGTAGTTCGATAATCAGGATAGTTCAAACCACTTTTTGTAGCCTTCTGTTTATAGGTCACACTTAATTTGCTTCATCGCGTTCATGCATTAGCGCTGTTTGGTTCTTAGTTCGGGGTAAAATGTTTTATTCAAATTGAAAAAGAGAATGGTGATTTTGTTTTCTACTTAGTCAGAAGTAAACTTTGTTGACTATTTCTATCCAAATCATATAATTATAGCATGTACCTTTTTACAATTTTATACATTTTTTTGTGCTCTATTGGGGGAGGAGTGTTAGGAGTTCAGGCCTGGTTCGATTTGTATTTGTTAGTGTTTTACTATTGTAAAATACACACTCTTGACATTCTTTTTATCTAATATTTTGTGCAGGTATAAGCGTAGGTAGCACAACAAGAAGGGACTGTAACATACCCTTCATGGAGCTAAGATGCCATCGTCAAGTTAGCATCTACTTTGCTTCTAGGTATTCTATATAGAGGGAGATAATATCTATTTCTCGAAATTTATAGCATTATCATTTATGTATGATGTAAGCTTTGCTGGTATTCATACTATTATTTGGAAAAAATAGTTCTCATATCTTTTTTTAATGGAAGTTCCATAATTTATACAAATATTATTTATTGTTATATGAAAGACTTGATTATAATATGTGGAATGTATGTTTGTCAATTTATATACATTCTATGTTTTTTGCATTAAATATGTTATCAATCTGTCTTTGACAAATTTTTTCATTTTTTTTTCATAACACAATTAGTATAACCATTTGCTAAGATATAAGGGTGATTTTTGTGAAATGACTATCACAATAGTTTAACCCGCGCATCGCGCGGATTTACACCTAATCTATATATACTATAAAATGCAAAACATGGCATTTATGATTCCTTACAATGAGCCTATCCACGTAATGTCCATGACTTTAATTCAGGTAAACAGTCGAGCTATCCACATGGCATATGAGAATTTAAGCTAAAATATCAGCTGGGAAAACGAGTCCACATTCTCATCCCAGTAGCCTCATAAATGTACATAATCTCTCCCTCTTTGGCTTCTGACCTTCCCTCTCCTTATTTATTCCATGCCCTTTTCCCTCCCCTCTATCTATTTATGGCTTCAACAATAGTAATACACCCATTCCTTATGTTCTCTTTGATTGCTTCAACGACTTACCCTTTTAGCCCTCCTCGGTGGACATACGACGTCTTCTTAAGCTTCTGTGGAGAAGACACTCGCAAGCGTTTCATGGAACCCCTCTACTCATCTCTTCACCGTTGATTTGGGCTTGTGTTGTTGCCTTGAGGTTTCTACGAGTTATTATTGAAGAGGAATCGGAAATCTTGATTAGAAGATTGAGAGGGGTAGGACATGGGTTGATCATGTACCTTAACGTTGGTGGTTAAGAGGCTAGGTGTTGGTGATGATGGACGGGGTGTGGTTAAAAGGCTGTGTCAGCTATATTCTCTCACCCCTGTTCTCTCTTCTCGCTTAAAAGAACCACCAATGTCGCTCCTCATCGTCCCTCCAGGTATTTCTTTTATGTATGACGGGATTATTGTAGGCTGATTTTATTTATGTTTTGGTTTGATTTTTTTTTTGGTTTCAGTATTATTTGACTCTGCATGTTTGATCATCTGTATCTAGAACAAGGGCATTTGTATTTGATCGTCTGAATCTAGAACGATCTTGATTGGGATTAATAAATTCTTTGTGTATTGTGTTTTTTCGTATTTTTGAAATCAACAATTTACATTTTGCCTTATTTTCCTTTCTCATCTGATTATTCTTTTGGTTACAGTCTTGGTGTGAGATTTGTTACAGCCTTGGTGTGAGATTGGTGCTAGAGTGTTGATTGATTTTGCAAATGGGCTCTCCGCTCAGACTTTATGATATTTACACTCGCATAATCTCATTATGTGGACTTTGAGGCATTCTTCATAGGACGTTTTTCTCAAAATGAGACCGTGTGGCTAGGAACTGCTATCTTTGTGGAAATTGCTGCTTCAATTCTAAAATTTAGTTTTTCTACAATGAGACATCTAACCATGTAACTATAAGTCCATAGTTTACTCCTTTGTTATTTTTCCCACATTCTCTTCTATGTTGTCGTGTATTTTTTCAAGCTTAGAAAAAAGTTTTGTTTATAATTTCCACTTTCTCATTTTTGTGAGGGTCGGCCAGTTAATATCAGTATCTAACAAAACAATATTAAATAACAAAATTTACTTGATTTACAAAATTTTATTGCCGTGAAATTATACCTGGGGGTTCATGTTACCAACCAACTGATTTTAATAGTCATTCATCTTATGTATTCTCACTATGTTACAGGGTTTATGGCAAGTGCCCATCTAATGTTGGTATCATAACACTCACTCAGCCTGGTAAGGTTCTCTCTCTCCAAACAAAATAATCAAAGAATGGATTAATTTAAAAAAACATTCAATCAAAGTTGATGAAATTGATGAGATCATTTACAAAAAAATTCATCAAGAAACTTAATTCAAAAATATGTGAGCCAATCATCAAATGAATCAATGGTAAAAAAATTGCTTGCATTTTATCCAATTCTTGGTTGAATTCTTTTCTATGCATTTTTTTTTTGGATAAACCCATCCCCAAAGTTTTGTTGAAAGCATTCATTTTTTTAGTATTTTGTAAAATTGGTATGTTAGTTTGGTGTATGCTAAGAGACTTTCTCGGGGTGTGTGTGGATATATACCTATATCTATATATTAATATAACCCCATTTAAATTCAAGATATGGCTTCACAAGGTAGTGGGATGGGCAGTAATAGATCTCGGTGGGGTTCTGTATCTGGTGGCTGGGATGGTGGATGCTTGGATGCTGGCTAGAGTGGAAGGGACAGGGGAAGTGGCGGTCGGGGTTTCACACTACTCACGGAAAGAGGCGGGGGCCGTGAATCATGGACATGTAAATGGCCCTTTTTATATGTTGATACATTTGTTAAAATAGGGATTTGGACAACCATTAACTCTCTATTAGGTTCAAGGTGATATATATACTCTTACAATTTTAGTGTACAAAAGTTTAACTACTACATCACATATTGCGCCTAAAAAATTGATTATATGTGGCTCCATGCCTTCTTAACTATATAACATATTTACCTTTATTTCTTCATTAATAATATTGATTAAGTGTCCTAAATTTTTTAAGAGTCCCACTATTCCCACCACAAACTCTTTTTTCTCTTCCAAAACCCATTCCTCCCTTTCTTTTGTGTAACATAAAAAGGGAGAAAAATTCATATTTATTTTAGATGTTTCATATCACAAATAATATGAAGTTTTTTTTTTAACTAAATTCATATATTGATGTCGCATGTTTTACGTGTTTGGCAATTCCTCATGTTTAAGTTCGCCTTTATCGTATAGCCCGCGCATCGCGCGGGTTTCCAACTAGTATATATATATAATGATGTACAAATCACAACCCTATAATCAATTCTTAAAGTGAAACGTGGCACATCCATTTTTCATTACGACTCTTTTTTGCAACAATTCTCTCTCTCCCCTTAATCCCCCATCTATCTTTCAATTCTTCTCCTTCATTTGCCCTTTCGAATTTTGATTAGAACCCGTTTATTTTCTAAATTGTTTCGACTGTAGCAAAATTACACCCTTTTACTCCCTTCATACCAAACCTTTTGTCTCTCTCTGTTGAAGTCCAAATGACTTACCCGTTTCTACCTTATAAATCATCCACCCACCAACGTCAAACAACACCCATGTTTTGTAGGTTGGTATAAACTGTGGTGCGCCCAAGAGAAGAACGATTTATTCTGTTAAGGATTCTGATATGGCCGTGTCTGGTAAATCCACTTATGATGGTGTTACTACTGGTGAAGTATTCAATTGGAAATGGAAGAAACGAAGAACCCATCGGTTATCGTCATGAAAGGTGAGTTTGAAGGTAACAACACGAAGAAAAAATAGATAAAAAAAGGCGTACAAGGAGATTAGGCAGAACAAGTTGAAGTAAAGGAAAAAGATAGATGAAGAAGGACAATCATATCAGAAGTGGTACTTGTTGTAAAATTGGACTTGAATTGGGTTTAAGAAAGCTGTCCAGAATTTTGAGCAACTTTGAGCTCAAATTTAGGTAGGACCCACACTACGAAAATCGTGGGACCATATACGAACGCGTTCACCTCCGTAAGGAGATTAACGTAGTATATTCATATGTCCAATTTCAATAAGTTATGAATGATAAATATGTTCCCAAAGTGACTCACAAAGTAATGAAAGTTAATGAATTGTGTGTGTTTTAACTCTTGTCCCACATTGGAAGAGTAGTGGAAATTTCATGAGTTAATAACACCCCAAGTATGGACTAAGGCTTGAATGCCTTGGGGTATCCCAACTCTTTGAAGGGGAGATGACCTAAGCTATGAACAGGTTGACTTTCGGTCAAAAGTCCACACGCGCGCTCGTCCGTCTGGTCTGTGCGGTTCGGTTCGGCTCGGGCTTATAAAAATCTCCTACATTTTTTGACCGAATTTATTTAACTTTCTGGGATTTGATTATTAATTGATTAATTAATTAATAAACTGTTGACAGTTATTGCCAACAGTCAACAGTTAATTCGTTTAACTATTTTGACAGTTATTTGCCAACCGTCATCTACTTTGCTACAAATACAGATGCCTCCCTCCGTTTTTAAGAATGAAAAATTTCCCTCCTCTAGAATTGCTGTCATTTTTCTTCCTGAAAATTCCTGTCATATCCTTTTCAGAAAATTCTTTTTCTGCATAGCATCTGTTGCATTGTTGTTGAGTATAAGACACAGAATTTGAGTTCGTCTCGTGCTACATAATTAATTGGAAAATCCGTTCTATCTTGGGAGACAATATTCATCAATCTCGGAGCACATTTGAGGGAATAAATTGTCTTAAGGAGACTGTTCTTAACAGGGCTCGGATTATTTCTTTTATTCTTATATTATTTCTGCAAATTCAAGTAAGTGTTTCATTTCTGTAATTCTGTTTTAATTATGTAATTATATTAATAATTCATAATTATGTACAATTGTTATTTATAAATAGTAGACTTAACAATCTTAAGACAATTTAATAAGTTCTACTGTTTTTAGTGTACAAAAGTTTTTTAATTATAGAAATTTATTTGTTGAAAATAAATCTGTTTTGACAGAATAAAATGAATTAATTTACTGCTTTATTGTAGAAATGAGTAAAACAGTTTTGATATAGAAATTAATTTCTATACTGTTTTTATATTCTATTTTAGAAAATAAAATTTTGTTTGTGTATTCTTGTTAAAATCTGTTTATGTAAAATTTTAATCTTTAAATTATAATTCTGTTTTGTACAGAATTCCCTTTATTATTAAAAATTAGTGTGACCCAAATTTTATATTTAATTCTGTTTTGTACGGAATTCTGTTTATATTATAGTTTAATTCTGAATTTTATTTGGAATTCTTTTGGAATTCATTTATTGTGAATTATATTTGGAGGAAATTGGTGCACAGAATTTTGTATTCTGTTTTGGTTAATTCATTATATATGAATTTTATCATTGATAAAAAATTCTGTTTTGTAACAGAAATGGAATCGCAAAGTACGAACACTATTCCTACGAAAATGATTGTCACCAACACAAATGTGACTGCACCCGTATCTATGCCACACGGGGAGAAACCGAAAAAATTCATTGGGGCTGACTTCAAACGTTGGCAAGGACAAATGTACTTCTATCTCACTACCTGCCAACTGGGCAGGTTTGTATATGAAGATCGCCCCTCTATTCAAGAGGGAGATGACGCTGAAAAGGTTGCTGCTGTCGATGCTTGGAAGCATTCGGACTACCTATGCCGAAATTATATTTTGGCCTACTTGGACAAGACTCTGTATCATGTCTAGTGTACTATCAAGACATCCAAAGAATTATGGAATTCTTTGGAAAAGAAGTATAAAACTGAAGATGCTGGGATGAAGAAATTTATCGTCGAGCGTTTTCTGGACTTAAAAATGGTTGATTCTAAATCTGTAATCTTGCAAGCGCAAGAATTCCATTTGATCCTCCACGACATTCATGCTGAAGGAATGTCAATTAGTGAAACTTTCCAAGTTGCTGCAATTGTTGAAAAGTTGCCACCATCTTGGAATTTGTTCAAAAACTATCTCAAGCACAAGCGTAAGGAGATGAATGTGGAGGAGTTGGTGGTCAGGCTAAGAATCGAAGAAGACAACCGTGAGTCTCAAAAGAAAAGTGGGAAGAATCCGATGGAAACAAATGTCCATGTCATTGAAGGTCCTAAAAAGAACAAACGAAAGTATGACGGGGAAGGCACTTCCAAACATAATAAGAAAAAGTTCAAAGGCAAATGCTACAATTGGGGTAAGCCGGGACACCGCTCAAGTGAGTGTCGTAAGCCTAAGAAGCAAAATAAAAATAACTCTCAAGCAAATGTAACTGAGGGTGAGAATATCGCCAATGATTTGGCGGATATGAATCTTTCTGCCATGGTCTCTGAATGTAACTTGGTTGGAAATACCAAGGAATGGTGGGTGGATACGACACATTTGTGCAAACAAATGGTGTTCACCACCTATAAGCCTTTGGCAAATGAAGAAAATCTCTTTATGGGAAATTCTTCCACTTCGAAGGTGGTGGGACAAGGAAAGATAACTCTGAAAATGACTTCTGGAAAGGAACTTACTCTCAACAATGTTCTTCACGTGCCTGATATCTAAAAGAATCTGATTTCTGGATCTCTCCTTACTAAAAATGGTTTCAAGCTTGTGTTTGTGTCTGATCGCTTTGTGTTGTCTAAAAATGACATGTATGTAGGAAAGGGCTACCTAAATTAGGGGATCTTTAAACTCAATGTTCGTACTGTAACCCCAAAAACATTTGTTTCAATGAATGAAATTGCTAGTTCTTCTTACTTGATTGAGTCATCTAATATTTGGCATGCTAGATTGGGACATGTTAATTTTGATACATTGCGTAGATTAATTAACTTGGAATTTTTGCCAAAATTTAATATTGATAAAAATCATAAATGTGAAATTTGTGTGGAATCTAAATTAGCTAGATTACCTTTCCATTCTATTGAAAGGATAACTGAACCTTTAGATTTAATTCACACCGATATTTGTGATTTAAAATTTGTTCAAACTAGAGGTGAGAAAAAGTATTTTATTACTTTTATTGACGATTGCACAAAATATTGCTATGTATATTTGTTACATAGTAAAGATGAGGCTATTAATGCATTTAAACAATATAAGAATGAAGTTGAGAATCAATTAAGAAAAACGATAAAGGCTATTAGAAGTGATAGAGGAGGTGAATATGAATATCCATTTGAGGAATTTTGTTCTGAAAATGGGATTATTCATCAAACAACCGCTCCTTATTCTCCTCAATCGAATGGTGTTGCTGAACGCAAAAACCGTACTTTGAAAGAAATGATGAACTCAATGTTATTAAGTTCAGGAGCTCCACAAAATTTGTGGGGGGGGAAGCCTTACTTTCTGCTAATTATATTCTCAATAAAGTACCTCACAAAAAGACTCACAAGACACCTTATGAATTATGGAAAGGTCGAAGACCTTCCTATAAATATTTACGAGTGTGGGGGTGCTTAGCCAAAGTGATGGTTCCTAAACCTAAAAAGGTAAGAATAGGGCCAAAAACCGTTGATTGTGTCTTCATCGGTTATGCTACTAATAGCAGTTCATATCGATTTCTATTTGTAAATCTGAGATTTCGGACATTCATGTAAATACGATTATTGAATCGAGGGATGCTTCATTTTTTGAAAATGAATTCCCGTATAACATGACCCGAGAATTTGATCCTTCTAAAAGGACAAGTCAAGCTACTACAAGTGGTACTCATCAACCTATTGAATCAATAGAGGATGAACCAAGACGTAGTAAAAGAGCAAAAACCTCGACTTCTTTCGGTCCGTATTTTCTAACATATTTGTTAGAAAATGAACCTTAATCGTATAAAGAAGCTGTATCCTTACCCGATGCTTCCAATTGGAAAGAAGCAATTAATAGTGAAATTGAATCCATATTACAAAATCATACATGGGAACTAGTGGATCTTCCACCAGGTTCAAAAGCGTTAGGTTATAAATGGATCTTCAAAAAGAAATTGAAGGCCGATGGATCAATTGATAAATATAAAGCTAGACTTGTAGCTAAAGGCTATAGGTAAAAGGAAGGGTTGGATTACTTCGACATATATTCACCGGTAACAAGAATAACGTCCATTCGGATGTTAATAGCAATAGCTGCTATTAATGGACTTGAAATACATCAAATGGATGTAAAAACTGCATTTTTAAACGGTGAACTAGACGAGGAAATTTATATGGAGCAACCTGAAGGGTTCAAAGCTCCCGGACAAGAAGGAAAAGTATGTAAGCTTGGTAAATTACTATATGGATTAAAACAAGCACCTAAGCAATGTCATGAAAATTTAAATAATGCAATGTTATCAAATGGTTTCAAAATTAATGAATGCGATAAATGTGTTTACTTTAAATACATTCATAATGGATATGTCATTGTATGCCTCTATGTTGATGATATGCTTATCATGGGTAGTAACTTGGAAATTGTCAAAACTACAAAACAAATGTTGAGTAGTAGATTTGACATAAAAGATATGGGAATCGCCGATGTTATATTAGGAATTAAAATTTCTAGAACATCGGATGGACTTATATTATCTCAATCTCATTACATAGAGAAAGTACTTGAAAAATTCAAGAAGTATGATATTAGTCCTACTAAGACACCTGTAGATGTAAATTTACATCTTGCAAGAAATAATGGTGAAAGCATATCTCAACTACAATATTCTCGTATTATCGGCAGCTTAATGTATATCATGAACTGTACGAGACCGGACATAGCATACTCAATAAGTAAGCTAAGTCGATTTACGAGTAATCCAGTAAGAGATCACTGGAAAGCAATATTGAGAGTTTTGGGTTATTTAAAATATACTCAAAACTATGGATTGCATTACTCAAAATATCCAGCTGTTTTTGAAGGACATTGCGATGCAAATTGGATATCTGATACAAAAGACTCTAAATCTACGAGTGGTTATGTGTTCCCCTCGGAGGTGCAGCCGTATCTTGGAAATCCTCAAAACAAACGTGCATTGCTAGATCGACAATGGAATCTGAATTCATTGCACTAGACAAAGATGGAGAAGAAGCTGAATGGCTTCGAAATTTCTTAGAAGATGTTCCAAATTGGTCTAAACCTGTGCCCGCAATATGTATACATTGCGATAGCCAATCAGCGATTGGAAGGGCACAAAATCACATGTATAACAGAAAGTCACGACATATTCGCCGTCGACACAATACCGTTAGACAACTTCTCTCAAACAGAATTATCTCAATTGACTATGTAAAGTCAAAAGATAATATATCGGATCCACTAACGAAAGGTTTAAACCGAGAGCAAGTTGAAAGATCATCGAGAAGAATGGGTCTAAAGCCTATAAATAAATAAGAATCAATATAGTAGCAACCCAACCTAGCTGACTGGAGATCCCAAGATCTAGGTTCAATGGGCAAACCGAACTACGTTGTATTCAGTAAGCACTGGAGGATAATTAATCCTATCCATTCCAAAGATGAGACAGTGCATATCTGTCGCGAAATTAGGATAAGTTATGATTTTAATGACATCAATATCTTAGTACGTCTAAGTGGGGTATTACAGAATACTCTTTATGGAAGTCACCTACGTGAGTAAGAAGGGGGTCACTTCTATGAGAATAATGAAAGGCATATTCTCTAAAATACTTGCGGAACCAAGTGGTGTTCACGGCCAAAATGAATACAAACGTGAGAACCAACTGTGTTGAAGAATTGTTGTGTGAATACTGTTGTCTAGGTTTACAAAAACGGTTGACGGTTCAAGGACGTGAAGTCTACTGATTAACCAAGTAAATCTGATAGTATATTACTAAGGAAAGTTCAAGGCCACTAGGCTACTTCTCTCGATGCAATAAGTCTTCAGTTTTACTCAACTTGCGTCTGCATCTGCATTAGCATCTATTTTGTTTTATTTATAGCGATATATCATTCATGTGGGGGATTGTTGGAAAATTGGACTTGAATTGGGTTTAAGAAAGCTGTCCAGAATTTTTTGGACAGAATTTTGAGCAACTTTGAGCTCAAATTTAGGTGGGACCCACACTACGAAAATCGTGGGACCATATACGAACGCGTTCACCTCCGTAAGGAGATTAACGTAGTATATTCATATGTCCAATTTCAATAAGTTATGAATGATAAATATGTCCCCAAAGTGACTCACAAAGCAATGAAAGTTAATGAATTGGGTGTGTTTTAACTCGTCCCACATTGGAAGAGTAGTGGAAATTTGATGAGTTAATAACACCCCAAGTATGGACTAAGGCTTGGATGCCTTGGGGTATCCCAACTCTTTGAAGGGGAGATGACCTAAGCTATGCACGGGTTGACTTTCGGTCAAAAGTCCAAACGCGCGCGCGTCCGGCCGGCCGGCCGGCTCGACCCGGTTCGGTTCGGGCTTGGGCTTATAAAAATCTCCTACATTTTTGGGCCGAATTTATTTAACTTTCTGGGTTTAATTATTAATTAATTACGAAATTAATTAATTAATTAAAAAACTGTTGACAGTTATTGCCAACAGTTAATTCGTTTAACTGTTTTGACAGTTATTTGCCAACCGTGCCTCCCTCCGTTTTTAAGAATGAAAAATTTCCCTCCTTCAGAATTGCTGTCATTTTTCTTCCTGAAAATTCCTGTCATATCATTTTCAGAAAATTCTTTTTCTGCATAGCATCTGTTGCATTGTTGTTGAGTATGAGACACAGAATTTGAGTTCGTTGTAATTAATTATTGTCGTGCTACATAATTAATTGGAAAATCCGTTCTATCTTGGGAGACAATATTCATCAACCTCGGAGCATATTGGAGGGAATAAATTGTCTTAAGGAGACTGTTCTTAACAGGGTTCGGATTATTTCTTTTATTCTTATATTATTTCTGCAAATTCAAGTAAGTGTTTCATTTCTGTAATTCTGTTTTAATTCTGTAATTATATTAATAATTCATAATTCTGTACAGTTGTTATTTATAAATAGTAGACTTAACAGTACTAAGCTTCAGAAGATAACAAATCAGAAGATATTTTAGAAGAATGCAAAGTCTAAAGAGGGGAAGATGATGGTTCTGATGATGTGGTCAAGGAGTAAATTAATTTTATTTTTTCCAGTTGTTTTTATATGATCGTGAAAAAGGAACTGTGACGTACGCCCAATTTTGCTGTGTTTTAATGGTAGTGAAATATGATAAGCTTTTCCGGGGGAATCAAATGAGTGTCCCTTGAATTGCTTATATGACATGTCTGAGTTGGTAAAAGTAAGAACTTTAGCTTTGATATGGTTAAGAAAGAATGTGGTAATTTTTTTTAGTGGACCATATGTGTAGTCTTTTTCCAAAATGATCCAAACTCATCCTCCATTCGTATATCTTTGCAATTGTTCAATAATTTGTTAACAAACAATATCAGAAGGCACATAAACCACAATATAATACCATTTGGTTTCGGTAACTATTAAACTATATCAATGCTTTTCTAAGATAATTACTAAATGGAATCATTTAAAATTAATCATCCAACTTGACCTACAAATACAATATTAAAATTTGATTTCAAGTGGTGTTTGAGAGTTCATTTTTAATAATTGTATTCAGATATTAGAATGCTATTGATAATAATATGTCATTTAGTATCTATCAACGACGCCGGTGCTCGCCATGTGCCAGGTGGGCAGTGGCACATGGTCAATTTTACAATAAGTACCAGTATATGTGTATTTTAGGGGTCCAAAAATATTTTATATATATTAATTTTTTTTTTAAAATGAGTTTAGTTTTTTAGGGGTCAATTTTTTCAACTATTCAAAAAAAGAATGATACAACTTTCTAAAAAAACTCACCTAACTCATTTAAGATTAACAGTTTTTTAGGAGTCATTTTTTCAAGTACCCATAACATCTTTTTGGTTTCCCCTCTCTCTCTCTTTCTTTTTCCAACTCACACTCTCCTCCTCTCTCTCTCTCTCTCCCTCTCTCTCTCTTTCAAGCTTTCTTTTTTAATTTTTGCAGAAGTTAAAGACTGTCCATTTTACTACTGTACGCAAGTTGGAGGATATCTTCTTTTTTCATTGAAAGTTGTTGTCTTCTTTTGCATTTGCAACAAGTTGTCTTCTTTTGCAAGTTGTTCTTTTCTTTTTTCATTATTTTTTTATACATATGTTAATCTTTTTTATTACTATTTTTTTAATAATCTATTTTTTTTTTAAATTCATCAATGTTTTACTAATCTGTTTTTTAGGCAATTAATTTTTTATCAGGTTGTTTCTTTCTATATTAATCAAGTCGATGAAATTGGAGAGGGAATAAAAAACTCAAAACAGGTGACATTTTTTCATATTTTTTATATTCAATCAATTGAGATATTTCTAGACTAAAATTATCTATTAGATTCGTTGTTAATTGCGTATTTTATTTTTATTTATACTTTTATAATTTTTAGAAATGTTACCAAAAAAACAAGCATCGGGATATCAAAAACGAAAAAAACGAAAAAGAATAGAAGAGGTGACACAATCTTTTGAGGGAGGGCTTACGATCAACTATGTCACAACAAATGTTAAATGGCTTAGTGTTGTTATCTATTGAACATGAATTGCTAGATAAACTTGATTGTAAAACTTTAATTAGTGATTTTGCAAGTCGAAATGCTAGAAGAACAATTTTTCAATGAGTTTTTAGATATTTAATATTTTTGTACAATATTTTTTTGAAAGGGCCTAAATTGAGTATCGCACAGGATACTACAAATCTCAGGACCGGCCATGTCTATCAATAATCAAATTAAAAGAAATATTTGGGTTACTAATTGAAATTTAAACATACCCTACCCATTTAGTTGCACATTTGTGTTTATCATAATATATACGACTCTCTCTCTCTGTCTCCCTCTCTCTCTCTCTCTCTCTCTCTCTCTCTCTCTCTCTCTCTATATATATATATATATATATATATATATATATATATATATATATATATATATATATATATATATAATGAAAATATGAAAGAGAGAAAAGGTTGTTGTAACGGCTCATTGCAAAAAATGGATGTTATATTTATTGTAATATAGTTTTAAACCTATTCCAATATAAATTTAAAAATTCGATTAAAGAAATTATAAGGCGTTCGCGTATTGCCCGAGTTGTAAACTAGAACCTTATATAATAATGCATTTGAGTTTCAAATGTGTTCCCTGTTATACCTGAGGCACCTGTTGGAAAATTGGAACTTAAATGGATATTATAAAGCTGTCCAGATTTTTCTGGACAGATTTTTGAGCAACTTTGAGCTCAAATTTAGGTGGGACCCACACTACGAAAATTGTGGGACCATATACGAACGCGTTCATCTCCGCAAGGAGATTAACGTAGTATATTCATATGTCCAATTTCAATAAGTTATGAATGATAATTATGTCCCCAAAGTGACTCACAAAGCAATGAAAGTTAATGAATTGGGTGTGTTTTAACTCTTGTCCCACATTGGAAGAGTAGTGGAATTTTGATGAGTTAATAACACCCCAAGTATGAACTAAGGCTTGGATGCCTTGGGGGTACCCCAACTCTTTGAAGGGGAGATGACCTAAGCTATGCACGGGTTGACTTTCGGTCAAAAGTCCACACGCGCGCGCGCGCGTGTCCGTCCGTCCGGCCGGCTCGGCTCGGCTCGGTTCGGGCTTGGGCTTGGGCTTATAAAAATCTCCTACATTTTTGGACCGAATTTATTTAACTTTCTGGGCTTTAATTATTAATTAATTACGAAATTAATTAATTAGTTGGCAGTTATTGCCAACAGTTAATTTCGTTTAACTGATTAACTGTTTTGACAGTTAATTTCGGTTGACTGTTCCAACAGTCAACACAAAAGCTATAAATTAAACATTCCCCCTACAGAATTTACTACTGAAAATTTTCCCTCCTCCAGAATTGCTGCCATTTTCCTTCCTGAAATTTCCTGTCATATTCTCTTAAGAAAATTCTTTTTCTGCATAGCATCTGTTGCATTGTTGTTGAGTAAAAGCCACAGAATTGAGTTCGTTGAAATTAATTATTGTTGTGCTACATAATTAATTGGAAAAATCCGTTCTATCTTGGGAGACTATATTCATCAATCTCGGAGCACATTGAGGGAATAAATTGTCTTAAGGACACTGTGAGATTCACAGGGCTCGGATTATTTCTTTTATTCTTGTTTAATTTCTGCAAATTCAAGTAAGTGTTTCATTTCTGTAATTCTGTTTTAATTCTGTAATTATATTATATTCATAATTCTGTACAATTGTTATTTATAAATAGTAGACATAACAATCTTAAGACAATTTATAAAGTTCTACTGTTTTAGTGTACAGAATTTTTGTTTATTACAGAAATTTTTTTTGTTAAAAAATAAATCTGTTTTGACAGAATAAAATGAATTAATTTACTGCTTTATTGTAGAAATTAGTAAAACAGTTTTGATATAGAAATTAATTCTATACTTTTTTTATATTCTGTTTTAGAAAATAAATTTTATTTGTGTACTCTTGTTAAAATCTGTTTATCAATTTTTTTTCTTAAAAAATTATAATTCTGTTTTGTACGGAATTCTTTTTATTATTAAAAATTAGTGTGACACAGATTTTATAATTTAATTCTGTTTTGTACGGAATTCTGTATATATTATACTTTAAATTCTGAATTATTATTTGAATTCTTTTGGAATTCATTTATTGTGAATTATATTTGGAGGAAATTGGTGCACAGAATTTTGTATTCTGTTTTGATTAAAATTCTGTTTTTGTAACATAAATGGAATCACAAAGTACGAACACTACTCCTACGAAACTGATTGTCACCAACACAAATGTGACTGCACCCGTATCTATGCCACACGGGGAGAAACCTGAAAAGTTCATTGGGGCTGACTTCAAACGTTGGCAAGGACAAATGTACTTCTATCTCACTACCTGCCAACTGGGCAGGTTTGTATATGAAGATTGCCCGATGACGCTGAAAAGGTTGCTGATGTCGATGCTTGGAAGCACTCGGACTACCTATGCCGAAATTATATTTTGGCCTACTTGGACAAGACTTTGTACCATGTCTATTGCACTATCAAAACTTCCAAGGAATTATGGAATTCTTTGGAAAAGAAGTATAAAACTGAAGATGCTGGGATGAAGAAATTTATCGTTGGGCGTTTTCTGGACTTCAAAATGATTGATTCTAAATCTGTGATCTCGCAAGTGCAAGAACTCCAAGTGATCCTCCACGACATTCATGCTGAAGGAATGTCACTTAGTGAAACTTTCCAAGTTGCTGCAATTGTTGAAAAGTTGCCACCTTCTTGGACTTTGTTCAAAAACTATCTCAAGCACAAGCGTAAGGAGATGAATGTGGAAGAGTTGGTGGTCCGGCTAAGAATCGAAGAAGACAACCGTGAGTCTCAAAAGAAAAGTGGGAAGAATCCGATGGAAACAAAGGTCCATGTCATTGAAGGTCCTAAAAAGAACAAACGAAAGTATGATGGGGAAGGCACTTCCAAACATAACAAGAAAAAGTTCAAAGGCAAATGCTACAATTGTGGTAAAACGGGACACCGCTCAAGTGAGTGTCGTAAGCCTAAGAAGCAAAATAAAAATAACTCTCAAGCAAATGTGACTGAGGGTGATCATATCACCAATGATTTGGCGGATATGAATCTTTCTGCCGTTGTCTCTGAATGTAACTTGGTTGGAAATACCAAGGAATGGTGGGTGGACACTTGAGCCACACGACACATTTGTGCAAACAAATGAATGTTCTCCACCTATAAGCCTTTGGAAAATGAGGAGAACCTTTTTATGAGAAATTCTTCCACTTCTAAGGTGGTGGGACAAGGAAAGATTGCTTTGAAAATGACTTCTGGAAAGGAACTTACTCTCAACAATGTTCTTCACGTGCCTGATATCCGAAATAATCTGATTTCGGGATCTCTCCTTACTAAGAATGGTTTCAAGCTTGTGTTTGTGTCGGATCGCTTTGTGTTGTCTAAAAATGACATGTATGTAGGAAAGGGCTACCTAAATGAGGGGCTCTTTAAATTGAATGTTCTTACTGTAACCCCTAAAACATCTGTTTCTATGAATGAAGTTGCTAGTTCTTCTTATTTGATTGAGTCATCTAATATTTGGCATGCTAGATTGGGACATGTTAATTTTGATACATTGCGTAGATTAATTAACTTGGATTTTTTGCCAAAATTCAATATAGATAAAAATCATAAATGTGGAATTTGTGTGGAATCTAAATTAGCTAGATTACCTTTCCATTCTATTGAAAGGATAACTGAACCTTTAGATTTAATTCACACCGATATTTGTGATTTAAAATTTGTTCAAACTAGAGGTGGGAAAAAGTATTTTATTACTTTTATTGACGATTGCACAAAATATTGCTATGTATATTTGTTACATAGTAAAGATGAGGCTATTAATGCATTTAAACAATATAAAAATGAAGTTGAGAATCAATTAAGCAAAACGATAAAGGCTATTAGAAGTGATAGAGGAGGTGAATATGAATATCCATTTGAGGAATTTTATTCTGAAAATGGGATTATTCATCAAACAACCGCTCCTTATTCTCCTCAATCGAATGGTGTTGCTGAACGCAAAAACCGTACTTTGAAAGAAATGATGAACTCAATGTTATTAAGTTCAGGAGCTCCACAAAATTTGTGGGGGGAAGCCTTACTTTCTGCTAATTACATTCTCAATAAAGTACCTCACAAAAAGACTCATAAGACACCTTATGAATTATGGAAAGGTCGAAAACCTTCCTATAAATATTTACGAGTGTGGGGGTGCTTAGCCAAAGTGATGGTTCCTAAACCTAAAAAGGTAAGAATAGGGCCAAAAACCGTGGATTGTGTATTCATCGGTTATGCTACTAATAGCAGTGCATATCGATTTCTAGTTTGTAAATCTGAGATTTCGGACATTCATGTAAATACGGTTATTGAATCGAGGGATGCTTCATTTTTTGAAAATGAATTCCCGTATAGCATGACCCGAGAATCTGGTCCTCCTAAAAGGACAAATCAAGCTACTACAAGTGATACTCATCAACCTATTGAATCAATAGAGGATGAACCAAGACGTAGTAAAAGAGCAAAAACCTCGACTTCTTTTGGTCCGGATTTTCTAACATATTTGTTAGAAAATGAACCTCAATCGTATAAAGAAGCTATATCCTTACCCGATGCTTCCAATTGGAAAGAAGCAATTAATAGTGAAATTGAATCCATATTACAAAATCATACATGGGAACTAGTGGATCTTCCACCAGGTTCAAAACCGTTAGGTTATAAATGGATCTTCAAAAAGAAATTGAAGGCCGATGGATCAATTGATAAATATAAAGCTAGACTTGTAGCTAAAGGCTATAGGCAAAAGGAAGGGTTGGATTACTTCGACACATATTCACCGGTAACAAGAATAACGTCCATTCGGATGTTAATAGCAATAGCTGCTATTAATGGACTTGAAATACATCAAATGGATGTAAAAACTGCATTCTTAAACGGTGAACTAGACGAGGAAATTTATATGGAGCAACCTGAAGGGTTCAAAGCTCCCGGACAAGAAGGAAAAGTATGTAAGCTTGTTAAATCACTATATGGATTAAAACAAGCACCTAAACAATGGCATGAAAAATTTGATAATGCAATGTTATCAAATGGTTTCAAAATTAATGAATGCGATAAATGTGTTTACTTTAAATACATTCATAATGGATATGTCATTGTATGCATCTATGTTGATGATATGCTTATCATGGGTAGTAACTTGGAAATTGTCAAAACTACAAAACAAATGTTGAGTAGTAGATTTGACATGAAAGATATGGGAATCGCCGATGTTATATTAGGAATTAAAATTTCTTGAACATCGGATGGACTTATATTATCTCAATCTCATTACATTGAGAAAGTTCTTGAAAAATTCAAAAAGTATGATATTAGTCCTACCAAGACACCTGTAGATGTAAATTTACATCTAGCAAGAAATAATGGTGAAAGCATATCTCAACTAGAATATTCTCGAATTATCGGCAGTTTAATGTATGTCATGAACTGTACGCGACCGGACATAGCATACTCAATAAGTAAGCTAAGTCGATTTACGAGTAATCCAGGAAGAGATCACTGGAAAGCAATATTGAGAGTTTTGGGTTATTTAAAATATACTCAAAACTATGGATTGCATTACTCAAAATATCCAGCTGTTCTTGAAGGACATTGCGATGCAAATTGGATATCTGATACAAAAGACTCTAAGTCTACAAGTGGGTATGTGTTTACCCTCGGAGGTGCAGCCGTGTCTTGGAAATCCTCAAAACAAACGTGCATTGCTAGATCGACAATGGAATCTGAATTCATTGCACTAGACAAAGCTGGAGAAGAAGCTGAATGGCTTCGAAATTTTTTAGAGGATGTTCCAAATTGGTCTAAACCTGTGCCCGCAATATGTATACATTGCGATAGCCAATCAGCGATTGGAAGGGCACAAAATCACATGTATAACGGAAAGTCACGACATATTCGTCGTAGACACAATACCGTTAGACAACTTCTCTCAAACAGAATTATCACAATTGACTATGTAAAGTCAAAAGATAATATATCGGATCCACTAACGAAAGGTTTAAACCGAGAGCAAGTTGAAAGATCATCGAGAGGAATGAGTCAAAAGTCTATAAATAAATAAGAATCAATATAGTGGCAACCCAACCTAGCTGACTGGAGATCCCAAGATCTAAGTTCAATGGGAAAACCGAACTACATTGTATTCAGTAAGCACTGGAGGATATTTAATCCTATCCATTCCAAAGATGAGACAGTGCATATCTGCCGCGAAATTAGGATAAGTTATGCTTTTAATGATATCTATATCTTAGTACGTCTAAGTGGGGTATTGCAGAATACTCTTTATGGAAGTCACCTACGTGATTAAGAAGGGGGCCACTTCTATGAGAATAATGAAAGGCATATTCTCTAAAATACTTGCGGAACCAAGTGGTGTTCATGGCCAAAATGAACACAAACATGAGAACCAACTGTGTTGAAGAATTGTTGTGTGAATACTGTTGTCTAGGTTTACAAAAACGGTTGACGGTTCAAGGACGTGAAGTCTACTGATTAACCAAGTAAATCCGATAGTATATCACTAAGGAAAGTTCAAGGCCACTAGGCTACTTCTCCCGATGCAATAAGTCTTCAGTTTTACTCAACTTGTGTCTGCATCTGCATAAGCATCTGTTTTGTTTTATTTATAGCGATATATCATTCATGTGGGGGATTGTTGGAAAATTGGAACTTAAATGGATATTATAAAGCTGTCCAGATTTTTCTGGACAGATTTTTGAGCAACTTTGAGCTCAAATTTAGGTGGGACCCACACTACGAAAATTGTGGGACCATATACGAACGCGTTCATCTCCGCAAGGAGATTAACGTAGTATATTCATATGTCCAATTTCAATAAGTTATGAATGATAATTATGTCCCCAAAGTGACTCACAAAGCAATGAAAGTTAATGAATTGGGTGTGTTTTAACTCTTGTCCCACATTGGAAGAGTAGTGGAATTTTGATGAGTTAATAACACCCCAAGTATGGACTAAGGCTTGGATGCCTTGGGGGTATCCCAACTCTTTGAAGGGGAGATGACCTAAGCTATGCACGAGTTGACTTTCGGTCAAAAGTCCACACGCGCGCGCGCTCGCGTCCGTCCGGCCGGCCGGCTCGGCTCGGCTCGGCTCGGTTCGGTTCGGTTCGGGCTTGGGCTTGGGCTTGGGCTTATAAAAATCTCCTACATTTTTGGGCCGAATTTATTTAACTTTCTGGGCTTTAATTATTAATTAATTATGAAATTAATTAATTAGTTGGCAGTTATTGCCAACAGTTAATTTCGTTTAACTGATTAACTGTTTTGACAGTTAATTTCGGTTGACTGTTCCAACAGTCAACACAAAAGCTATAAATTAAACATTCCCCCTACAGAATTTACTACTGAAAATTTTCCCTCCTCCAGAATTGCTGCCATTTTCCTTCCTGAAATTTCCTGTCATATTCTCTTAAGAAAATTCTTTTTCTGCATAGCATCTGTTGCATTGTTGTTGAGTAAAAGCCACAGAATTGAGTTCGTTGAAATTAATTATTGTTGTGCTACATAATTAATTGGAAAAATCCGTTCTATCTTGGGAGACTATATTCATCAATCTCGGAGCACATTGAGGGAATAAATTGTCTTAAGGACACTGTGAGATTCACAGGGCTCGGATTATTTCTTTTATTCTTGTTTAATTTCTGCAAATTCAAGTAAGTGTTTCATTTCTGTAATTCTGTTTTAATTCTGTAATTATATTATATTCATAATTCTGTACAATTGTTATTTATAAATAGTAGACATAACAGCACCAGGGTCACTTACATAACTGGACAAAATTTTCAATACGAGCCTGCTGAGCTCATTTTGCACTTGGGTGAATTGTAGGCATGTTAAGTTAGCGGGATAGTTTGATTGCTCGTTTAATGAAGCCCCCAAAAAAGTCTTTATAATAATAGTTTGACGACTGTAAATAGACCATGGTATAACACATGTAATTTTTTCATACTAATTGTAGGCGTATATAACACTTTTGTTGTTTGATATGTTTGGACTTTAGTCACGTTTATTACCCTTATATGCTTTAAATAATTGAAACTTATTGGCTGTAACAATTAGTACTACTTTTCCTACCTTTATTGTGATATATGGTTTGGAAATTTTGCAGAATTTTGTTTTGCTTTACCTATGTTTTTTGTTTTGTTTCCATAGTAACTTAGTTGGAAAAAACAGTTAATAGAAAGAATATATTTTTTTAGGTAAATTGCTGGTCGTACTGTCAACAGTTTGATTAAATAAAAAAGGTTTTATTAATTGAGAGTAAGACCAACTGATCTGCAGTGAAGCGAAAGTATTGTGCACTGAATACGATTCCTTTCTTAGGTAAATAGTCAAGTCTTGTTTTTATGTTTTATAATGTATTTTGTTTTGTTAAATGCTTTTTCACAACACAGGTCCTGTGAAAAAAATATATCATATACTCATGTCAGGGAATAGAGCTAGCCTTTATTTTTTTGCTTTGAGGTTAATTGGTGTTTAATCACCCCAAAAAATATTTTTTGAGCTTTTGTTGATACTAAATTTAGTCTGTTGACATGGACCAATCACTAGAAAACACGTGTCAACCTACGTGGCAATTACAAATACTTCCAGTAAACAACATACTGTCACCGAGCTACTCAAATGCCCCGAGCAACTCATGCGGTACTGAGCAGCTTGAACGTCCCGAGGAACTGAGAGCTCCGAGCAACTTAAGCGCACCGAGGAACTGAGACGGTCCGAGCTACTTAGCGTATAGAGCATCCAAATCAGGAGAATAAAAAAGACGACTGCGCATTAAATGTTCATTATTATCGTACAGATGTATATGTCTACTAGATAACAACACATTGTCCTTCCATTTGTACAACATCAAGGCTATAAATACATTGTAACCTCCTCATTAGAGGGGGACTCTGGATTTCTTGGGAAACTTACTTATCAAGAATTCTAGGCAAACAGTCAGCAATACAAAAACAGTGGACATAGGCCATTCTCATAAGGCTGAACCACTTTAAAAATCTATTGTCTTATATTTATTTATCTATTTTATCTGTGATTAAATAATTAGATCAAATCTAGTTTTTTTATATCAATGGGGTGTTTAATTTATTTAAAACTTTTAAAATGGTCGACTATTAACACTTCACTTTGACATTCTAGTTCTCTAAAAACACTTTTTGTGACACTTTACAAAAGTGATAGAGTAATGAAATGAAATTCTAATAGAGGTATCTTTTTTTTTTTTTAAATTGACAACAAAAAAAACAGTGATGTTAATTGGGGAATAATAACATTACTTTTCTCAACAAAACTAGGTGAAGTGGCGATGCCACGTTAGCACCGGCTACCATGTTCGTATTTGTGATGCTGTGGTAGTGCTATGTTAGCATTTTCCGACAATTTTTTTGGCTAGGCTATTGAAAATGCTGGCGTGACAATGTCAAAATATCACTAATATTGACATGATAGTTGGTGCTAAATTGTGTATGAGTGGTCCCTTGTGTGATTTCACCCGTCCTTGCAGATTCAAAATTATTTTTAGAAATATGTTATTCTAAAAATTATTTCTAAAAAATTTAATGGCCTTTTTGTTAACAACTCCCTTTTTCTCCCAAAATTAAGTTGTTTTTAAAAATATTTTATTATTCAGTTGCAAGGTTTTATAACCTATACCACTTTGTATAAATATCATACAGTCGCAAACATACATATATGTATCATTTGATTTCTTTTCTTCTAAAGGAAAACATGCACTTACCTAACCTCTTCTTGTACGGGTCAACTACTTCAGTAACCAACAGTCCACTAGTTTATACATGGGCTCGTGGCCTCTTGTGAATTTCTTTAGAAAGTGAAAAAAATAAAAAGAAATATGGAGACAAAATGGGGGAATGACATGAACTCTGCAAATGCCATATCAAAAGCTTACAGCCTTGTTACAACGAAGTTTATATTTACATTTATGTACTAATTTAAAAAAACTGTAATTAAGAGTAGCCACATTATATATTGATATGCGAAAACCTTTTTTAATTGTCAAGGTACCTGAACACTAATTATGATATTGAATTTCATTTTAGGCAGACATAAATATTGTAAATTACACTTTTCGTTCTATAATCCCAATATATTTCAATTTTGTATAAATTTAGAATTTTGATGAAGAAGATGTTATTTTCAGTCTGATTTTTCAAAGGATAACTATTTAATGAGGGTCATTATAAATAATATAAAATGTATGGTCATGCTATTGACACGGTTATCTTATAATTGAAAGCAATCAACATACCTCTTTTGTGTTATTAATAAGAGAAATGTAACACTCCTATTTTTCATGAGCCAGGTGGCAAAAATAAAATAAAATGATAAGGGATATAAAAGAATTTATATCATTCTAATCATTGATGACAAATAATGAATGTTACCACTATGCACAACAATAAATATAACATGCGAATAAATCGAGATAATACATAGTTTGAAACTAAATCAATTAAATTAAACTGAGTAAGGGGTTGTTTGTTTTTACCTCTTAAATCTGAATATAAACTATTCAAACTTAAGAGGTACCAAATAGTTTTTTTAATTGATTAAGAGGATAACGACTATTTTTGTCTCTGAATGATTAAGAGGTGAATGAACCTCTAAAGTCTGAATCAGTCTAAATACATCCATTCAGACATAAAAAACAAACATATTTTTCTGACTCAAATTTCAGACTTCAGATTCAGTGCACATATTTCAGATTCAAACTTCAGATTCAAATGGAAAAACAAACGTAACCTAAGTCTCCACAATAATTCAAGTATCAAAACCAACTAACAGAGATAACAACTTTAGAACCCACCACGGGCCCATAAATAAAATCTTCGAAATAATAACTAATGAGAAATACTGAAAGGAAATAAAGATCAGACATCTAAGGATAAATAACTAAATCATCAACTCAATGCAAGTCTGTCCACTCAGCCATGTACCTGAAAATATTTTTAGAAAAAGATTACGGGTAGTACCCCACATTTGTAAGAAATATCTTACTTTACTAAACAACATTAAATGCGACTCATTTACGTCTCTTGTCATCCCATCGATGCTCACATCCAAAATACCTCACCTCACCTACAATTAAGGTACATCCTAGCTAGATTTCTAACTACCACTACACCAAATGTTGTGAATGGTCACCTCCAGGGGGTCACGACCCAAAGCCGTGACCCCCTGGATATGATCTAAATAAGTTAATGTGATGGATAACTTATGAAGTATACTGAACCCACTAGAGTTAGAATAATGGGAAGTCGGGGGTTTATATGACAAGATTAGTTAAGGGGAGGTTAGCTATGTGGGTCACTTATAATTTCGTTAGGCGTGCATATTAGTTGAGGGGTGAGGTAAACTCAAAGGAGTGCGCAACACTAATTTAAATATGGAGAGCATTTGCATTTTTATTTCTTACATTTAAATACACTTGCTAAACATTTTCAAATGTTTTGGGTTCTAACCCTTGCTATAAAATATTTTCAAAACCTTTTTAGGTATCCTACCACAGGGGTGCCAATCTTGATCCTTCTTATAGGGTGCGCAGCTACAGCTTATGTGGATTGCTGTGGGATCTTTGTTTAGATGCTTTCCACATTCTATCTTTAGATATGGACTTTTTCAGTTGTACTTTTACATTCAGTCTTAGCATGTATCGTTATACTTTTATACTTGCACTTTGTGGATGGCTTGTAGTCGATGTTGTTCGACAAACTCTTGTACTTACTTTGTGACACATTTAGTTTATGTTTTTGTATTAGTTTATTTGTTTTCCTAGTATGTCGGTTTGGTTGGATTAATAAAGATAAAAACTGGCATTAGCTTAATGAAAGACTATGTTGATAGTAATTAATGATTTAACGACAGTGATGCTAAGAATGAACCAAATGAAATTCCTGTTTAATTTGGCATATGACTGATCACCCGGTATTTTATTAGGCGGGGTGTCATAACATCATCATCAAAGCGTTCAATGTAATGAACAATCCCATCAAATTCCTATAGATAGATTCCCCACAAATATATAAACACATCTACTATGTCCACAGATAGCACATAAAGCATATAGTTTATCCATGTGTGTAAATAAATACGACATACCCTCTTAAGACAACATATCAGACCATATATTCGCCAAGTTATACCTCATTCGCATATACATAAACCCCACATAAATACATAGGATTAGAACACCAATAAATGAACTAAAGCCCTCTAGAAACTCCCAAGGTCAAAACCATAAATACTAAACCAAAATTTTATATAATCCCTCCTTCGAACCAAGGCTACCCTCTTCCAAGGAGATTTCTTTCATCCCTACTCAACGAACTTAAAGTGACGCTGTAATATAATTCACAATCCAGCCTGCATTTTTATCGATTTTCTTCACACCAGAACGTAAAGGGTCTTCAAACCTAATATTAATCCCAAAACAACTCAATTACCTTCTAAATGGGATCCTAAACATTTTTCCTACAATATATAATCATTATTAAGATAAAATTTAACATTATACCGACTTAATCGTCAATTTCATGTATTTTCTCTATATGCGTTTAACTAAATACAAAATCAATCAACTATCAACATATTCAATCATAATTTCTCACAGTAAGTATATGAATCATCATTATATATCAATCCCTACAATAAATCTAAATAGTTATAGGCATTAAAGATAAACAAATTTAGTTTCTTTCCCTGGGTTATCATAAGATTTAATCCTATAATTTGATTAACTAATTTAAATCATATTAAAAGTTGAACATAAATGAATTACAAGTAATATGTAGTAAAGAAATTTATTCATTGCCTTAAATACAAAATTGGGTCCTCTTGTTAAGTTCTCTAGCTGATTCTCTTGCTCCCCCAATATCTCCTCTGCAGATAGGGTTTTTGTTTTCTAATAAGATATGATAATTATCAGGGTTAAGTTTTTATTTAACCTCTAATTCCCACATGTCTCCTATGAGTATAATTTAAACCTCCAAATAGGCTCAAAACACTACCCATATGCTCCTAAAAGTTAGCCAAAAGTGTTTCCCAACTCTAGAGCCTATTTTGGCATACTAAAAACATCATCATGATCTTTTGTATCTCACATAAACCAATATAACAATACACACTCTCAAATCAAAATAATTAACATGCTATTAATAATTATCAGGTGTTCACATATAATTTAAATCTCTATAATTTTATTTAACTATATCATGCAAATAATTATCATAATAAATCACTTAACTATCATGCACACACAATGACCATGCATATGAGAAATAATAGTGTATGTATATATATATGTATATATATATATATATATATATATATGTATATATATATATATATATATGTATATATATATATATATATATTTGGGGTGTTAAAAGGAAAATATCTTTATATTAGATGGTTGATTTTGGATTACAACATATATAGATTATTTGTGTAGGACATAATGAATAATAAAATATTAGCTCAAGCAATTAAGTCATGTAATTTAGTTTGGTCTCTTCTTCTTCTTTAAATATTCTTAATATGACAAAATTATTCATCCACTTAAAGCAAACTCTCTGTCTCTCTCCTCCCCCCCCCCCCCCCAAATTCTAATTGTAATCCAATCTGAAGTTATAATAATGAACACAACATAAAATAAGTTCATGAAATCACAAATTGACTCCACTAAACTTGTCATAAGTATAGGTCTGAGGTAGTAAAAGGGTGGGTTTTATGAGAGAGACTCACAGTTCAAGAAAGAATTTTGGGTGAAGATTCCAGTGGAGCATGTGTGGGCAATCCAACCTCTTGTGCGATGATAATACGATAAACGTGGTCGATTTATTTTGGGATATGGATTATGTGAGGATGCTCTAGGAAATTTTCGTGTTTTGCGACCATCCGAGCTTATGAATGTGTTTCATACGTAGGTATGGGGTTAGAAGCCGGAGAAACATAGAGGTGGAACTAAAATACCCAATTAAAAATTTATCACTTAGACGAAGATAATATTTTCTTTTAATTCACTTTACGATCTGATAAACAATCCTATGTTAAGGTGGCGGATAGCTTACCAAAATAATTCAATTTAAGTTTTAGCTTCGTAGATTAAACTGACAAATACAAATGTGGAAAGGATAAATAAATAACCTAATAATAGGGTGTAACTAGGAAATCTATTAATGGCAAAAAGCTCACACCGAACCTGATAGAGCCTCATAATGGCAACATATTTTGGTCAAAACAAATGCATTTTAAACAACCTCAAGCCAAAATCTTCTTTGAGTTGAGTACAGAACTCGCGCCAATGAATGAAGCAAAGAGAAACTAGTAAGATGATTGAGCTTCATAAGATTTGAGTTATCCTACAGGTTTAAGGAAGTGACAATATTATTTGTCCTACTCAAAATCTAACAAATTGTGTTTGAGATATCAAAAGGCTTAGTCTTTCTTTAACAAAATGTGAAAGATGGTTTGTTAAAGTATTTAGATGAAGCATAAGACTTTCAAAAGCGTTAAACTCAAGTGAAACAATTATTTCTCAATAACATTCAAGGAGACATTTCTTTAAAAAATTCAGATTTTAAGTTTAAAAAGAAAATTATCTATTTTTTTCTCTCGTTACTGAAAATGAATTTATATGTTGTTATCCATCGTATGCAAGCTATTTTATACATGATTCTATAACGTACTAACATTATTTTATCTCACCAAGGAGGCCCGTATCAATCCCTTACATTCAGGTGGTTGCAAATATGTTTACATAGAAAAGTAGGCAATTGGGACATCAAATATATTGAAAATATCTGTCCAAATCAAGTTCGCTAGAGGCTCGGGAGTTGTTCATAGGTTCAAAGGTATTTTCATATCTCACTAACTTTTTAAGCATTATCAAGAAAGAAATATAAGAGGATGACATAAGGAACTTTGTGGATTGTGAATTGAGATTGGTTAGTGCAAAGTTTATGTTGTAAATAGAGAGCATCCAACGAATATGTCATATTCCCTCCTTACCTTTAACCAAAAAATGGCAATTTTTTTTAAGGGGATCATGGGCTACGGATGATTCTACGAAAAAGTTGTGAGGAGTTGGTAGGGTGCGAGTTCTAGCGACTTTCTTGCTAGATCTCTTCATATGATACAAATCACTACTTCATAGGTATGAATGAGACAACCAAAAGAAACACTTGAAAACTTAATTCTTTTAAATACACAATAGATTCAAAATAGGTTTTTATACAAAACGTATATTAAATATGCATATTGACAATTCTACACAAAGTTAACACATTTTCCATTTTTTTCATTTTAAGCATGTTGTTTGATCATGAGTAAACTATTGGTATCAAAATCTATGTTGCCATCATCCTAAGTGCCATTTTAATGATATAAACAGAATGAATCTATGGATGGGGTTTTAGTTGAAGTCTATAACTTTAAATCTTTTCGAAACAAATAGGTTAGGACTCAACATGCGTTTATGTGCTAAGTAATAAGTCACTCTACAAATTAGAAATCCTTTCACATGTTAGAAGATGTGAAAGGATAAAAAGATAGAAATCCTTCCCCCGTTTTCCTATTAAATGAAAAACTCACAAAAATAAAAATACAAGTTCACACAAAAGACGAAATCCTTTCACATGTTACACAACTTGCTTGGATAAAGGATTAAAAGATAGAAATCACGTCTAAATTAATCACCCGAGACTCGATGGAACAAAACAAGCTCTGGAACATGTTTCTTGTTAAAAACTAACAAAAATATCAATTCATAATCAAACATTAGTCAAACATATTTGATCAAATGAAATAAGTTATAACAATGTAAACATACATGCAATCACTTAAGATATGCTTCCCCTCATTAAACTCCCCCCCAAAGTATACCCCCTAGAAATTATAACACAAAAGTACAAGCCTAAGGATACAAAGTTTCTCTATAAAATATTCATATACACAATCTACTATTTTTATTCCAGGGTAATTCTACTATTTAATCAATTATTAAATATAGAATTAGGTATAAATAAAAAACTATAAACAACGAAAAATGAAGTATTATATATAATATGGTGCAAGGAAAAACAAAGAATGTATAAAACATGAAATGTAACACACTAAACATAAACAAGAGAATGATAATATAAGAAATGAATCACATGACATAATATATAATGACATAAACAATCAACAATGATAAACAAGGCTAACTATATATATAAAAAACCATAATCACATAGCAAAAAATATTCACAAAAATGTACTCAAAGAAGAAAAGTACAAAACAATCAAAGAGTTATGGATTATAACATAGGATCAAAACTCCTTTTTTAATAATCAAGTGTCTCATAAAAAGGAGAAAACTCCGCCTAAGGGGAGAAATCACGTATACAGGAAGTATAATCTACAAAATTTTGGGCAAGCCAAACAAAATAGCCCCACCTGAATGAAAAAAAAAACTAGTTGCCCCCCTTGTAATCCCTCCACAACCTCCATGAAAGAATGAAGAGCCAAGATGTGAAATTATTTCCTTCCCTTCGAAGCACATCCTATTTCTCTCCTGCCAAAACTGTCCAAAGGATACAATGAGGAACTAACCTCCATACTTTCCTATCGCTCTTCCAGCCCCTAGGGGGCCCCTCTGGGGACTTACCCATTGAACGTGGCATAATGATAGAAAGATGTACCACAATCCTCTCGGTACCCAACAATATAAAAGTAGATGGTTAGTAATTTCCTCTACTGCTTTTCACAATCAACATCAACTAACTATCCGTCCCCCCCATATGTACCCCCTTTACCATCAGAATAGACTATTTAACCGCGGCCCATACGAATAAAATAACTTTTAGAGGAACCTTTTCTTTCTGTAGTCCCTTCCAAGGGAATACAGTGCTCTTTGAGCCCCTCAGCTCCGTGTAAAAATTCTTAACCATAAAAATATCCTTCTTACCTCTCACCCATCTCAGGGCATCCTCCCCTCTTAAAAAAGCCATCTAACTCCTCTAATTCCCAGTCTTGAAGTCTGCTTTGAAAGTTTGGGTTCCACATAAATCTATTTTCTCCTTTAAGCATGTGATCCTCCACCAACCCCTCCAACTCCCTACCTAAACGGTACATCCCTGGGAAGAGATCCTCTAATGTGACATCATTTCCCCATTTATCTTTCCAAAATCTAATTTTTATCCCTTCTCCGGAGCTAGAAGTCCGTGAATTGTGCAAATCTCTCCCAAACATGCGATATGTTTTTACATTATTCCAACCCATTAGTAAAATCCCCATTCTTGCGCCCCACCCAAAGCGTAAAAATCCATTCTAGGCCACTATTACTTTCCTCCACAGTTTGTTCCCATCTTTATTAAATCTCAACAATCACTTTCCCAACAAGGTTCGATTGAAATGTTCTAAGGTCTTCACTCCTGCCCTCCTTAAGTGAATTGCAGAGCTCCTCTTAACTCACTAAGAAGTATTTAAACCCTTTCTTGGTCCCTCTTCACAAGGTCCCTCATCAATGTTTCCAATAACTTGCATACTTCACATGGAAGGGGTAAAATCGATATGAAATAAGTTGTCATACTTAATATTATGATATTAATTAGAGTTAGTCTTCCCCTCTTTAACAAATCATTATTCTTCCATCCCGTCAACCGTCTTTTGAACCTTTTAAGGAGTGGGTCCTAAATAGCTCTATACTTGAACTTGTCACCTGAGGGTAGCCCCAAATACATATAAGGAAGTGAACCAACCCTGTATCCAAACATTCTTTCCAATGAAACGACATTCTCTATTTCCCCAATCGGAATGAACTCGCTTTTCCCAACATTGATATGAGGACCCAATATAGCTTCAAAGCAATGTAATAGTAAACCTAATGATCTCATCTGCTTGATGATCGCATCATAAAAAATAATGGTGTCATTTGCAAATAAAAGTTGTGATACCCTGATTTTCTAAGCGTTCAGATTACCAATTTGAAACCCACTAATCCACCCTGCATCGTCCGTCCGACCTATCATTCTTGTAAAGGCCTCTATTAACACTATGAAAAGGAATAATGAGAGAGGATTTACTTGACGGAGTCCCCTGGAACTCGAAAAGATTCTTTCTTGTAACCCGTTTACTAAGACAAAAAATCTAACAAAAGATATGCAAATTTTCATCCACTTACACCAACCTTCCCTAAAACAAATCCTTCTTAACACTCCTAATCCTAACTGTCATAAATTCTCAAAATCATAAAGAAATACCACTTAATTAAGGTCATAATCACCATCATCGTCGTCATCATCTCCCTCTTTGTTGTATTCTCCCCTCGAATTATAAACAACAATTTTAAGCTAGAGAGGGTGTACTTGTTCTCTCATATTTTTTTATCATCTTAACTTGAGATTTAATTTCACCATGAAATTGTAAAAATAGCTCTCTAATAGGTATGATCGAAGCAGGCAAGGCATTTTACTCATTTAAGTCTACATGCAAAATGTCAATTACAGGTTGCGCTACTCATTGAAGCTGACTTGGAGTAAAAATGTAGAGATAAAAATTAATTTGAATGGACGAAGGATCTACCTACAATGTTAATATGGAGAAATTAACATTAGGCTTACAAAGATAGGGGATAAAAAGGACTATAGGATAAGATGGTGTCTCATTTTTTTTTGTATAAGTTCCAAATCATAATGACTTCAACCATCTCTAATGCTTATTACTTAATAATTGGGACCTAAGGTGCTCTAAAAAATGACAAATAAACTTCTATATATCAAGGTGTGAAACTTCTCCCCTTTGGTATTAGTAATATCATACGTGGATGGTACACGGTATTTGCAATATCCATAGAAATTCCTGATATCAATGAAGTAAAAAAAACATTGCTCCATGTCAATAAGATGATTGGTTAGGTTAAGGCTTTGAATCCAGATCATGTCCAAGAAATGAAAATAATATGCATGCATTGATGACAATATATCTTATTGAACCATTTATGATGGTGTGTGTGAATCGAAAGAATTATTAATTATTTTGATGAAAAAAATTCAATTGATGACATGTGCCCTACTGACTATATTCCTTTGAGTAAACATGATCTTTTAGGATCATGAAGATTTGCATATGATTAAGGAGATTCATTATTGCACTATAAGCTTCATGGAAGCTATAAAATATTTCAATTATATTGAACAAGGTAACCATGACAAAGATTTAGACAAAAAATTTTGAGGAATCAAATGGAGAACAATCAAACACGTGTCTCGTTGAAAAAAATTCAACAAAATTTTAAAAATACGAATTAAAGGAATAAATCTAGGACAAAAGCTTAGAAATATTCATAAGATTCTCGATAAGAGCATCAAGGAAGTATCGTGACATAAATAGTTTTAAGAATTCTAAAGCTCAAGAAAATATAAATTATGACTTAAGGGAATGAAGAAATATTCAATGGAAATAAGCATGCACAAAGATACAAGGATCACAACGCTTCACTAAATTGATCAAATCTCCATCAACATGTCAACAAGAGATCACGTGTCTTAAACAAACATTTAAAGATATCAGCACAAAAAGCAACTAAGCAGAAGAGAGATAAAGTCATGTATAGACACCACATTTTAGGACCCCCTAAATCTCTCCTTAGTTCCCTAGCACATCCCTCACTCACTACAAACCCTAGGTCATACTCTGAGTACCGATCTAGAGGCCATCGAGCGCTCTTGAGTCTCGTTTGACTTTAGTCAATTGTATCATAAAAGTGAAAGCTCAATGAATCTTCAAAAGAATCTGAATCCCCTTTTCAACAGTCTGCCCCGTGCATGAATCGGCATAACGGTTAGAATGAATGGACCATCTTATTGATAAAAATTGGTTTGAAGGGCACCGGGCGCTCCCGGCCCCCAATTTGATCCCATTCAACTTCATCGTCAGAGAAAAAGCTCTTTGAATTTTTGAAGGGCACTGAAACTCCTTTCCAACGGTTTGCCCCGTCCATAAAATAGCATAACCGTTAGGATGAACAATCCGTTTTCTCCTAAAAATTGATCCGGAGGCCACCGGGCGCTCCCGGACTCCGTTTGACCAATGTCAACTCTTCAGCTCGAATGATATTGAATGAATCTTTTAACGGAACTGAATACCCTTTCCAATAGTCTTCCCCATGCACAAATCAACCTTAGGATACAGACGAACGAACCGCTTTACTCTTAAAGTTCACCGAGCACTTTCGGCCCCCGTTTGACCAAAGTCAACTCTCTGAACCAAGTGAAGCTCTTTGGAACATTGAATTACCTTACATAACCTTTACATAATAACGACGAGCACTTATGAGCCCTGTTTGACCCAAAGTTAACTCCCAGACTTATGAGCGATCCAAAGGAGTCTTAAAGGTCTTTAAATTACCTATCCAACGATATACCCCGTGCGCGATTTGGACTTATGGACTGCATTTTACGACCTTTTTTTTAACATTCTGCATGAGACATCCAATTGGTAGGTCCATTTCCCTTCCTATCAGCAGTGTTTCTTGGGTTACCTACCGATAAGCAGGGAAAGAACTATGTCGATCGGCAGTCCCCTTACCTTATATAAGGAGAGCTTGAGCTCACTTGGAAGGCACCCCAGATTCATCAATGACAGTGATCTCAGCAACATTCTCCTGCAATCAACAAGGTTTCCATATGTGAAATTCCTTTCCACATTTCATTCCCATCATCCTCATACCCAATTTAGCAAAAATCTCCTTCTCTCTTATCCAACATCCATCCGAACTTGCAATGGAGCTCATCAAGGATGAAGATGAAGCTTCGAGCCTCCAAAGAAGGTTCAAACATTCTTCTCTCTTTAAATTTCTTTATTTTTGCATTAGTTATATAAATTCTTAATTTATCTTTTACATTAGTTCATAGACATTAATAACTCATCCTTTATTAGTTATATTGCACATTATTTATTTTCTATAAAAAACCCAAAACAAAGAAAAAGAGGCTTACACCTACAAATTTTGATGGGATTCTTTATCCTATTTTCTCAAAACTAAAAATATCTTTTCTAAAGACACATAAATAATAAACTCCCCTTTGAATCTATGGTATAAAACCCACCCTTGTGTCGTATGTGAACTACGTGGAGTTTGATGCCTTTATAGGCAATGTTGGCATCTCGAGCTAAAACTCGAGACTCACGTCCCATTTTTGTATTTTCACCCCCTTTTCCTATTTTATCCACACACACACACACACATATATATATATATATATCAGGAAGGCCATAGTGGCGAATATGTTGGAAAATGACTTGTCTTAAGATGGCTATACTGTGTTTGCATGGGTGTTATCATTATCTTCTTGTGCGCTTATGCACCTACCTCTATGTTCCCTTTTTATCCTGTATTATTTCTTGTATATATTTACCTCATAATTATATCACCTCTCACTCACTTTTCACTTCACACACTTGTAAATAATTTCCATGTATACCTCACACTACCTGCACTTGTATATAGGTTCACTTATATCCACATGTTGCACACACCACTTAGAATATCCATGATTAGATATCCCTATCACACACCTTCACTTATCACACTTATATATATTCATGCTCACTCACACCTACCACACACCACTTGTAGATGATCAATGCTTGGGTTCACTACCACACACTCACTTATAGAGACTCAACATCACTCACTCTCATATACCCATGCTTAGTATACTCTTCATGCTCCATGGTAGATTTTTTTTCTTCATAATACTTGTACATTCTAGCCTATTAGTATAGTGCTCAAAATTCCAACTAAAATACTCTTTCCATAATAAACTAATCAATAATCATGCATATTTCACACTACATCACCAAATAGCATGGCTATTGACCAAACACTCACCTTCCATTGGCCAAGTACTTTCGACATATATCAAACGGTTCTCCCCGCATCGTACTGCTTGACCGAAGTCATGACAAGAGGCATATAATAGGGAAATCATTCACGTATGTTGAGTATATCGAATTCTCTCTCACACAAACTGTCGCCACGAGGTGTATGGTGAGGCAATTCGCTTACACTCAGGTATATCAAATAGCTTGTCCACACATACCGATTTCCCTCAAGAGTAAGACATATATCGTGGAAGTAATGTCGAACATGGAACCTTTCCACTGAACCAATAACGGCATACCCTCAGGTCGGTTACTACCCAAAACTCTGTCAAACCTAGGGCATTCATGTTTAAATTACCGGTTACTACCCGAAACTCTATCAAAATGTGAGTTCAACATGCCGTCCAAAATTTTGCTCGATTTTATCTTTTTCAAAATGGGACCCCGTCCATGAGCCTGGAAACAAGTCAATCTGTGTTTTACATATTTTTTCAAACCCAATTTTCTTTGGCTCAGGTCTCGTCTGAAATTTCTTTTTGCATTTAGGTAAACCTAATACAAGTGAAAACATAATAATAATAATAATAATAATAATAATAATTTTAATAATAATAATAATAATAATAATTATTATTATTAGTATTATAATGATAATAATAATAATAATGATACTGAGACTCTTCTCTCATTTTTCCTCCGTCCTTACCCAAAGTATCAAAAACATTTTTCTCTCTTTTTTTATCAAAATATGAAAAGCATTTTGTCTTTCTCTTTCCAAACATACACAAAACATTTTCCTCTTTGATAAATTCCAACCTTTTTTTCCTCTCAGGTTGATCGCCTACCTGACCCTTGGTCTGGCTCCCTATTGGCTTCGATCTTTCTTCGAACTGCCTCGAAGCTCCTTCACTTCTACCGCTACTTCCTACAATTTTGAAATCCACCCTCACCCACTCTCCAGGGATAATGCTAACTAAGTATTGAATGTGCAGCCTGATTTGATGAAGGTCCTAGTCCAACTTAACTCCAAGATTAACAACCTTAAAATCAAGGTTCATGAAATGCAGCAAAACCAGGTCCCCATTCTCAAAGAGCCTAAGTTCCTCTTACCTTGTGCTATGGGTCCGCCTGCACCTGAGCCTATTTGGGTCCCGAAAGAATATCAATACGCTCAGTGTGCCCTTCCTTCCAATGGGCCGCCACTAACCCATCTCCATATATCAAATCTTGCCCAACTAGGGGCAAACCTGTCAGTACATGTTTATCCAAAAGAAGAAGAGTTGAACAGGGTCAAGGAGGACCTAAGGCTGTAGACCAAGGAGTTTGACCAAGTCTCAATCTTCGGGAACTACATGGATTACACCCATATGTCTCCCTACCTTAAAATAAGGATACCGAAAAAGTTCAAATTATCGAACATTGAGAAGTTTGGAGGAAACGGGCCCACAATTGTCCATCTTTGAAGTTACCATCGAGCCATTACTCTCCTAAGTTCCTACAAGGAAATAATGACCTAAATGTTCCAACAGACCTTTAAGGACAACGTTCTTCGATGGTTCCTATCTCTTGAGGAATCCAAAATTAGCAGTTGGAATGTTTCCCGTGAATTCATGTTGCAATACAAGTTCAACGAAGAGTTTAAGGTTTCACGTCTTGATTTAGAACTTCTCAAGTAGAATATCGGAGAAACTATCAGTAATTTCATAGCAAGGTGGAGAGAGAAAGCGACCACCATGACCAACCAACCTTTCGAAGAGGAGCAAGTCAGTATTGTGAAGAAAAACTTCTTACCCCATATTCGAGTAACGATGGGAGGACAGTATTACCCCCATTTCCGAGACCTCCGGGAAGTAGGAGTGGAGATTGAATAAATTCTTGCTAATACTAATGCCGAGCCAAAGAAAGTATCCGAATAGTTCATTCCAAGAAAGTATGAGAAGCCTACTATAATCTCAACCATCAATAAAATGTCATAGTCGGATACCTTTTGGGCACCAGAAAGATGCCTTAATTCCGCTAAAAAGGAATACAATTGGATTCATTCTCCCCTCTCCAAAGTCAACTTAGACCTATTATTTCGAAATCTCATCATGCCATTTGACCCTCATCCATTATTCAACCCACTTTCCAAAAATTTCAAACCCGACGCCCATTGTGATTCCCATCAAAATGTCGGCCTTACCACCGATTAGTGCTTCCATCTCCAGAACATAATCCAAGGTCTTATTGATCGGGGTATCATCGCCCCACCAGCCAATCCTAAATCAAACATGACTCACAATCCACTTCCAAATCATGCATATGATATCTTCCTAAAAAATGATTCGGAATTCGACCATCTACCCAGATTATACCCAACAAATCACCCTTATACTTGTATATTCACCTCAACCCTTTAAAGTTTGCCAATATTTTTTCCTACACCCTACCTACTTTATTAATCAAGCCCTGTAATTACTTATAAGAGAATATGCCATTCATACTCGTTTTGAAGGGAAGGATATAGAATTTCAAGCAGTACTAATCCAACTTCTTGAGTTCGGGTTGAAATTTCCCTCATAAATCACCATTGACTTCCAGAAGTTTAGCACACTGTTCATGGAAGCTCGGAAGTGGGCTCGAGAGTCAGATAATTGGGTGGTTCCCATTGACAAAGTAAGTTTGGGCGATGCAGTACAGATCATGGTTGGCTTATTCCGACATACCAATGAGATTTACAGTATATTTGAGTTACTTGATTCCTTAAAACTATAAAGGCGATTAGTCCCTTTACTTATGCATGTCCCTGTTGAGTGGGAGGATCTATATGAAGAAGCCATTAAGGTTGTAGAATGCATTAACTTATCGTGGAATAATGACATTGTTGCCACGGAATGGGGGGACGAGTTTGATAACTTAGATAAGGAGCCAAGTCAGGAAATGATCAGTCCAACATTCGTCTCACATACACTGGGGATGACACTCTACATGATCCACTCAAGTGCTAGCTCGCTGGACCCATCCATTCAAATCAAGGATGCTGATACACCCCTCCTTAACTAGAAGGATATACTAGTTCCACCTGTTGAGATACAACCCAATCCAAATGTTTGTCCTATTTCTTATTCTTCTGTTGTTCCTACTTGTTCTGATCAGAACGTAATTAAGACCTCCTTCAATGAGGTTCTCAATACTATTTTTCTTGAGAATGAAATAAACGAAGATTTTATGTATCTTATTATGCCTTATATCAATTGTCTTGATTCTAATCAAAATCTTAATGATGATGATTTTACAAATGAAGAATTCCTAATTGATCTGAATAAGGTTAATAGAAAATAACATAACCGAGTTCAAATTAATGAAGATAAAACTATTGTTATCTATCTCGATTCTAGTAACCAAATGCGCGAGATTATAATAAATCCCACCCTTAACTAGCATGGGCTCGCTCAACTTGAAGAACTACTGAAGGAATTTATGGACGTCTTTGCATGGTCTTACAATCACATGCCCAACATTGAGCTTGAGATCGCTTATCAAGAGATTCTAAGTCTCTCAGAATGTAACCCGGTTAAAGAGAAACTATAAAAGCTCCACACCAAATGGTCTCTCAAGGTTAAAGAAGAGGTGGCCAAATAGTTGAACATAGGCTTAATTCGGGTGATCGAATATCCCACATAGTTATCCTGCATTGTACTCATGCCAAAATTAGGAGGAAAGGTCTGCATGTCTATTGATTACCGAGATTTGAATAATACCTCTCTGAAGGACAATTGCTTACTGCCCAATATCAACATGATTGTGCGCAATACGACCATTCACTCTCTCAAGTCATTCGTTGATAGGTTTTTTGAATACAATCAGATCAAGATGCACCCTGATCATCAAGAAAAAACCGCATTCATCACCCATTGTGGAACATTCTGTTACACAATTATGATGTTTGGTCTAAAAAATGCAGGGGCTACCTACCAAAGGTCTTCCATAACCATCTTGCATGATTTGATACACAAAGAAGTCGAGATCTACGTGGATGATATTATTATCAAGTCTAAGACTCGGGATGGTTATATTCCCTCTCTTCGAAAGTTCTCTGAACGACTGCGGTGATACCTGATGCAACTCAACCCCAAAAATGTGTTTTTGGTGTTACCAAAGGAAAACTTTAGGGATTCATAGTTAGTGAGAAGGGGATTAAAGAAGACCATGCCAAATTGAAATCCATACTCAAAATGCCTCCATCCCAAATAGAGAAGGAAGTTCGAAGATTCTTGGGAAAGTTACAGTATATCAGTCGGTTCATCAACCAGTTGACTTATATTTGTGAACCCATCTCCAAAATCCTCCAAAAGGATTCCACTAAAGTATAAAATAAAGCTTGACTGGAAGCCTTTGATCTAATTAATTAGTATGTTACCCGACCTCTGGTACTCGTGCCACCACAACTTGGTTTCCCTCTACTCTTATACTTGATCATAACAAACATCGCAGCTGGGGCTTTTCTAGCCCAATACATTGAAAAAAACCCGTAGATACTACACCAAAATGCTAATTGTGTGACTGCCTTTTTGTGACTCCTAATGGGTGTGACAAACTTATCACTCCCGAGAGCAGTCACTAAATTATTTGTAACTCCCATTAGGGGTGATAAAATGAATAGGTAACAAAAAAATTGAGTCACTTAATTTGTCACCGCTGATGAGAGTCACAAATGTTACCATATAATTAATTTATGACTCCTATAAGCAGTCACAAATTTATAACTGTCACAAGTAGTCACAAATTTATAAGTAGACTTACGTTATGACTCTTATGAGTAGTCACAAAATTATAACTTCTTATAGTAGTCACAAATTTGTGCATAAAACTTAATTTATAACTCCTATTGACATCATAAATTTGTAACCGCTCCCATCAGTCACAAATTTTAACAAACTCAATTTGTGACTGCTATTAAGGGTCATCAAATTTTTGAGGTACTTTGTGTTCCCTTTTCTCTCTCTTCTCATTTTGTTGTAGGTGAAGAACTCCCGCCCTCTTCACTCTATCTCTCTCACCCTCTCTTGCTAGAATAGAGGCTTCAGTATCAGGTGAGCCACAAGTAACCTTATTCTTTGATATCTCATTATTTATTTAGATCTCAATATGATTTACTTTGTCGAATTACAACTTCACACTGTAATTCATCTACTTAATGAGACCTGTTTGCTAGTTTAATCGAAGTCATTTTCTAATCTCAATATGTTTGCAATGTTGAATACCTATTGTTGAATTAAATTTAAAGTTTATCTTAAGGTTTGAGATTGTGAAAGAGTGAGTGCTAAGTGAAAAAGACACTTCTTTTATATATCTGTAAGTTTTGTGATATAAATTCATTTAGAGGCGTCAATTAGAACCTCAAGGTCCTATAGTCTATTTAAGGCAATAATTATCTGTTTAATGCCATTTTTCTGTGTGAATGAATGTAAGAGGTAATTTTATCCATATAAGTGTCCCCCACTCCCCTGCCTCTTTAAGAATGAACTAAAATATAGGCTATTAAATAGTATCTAGATGGATGCTTTTACTTTGTCATACTTCTATCTTCATGTCAATACTGTAGAGTTTTATAGCAAAAATAAAAGATTCAAGAGATTAGGGAAATATGTGAGTACAATGACCACAAGTCTAGAAGATATGACTTGTCAATCTCGAGGGTACATGCCAAAATAATAATTAATGTATCAAAATGAAGCTCAAGAGATTAGTTCATATATTTAGTTCGTACCAAGTTTCTTAATGATTTATTGTTATTCATGTCCGAGAGGATGTCTTTTTATTTTAAGGTATTTATTAGCAAGGCATGGATGGTGATGGAAATGATGAGTATCAGTACAATTTTGAGTTTACGGAGCAAATTGAAATTTATAATTATATATGTCACAATATTTTTAAAAATACTTATGTTTTTTTCCTTGTCATATCTTCCTCTCTTATTCACTGGGTCTATTATTGTAGATTTTGATTTTGCTCAGAGGCTTTATCTATTTTTCTCCTTACTCAGGTGGACATGTAGTGGTGCTTCTGTACCTTTATAGGGTTGACTGTTTTCATTGTAGATGGTTTTCCTCAAGTTTTACTGCCACTGGTGTGTTTGGATGCATGGCACTAACTGATAAGCTAAAGACACATGCACACTATTTTTGCCTAGTTTGTTTTTGTTTTACCCTTCCCTATAGCATTTCTTAATAGATGGCATACTCTGAATTGTCTGTTGTTTCTAACAACACGAGGCTAACACTCCTATCCTGTGAATTTCTATTCAAATCCAGTGTTCTCTTTTTCGTGATCAATTTATATACATATCACATTCTTTTGTGATCATTTGATTTTTACCATTGATGATGTACTGAGAAATTGCTCGAATCCCAATAATGAGTTAGTTGTATTGGAGAATATTTCTCCCACAAATGATAAAAAGAAAACTCTAACGTCTGTCCCTTATAATGCATAAAGAAATTCCTCGAGTGGGAGCCATCATTGTGATATTTTAAGTGAGCTTATAACATCAAAGGCGAAGAACTGTGATGATGTGGAGCCGTGGCAACCTTCTGAAAGGCTCCCTTCAACAAGAAAGTTGTTTGATTTTTCTATTTTATGTGGATTTGGCTTTACTTTTATTATAAGGATTTATTTATAATTAAGTCATACTTTTCAAGAAATTTCTCCAGCTTCTCAGGAAAGGCTGGGTTTGGCAATGAATTCTGTTGAGTTATATGAAGGCCTAGATCGTCACAGTAGGTCACAAATGGGATCATATAAGGAAATTTCTTCAATTGCTCACCCATACAACATTTTTGTATTATTCTTTGTGGTCCAATTTATTCCCTGGGAGTGGAAGGAACATGAGGCAGTGCCTCTTTCGCACAACTTAAGAGAGAATTTTACTTTTCATTGACACTATTACATTTTTGAACAAGATATTCATCTCCATAATGTTTGAGGCTCTGGGAATTGGCGTTGTTTTAAACTTTTATGACCTTTAGTCCCCAATGCTCTTAATTTGTTCATACTGAATTGGTTCTTGAACTAAAATTTTATTTTTATGTTGTATTTGTAAGTTATATCTTTAATGGGCTATAAACGTTTTAGAATGCAAGGGGAAACTTTCATTTAGGGAACAAACTGATAATAAGGTTTCATTAATGGATGATGAATTTCGGGTTAGTCGTGTCATTTTCGGGTCGCGTTGATTTTTATTATAGTATAAGTTTTGGGTACTCTTAAATCTATACAAGCTAATCGGGTCATGTTTGGGTCATGTTCGGGTTATTACCATAAACGGGTTATCGGGTCAAAAATCGCCAGCTCTAGATGAATGTGCTAAATTATGTGTAAACCCCCAAGGACCTGGACAAATCATTTCTCCCAAAGTTGGTATACTCCCCAAAGAGATACTTAAGAAACCAAAAGCTAGTAAAAGAAGTTTTCCTCCTCTTTCTCGTTCCCTTCCTCGTCTTAGCACTGGATGCACCTCCATCCGTGGATGTTCTGAGAGTGCTATTGCATTCTCGTAGCGGAAGATATAAGATATTAATGCTCTTGTAATGAAGCTCATGACTAAATTGAAGTCCATGAAAGAGATTCTTGAACAGAAATTACTCTATGAAACATACTGTAACACGGCCTTGAAAAATGACACATATGAGGTATGCTAGTCGACAGACACACATCCTACTTCTTTAGTTAAGTAATGTAAGCTTTATTTGTAACCAAAACCATCAACTCTCTTGTTTTGATAAAAGGAAGAACTCTTTTCCCTCTTCTATCCAAATAGGGGCAAATGAAACGTTTAACTATCTAAATACATGATATCAGTGAAAATGAAACGTTTCATTTTTCCCTGAAAAGACCAACATACCCTCACTTAAATACATGATATGGGTGAAAATGAAGCAATTATTATGTTAATTATAAGTCTAAATGCTGTAATGATCAACCCTTTTGATTTCCTGCCATATTCACTTTTGCTGTTAGAGCATTTTCAGGTTTACATTTTTCTCAATTTGAGACTAACAGTTGCAATTCAAAACATTTATCTAAAACACAGTGACTTATCAACTTTGTGCCGTGTTAGATGGCATTGGGAAGGGCCTTGACCTTTGATTTGATATCACTGAGATTGTTAAACCATGAGTGAAGTTCAAGGTTCTTTTAGTCAACAAAATGATCTCATGTATAGATTTAGGATCCTTTACAATTGCATAAACCCTTGTGGGGACACCTTTTTAGTTGGGTCCTGACCATTCGGCTCATAGGGTTTACACGTGCCCTCGGGATAAGTCTACTTGAAGTCCCGAATACATCGATTTATGATAATATATATAGACATACACACTATTAGACTCTCCAACATTCCTAAAGAAAATACCTTAACATTTTGGTGTAAACAAGTGAAATATCGATGACAATTAGTGGAGGTTATCTCCTTTATGGATAAAAATCATTTACACAAAGCTCACCAAAAAATCATTCATTTACACCCTGACCCTATTCATCTTGACAAAAGTTCATCATAAAATGCATTCATTTACCCCCTCAAAAAATGGTATCTTCGTTAAAAATGTTGAATGAGGTATGTTGGAGGTATAGACTTACATATATATAAATATATATAACTTTGAACTCTCGGGCTTAGGTATAATAACTATTTTTCTCACATGTATTAATTCTTTACCATGTAGTTATGCATTGGAGCTGCTAAGGTTCCGTGAAGCTGATATTGAAGTTGTTCGGAAGGCAAAACTCTTCAACTATTTGTTGAAATTTTAATATCTAGCTATTCAATTTCCATTTTTAACAGTTAATTGGTTTAAGTGCTTCCAACCTTCAAAAATCAGCTGGAACATGCAGTTCCATGCATTATGCAACTTATTCAGACATATGCTGATAGAGTTGACAACATTGCAAATATTATCTAGAGATTCGTGGAGATCATCATTCACTCAATGACTTAATTCTGAGTGTTTAAAATGGTTTTACACCTCATCATTAACTCTATCATAAATTGTTCCCCATTTTATTTTATTTCATTTACAGGAACAAGGTGATTTAAAGATTCGAGTTCGAGCATTAGAGTTTAAGGGATTTTTCCAACGTGTATCTGTTGTCCAAAAACAATAGTGAGTGAAAATTTATCTTATGCCAGATCTGCTTTATGTTTTGTGTGTAGAGATTCGTTGGGTTATCTTGTTGATGGCCAAGCGATTAAGACTTCTTGTGCAAGATCTGCTTTATATATGGGAACCCAAGATATTTGTTTGGCCTCATAATTTTTTGTTGATAAACAATTAAGAAATGTGATTATTGAATCAGAATCTCATACCCTTGTTTTGCGGGTTTTTAATCCTAACTAAGTTTGTTGGGAAATTAATCAGGTGGTTAAGAAGATGGAATACCTCACCATAGATCAAATGGCCACCTAGTTCTCCTACTTCCATAAATCGAACAATAAGTATTAGATAGCTTTCTTATTTCCAACTGGACGAGCAATATACCTTCTACATTGGATAAGATGCTAAAGTCTGATTTCCAGTGAACAGGGGGGTCATCTATTTAAGATTATCTCATGAAATATTTGATTCTTGATAAGTATTAGATAGCTTTCTTATTTACTTTGGCTATTGTAGGAAGAGAAAAGATAGCTATTTCATTTATTTAATGCATTGTTTTGAGATAGTATGGGATAACTCATGAATAGGGACTAGTTTTGTAGATGAAACTCGATTCCTACCATATGTTTGAAATATTTTGGACAAGACCCCATGATAATAAAATTTTAAATATTTCACATTTTTTTTATAAAACTTCACCAATTAAAATGATTATTTGGTTACTATGCCAAATTCATATAATTACAAGTTATAATTTATTATAGGACATTTTCCTCCATTTCATCATTTTTTTTCTGTAGACTAATTAAGATACAGTAGCTGATGTAATCTTAATCAACCTTGCAACAATTCTATCTCTCAATTCAATCCGGGTAAGTTTTTTTAACTTCAGTTTAAGCTCTATTTTTTTCCTTCTTTCTATCTGTCTCTCCATCACTCTATCTCTCTCTTTCTGTATATGTGTTTCATGCGAGGACTACCTCTCTTAGGGGAATATTTCTTATGTGCATTTTTCCATCTTTCATATTCTCTTTGGCATTCTAAAGGTTAAGAAATTAGATGAAAGAGAGAAGTTGATAATTGGAACTGCTTAAACAAATGGTGATATGATAATTTTCACTACATGAATGTAGTATATTTTATAACCTTTTACTAAACTTGGGAATTATTTTACCTTCTAAGTCTTTTCAATAATTTTTTTTATCAGCATAGACTTAAATTGGAACTTCAAAGAAAATTTTCCTGAAGTAGTTGGTGATATCAGAACTTGGTTGAGTAGAATGCAAGACTACTTAAAAGATATAGAAGACAAGGAGAGTGACGTGAGGTTCAAAGATAAAGTAAAACTAATTCAAGAAGGTGCTTATCGTATTGAGGATATTCTTGATGAGTTTATGCTTCATGTACCCTTGGTATGCTTCATAGGCTTAAGAACTTAAAGAAATTATGGCCTTCACTCCACAAAGTCTCTTCTGATATACAAGTTCATTGCCTTTTGCCCCTTAATGTCTGTACAATTTGTCACTGTTCAGACGGAGTACTGCACCAGAGTTATTAAATTGTGTAGTTTGAATTACACAGCTACCATCTTCATATCCATTAGAAATTGGATGCTTCTTCAATAATTTGTATACATACTAGCTTGAAAACTTATTAATTAATCATAATCTGTCATCACTCATCATTTGTTCGAATGGAGAGGATTTTTTTTAATTCTTCAATTGTTGGAATGGAGATCTAATAACTGTCTTCTGAGTCTGGCATGTATTGTCGTAGAGTTCTCTCTTATCTCATTACTATATTAATTAAGGCGCAAAACGATGCAATTCCGGTGCGCAGTTGATAAATTTATAGTTCTTCATTTGTTGGAATGGAAACCTTATTAATTAAAGAGCACAACGATTCAGTTCAGTATAATTCTCTCTTATCTCATTACTTTTATGTTGCTTCTGTTCATTCATTTGGTTTATTCATTTTTTATGCAACTTATTAATTTTTGCATGATTTGTATACTAAGATGCTTGATAAGCTTAATTGATTATTGAGCAGGTGATAGTCAAGTCTTCATCTAAGGTTCTTGAGCAGGTGATACTTAATTAGATGATCAGCATTGTATTATTAATATGTAAAGGAAATTATGTAACATCGTTGTATTATTCTGAGTGAAGGAGAAACTATTCTGCGTATTTCGAACAACTAGTTGAACGTTTGGCATAATTGAACGAAGATTGTGAAAAGTATGTAGAAGTGAATACTCAACTACTTGCTGTCATATGACATCTCACTGACACTTTTCATTCTTAAAATACACTGTTTAGAATTTTCAGAATCTTTTGACAGAATGTTGTGAGTACTTCTTTTACGAGCAGTGGTAATATATGAGAGATTTGGGTTGGAACTTTTTTATCGAGTTTTATTGGTGACAATTTCTCGACAGTATTATTAGTGTAACTAACAGTTACATTTTATTGTTTACAGGAATACACATGGCATACCCAGCATACATAGTATTCAAGGGACTAAATCCAGGTGTTTGCAATTTGTGGCAAGCAACACAAGCACACGTCAATGGATACAAAGGAGCCCCATAAAAATAAATTTGAGTCCAATGAACTTGCTCAACATGCGTATTCCGAGTACACGAGGGAGGATATCACCACATCAATACCCCACATGGTTAATATACCTAGACTTCACGAAGCCCTTGTCTAGTTTTAGAATGGCCGGTTGATTACCACGATTGTGTTGTTATTTTTTTTAGTTTATTTTTTATTCTGTGTTCATTTTGTACTTGGTGCCAAGAAGGGGTTGTTTGATGTTAAATTAAGTTTAAATAAGTTTTATGTGTACTGGATATTTGGAATATTAGAAATATAAATGAAATGTTATAAATTTTTTAGACTTGTTACATGTCCATGCTATTTATTTTACTCTCATCATTTCATCATTGTGTGAAAATATAAAGATATTTGTAACAACTTTTATCACATTTAACCAATTCAATTTTTGTAACCGTTAATAGCAGTCACAAATTTGCCACTAATGTGCTTTTATCACATTTAACCAATTCAATTTTTGTAACCGTTAATAGCAGTCACAAATTTTCCACTAGTGTCAATTTTGTAACTGCTAATAGCAGTTACAAATATAAGATTCGTAACTGCTGATAGCAGTTATGAATATTAGATTCGTAACTGCTGACAACACTTACAAATATTATATTCGTAACTGGTGACAGCAGTTACAAATTGGGGTCACTACTCATAACCCCCATAGGGGTTATAAAAATTTGTGACTGTTGTTAGGAATTACAATTTTTCTTTTGTCACCCCCTAAATTATGACGGTAAATAGCAGTTATAAAGGTCACTTGTGACTGCTAGCAGCACTCATAAATCTCCCATTTTGGTGTAGTGAGAGAAAGGGTCATCTACTATGCCAGTTGGGAATTAGCTGGGTAAGAAGTCAACTACACTACCTTGAAGAAAGCATGTGTCGTCCTTGTCTAGGTCACTCAAAAGTTACGGAACTACATGCTCATTTTCCCCATTAGACTTGTATCCTAAATGAATCCTACTAAATACTTTCTCTAGAAACCTGCACTGTATAGCCAAATGGCTCGATGGTTAATGCTAATAGACTAGTAAGATATTGCGTATGTCACACAGAAAGCCATAAAAGGGAGAGCTATCTCTGCCTACCTTGCTGACTACCCCATGGACGAATCCAACATTTGGATCTCCAAATTCCCAAACGAAGACATACTTTGCACCACTTAGGAAAACCTCTAGTGGAAAATGATCTTTCATGGCGCAACCAACAAGAAAGGATACGAAATTGAGATACTCTTAATAGTCCCCGATGACTTCCACACTCCCATTACCATCAAGCTATCTTTCCCTTGCACCACCAACATGACCTCTCCCTGGACGTTCTCCACATGGGGCATCAATATCATAGGTAAAGTTACACCCAAAGCCTCTAATGGGCATGAGTTCATCCAAAAGAATATCATCTTCCAATACGGGGTCCTGTACGAGCTAGTGTAAGACAATATGATAAATTTTAAGGTAGAAATCACATAATTGGTCGATGAGTACGGGATTCAGAGATATAAATTTTCTCCATACTGACCACAAACCAATGGTACAGTTGAAGCTACCAATAAGAACCTCAAAGCAATCATCAACAAGATGATCGAGAGTTATTGAGATTGGGCCGATTGGACCCTTTAAACCCTTTAGGGCTGTTGCACACCAATTTGATTATCTAATGGGGCTACCCCATACTGTCTAGTATATGACATGAAAGTGGTCCTACACATTAATCTAGACATAACTTCACTACATGTGATGCTTGAAAGAAAGTCAACGAAGAAGACTAGCATCAAAGCCATCTTGACGAGTTGTCTCTCTTAAATGAAAATAGGCCAAAGGTTATGTATCACATACATGGATACCATCACCGGATAGCACAATCTTTCAACAAGATATTCAAGGATCATGGTGTCCAAGAAGGGGACTTAGCCCTAAAATAAATCATATAAATCGTCTGGGACCCCGAGGAAAATCGAAGCCAAACTGGAATGGCCCCTATATCATGAAGAATATCTTGTATGGTGGCATCGGTATGCTCACCGACTTTAACGAAGAAGATATGGCCCATCCAGTCCATTTGGGCCGTCTCAAGAAATTATACACTAATTTCAAAATCTTAGCGATCTACGACTCCTCTCATCCCCCTTCTATTCAAACAAAAATTCTTCCTTTCCCTCTACTCGAAACTACATGGGGCCTGATCCTCTAAAATAGTCTTTTTCTTTCAACAATGAAACTAAAAAAAAATTTAAAAACCCCAAAGGTATGATGGAAGCTCGTACACTTTACATGGGCATGGTCCCTTCTTATTCACAAAATGCTATTCTTTTCTTACCTTCGAGAATGATAATTTATTTGATCATTTATATGAACAAAAGGATTATGTATGCATTAGAGACTGGTATAGATAATTCAAATGTAAAAATCAACAAGGGTCACAAAAATATAATTAAAATCCTTTTTATTCCATTTTGGGAAAATCCAGCATGATTACAGGAAATATCAGCATAGGGAGTCAAACAACTACCCCCGCCAACCTAACTACTTCTAAACAAACTAACAAATCTTTCCCAAATTTATTCCCACTTACCAAAAACAACCAAACACATCCCAGTCATACAAAAGCTTCACAAATATCAGCACCTTCATAAAAGACCCTACCCACAACTACTAGAAGATCCACCCCCATCATCATCTGCATCTTAAGGCCCCAAAACATTCACTGCCTGGATAAAATGCCGAAGGCGCTCCATGGAATTGTAAGCCCAGACCAGCCAATAGAAAACCACTATGCCCCTCTCCATAATGTCAAACATGGAAAACCATCTCTGCCCAATCTCCTCAACTAACCTCTTACCCACTACCCTCTTCCACGTCCATTTCATGTAGTCTTCACAAACATGCCAAACCCTACCAAAAGATTGGGAAGGGTGGGTTAATGGACGATGACTCTCCAACAAAGAGCTTAACTATATGCACATGCCTTCCGTTAAATCCTCTACTGGAAAGAAGTTCAGGGTATGAGAGGGAACAATCTTCGCCCATCCGACTTGATGAGGAGTCGCTAGGGAAAATAAAAGGAGGACCGTTGAAGGCCAACTAACTAAATATATCAGTATTCCCCCAGTTCTAGAATAGGCTACAACTCCTCCCATAAGGGTACTGACGAGCTTAAACATCGAGCCTTGTACTCCAAAAACCAATTTACTCAGTTCTCGATGTTTAAGCCAAAGATGATTAGGAACAACTGCCAAGGGATATTCGGGGGGACTTCCAAATGGAATCTCTCAGACCAACACATGAACAACATGACAGAACTTCCTCTCAAAAAACTAAAACGGCCTTCCCGCCAAGCGTCTAGACCATTTAGGGTATCTGCCAGTATCAGTGCCGCAGGATGGTGACGATATAAAATCCACACAGTAATGGCATCCAATTGAGTGTCCACAAGTAGGTCCTCAATCACCAATAGTAGATTCAAAATTAATCTAAAGGCAATGACTCAGGTATGGCTGACATCATTAACATCCCGCTAACGCACAGAGTACAAAATAGTTGGGAGGGAGATCATTCCTCCCGTAATCAATGACCGAGCTACCAAAGGAAAAATGTGGAGAAGTCCTGCTAAAAGCTCTTGAGGAGATCGAGAGAATTAAGGAATGGCCACCACCACACTGGGATGTACCCCCAACATAGTAAAAAACTCCTCATAGGTCGTTCAGACATCGTTCAAAGCCAAAACAAAAACATGATCCTTGGGATACCAAAATCTATTTATTGCCATCAGTATGTTCCAATTGATGGGCCGGTTGCACCATAACAACACCCGACGATGGTTGATGGTTTCATAGTCTACTTTGTATGAATATATAAACTCTAAATTATTGAGAGAAGAGGAAAATTCTGCACTTATGGGAAGAGACATTTTGAAAATAACAAGACACAAGACGAGAAATAAAATGTGAATGGGTGAAGAAACCTCCCAAACTTACTCCCTTTTCATACTTGAAAAATTGGTCTAAAACTAAAGAACCTACAAAATTCGAATGGAAGACTACCCCCATAAAGTACTAAGTAGCTGAAGAAAGTGAAATCAAAGCTTTGGGGTGATTTGACTGGACTGACCAGTTGAGAGGCTAATAAGGGGCATGCCTATAGGAATTCCCCTATGTTTAGAAAATTCCATCTTTTCTTTTTGTCAAAATAAAAAAAAAGATAAAAAATAATATTTATTTCAAAGAAATTCAGGATTTCATTCCTATATTTTTACACATCCGGCCTTAAAAATGAAATTTCTCTTGAGTAATCCTAATCCTTTTTATGGTATGAGCAGCAAAGTAAAAAATGCATGTAGATTAAGTCATTGAAAGAAAAGATAAATAAATAAAACCCCATCCATTTCATATATATGTTTTTATCATTTCATCTTTTATGAAAAGAAGAAGAAAACAACGGGACTCATCTCGATATCCTAAACTCTCTCTAGATCTCTCTCACCCCCTAGGATCCCCCATCCCTGTGACATGTGTGCGTACTTTGATGACGAGCTAAGGAGCCTCCGCTACCTGATCCAAATCCATCCTTAGAAGAAGAAATGGCATAAGACAGGAAGGAACCGGTATCGAATCCCTGATATGAGCCATCGCAGATGCCACCCATTCTTAGATGTCCCTCAGCTAGGTAGTTGACACACGAACATACTGCAGGAAAAATAAAAAGGGAAATCAATCATTCTAAAAAAAAGGAAAAATTCGAAAGATGAAGGACAAAGTGATGAATAAATATACCTCCGGCTAAAGGACGTCCTCCGCTAGCCCCAAGACCGTCGAATCCATCGCATTAGGGCGATGCTGTATACTCACTAATCCCCCTCTAGGCAATCGAATATTATATCAAGGAAGAGAAAGATAGAGAAAAGTAACTTCTGATTTTGATGCCGCTGTTGACGTCAACTTATAACCAGTATTGTGGGAAGAGACAACTAGCCGAATAATACCACTGCTTGAAGCCGTAGGAGGCGAAGGCATATTCACCACATTGTAGATACATGACAATATCAACCAACTCATAACGAAGTCAAGGTAGTCATAAGTCACCCTCGTGTCCATGTATGACGAGTAGGGCTCACCAATAATCATTGTCGCTCAAGCCTCCTTCGACATCTATTGAACCCACCTCATATACCTCGGGGGCATTATCAATGGGATCACCACCTCGTACTCCACAATCTGTTGGACTACTCTCTCTCTCAGATACTAGGAGTAGCCAAACTCACGTGCCATCAACCGTCGCATCTGCGCATACTAACCCGTTACCCCCGTATATCGAGGAGACATCCTTAAAGGGTAAAATCTAGTCACCTACATTCTCAAAAGAGATTCAAAAATCCTACCCAATCCTTCTGGCACCACATTCGACATCTACGATCCACATTTATCTAAAAACCCTCACAATGAATCCCTAGTAGCTGATGAACCACATACCAATCGAAACCTATCTGTTCCTCTGCCCAAGGAAACACAAAAGACCATACCACTGGCAGCTAACAAATCCTGACACCCTCTGATCATTAGTATCCCTGAAATTTCATACAAAAAATCCTAGAAAATTCCAAATATTCCCCCAAAATTCCTAAAATTGCCAAAAAAATATTGGAACATTTCTTCATTAAGAATATAATTTTTCAAACTCCAAAATCACCAGCTAGATTAATAATTCACTTTCTCTCCAGCTTAAACCCTCCGAATTAGTGCACCCGCAAAGAGCATTACAATTCCCCAGTGAAATCTCGAAAAACTTCATCCTCGACATAAATCAAATGCCTCTTTAGTAGAGCTACCCATTTTCTAGTAGAAATTCCCAAATTTTCTCCTAGGAAAATTATAATTCCCTCAAACCGAGCTAGAATCCTTAATCGTACATTCTCTCCCTAGTAATAGATTCCCCCGTGAAATCCTAAAACCTCATGTTATCAATTGTTTCCCCAAGTGGAACTTCCAGACTAAGAATTCCAACTGATTTTAGAGGACATAATCCTGAGATAAATATCTATTCCCCAGTAAAGTCTATAAAAAAGGAAAATTTAAAAATACCCTAGGTAAGATATTCCCCATGCCTCCACTTAAGGTCCTCAGAATTGACCTCGACCATCAGAATTGGTCGCTCTCAATACAAGGTCCTCATAATTGACCTTGACTCTTAGAATTGGTCTCTATCTACTTAAGGTCTTTAGAATTGACCTCGACCCTAAGAATTGGTCACTTTTAACTTAAGGTCCTTAGAATTGACCTCAGCCCTCAGAATTGGTCGCTCCTAGTTAAAGTACACAAAAATGATCTCAACCCCTAGAATTGACCTCGACCCTCAGAATTGGTCACTCTCTACTTAAGGTCCTAAGAATTGACCTCGACCCTCAGATTTGGCCGCTCCTCAAGGTCCTCATAATTGACCTTAACCTTCAAAATTAGTCGCTCCCACTTAATGTCCTCACAATTGACCTCTACCCTCAAAATTAGTCGCTCCCAACTTATGGTACTCATAATGTATGTCGACCCTAAGAATTGGTTTCTCTAACTTAAGGTCCTCAGAATTAACCTCTACCATGAAAATTGGTCGCTCCTATATTAGGTCCTTTGAATTGACCTCGACCCTCAGAATAGGTTATCCCCAACATTACCTTAGGTCATCATAACTGACATCGACCCTATAAATAGGTTATCCTCGTAACTTTGGTCTGCAGAATTGACCTCTTTTCCCAAAATATCACGTGGTGTATATTCGACGACTTTACTTGTTCCAAGCTCACCCGTCGAGGGCCTCTATAGAAACTACATTATAGGATAACCCTAAGTCTCTCATTAGGTCCCTATCACCTCCCCAATTCACTATAACCCCTAAGTCATACTCTGAGTACCGATCTAGAGGCCATCGGGCATTCACGGAGCTCATTTGACTCTAGTCAACATTATCGTGAGAGAGAAAGCTGAATGAATCTTCTAAGAGCTCTAATACCCTTTTTGATGGTCAACCCCATGTAAAAATTGTCATAACAGTTCGAATGAACGATCCATTTTACTATCGAAAATCGATTTGGAGGCCACTGGGCGCTTCTGGGCCCCAATTTGACCCTAATCAACTCCATCATGAGAGTGAAATCTCAATGGATAATCAGAGGGAACTGAAACCTTACCAATGGTATGACTCATCTGGGAAATGGCATAACCATTTGGATGAATGATCCATTTTCCCCTAAAAATTGATTTAGAGGCTACTAGGCGCTCCCAGACTTAGTTTGACCGAGGTCAACTCTTCAACTCGAATGGGACTGAATGAATCTTTAAAGATAACTTAATACCCTATCAAATGGCCCATCCCATGTGCGAATCATCCTTACTGATGAACAAATGAACTAAATACCCCCGGTTGACAAAAGTCATATCTATAAATCGAGTGAAGATCTTTGGAACATCAAAGTAACTTGTATAAACTTTCCAAATTTCTGCCCATGTGCTATTCGAACTCACGATTTGGATGAATGATCCATCATTGTTCGACGATCTTTCATCCAAAGGACCAATTGACGTTTACAAGCCCCGTTTGATCCAAAGTTAACTCCCAGACCCAGGAGAAATCCAAAGGACTCTTAAAGTTGTATGAATTACCTTTCTAAACACAACCCTTATGCCGCATGCAAACTACGTGCACTTTTATTCCTATGTAGGTTGCGTAGGCGTCTCAGGCTAAAACATGAGACTCGAGTCCTACTTTCATATTTTCGTCATATTCCTATTTTATCCATATATTATTTATATATATCATACTTGTGATTCATATTTGATTTTTTTCTAACATATATTATCATTTAATCATAGCAATTAATATCTCGATAAATGCATACATCATATTTTTCTAATTATTATTTTGGGAACATTATTATGAATGACCTCGCTCCATCTTTTTCATGATATGAGTCTAGAGATTCCGATCTCCACTTATATTTACTGGCATAAACACTTCACATAGAGATTAAGTAAAATAGTAACACAAGCCCAAAATAGACCAAAAGGGAGGGATAGGTGCCTAACACCTTTCTATTCCATAATTTAGCCCCTGAATCTCGGATCTATTTGGTTTCGCAAGCATTAGTTTTTCTTTGATGTCTCTCTCCCGAGGCGAAGACATGTTCTTTTGCCTATTTTATGCAAAATAGGTTGGCGACTCTATCTCTTTACATCATCTCAAAGCCATAGCACCCCATGATGTAGCGAGGGGGCGGGACCTTTATCTCTCCCTCTTTTCCAGTCAAGGCCCCGGGGAGGTGGAAGATATCTCCAGGGATGGCCACATCATGGTTCTCCACATAAAGACTTAGATTTATTAAAATAATCAACCTAAATGTCTTTAATTTTGTTGCAAAGGGTATGTATATTAAGAATTGTAAGGACAAAATTTCCAATTGAGTCCATTTGTATGTAATTGACTTATTCCTGGAACAGAACCCGTTTGAGTCATAGATAGATTTTTCTATATTGTCATAATCTTTACATAGTCTATGATGTGTTTGTGTTGATGACGTAGCAACAAAGCTTCAAGATTTATCACGCCGTGTATATTAGTGCACGTTTGACATCTTCATTTATATTGCATTCCAAATATCTCTCAGGTATGAACACATTATGTTTATGGAGCTCGAAAAGAGTTTTAAAGGATGGAAAATTTATTTTAAATGTGTAAAATGATTTAAAAAGGTTTATCTTCGTTTATTTTGTGCTTATCTAAGTTTAGAGTCGTGTGCATTCTCACACTAATTTTTTAGACTTGAAACGACATGTATGTCGTTCGAACAACATCTCACAGTCGTTAGAACTACATATGGATTTCGTTAGAATGACTTGCCGACTTCAGTTTTTTATTTAAAGAGTTTTTCTCTCATAATTTCGAAGGTTGCAAAACCGAATTATAGAATAAAGAGTTATGTTTTCTGCACAATTTTTTTTAAGGTTTTCAAAGATTAAAACCATCCTCGGAGTTTTTAAGATCCGTGCTTTCATATTCAATTATATAGATATCTTTTTTGTGCCATTGGAGTTTGTTCATACACTTTGAACAATTTAGTTCATTGCGTTTTGCAGTGAAGCAACAGAGGAATTCGTGTTCTGAATCGTAGACGGTTGCCAAGTTTCAATAGTGGATACTGAGGCACTCGTGGACTCGTGTTCTGTGGATAAGTATTGTGGAATAATTTCAATGTGGGCACTGTGGAGGAGCGATGAAAGTGAAGAAGATCTTCAAGTCTTGTGGGGATCGAGTCATTTTGTAAGTCTGTCTGTCTTCCATTGTAAACCCGTATCATATTGATTGTCTGACTTGGGTCATCTTAGATTTTTTCCCTTAGTGGTTTTCTCGTACATCTGGCGTTGCTTGTGTGAACTTGTTTATTTTACTTGCTTTAATCACCTAGATGTATGCTTAGTATTAAACAAGATAAAATTGGGATTAAGTAAAATTGGTTCATAAACTTGGTGCGTGTTAAAATTTGGAAAAAGGGTTTTGAAAGAAAAATTATTTTGTCACCTTAAAGCACGTTAGAAAAAGGCACCTACAAAGTGGTATCAGAGCTAGAAGATTTTTTTTTGTGTGTAAATCCTTGTTTTGTTATTTTTTGGTGATTATTTTTTTATCACTCTTGGTTTGATCTTCTCTCGATGGATTCACAAAGTTTTGACGAATTAAATCTTTTGAATTTGAAGTTTGCAAAACAAATTGAAATTCTTGAAGAATAAAATTCTCATTTAAAATATATTATTGAATATTTGCAAATGTTTCAAACTCAAAGATATATAATTCGTGAGAAGTTTGTGGCTTTATATAATAACTTTAATTCTTTGAATTTGGCCAAAGAAGAGAGTGAGAATAGAGTCTGTGTTTTAGAAAAAGAGTTAGAGGACTTGAAAAATTCTAGAGTTTGTGTTTATGCCAAAGAGGAAAATATTTTGATTAATAATTTTGTGGCATGTGGGTAGACCCTTAGGGATAGGTTTTCTCACATTAAGGGGAGCGAGATAACCTTCTAGGGTAATTGAAAATTTAAATAAGGATTCCCTAAAATTTGAGAAGTATAATTCTTTGCTTGAGTCCAAAATTTTGAAGTTGACAAATGATTTAAGTGATTCAAGTAGTGATGATAGTCACTTATCGTGTTCTGTTGCTTCAAATGTTAAAGCAAAAACTATAATTTCTTTTAGAGCGTCAATCACACCCGGGGGTGTTAAAAAAGGTCAACCTAAAGGTCTCGTTCCTTATCGTGTTTACACATGTTCACAGTGTGGTAGGAAATGTCACCTTTCGCATTTTTGCTATGATCTTAGACAAGACCCTAGGAAGTTTAAACGTAGTGTCCTATTAGTTCCCAAAACCCGTTTTGTTAGGTATACACCTATTTGGGTTAGGAAATATATTTTGGAGATGATAAATGCTTTGTTGGTTGATTCTCACATACTAGCACATGATGTTTAACATGTTATTTCTTATAGATGATTGTGTTAGTGATGTTTGTCATATGATAGTCTTTACTTCATGATATATATCTTGCTAGTGATATGACATGTTTATCTATTTGCATTATATTTTTCATTTATTTGACTCTTCTTTGAATATACAAAATGATTTTGTTTTAATAAAGTTTTTGAAAATCCAAAAATATTTTTGGCTTCATATATTTTTGAGAAAAACAACAAGATTCAATTTTTGGGTCAAAAATATTTTTTGAAAAACACAAAAAGATTTTCGATTTATCATTTGTGTCTTTAGTTTTCATGTTTGATGTGGCACCTTAGTGTGCCTGAACCCCCATTATTTCATTATCCATATGGCTAGGACATTTGGTCATAATTTTTGATGTGTTTAATGATCTTAACCTTTGTCTAAATGGGTTTTTTTTTGGAAGTTTATTTGCATTTGGATTCAACTTTGTATATGTTCCCTCTTTGCACACATGCACGAGTTTATTTGAATGTTTGACATCTCATTCATATTTGAGTTTGGTGAGACGTTATTATCTCAATTTTGTCATCTATGTGTAATTAGACTTAGGAGGAGGTGTGCATGTAAGAACCGTTTTTCGTGAGGATTTAAATTGAAAAAAAGGACTGGTGTTCACGAAAAGGGACTACGAAAGTACAAATAAACTCGTCGTGAAAGCCACCATTTAAAAGATCTTGAGAAAAAAAATAAGGCAATAAAAAGAATCATATGCTGAAATAGGGCCAATAGGATTTCTCTAAGTTGAGAAATATACAAACCTCAAAAGAGCTTGAAAAGAAAATATGAATATATAAGGGTGTTTGGATGAAAAAGTAAACGGGTTTGCACCATGAATCATAATGTTGAATAATCGTATCATAACGCTATTGTTTGTAGAATCATTAAAATTTTGGATTTGTGTGCATGTTGTTTGTTTAGTTCATTTAGCTCAAAATATAAACTGTCACATATGGCTAGAACAAAGTTTGATGAAATTTAGCTATCAATTAGAGCTTCTTGATCATTTTGATTTGTTCATATTGTGATTCATTTGTTGTAGTTCAAACTCATTCATTTCATATCCATGTTTGAGTGCATTGATACTATGTTAGCATGAAACTCACATTGTTTTTATTTGTTATTTTTTTTGTTTTGAGTCTTTTGTTACTGTTTCGTATTTCCAGTACCTATTCCATGAATTTTTTTCACTGGGAAAAACTTGGTCATTCTTGGAACTAAAATACAAGATTTGTTGAAATCGTTTAAACGACCTCTAGACCTTGTTCTAACGACATGTCCAAGTAAGTCTTCTTCTAGCAACACAATTTTTAAGGCGTTAATTTTGTCAGGGTTGGTCATTTGTAGGGTCGTTAGATAGATGTATCAAATGAAAACTTACTATTTTAGGTCATTTTTTACCTCATTCAAATGACATGCCTGTGTCATTCAAACGACATGGAATAGTCGTTTGAACGACCTGCCTGGAATTTTGGGCCCTCATTGTGCTTTTGTACCTTTTTTTATATGTGTGATGATTTCTTACTGATTTGGTACTTCTAGGTTCATTTGGACAGTTTACATGCAATTTACTTTGATTATTCATGATTAATTAATTTACTATTTTGATTCGTTTGGTCACATCTTTGCTTAGATTGATGATTCATGCTATGTGACTATTTGCTAGCTTCGATTTGGTATCTTCTGATTATTATTAGCTGGTGTTCGCATGTTTATCTAGATATGCTACATTGATTATTTCATTCTATATATTTGATTGCTTGTTTATCTTTTTCACTACCTGTCTATTCGAGACAAAAAAGGGGGAGAGATGTATGCGATGTAGGGAGTTATTTATTTAATGAGAACATATGTTCTTCTTGCATTGCACACTGATATCATGTTTTGATCATATGTATATTTATATTTTATTGATATCATGTTGTCTTGCACATACTGGTAAACAAATTGGTATCATAATTTGCTCAATTGTTTAACAAATGTTTTGTTTTACATATTCATATTTTTTATCATTTGTTCATCCATACATCACTGGGTATTTGTCTGTTTCATGTGTGTAGGTATTCTTTAGAGATTCGAAATTTTAAGACTACATCACATTCAGACAGCTCATGCTTGTCAGACCTGCATATACTAGTCTATATCCTTGTGTTTTTTATTTTAGGTTTATAGGAAGGGATTTAGATGTCATAAGGATTGACGGGCCGACTTAGGCATTTCACTATTTGGATTTTGTCCCAGAATAGTCAAAGGGGGAGATTTGTAAGGATAAAATTTCCAATTGAGCCCATTTGTATGTAATTGACTAATTATAGGAACAAAACTTATTTGAGTCATGGATAGATTTTTTATATTATCACAATATACACATAGTCTATGATGTGTTTGTGTTGAAGACGTAGCGACAAAGCTTCAAGATTTATCATGCCGTGTTTATTAGTTCAGGTTTCATGTCTTCATTTAAATTGCATTTTGAGTATCTCTCGGGTATGAATGCATTATGTTTAGGGAGTTCAGAAAGAGTTTCAAAGGATGGAAACTTTAGTTAAAATGTATAAAATGATTTTAAAAGGTTTATCTTCGTATATTCTAAGCTTAGATGAAATTTAGAGTCGTGTAAATTCTCACCATGGTTTTCGAGACTTCAAACGACATGTGATGTCATTCGAACGACATCTCCCAATCATTAGAATGACATACAGATCTCGTTCGAATGATTTGTCGACTTAAATTTTTTATTTAAAGAGTTTTTGTCTCAAAATTTCGAAGGGTGCAGAACCAAATTTTATAATAAACAATTTCGCTTTTTCTGCATAAATTTTTTCTAAGGTTTTCAAAGATTAAAACCATCCTTAGAGTTTTCATGATTCTATATTTCATATACAATTGTGTAGAAATCTTGTTTGCACCATTGGAGTTTCTTCATACACTTGAATGATTTAGTTCTTTGGGTTTTGTGGTGAAGAAACAGAGGAGTTCGTGTTCTGAATTGTAGATGGTTTCCAAGATGCATCGGTGGATACCGAGGCACTCGTGGATGAGTGTGTTGTGGATGAGTATTGTGGAAGGATTTCTACATGGGCACTGTAGAGGAGCGGTGAAAGAGAAAAAAGTGACTCAAGGCTTGTGGGGATCTATTTATTGTGTAAGTCTATATGTCTTCCTTTAAAAAATAATATCATAGTGATTGTCTAGCTTGGGCCATATGAAGTTTTTTTTCCTTAGTGGTTTTCTCATACATCAGTCCTTGCTTGTGTGAACTTGTTTATTTTACTTGCATTAATAACCTAGATGCATGTTTAGGATTAAATAGGATAAAATTTGGATTAAATAAAATTAGTTCACAAACTTAGTGCGTGTTAAAATTTGGAAAAAGGTTTTTAAAAGAAAAAATGTTTTGTCACCTTAAAGCACATTACAAAAATGGGCATATAATAATACACTAAACAAATTAAGTGAACAAGCAACCTCTTCCTGATGGCATACAAGAAAATTCAGATATAATTAAAATGTGTGGTCTTTAGGCCCTTTAATATAACAATATATATCCATATATCAAGAGGAACATATTCATAAATTTTAGGTTTATTTAAAGTTCTCCCCCCATTAATTATTTGTAATTGAGTTTAACCCTTGTAAATTTCATTTCATGGTATTTGGCCCTGGAAATGACTTTTAACGAAGAAAAAAGTATCACATAAATTTTTACCATGTTTTTTTGCAACACTTTTTATGTCTCTAAAAGTAATTTTGAGGGTAAAACCCTTCAAATGTTGAGGGTCAAAGTCAATATCAAATAATTAATGGAGGCCATAACAATAATAAACCCAAATATTCCTATAATAAGTGAGATAAAAGATCCCAACAATGAAACACCCTCACATGATTGATCAGTATCTTAGCAGTACCTAAAAACTCTAATCACCCTTTAATTCATTCGAAGGAGTAGATCACCATTTTAAAGTGATGTAGTTCATACTGACAAGAATTATAGAATTCGTTCAATAACAAGTATATTTATTCATCACAAGTAAATAAGGTTTATTAACAACTACATTATCAACCAAGTATAGGAATAAAATAAGTATTATTAATATGAGTCTTATTAGAGAATCTGATTAAGAGGTAGGAATGATTTAAACATAAATTTAGTTACCTGCTAAAGAAGGAAAAATTCTTTGTAAAAGTGTTCAAGTTATAAGAACATTGAAATCAAACGTTGTTATGAATTTATGGATATTATTAAAGACATGAAGTCGATTGCAACTTATAGACTAGTAGTGTTGAAGAGGGCCACTCACTCGTTAGCAAAACTATAAAAGCTAGGGTGAGAGAATCCAATTCGAGTGTCCCCCACTACACAAGATTAACATGAAAATAGCCTGGGGCGAGGGGAACTACTTTAATTGCCCCCCACTTCCCAAGAATGCCATATTAAAGAAAATAGCACGGGGCAACGGGATCCACTTCGAGTGGGCCCCACTTACCAAGAATGCCATATTACAGAAAATATCCTGGAATATGGGGTCCACTTAGAGTGGTTCCCAATGCCCAAGATTGCCAAATTAACGAAAATAACCTAGGGTGAGGGCATCCACTTAGAGCGGATCACATTGCCAAATATTGTGAGATTGAGAGAAAACAGCCTAGGGCAAGGGGATCCGCTTAGAATGGCTCCCACTACTCAAGATTGCCAGATTGATTAGAAAATAGTTTATGGCGAGGGGATCCATTTCGAGTGGCCTCCATTACCCAAGATTGCCGATAAAAGAGAAAGACCTAGTGCGAGGGGATACCTCTTGAGTGGCCCCTCTTCCCCTAGTTGATGTTACAGAAAATGACTCAGGGTGAGGGGATCCACTTCGAGTGGCCCATCCCCAAATTTCCACTCAGAAATGACTTAGGGTGAGGGGTCCACCATGAGTGTCCCCAGACCCAAGATTGTTAATACAAAACTAATGAATTACTAATGATTATTTTCTTGTATAGATGGCCTTAGTTGAGCAAGCAAGGCTCAATCGTCCAAGTAGGATCTGCTGAGAGTTTTGGTTTGGTGGTGGGGAGATAAGGTTCGTTGGGCAAAGCCAAAGCATAACCTCTAGAAGAGGAAATCTAAGAGTCACTCAAGCACTCAAACAACCTGAACTTAAAATAAAGAAGTGAGTAGCCAAGAGGCTGGTCAAAAGAGCACTTTCTAAATAACCATAAGCGAATTTTATAAAAGTTTGTACAATAAGTTAAAGTTTGAAATGATATTTACCAAATCATATATTTTGGCACTATTATCCGACATATTTCATTTTTGACTTACGTGTACACCAGGTGTCTCCTGCCAGAGGTGATAAGCGGCTAACATCCATAAATGGACAAAAGGTACAACGAAGACCTTGTCCCTAAGTTCCCTCTCATTTTTGGTGCCCAAAATGCAAAGTCATCCCTAGTATATACCTATAAATATGACCCTTTGGTAAGGTCAAGAACAAGATAGAGAAAATAAGTTACACTATTACTCTGCCAAAATAGCGACATAATTAGTATTTTGTCCATTCTCTCTCTCTCTCTAAGTGTCAAAGTTCTTCCCTCTTCACTCCCATCATTACAACCATTAGTCTCAGGAGATCTCTCTCCCTCAGATATCATTATTTCTTGTGAAACTTGCTTCTATCTAAGTTTATTTCAGGAGGAAGGTCATATCATTTACTCCATTATTATTGAAAGAGGAAGGTTTCATCTCAGAGATGATCTTGAGACTTTTAAGGCCTTGAAGACAGAGCCCATTGCAGTGGGTCATGCCTCACCCATTCCAGTTCTTCACCGACACCAATATAACCACCCTCCTACATTTGGTGACTCCTTTGGGGAGGTATTCCATTGCTATGGACAAAGAAGGTTATAAGGTATCAAAGAAAATATTTTTTTAAGATACTTTGGCTATTAATAGAGTTCAAAGCAATAAGAACACACAAGAAGAGGTGGTGGTGATAGGAGTGAGAGAAATTGCTCCTCAAACGGGGTAGACCAATGCGACGACAGCTACACCGCTGGAAGGTATAAACATTATGAGTATGTTCTTTGAATTTTTAAAGAAAAATGACATTGATTTAGAAAGCCTAATTCAATCTTATATAACATCGGTGGTAGCCCCTACTGGAGGGGCAACCATAGTAGTAACAATGACTGTAGAGGTGTCTTCGCCACGGAAGGTGGGAGTGGATGAAGTAGTAACACTAGTGACTTTGCCAGTAGTGAAGATAGTTAGCCAAGAGGAATCTCCCTCTAAGATTATCACTATAGAAGAGGTAAAGACGTTGCTTTCCTCTCAGTGGTAATCCCCTCATATGTACGAGGAGTTATAAAACCCTTACCCATAAAGCATCAATAAGAAGCCATCCCCACAAGGAAGGCATTCACCTAGTACTCCCATATTGCACTTAAGAGCATTCCAATATGGGAAGATATGCACATATAGTTCCTCCAAAAAAAATTTATAACAAAAGATGAGTTCACATTGAGGCATATCGCATAGTAGGTACGATAACCTAGTGAAGAACTGATGCAGTACATTAAATGCTTTAGCAAGAGGGCGTTACATGTCCGTGAAGATGTGGCTGAATCAAGACTGTTGTAGATATGTGTTGAGGGTCTTTTAGAGGAGTAAAAAAACCACTTGGTCAATTAGACTAGGGATGGGATGTTTATTAAGGTCACGCAAGCAACTAACAACATTGTGATGGTAATAAAACCCAGACTAGGTGGACAGGAACTCTAAGGGCAAGAAGGGGAGCTCAGTATTTAAAGGAAATAGTCCAGGAAAAAGGAAGTTTGAGGGAGAAGTTCCATCACTACTACCTTGTATCATGGCGGAGGTCGTGAATTGCCACCACACTTTGGTGAGATAGGGGTTAACAGGTCCACCCCATTCTAATGGGCAAGTCCCAATAGTGACAGAGAAGGTAGATGCGAAGTATTGTGAACTTCACCCGAGGTTGTAGCACACTATTAAAGACTATTTTATTTACGAAGAATTATTGGCGAGTATGTGGACAATGGTATTATGTAAATATCACGTGTAAATGTCAATGAAAAACCCCTCCCATCCTTTCCTAGTGGCACTACCAACATAGTTGTGGTATATGATGAAGAAGAAGTGAAAGAACTAAAGGACTTATGGATCCATAAGAATATGTATGAAGACTGGTTAGTCTTAATAGAGAAGAGAAGGAAAATAAGGGGGTTGAGCAAGTAGCCCTAGACGAGGTATCAACATCTGAGGCAGAGTATGTATCCAATGCACAAATATACGAAGTGGAGTTAGATTCAGAGTGTGCAGCTATAGCAAGGAGCCCCCCAAAATTGAAGTGGGTTTTTGACAAAATTCGGGTGAAGCATGACCCCATATGATCATCATATGGAGGATTTTAGAATCAGTCCGATAGTGAGGGGATCCCTCTCTTAATTGGCTTCGACCCATATGAAGATTGATCAAAAGATACACCTTAGAGGTGTTCTTCACTTAAGCAGATAAGCAGTTGCTTTATTTTCACAGTCATCCTCTATACATAACAACTATGATTAACGGGAACAATTTGCCTAGAGCGTTAATGGATGGAGGAGCGTCTATCAATATCATGCCCATCAAAACGTTGTATGAGACTAGCATCTCTCAAGAGAAGATAATACTAGTTTCGTTGGTTATTTCTAGCTTTACTAGTGCAAGCATGTAGTCACTAGGCTATGTGAAAGTGGGAATCAATTTGGCTAATTTTACTTCCCATATTAGGTTTCATATCATTAATGCAAATACCAACTACCAACTTCTAATAGGGAGAGTGTTGATGCACACTTATGGAATACTGCCATTAACATATAATTAGGGCACTAAGTCCAACATTCAAGGTACTGAGATAGTTATAAAAGAGATAGAGAAATCATTTTCTGTAAAATAGGCCCATATGTTTGATACGACATTCTACACTAAACTATATGAAGAAAGAAGGAACTCAGCAAGGAGGTTAGAGGGGCACATTTGGTTGGAGGTGATGCTCAACCAAGAATATATGTCCATAACCGACTAGGTCAAAGAGTGATCCCATAAGAAGAGAAAGAAAAAGGAAAGAGGAAGTGTGAGAAAGTTTTCATACGACCTCACACATGTAAGAAACTTGTGCTCCCAAATGGGAAAGTTATATACCGTCTATAACGGTCTGCACGGGAGGCATTCTAGGATGAGAGCGTCGACTTGATGCCGAAAAGTTTTGTAGTAGATAAGTCACACATAATTGAGAATGTGGAAGAACCCGAGGAAACACAAGAATGTATGTAGGATGGTCCAAGGGAGTAACTCTAGGACCTAGAGGAAATATACTTGGGATTGGAAGGGGAGGAAGGGAAACCCATTCTAACCTTTAAGGGGTTAAATCCAAAAAAGAGAGAAGAGATCATTGGTTTGCTCAAGAAATTCACAGACATGTTTGCATAAAAGTATACAAAAATGCTTGGGATAGAACCGAAGCGAGTTATCATAAATTGAATATCCTTTCCAATGCCCAGTCGGTAAGGCAAGTAATTTTCATGAACAAAGAGGAGCTGGGCCTCAAGATCAAAGAAAGTTTTGAAAAGATGTTAACGGAGGGGTTTACTAAGCCCACCCAATACCTAATATGACTCTCCAATATTGTGTCTATAGATAAGAAGGACAAGAGCCATATAAGGATTCGTGTAGACTTTCGAGATTCGAATGGGGCCTTCCCAACAGATGAGTGTCCACTGCCCAACATCGATAGCATGGTGGACACTACTGTGGCCCATGAAATGTATAGTTTCATGGATGGGTACGTAGGCTATAAGGAGATTAGAATGGATTCTACTGACACTAAAAAACAATTTTCACACCCCATTATTGAACTTCCATTATACCGTCATACCATTTGGGATAAAGAATGCGGGTGCCACGTATCAGCATACCATGAGGGTCATATTTCATGATTTATTTTATAACATATTACAATTTTATGTGGATGATCTAGTGGTACAGCCAAAGAAGGAAATCAGAAACATTCATGATCTGAGGAGGGTCTTCGAAAGATGTTGTAAGTATAAGATGAAAATAAACCCCTCAAAATGCGCTTTTATGGTAACGACATGAAAATTCCTGAGTTTTCTAGTAAACCGACAAGGAGTGCAGATGGAAAAAAAGAAGAAGAAGGATATCCTACTGATGCTACCACCAAAAAGCCTAAGGCAGCTTAAAAATTTCTTAGGGAAGGTTTCCTCTCTAAAGAGATTCATATTAGCACTGGCGGAGGTGACCCACCCGTTCGCTCCACTGATGAAAGAAAAGTCCAAAAGGGTTTGGGGAGATGAGAATAATAAGGATTTCGAGATAATCAAAGAGATATTGGCATTCCCCTAAACTATTGTACCACTAGAGGTGGGTGCACAATTGCTACTCTACCCGATTTAGACGAAAAGGTTCATAGGATCCTTACTTGCCCAAGAAAGAACGAGAGTAGAGAGGCTTATATACTAATTGTTGCACCTGATTTTGAGCACTGAGTCTAGGTACACCATCATGGAAAGGCATTGCCTTTCCTTAGTATTTATTTCCCAGAATCTTAGGTACTACATACTTCCCTTGACAGTTCATGTCATCACCAAGTGTGATCATATTAAGTACTATCTAGGGAAAACAGTCTTGGTGGGGAGAGAAGTGATGTGGATCCTGATCCTATAAGAATATGATCTGAAGTGCATTATCCTAATGGTTGGGAAGAGTCAAGCGGTAGAATATTTGTTAGCCCACTTTCGAAGATAGAATTTTGAACCTCCTAGCGAAGAATTTCTAAGAGATAAATTCCAAGCGTGATTAGCTAAGGAATTGGAAGAATGGAAGATGGAGTTCTGTGGTTCTTACGCCCAAGGGATAAGCTGACAAGAATTATTTTCTAAAGAGGTGAAAAAAGGTCTCCCTTTCTTTCACGCTCGATTTTAAGTGCTTAAACAGTGAAGCAAAGTATGAGCCTCTTATCTTGGGTTTGTTAGAAGAATTAAGGAGGGGGATCAAGGTGTTATTCATTTGATTTTACTTTAACTTGGTAGTGTACAAGTTAGTTGAGAGTTTTCCCTCAAACATGCTAACATATCCCCATATAGATCAATTATTCAAAGACTGTTGAGTTAATTCTTAAAAGTGATAATTGAGAGGAACGCTTGAACAATAAAATGACATCCTGATGCATTGGCCATAATAACACATAAGCTAGAATTGGAAGAATAGGAACCTACAAACACATTACAATGAAGAATAGTGCTAACCGCACTAAAGTAATTGTTTCGAAGTGATGAGCCGAAGAATTAGAGGTACTATATAGTTAAAAAGTTAGAGGCAAGAGAAGGAAATATGAAGATATATGAGTTTGAAAATTACCACCTTCTTTAGGGAACATTCTACTTCAATATACCCAAATGATTTTTATCAAGATATGTAGGAGAGGAAGAGGCTAAAAAATGGCTAGAAACAATGCATGAGCGACATTGTGGGGATACAAATATTCCCCATTATCGTCGGTTACAGTAGGGGCTATTATTGGACCGCACTGACTGAAGAGGCTGCTCATCTATACTAAGGCTACTTAAAATTTTAGACCCAGTTCCATCAACCTACCGAGGCCAATTTCATGCAAGAATTTGAAGATTAGAGGCAACCCTACATATCGTACCTAAAAGATGGAGAGTTGCCACTAGAAAAGGTAGATGGGATCTATTTGAAAAAAAGAGAATTCCTCTTCTACTTGGTAAACGGGGAGTTCTACAGAAGAGGGTATAATGAGATACCACTTAAGTGTGTGTCCAAAGGGGATACTGATAAGGTGCTGAAGGATTCCTATGAGCCTTCTCATATGGGAGGAGCTAAGTCATACGATCAATTGATGACACTGGGGTATAATTGGCCCATTATGGAGGCTGATTCTATCCACTATGTGAAAACGTGCATGGCATATAACGTGCATGGAAATATGGTGCATACCCCTTTAATCAGTTTATAGATTTTAACAACCCCTACCCATTAGACACTTAGGCATTTGATTTAGTAGGTAAGATCAACCCAGACTCTCATGGAAAAACCTTCATCGTAATTACTTTGGAGATGTATACCAAGTAGGTAGAAGCAATCTCCCTAATGATAGACTGCTCAAGTGGTGATCCAATTCATTCGGGAGCACATGGTATGTAGGTTTGGTACCCCGAAGATGATTCTTATAAATTATGGGAAGCAATTCGTATGCAAGCAGATGGGGCTCCTAACTGAAAAATATAATATTGTCTATAACAGTTCAACCATCTCATATCCAAAAGGGAATGGCCAAGTAGATGCCACAAATAAGATACTGATTAACATCCTGAAGAAGATGCTGAAAGACATGTCGGGAGCATGGGATGAAATATTATCGATGATGTTATGGGCCTATAGAACGTCAAAGAGAAAGCCAACTGCTTTGACTTGATTCTCACTGGTTTATGGGATTGAAGATTTCCTACTAGTATAATTGGAGGTACCCTCAGCTAGAGTGGCTTTAAGTAATGGCCTCATACCAGATTCCCGACATGTATAATTGAAGGCGTAAGATGAACATAGAGACTAGGTTGAGGAGAACATCTAAGTCTACACCCAATCGCTATTTAGGTCTTATGAAAATATGGTTAAGCCTAGGGAGTTCCAAGTTGGGGACTTGGTCTTACGGGAATCCACTCACCATCTACGGAGCATGTCAGCGCCTAAATTCATGCCGAACTAGAAAGGGCCCTTTGTGGTACGAGGTGTAGGCAAGTCATGTTACTACTAAATATCTGATCATGAGAGTGAATACCTTCAATCAATCAATTGTAAGCGGTTAAAGAAGTATTATTCCTAGCTCTTACCAAGTTTCATTTTTCTTGATAAGTTTTCTCTAGTACATAACTTCTTTTTTGTAAAGAAGATCACGAGCACAATCTTTATAAACAGTACAAACACGACTATAGTGTAAGAAAATGTAAACCAATTATTTCGACCATTATTTGAAAGTTTGTGAATGATTTATTTACTTGTATGGGATACTGATAGACTATGAGTACTCGTTCACTGATAAAGTGGGTGGATCCAAATTAATGCTATTTTTTTAAACCATGTAGGGGAGCCCTCTAGTAAAATGAACAGGTTTTGAAATTTTAAAATTTAAAAGAGGGTCCAAGGCGTAAGAAATTTTCCTCATTATAGAGGGGGGGGGGGGGGGGACATCTATCCCAAAGATAAAGTATGTTGAGGAAAGTCTCTATAGACATAACAATTTAGATATCCCATAGACCAACAAGAGCTTGCCCATCTAATAATAATAAAAATAATTCTTTTTATTATTTTTTAATAGATTTATAAGCCAAGAACAAGTCCTAACTTACGTTCTAAAGAATTACTTGCTTGATTTCATATGAATATGAAGAAGGGGTCCACTCCCTTTCTATGATATTTTTTTTACATTTTTAAAGTTCCCAAATAAATTGTGGAACAATGACCGTGCAGACTAGGGGCAATTTTTGGAAAAAGGAAATAGTTATTTTCTTTACTTATTTCCATTTTGATAACTATCGTTTGATTAATTATGAATAATAAGGGTGTCACCCTCCTCCAAGTTGTTCCCTAAAAAAGTATCTATGACAAGTATTCCTTAGTTGGAGGGACGTCTTTAAAATGATAACTTTCTTATATCATATGCAAGTACCCCACAAACTATGGGTTAGTTCAATGAACGAAGGTTCTCATGGAAAATAGAGAAACTCATAGTAAACAGATGCTAAGTAACACGAATGCAAGAATAAAAACAAACAAATGAAGACAAAATGATTGTTTTCATCAATTTAAGAATAAACTTTACATGTACAAGAAGAAATGAAAAGTACATACAAGAAACGTAAAGTCTATATCTCAAAATCTATCAATTAGATAAGAAAAAAATCCTACAAGCGCATATCGGCATAAGTTGAACCTGCCTCTTGGATGAAATGATGCTCTAATCTGGCCATCTTAGCCTTATCCTTCTTATCACCAGCATCAAGCTTGGCTAACCTATCCTAGAGCGACTAAATCTGACCTCGGATCCAAGTGGCTTCAACCTGACACTGCTGAGTGCTAGAGTATCTAGACATGTGAAGCCTCAACATCTTCCTGAAAGAAATACTCAAGAAGTGGTGACTTGTAGCATTAAGACAATCTAACTGAAAATGATAGACCCTCTAAAGATCATAGAGAGCATGCGAAAATAGAAAATTCTAAGAAATGGTTCAGTCAGTAGGGGGAGTGGATAGGAAGTCATATATGTGACTGGTAAGGGACTTCAAGTTGAAGACAGTAAGACTTCAATGTTGAAAACACTCTGAGATGTTAAAGTCTCAGGATGATGCTCAAGGATCATCTCGAATACTTCTCCCTCATGGGTCCTGAATATCTTAGGCTACTCCTTATGCCATAGGTCCCTCATATAGGCCTCATGAGACTTTACCTTAATGTAATCGCAGTCTGTGATCCTATACTCAACCTCATAAGGGATGAAGGAGGAATTGTCACCCGAAGCATTAGCACCACCTGAATGAGTAGCCTCAGAACTTTGCTCCTCCTCATCGATGGCCTCAATAGGGCCGCTTGTAGGATGCTAAAAATAAACCACATTCAAGTAAGGAGTTAAGGAAATATAGATAAATAGTTGGATAACTTTGCCCAGAAAATAAGCAAGAAGTTGAAAGTTTACCAAGGCTCAAAGGGGTGAGAATGTTGTCGGTAAAGTGAAAATGTGACGACCCGGATATGTTTATGATAAACCATGTTTAAATCATGCTTACCATAGGGGATGGGGACAATGTGTTATTAGAATATATAATGTTAAGTTATTGTGTTTAGTATAATCCTACCATCATAACTTATGAAATATTGAATTAGTCACATACCCAAATTTGTGAAGTCTTTGGTAGGAATGCTCAAGTTCATGACTAGTTTTGGCCACTATAATATTATAATTGACTTGGGGAGAAAACTAGATAGTTGTAGATATATGAGTTAAGTTTGTAACACAAGAAACGATGTGTAAAAAAAAGGTCCGAGGAAGGAGTTATGATGAAATTACGAATGGGGGGTAAAGTTATCATTTAGCCTTAAAGGATATTTTGTTTATATGGCGACACAGTCATATTTTGATTGGACCAAGGGGAGGTGACTTATGCCGACTTTAAAACCTTGAAATGACCTCCCCTTCAGCCAAAATCAGGCATGAGAGAGTTTGGCTTGAGGAGAGAGAATCGGGAAGCTCGGGAAGTACAAAGTGAAGAGAAAAATTGAGAAACATCCATAGGAAATTACGAAAAAGTCCCTAAGGGAAGAAGAACCGGTTGAACAAGTGTTAGACAACGGCAAGGGAAAAACACATGAAGTGGACAAGGTGAGTGTACTCACTGTAAAAAGATATATTATACATGGCTATGGAGATGATTTGAATATCACCGACGGGTAAGATGTATTACACATGGTTATGGAGATGATTTGAATATCACTCACGGGTAAGATGTATTATACATGGTTACGCATATGATCAGAATAATATTGATTATGAATTTGTTCATTTCGATTTACTGAAATGAGAGGTTACTCCCCGACCCGGAATGGGGGAGATTTGTCTATTAAAGACAAGGGGTTACTCCTCGACCAGGAATGGGGGAGAATTATCTTTTGCAGATAGGATATGTGAATTATGATTCAGATAAGTTGGTCATTCTTTACGAATGAGCTAAATAAGTATATAATTGGTCATTCTTTATGAATGAGCCGGATAAGTATATAGTTGGTAATGCTTTATGAATGAACCGGATAAGTAATACATAATTATGAATGGGTCGGATAAGTATACATAAATTACCACATGGATATGATTTATTGCATTTAATTATATGAAATAGTTTAGTAGTGATGCATTCACTGGGTTATTTTGCTCACATTTACTATGGTTATGTGTTTCAGGTAACGTGATGTCACTGCCAAATCTAGGAGGTCGGGTTGGGTTATCAAAGGATGCATAAATTCATAATTTTTGTCAAATGAAAAAGGGGTAATTTAATGCTACTTATCCTTTAAGCAAGTTTGAATAAGCATAATTACTTTAAAATTATGAAAGGTTATAGTTTTATCGCTTCATGTTAATAATTGAAAATGGATACTCATGTTTATGGTTTGATTAAGGTAATTATGATTTGACTCACTATGACTTTCAAACTTAATTATAAGTAACTGGGTTAGAGTGTGTCAAAAAAGGTCCTCCAGGTGGCACTGCGTCAACCTGGAAAAGGCAAATCAGATATAATGTTAGTAAATACTTTCTTTAGTAAAAGATCCCGAAGAAAAAAGTTAAGATAAATCAGGTATGATAGCTAACTACTCGAGAAGTGCATAGTGTAGCATTCACAGCTTCTTTCGCAGAATTAGGAATGTCAACCTCACTAACTTGAGAACAAGGAAACATGGGTGTGATGGTAAGAAACTTGTCCAGTAAAAGCAAGGATGAAAAGTGGGGAAGCAAAAAAAAGAGGATGAGATATGATAGTATAATACCTCCCTCTTAGTTACCTCCTCGAGTTGTTCAACATTAAGTGCAACAGTCGCATTACTAACTTGAAAACAAGGAAATAGGGAAATGTTAGCGAACACTTACATAAAAAAAGTAAGTAAGAAAGAAATAGTGTATGAGAAAAAATATCGTGGTAGACTTATCCATGATGTTAGTTGAGTGTTCCGTAGTCACGGGAACAAGCACGGTATTAAACTAAGAACAAATATATAAGTCCCACAGGTAAATGGACCTCGGTTGTAAATATGTCAAAAAAGGGGGACCTGCGCAGAAAAAAGGGAAAGTATAGCAAACAGATATGTGAAAAGAAATACTTGAAGAGTCACCTCTACAATACTCATAACGTGTCCCAAAAATACTGGAACCTTAGCCTTGCTAACTTAAAATAAGTAAATAAAAAAGTGTTAGCAAAGACTCGAATAGCAAAAGTAGGAGATATATGTAGAATATGTAGTACCTTGGAGTCACCTCCCCAGGACTCACAACATACCCTACAGTCAAAGGATGAACACTGATAGCCTAAGGTAAAAGAAAGAAACCAATGTTACTAAATCGCTTACAAAAAAAATAAATCTCAAAAGAAAAAAAATTAAAGTGAATACCTGGGGAGGCACTATCATAGTGCTTATGCTTAGCCCCGTAGAAGAAAGGGACTCACCAGCAACAGAGGCCACTTAAGAAATAGTCCCCTGAATAACCAATAAAGAGGTGCCATGAACCAATTAAAACATTGACAGATAAGAGAAATTCATGAATTAGAAGAAGTTATGGCTATGAGTGAAGGGAATTCAAGAATGGAAAAAAAGCAGAGTACCTAGACCCCCGAACGGGAGGAAGGGTAGAAAGCGATCACAGGTGAAATATAAATAGAAGTGGATGCCTGTTCAATAACAAGTTGGTTAGAAATGAAAATAGCCAAAATAGTTAATGGAAGAAATTGAGTCATTAATACCTGTGAAAATGCGATAACCTGTGAAATAGGTTTGTTATAAGCGATTGCAAAGATTGACTGAGAAGGAAGGGGATAGATATTGGGTCTATTATTTATAAGAACACAAATTTGAGGGATAGATATTATCCTAGATAGTGATAGGCTAGTAATAGCAACCCCAGTGGGAAACACTATCCCACCAGTGGTAGAAGGGCTATGTGAAGGTGAGCCCTATAAAAAAAATGATAGAAGCATCAAAAGTCACATTAGTTTTAGTCGTTCATAAGAACTTAGACGAAAGAAGATGTTAGAAATAAAAAAAATCAGTACCTCTAGTGATGAAGTAGGGGAAGACCCAGTTGCAAAACTACCCATTATAGAAAAGGCAGGAAGCGGGGTAGTACGGGTTGGTGGATCAATCCTCTGCAAGTGCATGGAGATGAATGCATCACGATAAGTATAAGAGGAAATAAATCAAAAGACATAGAGAAATTTATCATTACCTGAACATAGAGGGAGGACGCAAAAGAGGACCTTGTAGTAGTAGGGAACACAAAAGAAAGATTTAGGGTCTACAAAAATAAAATATGTTAGTAAACAGTGTAAAACTAGAGAGGAAGAGAATTATTAGAAGGGTTAAGACAAACCTCTCTATCCAAGCCTAGAGAGGAAACAAGAATGGAGTTACTTTCCCTTGGAAAGGGTACTTGCACAAGAGGAGCAACAGGTGAGGGGGTGGTCCTCACCTTTGAGGAACCACTCACCCCAAAAGATGTGCAAATTCATAAAATTTAGTGTTAGTGAAGCATGAAGAAGAAATTTAAGAGATATTAAATAAAGAGATGAGAAAAGAAAATAGAAAATAAACACTTACAATACAATATCTGGGAGAGTGATCAGTCCATAAGGTAGTTGTCCGGTTGTCGGGCTAGTAGTCGAAGGGTAGTAAATCATGGCCTCATCATCACTATCAGATTCCCTCAAAATTAGAAATAAAGTACAATCGTTAGGTTAATGATTATTAAGAGGATCAAGGACACTTAAGTCATTTTAATAAGAACCGTAATCATCATAGGAAAGGGTGCTTCCATAATCAACCGAATCCTCTTCAAGTGAACAAGAAGTGGAACTATCAAGTGAAACCTCATGACTAGCAGTTTCACTAAGTAAAGAGGAGTTAGCTAAAGTACATTCAGTGACATGGATGGATGAAATTGGTGTCACTTATGTAGAAATGGCCAAGAATTTATAACCTTGCTCATGCACTGTATAGTAAGTCTCCGACACCCCAAGGGTATCGTTATTCGAACCTTGGTCTAGAACAGAAGAAGGAGAAGGAACCACATCACCAACTTTCTTCTTGTTTCGAGCATTAACTACCGTAGGAACGAATTTTGACATATCAATGCCAGGATGTTTTATTTTGGAGAGGCTTTAGACTTGGCCTTCCCCTCACCTCTCCTCTTTTTCTTGACAGGTTGAGCCTCAGGGTGCTTTGTGTAAATAGACTCATCGAAAAGAGGCCTCACTAGAATATGGGTAACCTTCTCAAGGGGGTCTTCATGATTATGCTATGGTACCATAACTCTTTCTGGGTCCTCTTACCCTAGAATTTATCATTATTTAGGACCTTCATGGGCATTATCTCGCGAGGAATATCCACCACATAATTCCGAATCAGAAACACCTGCCTTTGTCACAAACTAAACCATGAAAAAGTGAAGGAAGGCAAGTTGTCTTGAGAAGGAACAAATAGGCCACCATGGCCATCAACTCTATGTAATATCCCCTCAAAAGTAAAATTGGCATAGGAATGAAAGTATAGCTCTGAAGGGAAAGTGATCCAAGTATAGACAAGAGAGTGGATGCCTTAATCATAACCGAATGTCTCCTTGCCCTATCATAATGGTTAAATTCAATGCCTTGACCCAACTCAGTCAAGGAGGGAAGAACGCGGGGAAGAAGAATAGTCATCACAAAGATGTTTGGGTAAGTAAAAATAGACTTCAAATTAGAAGGATAATAGAAGGAACCTTTAGATGATGAGAAACACTCCCTCGTAAAAACTCCACCCACTCGCTTGCAATAAGAGAGGAAATAAAATTCATCAACATTATGAATTAAAGGACCCAATGAGGTCTTGGGTTATTTCCTACGCCATCTTAAAATTCGAGCATCCTCACTATGACAAGCCCTCGTCTATGGGGTAAAGTTAGTAAACTTATCGAAAAGAAAATCCATTAAAATAAAGGAGTTAGCAAAATTAGTAACATAATGATGGCCATAAGATCGTTCCATATCAACATGAGAGTTGTCTAGCCAAGTGCATATAGACCCTAAGGTTACGGATAGATGGGGAACATTCAACCCTCGAACAAGTCTAACTGAAAGTCGGAAGAGTAACTCTTGAGGGGAGTCATATGGCCTCCCTAGTCTAAGAACCTAATAAAGATGGTGATAAAAAATGCAGCCAAGTGTAAATGGGACTTAATCTTAGGCCCATCCTAGCTCTTGTCTGCCCACCGGAACTTTCCTCTTTGGAAATGGGCATAAAATCCCTAAAATAATACCTCTACGTCTTTGAAAATGAGTGCTTTATGGCACGATATCAACATAACAAGAGCATTTGGAATGTAGGCTTGATGTTCTTGCAACATATGCTCATACTCAACATCCTTGAAGCCATTGGTAAAATGCTCCATAAATAAGGAAGAGTCAAATCACAAATATCCTCTAAGGTGATGGTGAATTCACCCTAACCAGTTACAAAGGTGTGAAAGTATATACTCCAATGAGAGGCTAGAAAGTTGAATGTGATGGCATGTCTGGCTATGGTGGAAGACTTCAAACTATCAATAGTTATTGTGAACCCAAGCTCTGCGATAATAGCCTTATATGAGGGAATGGCGAGGATATGATCTACCTAGAGGTACCACTCATCTAGGGCACCTTCACAAACATTAAGATTAATGTTGGAATAGGGTAAATCACGCCTATGCAATCTAACCCAAAGAATACTGACAGCCAAAATGATAGGGATATAAGGGACCTCACCTACACTGACTTAGGGCTGCTTAATGATCTTAGCAATGAAATCCTCCTCGAATTTAATAAGTGAAGGAATGAAGGTATCCTTCTCCCAAAAGTAAAGGGAAAGGCGATACAAGACATAGTCCCTCTTCGAGTTGTTGACCAAATACTCCTTTTGTGATTTCGAAGGGGTCACTCAAGACGAGGGTCCCCAGTCAAGGTTGCATCAAAGGAAGAACCACCAATGGTGGTGGAAGCAACACAAATGATAGTCGTGGCCATGATGGTAAGATAGTAAAAATAATGACTGCGATTAGTAAAGACATAAATAAAAATTTATTAGTGGTGGTTGTCATGGCAGGGGAAATGGTTTTAGATGAAGAAGCCATGGGAGCTGTTGTGGTTTGAAGCTTAGACAAATATTGACTATGGAGGTTTTTTTTCTCTCTCTCTATCTCTCTATCTGTCTGTATTTCTCTCTCTCTTTACCAAATGCTAACGAAGATTTGAAATGGTAAAGTAAAAATGAGTTTTTTTAGAGAGCCATTTATACCAAAAAAGATCCACATGCTTGGGTGGCTAAAGGAAGTCAAATCCTTGCACAAATGATGGGACACCAGTTACTAGGATGACACGTGTCTCCTCGAGGCCATAAGCCTGGTATGAAATGACAAGACCATTTAATTCCCAAAGTAATAATGATGAAGAAATGATTTCGTACAAAGCTGTGTGGTTGTCCCAACGTAAAAGACTTTTCATAAGGGGACTGATGTAGATGGTGACTTACTAGTTAGCAAAACTATAAAAGCCAGGGCAAGGGGATCCACTTCAAGTGGCCCCCACTTTCCAAGAATTCCATATTACAGAAAATAGTATGGGATACATTTAGAGTGGATCCCACTTCCCAAGATTTCCAGATTGATAAGAAAATAGCCTAGGGCGAGGGGATCGACATAGAGTGGATCCCACTCCCCAAGATTGCCAGATTGATAGAAAATAGCATAGGGCGAAGAGATCCACTTTGACTGCCCTCCATTGCCTAAGAATTCAAATCATAAAAAATGACCAAGGGTGAGGGGATCACTCTTGAGTGGCCCCTCTGTCCAAAGTTGATGCTACAAAAAATAACTCAGGGCAAGCAAATCCACTTCGAGTGGCCCCATCCCCAAATTGCCACCCATAATTAACTTAGGACGAGGGGGTCCACCACGAATGGACATATCCTCAGGATTGTTAATTAGAAACTAATAAATTAACAATGATTATTTTCTTATATAGGTAAACTTAGTTGAGTAAGCATGGCTTAAGTAGGACAACGGGGATCTCCTATGAGTTTTGGTTTAGTGGCTGAGAGACAAAGTTCAAGAAAAGCCAAAGCTCAACCACTTGACACTTTAAGATAAAGAAAAGTATAGGGACTCTAGGAGTCACTCAATCAATCAGACAACCTACACTTAGAATAAAGAAGTGAGTAGCCAAGAGGCTACTCATAAGAACACTTTCAAAATGACCATCAACAAGTCGCCGTCAAGGCCACTTGAAAGTTTTAAGAAATTTTGTAAAATAAGTTACCATTTGAAATGATATTTACCAAATCATATATTTTGGAATTATTAGACAACATATTTGATTTTTTACTTTGGTGTGCACCAGGTGTCTCCTGTCAGAAGATATATACAACTAATACACAAATAGGGACAAAAGGTACACTGCACACCTTGTCCCTAAGTTACCTCTCATTTTTTGTGCCCAAAATGTCAATTTAACCTTAGTATATACCTATAAATAGGACCCTTTGGTAAGGTCAATGACAAGACAAAAAACACAAGTTATACTATTACTCTGCCAAAATAGCACCAGAAATAGTATTCTCTCTATGCTTTATCAAATTGTCAAAGTGCTTGCCTCTTCACTTTCATTATTACAACCATTTTTATCAAGATATCTCTCTCTTCAAAATATCATTATTGCTTGTGAAACTTGTTGTTATCTAGTTTCTTTTTAGGAGGAAGGTCATAACAATTACTCCATTATTACGAGAAGAGGAAGGTTTCATCTCACAGTTGCTCTTGAGACTTTCAAGGGCTTGAAGACAGAGTCCATTAGAGTGGGTCACACCTCACCTGTTTCAGTTCTTCACAGACCTTAGTACAACTACCTTTCTACATGTGTCTTAATTGTGGGGTCTTAAGGAATCAGGAGGTGTTCTTGGGTTACTCGTGCCCACTAGGGAATTTTAGGAGGCAATTACCTAGTTTTTTTGTTATAAAGGTGTAGGTTTTTCCCCTTTAAAGTATCGGTTCTCACAACTAAAGAACAACAAGATAGTGGAGATTTCTTGAGTTTCATCTCCGGCATTGGAATAGGAAAATATTATCACCCTACCATGATAAAAATATAATGGGTCCATTTCACTAACCTCATTATCTTTACATTCATGATTTATATTTTTGAGTGATGATTATTATCTCCCATGAATGTAGGTGTGTATAAGAAGTTAAACAACAAGTGCAAAATCATTTAAACAAACAACAACTAAAATCTTTCAAATTCTTTAAGCATGTTTTACAATAAGACAAATAGTTTGAGAAACAAAAATTTGAAAATTTGAAAATGTTAAAAGGAAAATATTTTAATACTTCCTTGTTCACCCATCCCACTCTTGGGATAATTTTAGGGACAAAAATTGGTAATAAAACCTATCTCATAAATTTTTGATTTTGAAAAGTAAATTTTTAGTTTAAAATTACTTCCCAAATGGGGAGTTTTGAAAAATTATTTTTGGGCAAGACTGGATTTTGAAAATGATGGAGGGTGTTTTGAAAATTAAAATGCTCTTGAAGAAGGGAAAATGTTGGCGAGGTTGAAAAAAGATTTAGAAAAACTTATTATAAAAATAGAGTTTAAAAGATGGCTTTAGAAAATATAGTTTGCAAATTAATTTAGAAAATGGGTGTCTAAGTTACATAAATATTATCTTGATGTTATAACATGATTCACTTGATTTCATACGTCTTCCTCAAACTTGTTCACGTTTCACATACAATGTCTCTTACACTTGAAATGATATTTTGAACACTCACACTTAGAAATTATAATTCTTAAAAATATTTGAAAACCTAATCAGTGGAAACCTCAAACATATTAGATTAAACACACATTGAAATTGATTTTTTTTGTATTTGAGTACTTTAAGGGTGGTTATTGAAATATTTTTTTTCAAAACATTAATATAGTTATCTCTCTTGGCAAAGAGTTAAGTATGTATTACATAACTTTCTCAATATTTACATCCAAAGATACATATATGGTTGACAACACAATTGATGCATAATAATTTTGGAATGAATTGAACTTGGTATTTTAAATATGCCACCCAAAAAGTCTTGAAAAACATGAATTTCCAAACATTTAATATCATAAGTTTCATATATTTTCAAAAAGAAAATCAAGGTCTCAATACACCAAAAATTTTGATTTGTCATGATCATAGACCATAACAAATGAAAATTGTTGTGGTCTACTGCAGTGACATATATTGGGATGAGAAGCATAATTGTGATGGTCATTGACCATGATAAATCCCTTTTGTTACGGACTTTTTACTCGACAATAATTTAGCAAGTCATGGTTCATGTTCGTGACATTTTCAAATTTGTCACAGTATTGTCACAATCACAGTCCGGAGCATTAGTAACTTTGTCAGGAAATTGTCACGATGAATGACTATGACAAATTTGTCAACACATTTGTTCACGGTACTGGACTGTGACTATTTTAATACATGGATATTTAGGTTTTCCATTTGTCACGATCTAAGATCATGACAATTCTAAGAATTATAAAATATTTTCTTTATAAAATAAAAACACTAGACTGGATCAAACATGAGTTCTCTTAAATAATTTGTACAAATTTGTTATAATACCAAAAACCTCCTTAATGTTTACATAATAATCACAAAGTAATAAAACATAAGGAATATATGACCATTATACCATTTCAACATCTTTAATATTTATATAGTACTCATCAAGTCCATACCACTATTACAAAATATTAAAATTCGATGTTCATAAGTTACGAATTTCAAATCAAACTATCTTATCACAGAGATATGTAGAGCTAGGGTTGACATCTATATACGTAACACTCTTTTGTTCATTCAATAATAATTATCCATACTTTTTCCTCAAAAGAATCAATATAGCACTCACCTAAGATTCATAAGGTTTCAAGGGTCGGACGTGCACTACACCAAAAAGTCTAAATTGGCACCTTTTACCCGAAAATAAGCATTTTTTGTCACACAGTCTTTGACCGTGACAAATAATTATCACGGACTTGTCATAGTCTTTAACCGTGACAAGTGCATTTTTATTGTTTGTCAGGGACTTTTCACGATCAAAGACCATGACAACCTTGTAAAGTTGTCATGGTCAATGGCCATGACAGGTCCGTGATAATATTAAAAAAAAAACTAGCTACTTCAGTTTTTCTTACTCCTTTATCGTTTCTTTCGTTTATTTCTCTATCTGTGTGACCTGTAATTCTCTCTCTCTAATCTTCTACGTTTATTTCTGTATGTGTGTCTGTGAGTTTGTGTGTGTGCATACATGTATGTCTATGTGGGACAGTGTGTGTGTGTGGGTCACTGTGTATGTGTATCTGGGATATTAATTTTATTTTTTATATAATTTGAAATTGGTAATGTAATTATGTGTGTGTGTATGTGTGTGTTGGGGTCACTGTGTGTGTTTATGGCATTGATTTTTTTTTATAAATTAAAATTGGTATTAAAATTGATAATGTAATTGTGTATGTATTTTGGGATCACTGTGTGTGGGTGGGTGGGGGGGTGGTATTGAATTTTTTTTATGAAATTGAAATTGCTATTGAAATTATGTGTCTGTTTGGGGCTTACTAACGTAATTGAAATTTGGTTTCTCTCTTTAATTGTAGCAGCGATGACCATGTCTCTCTCTCTCTCTCTCTCTCTCTCTCTATATATATATATATATATATATATATATATGTATTGTTTGGGATTCTTAAATTGTTATTGACTAGTAGATTTGAAATTTTAGATAGTCATTGAGTTGGTTGGACCTAGGATTTTCTAATATATTACATTATTATTTGCATTGTTGCTTAGGATTCTTGAATTGCTGTTGACTGGTGGATTTGAATACTTAGATGGATATTGAGTTGGTTATCCCCAGGAATTTCTAACATTTAGGGTTGTGATTGAACCGAATATAAATAAGTATACATGCATATGCATGTATCTCCCAGAGAAAGTGTTATATGACAAGTAACGAGGGTAAAAGGTAATAACAGGAACTTGAATAGATGGCCATTGGCTATCTATTGCAGTTCTCGTTACTATAACCTAGGCATGCATGTCTAAATTTACATTAAGTCAGCTTGTTATATAGCACATGCTTTGGGGCTTGCATGTATGCATTATTATCATGTGAATGCATGACGTAACAGTTATGTAATATTTAGAGCTACTTTAAATTACATATAGTGAGTATAGATACTAGCCTTCTAATTCTTATGCGTATGTATTAAATAATCCTTAGACCCATTCGAGAGTCATTACCCCTGTAATGAGATCTCTCGAATTGTCCTGTTTGGATAGTTTGGGGCTTCAGAGTTTATGAATAATAGTATTCTTAGTGGCTTAAACTTGTTACTTTTTGGCGAAGTTATGCTGTCATATCTTAATATTCTCTGGGTACATACTAGATGATGAGATGTTAAGTGTTATTTCAATTAATAAATTGAAATAACACTTACACTTGGGAATCTATGTCGTGTTCTTGGAGAACTACAGGGATATGCTGCCAAATTTTCCTCAAATTAGAATAATGTGCATTAGTTGTTAAGTATATTACAGAAATATGTTGTCTTGAATATGATAGGACCACTCACCTTTTAGAGGAGATGGAGTAAATAGGAATTATATTGTTTTTACAATATAACACCGAAAGATGAAATGTCAATCTTATAGTAAATTATTTAATGGGAAATAACTGTTCACACTTTTGTTTATACTAATCCATGAATATAGGCTTCTTACCCATAATAGGTGATTGTTTGTAGTAGTTGTGATGAGATATCTTAAATACAAAGAGTGGATGGGTCAAACAAATAGATTAGGGAATGTGTTTCACAGAGGTGTTAATGAATTTATAAAATACGTAAAGAGATGTCATAGTGATGAAAAGTTCCCGTGTCCACGTGCTAAGTGTAAGAATGGTAAGATGTTTGAGTGGAAAATGGTTGAACTACATTTTCTAAGATGGAGTATGAAAGATAGTTATCAATTTTGAATTTTTTTACGAGGAATCAAAAGTTTCTTTTGTCCCTGAGAAACCTTCACAATGATCTTCAACAAGTAGGATAGATGAATAAGGTAAGGAGGACAATGTGGATCCTAATATGCTAGAGGATTTAGTTATGATGCGTATGGAGTTCATGAAGTGGAAGAAAATGAGGTCACTGACGATGTATAAGGTTCAGGTGCTCATGAAGATATCGGGATAAACCTTAATGATGATTACCAAAGTTTAAAATTTAAGGCGACCTAGTCGTTATACTCTGGTTGTAGGAAATATCAAACAACATTACATGCCATGGTTGGTTTTCATTGTTTGAAGACCCAATATGATTTTTTAGTAATAACATGACTAGAATTTTGAATTGGGTGAAGGGTTTGCTTCCCCAAAAAAATACTCTTCCAAATAGCTATCCTACTATGAAGAATAATTTGAAAGGTTTGGGAATGAAGTATTAATCAATTCATTCTTGTTTGTATGACTGCATATTATATCAAAAGGAGTACGAGAATATTTATCGATGTTCGGTATGTGATGAACCTAGATATGTCCAATCTACTAGCAAGGAAGTCATGTGATCAAAAGTGTCTCAAAAAGTGTTGAAATATTTTCCCGCTGGGCCTAGATTAAAGTGGATTTTCACAGTACCACAGATAGTGTAGGCAATGAATTTTCACGCTATGGTAGAAGTAGGGTACATTATCATGTGTCATCCTATTGATTCTACATCTTGAATGAGGATGAGTTTTGAGTATCCCGATTTTTCTTGAGAACAGCGTAACATTCTTTTAGAAATATCAACCGATGGTTTCAATCCATTTGTAAATCTAAGTGCCAATCAGAGTGTATGGCCAGTGATTCTATCCCTACTCAACCTCCTTCCTTTATATTGCATGGGACCTAAACTTTTGATGTTATCTTTGTTGATACCTGGGCCAAAGGAATCCAAGTGAGGTCATTGATGTCTACTTGTCTCCTTTAGTAGAAGAATTAAACGAGTTATGGGAAGTGGGTGTTCAAGCATTTCACTCTTATAAAAAAAAAGAGTTTACGTTGAAAGCTATGTTGATGTGGGCAATTCATGATTTTACAGCTTATGGAACATTATCCGATTGTGTACTACATGGTTATTTGGAATATCTTATTTGTGGAGAGGCGAATGAATCTCTTCGTCTCTCTGCTATCTAAAAAAATATATAACATTGCCATATGAGGTTTTCCCCCGTTCATAGTTTTAGATTTGAGAAAGGTTCTAATTTTTACTTGGCGGGGTTGAATATAGGCTACCTCCGAGAAAAAAATCAAGTTAAAAAATTAAAAGTAAATCTTCTGATTATGGCCCTAATATTCTAGGTAAGAATCCAAAATTTAAGAATATCAAGCATAATAACTCAATGCCTCAACTGGGAATGAAACTGAGACAACAAAGGCATGGCCTAGGAGGTAAATTTTATTTGACCTGGCTTATCAGAATAATAACTCGATGCACCATGTATTAGATGTGATGCATGCAGATAAGAACATCACTAAACATATTGTGGACACATGCCTTGGGGAGTCATTTGAAGGATGGAGAAAATGCATAAAAACACGTTAAATCATTGAAACTTAAGCCACAACTATGGTTGAAAGAAGATAATATGTGAAGGACAAGAATTCTCCCTAATGCGTTAACTTTGATGAGAAATGAAATGAAGGTAATTTTAGACACAACATATAATTTTAAGTTTTCATCTAATTTTTTATCCAACTTTCAAAGGATTGTGAATTATGTTGACCATGATTTACATAAGTGTAAGTCCCACAATTGGAATATGATCATGCAATTGGTTCCTCTACTGTTTAAGCACTATTTCTCCAAGCACAAGGGTTTGATAAGGGCTATTATGTATATTAGTATCTGCCTCTCACTTTTATGTGAGAAGGTAGTCAATCGAGATCACATAGTGGCCATAAAATTGGCGATGATCGAAGCAATATGTGTGTTGGAGAATTACTTCCCCCATTATTCTTCAACATACATGTTCACTTGTAGGTACACCTATGCGACGAGTGATGAAAGTCTTCAAAGATTGTGTTAAGAATAAATGATACATTGAAGGATCAATTGCATAGGAATACATCACCGTGGAGTCATCAATCTATACTAGGGAATACATGCCTGACCCGAGAAGCGTCATTGACAATGGTGACTTCGTCGATGAGGGTGGTCATGTGATGGGCAAATGAGTGAAATTAATGAGTTTACAACATGAACAAGTATCTTCTTATTTATTTAACACACATGAAGATGTTAAAGAATGGAAAAATTAAGTTTATATAATTTAACTTTTACATTATTTTAATTTTTATACTTGATCAATTTTTCAATAGATTCATCACGATCAATGTAGAAAATATGAAGCGCATGGGAATAATAAAAGACGAAAAATAATGGAACAATTAGACAATGATCACAAGGGGAGAACTCGGTGGTGAGATCTTGAATTGGGAAGTCGAGTAACATTGGGACAAAGACGAGCAACATCGTTTGGTCTCGTAAGATGGAAGCTAGAGAGGTTGGAGGCCACAGTCCTAGATATGTATGCCTTAATGAAGCTTTAGTGGGGTTCCACCTCTAATAAGGGCAAGAGGAATGGGAAGGAGGTAGACGAGGATGACAAGGTTCCAACAGTGACACGCCGGACTCTCCAATACGTACAGACTCATCACCCTTATATGATTCATTTCCCATCTTTTTCCCCGTTAAACGACCTATGTCAATAATCGATTGGCCGAGCATGTTTAACATACATATACAGTGGCACACCGATAGCAAGGGAGTTGAGGGATCCGGTCACCCTCCCGCATATGTTGGTTCATAAACATGCCATGCAAGACTTTGAGGCAAAGGTTCTCGTCATGCATATTCTAACCGGAAAGGAGAATGCACCTTTGTGGTTGCAAGAATAATGCGGCGTTCGACGAATTGATGGATATCGCAATTTAAATGTTATTTGTCCTTCCTTCCTCCTCCGATCTACTATAGACAATACTCCATGAGATTTTTGTATGCATTTTATTTGGATATTGGATATTATTTGCATTTTTTGATTTGGTTATGGATATTTTCAAGTTGGTTTTGTTTTGGTTATAGATATTTACATGTTGGTTTGGTTTTGGTTATGGATATTTTTTTTGTATTAGTTATTGAAAATTGAATGTTGCTTGATATATATGTTGTTTGGACAGGTTAAAATTTGCTATAACAGGTACAAATATACTATTGGGGAGTTATAGTGGCCATAATGCCTAGCAATTATTTTTTAAATCTGCCCAGATTTGTCAATGACTTTGATCGTGCAAAGTCTGTGACAAAGGAAAATTGTCACGGTCAAAGTCCGTGACAATTTTTTTATTTGTCATGGACTGGTTATAGACTTTTATCGTGACAAGTTTAACTCTTCATCACGTGCTTGTCACGGTTAATGTTCATGATAAACTTGTCACAGTCAAAGTCCGTGACATACCCATGATAAATCTAACAAACTTGTCACGGTCTTTGACCATGATATGTTAGTGATAAGTGTATTTATCACCCCAAAACTTGTCACCGTCAAAGATCGTACCATGTTTGACTTGTCAAGCTTGTTGACCCTGACAAGTTGGCAATTTTGGTGTAGTGGTGACAAATGGTCCCTAGGATTTCACTTATGTAATGGACCACCATTGTAATCCTATCTCCTACCCATAAGTCCTAGATATAATATATGTTATATGAATGCAGTGTGATTTGTAATGTTGGACTTAGAGCTAAATATATATTCAATGTTAATGATGATGAATCTACCATTAGTGAGGGAGTTGGATAAGCGGTGTCACCAAATGTCATTTTCTTTTACTTTTTCTTTCCCGCATTCTTTTCATTTACTTTTATCACTAGAGACTTTACAAACTCAAAATTGAATTAAATGTATGGTTTAACATACTCCATTTTTGAATTTCTACCATCTCGATATGCATCAAGATTTTTTTAAAGATTATTTATCCAAATTTTCAAGGAAAGAATACCAAACATCTTAGTATTGGGTATTGACATCTAACACCAAGAGTTTGAACTTTTTTTTATCTAGACATAACACTTGGTTCAACGCATGCAGCCTCAAGGACATTTTACCACGATCATTAGAACTCTTAGGTGCTTCTTGAAACTTCTCTTGTAACAATTTTATTTTAATATTTGATTTAAATTATAATGTGAAGATTATTATATCCACACTTATATTAAATTAAGACTTAGCAATGTTATAGTGACTGTGACATTAGACCTAACACCACCTTTTTTGTTGTGAGCATGCACATATAAATCAAGTCTATGTACTGATCCATTTGCCCACTCCCCCTTTACTGTATGTATTATAATTATTATTTTACTAGTCCTATCAATACTATTAATTAATTACATAAAAGCCTATGATAGAATTTCTTTACTTTTTCTGACTAAAGTTTTGAGAAATTTGGATTTTTTGAATTTTGGTGGATTCCACATGGAGATTAATTTTGAATAATTAATTTTTAGTTACGATCAATGGGGAATCTTGTGGCGTCTTTAAGTCTTCTTGGGGTCTTAGACAAGGAGATCCCATATTTCTAGGCCTTTTCAGAATTTGTGCTGAAGTTTTGACTAGTAACCTATATAAATTGTAGGAGTCCCTGAACATTATGATGTTTAAATCCCCTTTGAGTTTTTCTATTGTTTCACACTTTGTATTTATTAATGAGTTGTTATTTTTCTTCTCGGAATGTGACTTCGATAAGGAGAGTTAAGTTAGTGATTAAAAATATGATAAAGATTTTGGTCAAATGTTAAATTTAAAAAAGTTTCTTTGTTATACTCATCTTATCTTCAAGAGTCCAAAGTCAGAAGAACTATTGTTATCCTAAACATTTCTACCAAGAAGCATCGATTCTTATATTTTGAATGCCCAATTTTTATAGGTGGAAAAAGATGTCCTTTGTTTGATGATCTGATTCTGAAAATAAAAAATAAACTTTCTTGTTGGAAATAAAAATTCTTCTCTATGGGTGCTAAACTCATTTTAATTAAACATATTATTCAGTCAGTTCCTCTATTTACTATTGCTGCCATTATCCTCATAAGAAGATTCTTACTATTATAGAGATAATTTTGGCGAACTTTTTGTGGGGTTCTAATGAAGGCCTACCTAAGAATCATTGGGTGAAATGGGGAGTTCTTTGCAAGCCTATAGAAGAGGTAGGTTTTAATATTCAATATATGGATGATATGTGTGCAATGTTTAGTATGAAACTTATATGGCGTTTTAGAAAACAAAATTCTCTTTGGGCTCATTTTATGAAAGATAAGTATTGCATTTTAAAACATCCATGTGAAACTGCTAGAGGTAAACGATCTAATATTTGAATTATAATGATCGCTCATAGAGATTTGGCATGAGAGAAAATTAGTTAGCTTGTTGGAAATGGGTAGATAAGTTTGAATTTGAATAATTGCACTTATTCAGTTTCCTCATTCTTTGAAACTCAATTATGTTTTCGATGAGAATGGCTAATGGGATAGGAGTAAAGCTATTTTAACAATGCCTCAACTCATTTGGAATTCATTCTCTAATAGTATGCTAATGGGACAATCTGTCTCAAACTATAGGATTCATTTGAAATTATTTAATACACTAGAGTGCAAAGATTAATGAAATTCTCTTTTAACTCATTGATAATACCCATTTTAAACTTCAATGGTTGAATACATACACATACACACAAAGTTTGTACTGATTGGTGTGATGTTTAGAGTAATACGAATAAAAATTTGAAATAGAATTAGATCAGGAGAAGCATATAAATACACAATAGTTTTATAACAAGAAACCCAATATACTAAAAAATCCCAGGTCTTTGTACCAAGACCACATATATACTCAAGTCCACTATAACAAGAATTTCAATACATAAGGTATGCAAATAAAAAATCTACCCAATACACCCAGTACACCAAGGCTAATAAAAAACCACTCCACAACATGTGACAACTGGCCTAATTCAATACCGTGTGATCTGGCCTTTATTAAATTAAAATAAGGTTCCCATTTAGTTCATTCTCAGCGTCATGGTCGAAAACTCTTTAAACTTTACTAACCACCAAATATTCAAAACTACGGTGCCAAGTTTTATCTTTTATTAAACAGATAATAACTTGCGGAAAAACAAAAATAAATCATACAATAATATAGAGTATAATCCATCACCATATAAAAATAAATGAAGTATTGCCGAATAAATCGTCGGCTGAAACAAACCAAATAAAACCAACATAAAGATAACTGAATCCAACATAAGTCTTAACTGGATAATTCCATATGGCGAAACATGCCCAACTAAAATGCTAAAGTACTCCGAATAAATCCTACAATAGGAAATGAAGAAGTGAAACGTCTAAATAAAAACTCTTGCAAGCAATCCACCTGTGCTGCAATTGCGTGTCCCTAGAGAAAAATCTCAAGTCTAGCATCCGTATGGATGGACACCTAAAAGGTTTTGAAAAATGTTTTATAAAAAGAGTTAGTACTCAAAACATTTTAAAAATATTTAGTAAGAGTTTATTATAATAAATATCGGGTTATTGATTACATATGTTAGGTTCACGCACACTTTCTTGAGTTTCCTCACCTCTTGTCTATAGTGCACACCTAACGTTCTAAACTTAGCCCACCTAGCTATATTACCTAAGCTAACTAGACCAAGATATTCAATTGAAATTACCTAAAATCTAAGTTTATGTTAATTGTTTATCATGTAACAGTTCATATATCTTATACTTCCATCTTAATAATTAAGTCTTACCACTTAATTTGCTTCTCATATATATATATATATATATATATATATATATAACAGCTGCCACTTTACTATCACCCGTAAGTAGAATATTCGTAAGGTATATATATTACACACAATATATACTATAAGTGTCTACTTTATTATCACATCCTTGCATCTCACATTAGGGATTATTGGCTCGAAATCCTACGTCGATCACCAATAGTGATTTATATATCTTGGCTCAGAATCATACCTCGGTCACCAGTAGTTATTGATTAAAATGGCTTGGAATGACACCTCGATCACCAATATTAATCATATCAAGATTGGCTCAGAATCATAGCTCGATCATCAATACTAGTCATTTTGATTGGCTCAGAATCCTACCTGAATCACAAATATTTATTTAGTATACTATAGGTATTCACACAACCTATGTATTACTATCCAGCAATAGGTATTCACACTACCCGATCATTCACATTAATACGTAGTAAGTTTCTCTCTAATACTTACTGTACATTTTTATTTCTCGATTTATCTCACTATCGTATTAATTCGAGTATTCACACAACTCAATGATTGTAACACCCTGTATTTTTGACGATTTCAATAATTATGTGATTAATTACTGTTATGGGAGTAAATATGCGATTTATTTATTGTTGTTGGATTAATTAAATTAAAATGTGAGAAATTAATTTGTTATTAATCCGGATTAAAATAATTATTAACTAGCGTGCCAAGGGTTAATATTTATTGTTGATAATTATTGAATATTACTGTGTGATATGTAATATGGAATTATGATATTTGATAAATTGTCGAAAGTGAGAAATACGACAGTTTGGTAATTTAAGTCTGTCACGCGTGTGAGTCATGTCGGGACTAATTGAATGTAATAAAAAGATAATTTATTTTTATTAACTCGTATGGTCATTTCGAGTGCGCCATTGAGTCCAGAAGGGTTGAGATAGTCAGAATAGTATACCCGGGTGTTTAGTTTGGGTCTTGGGGCGATTTTAGGCCTAACCGACACCCCGAGAGGGCATTATGGTAAATTCTATTTTTGGGCTAAATTAATGGACGAAAATTAAGAGTAATTATATCATCCTAGGAAAGTCCATTAGGGTTAAGAAGTGACAGGAAGTTAGAACGGCCATGGAAGATGTGAGGGAAAACCAAATTCCAAGAGAGAAGACTTATTTGACATCACCTTGCACAACCGTGACCACCAACGCGTTGATCGCGAAGAGAGAAACGCGTATATACCAACACTACCAACGAATCAGACCGTCATATTCGAGGCAAGTATTTATTACTTGCTTTCTTTTAGCAATAATCATGCTCATGTTAGTATAGGTGGAATTAATCATGATGTATATGTTAATTGGGTGAAAATTAGAGATTGAAATTATGATTAAGGACTGGTTTAATTAATGGTTGAAATTCATTCTTGCATGTATAGGATTAATCACGGAATTTGAGTATATATTGATGAACGAATCTGGGTTGATTAGGTTCTTTAATTGAAAATTTGGAAACTAGGGTTGATATGAATTACTCCGGGGGTTTTATGAAATTATGATGATTAATGACGAATTAAGGATCCTAGGATAATAGAAATGATCTATAACCTGTTAGGGGTTGATGGGTATTGATGATGAGTTGTTGAGAATTGAATCTTTGAGGTTTTTAGGTTCAAAAATGGTGAAAAACGCTGAAGTTTGGTGAAGAAGACGAACAGTGCAATCTCGCGCGAAGTGGTTCAAACGAGATGGGGATCTCACGTGAAGTAGTTCAAATGAGATGGAGATCTCGCGCGAAGTTGTTTGAGCGAGATGGCATCTCGCGTGAAGTAGCTCGAACGACACGTGGAAGTCGTTCAAACGACAACCCTTCTGGTTCGAGCGACAGAGGGAATTTTTGGGGATTTTTCTCAAAGTCTAGTTTTGAGTTTGTCGGTTTATTGGAGTGACAGAAACTGCCAAATAGTAAATTTAAATAAGATGGAATTTTGGGAAGTATGTGAGAATAAATACTTTAATTATTTCGGTATAGAGAGAGAGTATACCTTGGAGATTACGAGAGAGATAGTAATCTAAATATTATACTATACGTAGAGATGAGATTAAAATACATATGAAAAGTATATATGTAGGTTGGAGAAATACCTATAATTTATAATAGGATGTGTGCATGCCTATTATGTGATATTATTGTAAGATCACTAATGGGTGATAATCCGAGGGTGCAAGAACCTTATAGTTAAGAGCACTAATGAGTGATAACTCGGGGGTGCAGAAATTCTATTGATAAGTGTACTAATGGGTGATAACCCGGGGGTGCTGGATTAATATTGATAGGTGCATTAATGGGTACTAACGCGGGGATGCAAGATTCTATTGTTAGGCGCACTAATGGGTGATAACCCGGAGGTGCTGAATTATTATTGATAGGTGCATTAATGGGTGCTAACCCGGGGATGCATGATTTCCAGAATATATGCAATAATGGGGTTTGGACGGGGTGCAAGATTAGTGTATATATATATATATATATATATATGTATAGGGATGATGTGACTATATATATATATGGACTTGTGAATATGACTACTGTGTGAAATTAGTAGACTTGGTAATAATAATAATCATTACATTGCACCAAGTGGTCTTAACCTAAGAGTGCAGGATTAGTGTATATATATAGGGATGATGAGACTATATATATGTATGAGTGTACTTGGGTAACTTTATACTTTGTGAGACTAGTAGATAAAACGAAAATGAGAAGTAAAATGATCTTAGTGAATAAAAGATTAACCATTCAAACGGTGAATAATGAAACTTAGTATGTGAGATAAACTATCCGAATAGCGTATTATATGGGCGATACGGGAATACTACTAGTGAGCATAGTTAGTACTAGTATGGTTTCTGACTAGTTAGTCTGGGAGGTATAACTAGGGGAGATTAGATGTACGTTAGGTGTGAACAATAGACGAGAGGTGAGAAACTCATGTGAGAGTTCGATAACTAACATGCGTATAATACTTGTTTTAAGAACCAGTTTTAAATACTTGCTAAATCATTTTTACACATCGGGCTCTGACCCGTTTCTTGTATCTCTTCTCTCTTTTGCTATATATATGTATTATATCAGGTGCTCAGCCACAGGAGTATCAGATTTAGAGATTTGGATTGCTTGATGTGTTGCAGCTGTTGTGGAAGCTGTAGGTCCTTGCAGTAGACGCATCTATCCTTTCCATTCAGTTTTATCTAGACTTCTTGCTTAGGGCATATGTCGCCCACTTCTAGTTCTTTCGTTAGAGATATTGTATTCAGTTTATTGTATAGTTTGGAGTTTTGAACTGAGAGTTTTACTCAGTCTTATTTATTGCAGTACTTGATCCATGTTCAGTATTTATTTACATTTCGATGTGTGGTGAATGGTTTATATTTCGAAATTTAATAGAAATGGATTTACTTGGTTTTAATAAATTGGAAATGTTTTGACACCTAGCTTAATTTCATATTAGGTGATTAAAAAGTTTTTCGACAGTGATGCTGAGAATGAACCAACTGAATATCCTGTTTTAAATTGGTAGAGGACTGATCACCCTATATTTAATTGGGAGGGGTGTCACAATGATCCTAATTAACCCTTCATAAATTTCAGTAGTTAAACTATCTCTAACCTACTCGTATACACCCTGGAATTGACGTTTACTCTCCCCGTAACTCAAATCCCAAATATCTCAATACATGACTCGATCTTTTTATCCTCGTCGATCCATACTCCAAGTCTTACACTCCATGACCTTAATGAAACTCAACTATGCACCTAATGACTTTTATTAAGTCCCTACATAGGCATAATATCATCACTAAGGTTCCCATTCATCATTGGCAATGGAAGAAAAACTCAACCAACAAAATAACCTAAATTCAGTTTGAACGATCCATCCATCCATCCATCCATCCATCGACCAAATACGTCTTTGCCAAGATTCCTCTTTCTCCATATTTAACCCACCAATCCCTCATTAAACACTCAGAAAATCTGAACCAACATAACCAAACATCCACTATATTTATAGAGACTATTCCTAACGTAAATGTATCATCAAATCTTTATGAAATTCATTCAATAACCATTAAATTCTAAATATTATCAAAAACCATAGATATTTGTATTCTTTATGTTTAATCCTCATAAACCAAGATTTAAATCCGTTGTAGTAATCATAACTCTTTTGATTTTTAATACTCTACAGATGTAAATACAAACTACATGCAAACCTACCCAAACATGTATTTAATTCATCCTTTTCTTCTGAACATTTTTAAAAAAAATCAAACGATTCATGAAACCCTATGCATGGGTATTATAAGTTCGATTAGATTTGCAATAAACACTTGCCTTGATTATGGTAGGGTCTGATTTCTTATTGATGAAGATGGTTTGATTGTCTCCTCTCCAAATCCCCACTCCAAGTTTGATGTTTCGTATGCCCAATTGGAAATTCTTCAAGAACCCTCTTAAATTATCACCAAAGCTCTCTCTCTTATTCTGTTAATGCTGAACTTGGGTTTTTGAAGCCTTTAACCCTAGCCTCCACTCTTTATCATGTAATAAAACACTCTAAAATTCGTAGGTCTTTCTACCTAATTTTTCCAAGTGACCAAAATGCCCCTAATAGGTGCCAATTTGGCTTAAAATTGACCCGGGACTCAAACCATACCCCCGGGTATAATATTCTGACTGTTTGACCCATCCAGAATCGATCGTGACCTCTAAATCACCATTCGATCCACTTAAAATATAATTCCTATCTCGACCTCAATTTAGTCTTTTCGCGACTCACGGTTGAGACAAAAATAAATTATGCACATATCACTCGCTATGTCATATAATAATATTCATCAATTATTTGCTATTCACACTTAGTAAATTTTGTATCATAATATTAAACAGTTTCTATCTCTCGATTAATATTAAGTAATCACATTTATCATTTAATAACATTAAATTACCTCACCCGTGTAGTTTAAATAAAACATATTTTCTCGATTAATTCTCAAATTAATTAAATTATAAGTACAGGGTATTACTTACTTCCCCTTTGGAAATGAAGTTCGTCCCCGAAATTAGGACATGCCTGCGATGAATAACTCTGGATAGTTATCTCGCATGTCATCCGCAGCCTCCCATGTCGACTCATCTATATTGTGGTGTCCCCAATGTACTTGCACTAGTGGAACCACCTTGGACCGCAGCTTACGCTCACTACGATCTTGAATAGCCACGGGACTCTCCTCATATGATATGTCTAAATGTAAATCAATATCCTTAAGTGGAACGTTCCATAAGGCTCGCTCGCTCCTCATGTACTTCTTCAGTGATGACACATGGAACACGTCGTGTATCCATTGAAAATGCTCTGGAAGTCTCAGTCTGTATGCTACCGATCCGAACCTTTCTATAATAGGAAAAAATCCCACATATCTCGACGTTGACTTCTCTCTCTTATTTAATATCATAACCCCATTCATAGGAGATACTAGAACCAACACCTGGTCGCTCGCCTCTAACTCCACATGTCTCCTGCCGGCGTTGGCATAACTCTTCTACCTATCCTGGACTATCCGAATACGCCCTCGAATTAACTCAATCTTGGCAGAAGTCTCCTGAATCATCTGGAGCCCCAATAACTTATTGTACACCACCTCTAACCAGGAAGAGGGCGAATGATAAGGCCTCCCATATAACACCTCGAACGGTGCCACACTGATAGTAAATTGGTAGGATTTGTTATACGCAAACTATACCAATGGGAGGTATCTCTCCCACCCCCCTCAAAATCTAGGATACACATCCTCCGCATATACTCAAGCATATAATTAACCCTCTCAGTCTTCCTATCTGTCTACAGGTGATAGGACGTACTCAACCGTAAGTCTGTGCCCATGGCCTCTTAGAAACTATGCCAGAAGTGAGACACAAAATTTTTGTCTCTATCAGACACAATATTAATCGGGACCCCGTGTAGGTTAACCATCTCTGAAATGAATAGCTGCGTGTATTGCATCTTCTCGAAGTCTGTGCTAACTGTCAAGAAGTGATCCACCATGGTCACTAGATCCACTATCACCCATATGGAATCGTGACCCCGCTGTGACGTACGTAGCCCAATAATAAAGTACATTGAAATTCTCTCCCACTTCCACACGGGAATATCAAGTGGCTATACATCCCCTAAGGCATCTTATGGTTAACTTTCAAGGGTTGACAAGTAATACACTTTGAGACAAACTCTGCTATGTCTCTTTTTATGCCGGCCCACCAGTACTGTCTCCTCATATCCTGGTACATCTTATCCCCACCAAGATGTATCATAAACCTAGAACCGTGAGACTCAGTCATAACTGCATGTCTTAAATCCTCATCCTCGGGCACTACCAATCTCTTATTAAAGCGCAAGCCTCCTTTTGAGTTGACAGAGTAAGACTCTGCACCCTCAGCTAATAACTATCGTACCCTATCCTGACAGAACTGATCCGTTGCCTGTGCCTTCACTACCCGCAGAACGATCTCAGGAGTGATAGTCATGACTTCCATGCACACTAGAGAAACCTCATCTTCCTGTCAAAGTTCACTCCACTTGTCTTTCCATACATCTGCTAATTCTCCAGTAGGTCATTGGCTCAACGCGTCCTCTACTACATTGGCCTTCCTAGGGTGATTCTGTATATCAAACTGATAGTCCTTCATGAATTCTAGCCACCGCACTGCCTTATGTTCAGATCCTTCTCTGTGAAGATATAATGAATTGACTTATCATCCATAATAACATAAACCGCCCCCAAAGAAGATAATGCCTCCATATCCTCAAAGAGAAAAAAACTGCTTCTAACTCAAGGTCATGGGTGAGGTAGTTCTTCTTAAAGGGGTTAAGCTTTCATGACGCATAAGCTATATCCTTTTCTGCCTACTGAAACACACCCCTAATTCCCTGCATGGATGGATCTGTATGGACCTGGTACTCCAATCCTCCCCTGGGCAAAGCAAGTACGGGTGCTAATGATAATTTTTCCTTTAGTTCATCAAACACTGACTAAAGATGATTGATCCACACAAATGGTAATCCTTTGCAAGTCAGCTTCATCAATGGACCCGTAATATTAAAAAAATCCTTTGATGAAGCGACGAAATATCCACCCAACCCCAAGAAGCTGCAAATATCAGTCGGTATCGTGGGTTCTCCCCAGTACCTCCTCATCGATACCTTTCTTAGATCAACAGCAATGCCCTGTTGGACATAATGTGGCTAAGAAATTGTACCTCCCGAAGCCAGAATCCACACTTTTTAAATTTAGCGCATGACTGATGGTCCCGTAGTGTCTGTAAAACCATAAGTAAGTGATCAGCTTGCTCCTACTCCATCCATGAGTAAACCAGGATGTCATCAATCAACACGATCATAAACTGGTTTAAAAACTCCTGAAATACCCTGTTCATGAGATCCATGAATACCGCAGGCGCATCGATGAGCCTAAACAGCATCACCCTAAACTCAAATGACCTGTACCGGGACAAAAAAGAAATCATAGGTACATACTCTTCTCGAATGTACAATTGGTGATATTCAGACCTCAAATTAATTTTTGAGAAGTAAGTACCCCCTCTTTACTGATCAAATGAGTCATCGATCCTAGGCAACGAATACTTGTTTTCTATCATCACCTTGTTCATCTCCCTACAATCCACACACAAGCGAAGCAAACCATCCCTCTTCTTCACAAACAACACCGGAGCACCCCAATGCGATGTACTCCACGGAATGAAACCCTGACCCAAGAGTTTCTGAATCTTCTTTCTCTACTCCCACATCTCTGAATGTTCCATGTGATATGATTCTCTAGCAATTGGTCTTGTCCCCGATGCTAAGTCGATGACAAATTCTATTTCCTGGCTCGGTGGCAGCCTGGGTATGTGGTGAAATATGTCCTCAAATTCTCACACCACTTAAATTAAGTTTAAAGGTACCACTATCTCCTGCGAGTTCTCCTCATCAATACAGTATAGGTGAGTGCACGATCCTCCCTCAGGTAGAGGCATCTCCACTAAGAACATCTCCTGCCCTGGAATGGAGAACACTATAGTCCTCTCATAGCAATCTACCAATGCTCGATAACTCACTAACCAATCCATTCCTAGAATCAAGTCATGCCCCTCAATGTCTAACATTAGGAGGCCTGCCGCTAAACTCAATCTCCTAATTAAAATATCGACTCCTCTATAGATCGAATGTATTAGCGAACCACTACCCATCGGTGACTCAACACACATAAGAAGACTACCGAATGTCTTCATTAAACTCGCGACCCATGAAAATCTAATATTAATAAAAGAATGTGATGCCCCAGTATCAAAAAAAATCCTACCCTCAAGTCTATGAATAGGAAACGCACCCTCTACTACAAGCAACACCTGAGGTGCTGAAGGCATCAGTATATCCTAGTTGTTGTATACACACTCATAGTGCATCTGACTCTACTACTTCTGTGGGGCCGGAGATGGTAGTGGAGCTATTGGAGCGTTTTTCCTTTATTGGGCCCCCTGCCACTGTGCCGTGTCTCATTGTGGATAAGCTCTACTCTTGTGACCCTGCTGGCCAGATGTGAAACACTAACCCTAGAAATGTCTCTATCCTTAGCCCTACTGGACCTAACATTGAACCTGATGGCATTGACCCTGCTAGCCTCCGACTAGTTCCCTTGACCCTGAGGACCCTGAGGAACCTATTGTTGAGGACCCTACTGGCCCTGCCTAAATCACCCGTCGGGTCGGTAACCTCCAGATCTGAAATTCTGGGCAGAGTTCCCCTGTCAGGAATCCTACCCAAGCTGACTCGTGTCTACTGCTGCTGGGGTGGTGCCCCACTACCACTACTCCCCCAGCCTTGCCCTACTGTCTAGGCTAACCTATGTTCCTGACAATGCACCTGTGCGGAATTGATGATGTTAGCGTAAGTCATCAATGCAGGGTTACAAATCAAATATTGTCTGATCCTCTGGGACAACCCATCCATAACCTTATCTTTCTTCCTTTCTTCCTTTCTTCATTACTCACCTCATCTGGTATAAAGTTAGCCAGGCGGGTGAACTCCTCCTCGTAGTCCACTACCGAACGATCACCCTGAACTACTTCACTGAATTTCTTCCTTATCTCTGAATCCATTACAGGAGGGGAATACTTGCGGTCGAACCGCACCTAAAAATAAAAAATCGTCATCAAATATCTCTCCTTAGTAGTGGTCAGCGACTCCCACCACTGTAGGGCTTCTCCCAAAAGTCTGAAGGTAGCTAATGTATGTTTCTAGACTTCGCTACACTCAAGCGTGCTCCGATTGTTCTGAATGTTCTTATTACATTGGTACGCCGCCACTACATCATATACTACCCTAGAACTCGGGTGGGTGGACCTTCTGAAAGGTCTCCTTAACTCACTGCCAAAAAGATAGCCCTGTCTTGGCCTGGATCCCTGGCGCCACTAGCTGATGTGCCTGAGGCTAAGGGAAGTGATCTGCAATGGTGCTCATGGCTTTCTCAACTGGCTGAGCCACTATCACTGCCACCTGACTTGTAGAAATCATCTATGGTGGTGGTGGTGGTGGTGGTGGTGGTGGTACCTGCTGCTCCTTAGGGTCCTACCTAACATCATCTCTGGCTGTTTCCCTTTCAGCTCGCTCCCTCCTCGACGACATACTGGAAAAGAATTAAATTGAATTAGTACACAGTTAATATAAAAATCTATTAGCAGAAGCACGATAACTCAAGCACGCAAAGATAAGACAATAGTCCTAATAATAGGGCTCTATATCAGAACAACGATACGTTAAAACCGTAGTAAGTCGTACAAATCCTATGGACACCAGAACTTGATGCGCTAATACCATATGGGACATCCTGACCTTTATTAAATTCAAACAAGGTTCCCATTTGGTTCATTCTCAGCATCACGATCGAAAACTTTATAAACTTTACTATCCACCAAATATTCAAAAAGCCCCTAACAAATTTTATCTTTTACTGAAGATAATAACTTGCAGAAAAACTAAAATAAATCATACAACAATATAAAGTATAATCCATCACCATATATAAAATAAATAAAGTCTTGCTGAATAAATCATCTACTAAAACAACCAAATAAAACCAACATACAGATAACTGAATCCAACATAAGTCTGAATTTGATAATCCGAAATGGGGAAATATTCCTAATTAAAATTCTAAAGTACTCCCAATATATCCTACAATAGGAAATGAGGAAGTGAAACATCTAAACAAAAACTCCTGCAAGCAATCCATCTTTACTGCAACTGTGTTTCCCTGGAGAAAAATCTAAAGTCTGGCGTCCGTATGGCTAGACACCTAAAAGGTTTTGTAAAATATTTTACAGCAAGAGTTAGTATTAACAACGTTTCAAAACTATTTAGCAAGCATTTGTTACAATAAAAATTAGGTTATTGATTACACATGTTAGGTTCACGCACACTTTCTTGAGTTTCCCCACTTCTCGTCTATGGTGCACGCATAACGTTCTAAACTTAGCCCACATGGCTATATAAACAAAGCTAAATAGACTAAGATATTCAACTGAACTTACCTACATGTCTAAATTCCCGTACCGCCCATACAGTACATTAATTTATTAATATCTCTCATATGTTAATTGTTTCTCATGTAACAGTTCATATATTTTATAGTTCCATCTTAATAATTAAGTCTCGCTTCTTAATTTGGTTCTCAAATATATATCAATATATAACAGCTGTCGATCTAGTATCACCCGTAAGTAGAATATTCGTAAGGTATATATATTACACACAATATATACTATAAGTGCCTACTTTATTATCACATCCCTGCATCTCACATTAAGGATTATTGGCTCGAAATACTACCTCGATCACCAATAGTGATTTATATATCTTGGCTCGAAATCATACCTTGATCACTAGTAGTTATTGATTAAAATGGCTCGGAATGACACCTCGATCGCCAATATTAATCATATCTAGATTGGCTCGGAATCATACCTCGATCACCAACACAAGTCATTTATATTGGCTTGGAATCCTACCTCGATCACAAATACATATTTAGTATACTATAAGTATTCAGACAACCTATGTATTACTATCCATCAATAGGTATTCACACTACCCGATCATTCACATTATTACGTAGTAAGTTTTTCTCTAATACTTACCATACATTTTTGTTTTACGATTTAACTCACTATCATATTAATTCAAATATTCACACAACTCTAAGGATCCTAGTTACCCTTTATAAATTTCAGTAGTGAAACTATCTCTAACCTACTAGTATACACCCTTGAATTGACGTTTACTCTCGCGTTGACTCAAATCCCAAATATCTCGATACATGACTCGATTGGTTTATCCTCGTCGGTCCATACTCCAAGTCTTACACTCTATGACCTTAACGGGCCTTAACTATACACCTTCTGACTTTTATTAAGTCCCTACATAGGCATAATATCATCACTAAGGTTCCCATTCATCGTTGGCAATCGAAGAAAAACTCAACCCACAAAAGTACCTAAATTTGATTTGATCGATTGATGGATCGATACATCCATCGATCCATCGACATTCATACGTCGATCGATCGATTCACCAGATACAACTTCACCCTGCTTCGTCTTTCTCCATCTTTAACCCATCAATCACTCATTAAACATTTTAGAAATCTCTACCAACATAACCAAACATCCACCATATGCATAAAGACTATTCCCAATGAAAATATATCATCAAATGTTTACGAAATTTATTCAAGAACCATCAAATTCTAAATATTATAAAAAACCCTAGATATTTGTGTTCTTCATGTTCAATCCTCATAAACCCAGATTTAAATTTGTAGAAGTAATCATAACTCTTCTGATTTTTAATCCTCTACATATGTAAATACAAACTACATGCAAACTTCCTCAAACATGTATTCAATTCATCCTTTTTTTTCAAATTTTTTCAATAAAATCAAACTATTCATGAGACCCTATGAATGGGTATTGTGACTTTAATTAGATTTTCAATAAACACTTGCCTTAATTATGGTAGGGTCTAATTTCATGTTGATTAATATGGTTTGATTGTCACCTCTCCAAATCCCCACTCCAAGATTGATGTTTTGTATGCCCAATGGAAAATTCTTCAAGAACCCTCTTTAATTTTCACCAAAGCTCTCTCTTGTTCTGTCAATGTCTAACATGTGTTTTTGAAGCCTTTAACCCTAGCCTCCACTCTTTATCATCTGATAAAACACTCTAAAATTCGTAGGTCTTTCTACCTAATTTTTACAAGTGACCAAAATGCCCCATTAGGTGCCGGTTTGACCTAAAATTGACCCGGGAATCAAACTACACCCACGGGTATACTAATCCAACTATTTCAACCCATCCAGAATCGATCGTGACCTATAAATCACCATCAGAGCCACTTAAAATATAATTCCTATCTCGACCTCAATTTAGTCTCTCTGCGACTCCTGATTGAGATAAAAATAAGATATGCACATATCACTCGCTATGCCATATAACAATAATCATCAGTTATTTACTATTCACACTTAGTAAATTTTATATCATAATATTAATCAATTTCTATCTTTCGATTAATATTAAATAATCACATTTATCATTTAATCACATTAAATTACCTCACTCGCGTAATTTAAATAAGACGTAATTTCCCGATTAATTCACAAATTAATTAAATTATAAATACACAGAAATACGGGGTATTACACAACTACTGAAATTTTATTAAACACAACAAATATTAAAACCTTGAGCAATGCAAAAACAGAGATTCACACTCAGACCAGAGCATTGTTGAAGAAAAAAAAGTTTTACAACATTTTAGATTTTAGCAAAATAGTGGAAGTTTTAAACCCTAAAGACTAGATAAAAAAGAGTCTTACTTTAGGGTTTCAAGTTTTAACGGCAAGAAAAATCGAAGAAGCCATTTTGGTAAAAAGGAGTTTAAGATCAAGAGATTACTGTAATTCGATATACACAAAACTGGAATAAAAATAATGGAAGTCCTAATTTACAGGTATAATACATTTAAAAAGGGGTTAGTTTCGTAAAACCAGATGTGGTAAATATGCAAATTGTATAAAAGTTATAATAGCAGGTTTAGAGAAACTTGGTAGTAAATATGATATAACAAAGTTCGGGTTACTAAGAAAATGGGTTTTGTTTTATCAGAAGTTATAACAGTTTAAAAACATGAAAAAATCCTAAACTCACATAAAACAAATTATATATCAAAGTTAGGGATTCAAATATTTTGTTTTGCCTTGAAACATATTGGAACACATTAGATCATGAAAAATGAGAAACCCACATAAAAAAACAACGTAAATCAGTATATAGGTTTTATATGTAAAAGGAGAGAATCAACAAACATACCCCAATGAGGTTCAAAAGTCCACACAGAAGCAAAACTTGCATGCACCAATAACCTTGAAAGATACAGAACCAAAAGCCTCAAACAACGTTCAAAATCAATCCCAGAAGGTTTAAAACCTTTCAAATACACAAAACAAAAACTAAACACTCTGGCCCACAATATATGTTTTAAATAGAAAAAAGATGTTTATAAGTGTTTGGGTTTACAAAAACTCACTCTCCATAGATGAAAAATAGGTTTAAGAGACGTAAATAGTCTAGATAAATTTCAGCACTGTTTTGGTGCTTTTGGCAAATAAAAGGTCGAGTTTTTCAGCTGACTTAAGCCCTCTATATATAGAGGTGGGAGACGTGCCCCGGGTTTAAGTCTAAATCTCAGACAACTAAGAGCGTTAAGGACATGACTGACAATGCACATAAAGACGTTCGATGGAGGAAAAGGTAATAAGCCACACTAGAGTTGAGAGAAAATGCATCAATTTAACCTCAACAGCCAACTGCTTACAACATACATCCCAAAACTCATGCGCGATTATACCGCATGGGCTAAACCGTGAAATTCCATTGGCCATAATAGATCACCCGGATGGACATAAAACGACCCATAATATTTATAAAATGATACCGTTTTTATGTTGGTTGAATTAAATATAAGAAAAAAATTAAAATATTATTGTTTATTTAAATGTCGTATTAAGCCCTTTTAAATTCCAAAAAAATCTTACAATTATGAAAATTAATTTTAAAATGCTGAAAAATTATAAAATCCTAAAATGTATAATATAAAAAATATTTAGGTATAATATACATATATAATATATAGATACAAAAATAATGAGTATATTAAACAAGAATTCAATTTAGGGTTTTGAAAATGAGAAATTGAGTTTAAAAGGTATTTAAAATTCTTTTTAAGAATGTGTATAGTGCTTGCCAAGGTCTAGGTCCAAGGGTATATTGGATAGTTGTTATAAAATTGAGTTAAATAAAAATCTTATGGGATTTAAAAAGGGTATTTTCAGAGGTCTATTGAAGCTATAGTGAAATTTGTTTCTTAACTCAATGTGTAATTTGTAACACCCCACCCGTCCGGGGAGAGCGAACGGAGAGCCACTTCGCTAAAATAACTAAATCCACAAGTGACAAGGTATAGAGCATCTAAATAAACCCACAATAATATAAATCCACTAATCTCAATCTCTTCAATTACAACAAGTCTCTCGAATTACATACAACAACTAACTCGAAAATAAAATACAAATCTCCAAAGCTCTATACATCAAAAGAATAAAAATATTTCCCAAACAATCCTTGCTAAAATCAATCTCCATAGCGCCCCAAAATCCGCGCTAACCTGCCACTAAAAGAAAATATAGGGAAGTACACAATACGACAGGAAAGATGCTCAACAAATATATGTTAGCGATGAATAAAGCGTAACAATACGAGTACGAATATTCAAATCAAATGCAAATCTCAAAGCATTTATCAATATAATTTCTCAACAACACATCAATGGATCACCAGGCCTCACCCCATTCGCATATGCTTTATCAAGCCATAGACGGGAATATGTATTTTGGCAGGTACTCAACATCCGTGCCATATTAAAATCTCATGACAACGTGCTCAACAACAATATATTGATACCATATGAATCAAAATAATTTCAACAATTATTTTTCAGATTTCAATGATTTTATCAATTCAAATATGAGTTCAATTAACAAGAATTCAAAGAGAATGACACTCGCGAGATTTAAGGAGCATATTGTGTAAAACCCCATACCTCAAACCATGATGAGAAACCAACGATCACATCTTCAAGATCAACACAAAAGATCTACAGAAGCTCCTCTAAGAACCTCCAACAAAAATAGCCCCAAGAATACCTCTAATCTAAGGTTAGAACTCACACATCTCAAGGGCCAAAGTATATATAAAAAGAAGAGAAATATAAAATATATTTGCTGCCAAAAATTGTGCCAAAAGTAGGTTAAAAAGGGTTTCCCATAACTCCTTTTATAATGCAAAGAAATGAAGAGTTGGAATCCAAAATACTCCTTTAAATAAGGCAAAGAAATGAAGAGTTGGAAGCCAAAACGACTCCAAGAGTTAAAAATCATTTTAAAATCCGTTTTAACTCCGTTTTCGAAACCGTTTGAAATTATCGCCTTTAAAAATAATAACCAACATATTTGAGCAATAAAAATAATTTTATCAAAAACTTTATTTTCCTTTATTTTCCAAAAATTAATTAAAATAGCCCAAAAATTACGCGTGTTGTTACACTTCCCCACTAATAATGGAATTTCGCCCTCGAAATTTGCCGAATACCTAACTCTCAAAATCAGGCCACTACACTAACTCCAAGAATAATCTCGTCTCCAAAAATAATTCCTCACCTCTAATCTCGAAACTTATCACGAATATCACCTAAAATTTTCTATCTCCAAAAATTGCTAACCACGCAATGAACTCAAAACCCAAGCCCCGAGGGTTGCCGTATACCTAAGTTCTGATACCATTTGTAACCCCCCGCCCGCCTGGGGAGAGAGAACGGAGCGCTAATGCGATAAAATAAATTCAAATCCACAAGTGACAAGGTATAGAGCATCTAAGTTCCACAACAACAAAAGAGAAACTACAAATCTCAATCTCTTCAAATTAAATACCAAATCTCTAAGGCTCTATACATCAAAATAATACAAATATTTCCCAAACAATCCTTTCTAAAATCAATCTCCATAATGCCCCAAAATTCGCGCTAACCTGCCACTAAAAGAAAATATGGGGAAGTACACAATACGACAGGAAAGATGCTCAACAAATATATGTTAGCGATGAATAAAGCGTAACAACACGAGTACGAATATTCAAATCAAATGCAAATCTCAAAGAATTTATCAATATAATTTCTCAACAACAGATCAATGGGTCACCAGGCCTCACCCCATTCGCATATGCTTTATCAAGCCATAGCCGGGAATAGGTATTTTGGCGGGTACTCAACATTCGTGCCATATTAAAATCTCATGACAACGTGCTCAACAACAATATAGTGATACCATATGAATCAAAATAATTTCAACAATTATTTTTCAGATTTCAATGAATTTACCAAACCAAATATGTGTTCAATTAACTAGAATTCAAAGAGAATGACACTCGCGAGATTTAAGGAGCATATTGTGTAAAATACCATACCTCAAACCATGATGAGAAGCCAACAATCACATACTCAAGATCAACATAAAAGATCTACAAAAGCTCCTCCAAAAACCTCCAACAAAAATAGCCCCAAGAATACCTCTAATCTAAGGTTGTAACTCACAAATCTCAAGGGCCAAAGTATATATAAAAAGAAGAGGAATGTAAAATATATTTGCTGCCAAAAATTGTGCCAAAAGTATGTTAAAAAGGGTTACCCATGACTCCTTTTATAATGCAAAGAAATGAAGAGTTAGAATCCAAAAGACTCCTTTAAATAAGGCAAAGAAATGAAGAGTTGGAAGCCAAAACAACTCCAAGAGTTAAAAACATTTTAAAATCATTTTAAAATCCGTTTTAACTGCGTTTTCGAAACCGTTTGAAATTCTCGCCTTTAAAAATAATAACCAACATATTTGAGAAATGAAAATAATTTTATCAAAAACTTTATTTTCCTCCATTTTCCAAAAATTAATTAAAATAGCCCAAAAATTACGCGGGTTGTTACATAATTAAGTGAGGAGGAGTTCATGCAGATCTTGGACTAGTATCTAGCACATATATATTCCCACTAAAACTTCACGTTTCCTGTAAAGATTATTAAAATATTTCCCTCAAGTGGATTATGTTATTCAAATAATTGTTATAAGAGGGCCCTTAAAATGTTTGTGCAGCAAAAGAAGTCAAATTAAATAAATAGATAATTTATAAGGTGATAGTGAGGATGCTAAGTTGATTTGGATTTATTTTAATGATATATGTGGTATCAAAACTTCTAATATTTCTATGAGAGGAAGGTTCATCTCTTGGTGGTCTGTATCGAATTCATCTTTAATGGTGATTTGTATTAGAATTCTCCCAGCCTTCATAAGCTCGAGCATTTGGAAGCATTGAAACAAATGTAAATATGAGGTGATAATGTTCCAATGCTATTATACCTTGTGAGATATTTGTGATATGATCAAGCTTAATTGTGTTAAAGATAATTTTTTTCCCACCAAATTTGTATATTGGATCTATTGGGTGTATGTATAAAAGCAAGGTCAATTTAGTCTCAAATATGAAGATTGTCATTTGGAAAGATCCTATAAGTATGAAGCTAAAGTTGAATGTGGATTGTTTCTCTATAGGGAATCTTGGTCTTATTGAAGGGGGTGGTGTCTTAAGAAATACTAAAATGGAGTTTCTAAGAGGTTTTGCTGCTTTTTTTAATATGGGCTCCAACATTGAAGGAGAAGCAAAGGATATTTTGTTGGGTTTAGAAATGTGTGAAGAATGGTTGGAATTGGTATGGTGATTGAGTTTAATTATCAAATTATAATCCATATCTTAAGTGGTAAAATAAATTATCCTTAGAGAGTTAGAATTGGTGTTGAAAAGATTAAGGCTAAAATCATTGATAAGTTGATTCAGTTTACTCATATATTTAGATAATGTAACAAATGTGCTAATTTTATAGAATACTTTAGGTTCACATGTAATATATATTTTTCCTCTGATGATATCCGTTAATTTCCTAGAGAACTCAATGGTTTGGTCAAGGCAGATGCTTTGGGATTTCCTAATCTTAGATATATCTTAGGTTTTTATTAGGTCGTTATTTGTTTGTTATTTCTTTAAAGTTTTCTCTAATGCTTATATATGGTACTTATATAAAACCATCCATTCATTCTTCGTAAGCTACCGGGTTGGGGCTTTTGTAACCTTTATGATCTGGGGATTCCGTCTCCCCCCCCCCCCCCCCAAAAAAAAAAAATGAAAATAAAGGTAGTGATATATAATATTTCTCTCCCACACATGTACGATTGCAAGTTCTATCTTAATATAAGATGCCTAACTAATGAAGTGTACATCAATTGTTTAGCCCTAATATTCCTTGTCTACTCTCTTATAGTCAATTATTTACCAGATGCTTCATTCCTAATAAATTTATTCAAATTGTTAATAATTATGGACTCTTTCTTCAGAACATTATCTTTTAATGAAATACGAACTCTCTATCTCAGATGAAATAGCGTGATCAAAGATTTCTTTTACTATTCCCTAAACATTGTCCACATCTCATTGAACCTTTTCCCTTTGTTCAGGGGTAAGATGGATTGTTTATGTTTACCAAAACGATAGAGTATTTATACATGTATATTAAAAAAAATAAACAAATAGCAGCATGGACTTTAAAATAATAAAGTTCTTGTTTCCTAAATTGCCAATTTTAATACTTTAGCTATGTCTCTCCAATCCTTTTATGCCAATATGACTATGCATTTATTATGGTCTGAATATCAATTCATAAATTTTGATTTATGTTTTATTATACCATCTGCACATTAAAATTCATATGTTTGTTTGGAAGAAGAGTAATTTGCATCTTCACCGCGTCCACCTAGAGTCCTAGACCTATGCGCTCCTGAATTGGACAGGTTCTAGAAAAAATGGATTCAGAACACAAACACTCAAAAGGATAATGTAAGTACACACAAATACAGAATCACACACATAAGAAAAAAAGAAGAAGAGATCTTAAGATAATGTCACTATAAAGTTAAAGTTATGTTCAATTTTTATGTTTCCATATTTTAGTACCATTAATTTATGTTTATTTGTACTTTTTTGTTTGATATTTACAACCTTAGTTTAATGTCATCATTCATTTTAATAAGGAAAATCTCCCATTTACAGACTATTTATTTATTGCTCACTGTTATTTACTTATGTTGTCAATTTAGAGAATTAATATCTTTTGAGTTTTGCAGGCAACTAAAAAGGAAAAATGTATTTTTCATTAAATTAATCATGTGATTTTATGTTTCAAAATATTTACGAGTTATGACTATGGGAATCCAATACCCTTTTGACCTTCTGCATAGTGGTATTTAAATTATTCTCACTTGAAAAAATATAATGGAAACAATTATTAAGTCTCCTTGCTCGAGATAAAATTCATATAGTTTTGGTCGAAGATTAATTTCCAACTCCACTTGGAGTTCTAGACTTACCCACTCCTGAATTTGACATATTCAACAAAAGATGGAATCACAACACAGACGCACAAAAGGCTTATGCCGGTACAATAAAAAAAAGAAATATAGATTTTAAGATAATTTCACTATGAAGATGGCAGGGGATCTATGAAGTGGTCAAAAGAATAGCCAATTTTTATTTTGAAATTAAATATTAAACTTAAATATAATTATCTCGAAATACAGTTTGGACAAATTTAAAATGAATTTTGTGTTAAAATATATTAATCAATTTTATCTTTATCCTAAAGCATTCATCTAGGTGATTGCATGATAAAAAAATAACATTCCACACAACACGTTGATGTACGAGGAAAACTCGCATGGAAAAAACCTTGGACGGCCCAGTCGCTCAAATTCACTATGTATGGAATTACAAGGGCATGAAAATATACTTGCAACACAAACTCGACACCCTTCCAACACTTAACGCTCTTTATTACTTAACCTCCTCACAGTTACACACAAGAGTCCATACGCACAAGAACTGCCACAACGTGTGAGTCCACACACACATCAGTGTCCATTGATAAGTCTTAACAACCATTTACACACCTGGAACATGAATGCACCGCTTCTTCATCGCAACACCACTGACACGGAGTCCATCGTGTGTGAATAACAAAGACGGAATCCAACGTATGAAACGTACTCAATAATTATGATAATGAGTAAAACCTTAATATTAAACGATATCTCAAAGCATATAAAGATGAAAACATGAATATCGAAGAGTTAGGATGAAACTAGAGTTTGAGAGCTTTTGGATATGTATTGGAAAATTACTTTTGCCAAAAGTCTCTTCAAAAATTTATGTCAAGACCCCATTATATATATAAAAAAAATACATTTTTTGAGGAGGCACATTTTTGGAGGACTCGTTCGAACAAAAACAGGAATTCGTTCGAACAAAACAATATATCATTCGAACGAACAAAACCAAACTTGTTCATTGACATGTTCGAACGAAACAAAAAAAGCAAAATACCTTCATTCATGAGGACTCGTTCGAACAAAACCAAACTTTTTCGAACGAATAACTCATATCGTTCGAACCAACATTTAACGAGATTTAAATAAAATTTGTTCTACTAATAGAGAAACTTCATTTGATGTTCATTTGAAGATCATTTGAATCAACAACAGATTCTCATTTCGAAAGAAGACTATAAAGTCTTTCAAACAACTTAAAATAAAAAATATTTTTCTTTGGAAATTTTTGAAATACATTCCTCTAAATAAACAAAAACTAACACCCAGTATTAAGTTCCAATGAGCAAAATATATATGCGTTCATACTTGAGAGTTCCTCAGAAGAAGAAGACAAAACATGGCACTAAACACGACACGATGAATGAAATCTTTGTAACTTCACCATTGCGTCTTAAAATAAACATGACATACGCATGAAAGGTCAGCACAATAAGGTTCTAACCTATGACTCATAAGTTTTCTCCAAACACGGAATAAGCCAAAATACTTACAAATTGAGTCTATCGAAAATTTATCCTTACAAATCTCACCCTTTGGATATTCTAAGAAAAAGTACAAAATAAAAACCTATGGGTCGTCAAGATCATCTAAAAGACTCCCAACCACAAAAGAAAAAAATCACAAACGCTTAACAAATACATACTCTGAGTAACTTTCCTCTTGTGCAAAACGTTTCATATTATTGTAAACCTGTACACTTAAACAAACCTTGAAATGCAAAGAGAATATAATAATATAAGCCTGGATAAGAATAAACCCTCCCCTTTGTCTAACAATTTCCACCTACGATAGGACATCTCCCCTAAGGGAAAAATCTCCCACCGGACTATAAATATTAAGATACCATTTCTCCCCCTTTTTGTTCATGAATAAACAAAAAATAAAGGTGCATAATAAAAACATTTTTCTCCCCAATATAACTAAATATCCCCCAAAATGAAACAAGGGTAATGATATAGGAAAAAAAAAAGCCTATCATGAAAAGATGTGTGGAGAAACAAGCAACGACAAAAAACATGTCTATAGAGGGACAAATAATCCAAACAATGATCAATTAATACCAATTTTGATGCAAAATGACATCAACATGAATACACGGGACCGCGTACGATACCAATCAAAATAAAATAACAAAAGATATCAAGGTGATAATATAGCATACTAATGGAACCACTTAGACCTAAGATGAACATATGGCATACATGTATTAAATGAAAACGAAAAGACTCAAAACAAAAAAAGATATATATATATATATATATATATATATATATATATATATATACAACATAAAATGTAAAAAAAAATAAGCTTTACACACTAGGTTAGTATCGATGTGCCTAAACATAATGTGGTTTACGAAGTAAAGGGACGTAAACTAGAAACAAAAGAATTATGACGCAATAATTCCAAAATGTCCAAGGAGTTATAACTTACTGTATTAACTTTATCAAACAAAGATTTTGATTCATATTGACAAATAAAGGGAACTCATAAAACTATAAATAATTACAATGTACACTATCCTGGAAAGTATTATTGATTATTTAATCACTACATCATATATGTATTAACTAGGACTTATTGTGAAAACCCGTTGATATAAACTTATAACATCCTTAAAATTTAGATATTCAAATTTTCTTCTTTTTTTCTCGTATTTTTTATGATACTAGTCTAATTATAGAACTAATGAAAGAAACTGTGGCCTTGGAAATTTTATCTTTTCTTTTGCCTCTTAATTTTTTAGGATCTTACTAATGGTGGATTTCTCGTAAAGGAGATTTTCCCCTTTGGTAGCTCTTTCTCGTGCACCCACAATTATTTAATGAAAAAACACACTCATGGAAAAGTGTTCTTACTTACACAAACCCCCCATAATCAAAAGATATGTAGATGATAAGATTGATGGGATAACATACCACTTAACTCAAATATAACATGTGAAGTTAAACTCCAACAGAGGTCGTGCATGTGTATGTGGATGCATATGTAAAGTGAGTTCATTAAGAAAATGGAAGTCGAACAACTCCATGCAAGCATGATTAAGAACAATATAAGCATTGAAAATAATAATCAAATGTCCTAGACATATGTAAGCATGGAATAAATTGGATTCAAATAAACCAATATGCTACACAAAATGTGTAAATCTAAACTACACATAAACCGGAACTATTTTCTTATTTTTAAACATTTTAGAAATTGATTCTAATTTAACAAAAATAACTCAAAAGAAAAACATTATTTTTCTTAATAAGACCTATTAAAAGAAAAATAAAAACACAACGACTCAAACCATAAATAACTAACAAACACATATAATATGAAGTAAAAAATCTAGTGTATGTAAACTTGCAAACACAATTAACCATTAGTTATAGAATGTGAAGTATCATGTGCAAGCATTCGAAAATCAATAAGTCTAACATACAAATCCTTCAAATCTTATTTGCAAACCCACATAGGTGTGACGTGATGCTCTAGGGTTTTGAGAACCTCCATGACTCCAGACTGAGACTTTCTAGGATCATTTTTAAGATTAAAAAAACGCATATGGTGACCTTTTCTACCGCAATCTGTACACATATATATATATATGAGGAATGTTACCCTTGGGTTAACTATTACTAATCTTCCTAGCAATGGTTAACTCTCTTAAAAGCATGTTTTTGGCTTTAGTAGCAGAAGAATTTAGAATATAAAAAAAATCCCATATGTGTCATCTTTCATCGGATGGTGCCAAATATCTTATCCAAATTTTTTGACCTAGATTCCAAATCAAATTTGACATTATTCGAATTTTTTAATCTCCCGTCTAACTTGAAAATCCTAGATTTATCAAATGACTAGACTCTTCTTACTCAAGGGAGTCCTTCTTTAAAATCTCCATTAATCTCCGAAGTCTATCTCGCTCCCCTTAAACAAATGCGATATTTTCCATAAGTGTCTTCGAATGTTCCCTAATATCCTCAATCAAAACACTCTCATCATTACCTATGACATGTTATTTCAATTTGGTTTCAAACTTCAAGTTAGCCTTTTTAATTTTCATCATTTTTGCATGTAACTCATGTAGGGAAACTATGAGTTCACTCTCGTTCTCCTCTTCATCATCTTCTTCTTATTCTCCACTCTCTCCACCATCACTCACTTGAAAATAAAAAACAACGGCCTCACAAGTGTCATGCTCAAATTTATCTTCATGGAATCAAGGCTTACATGAATATCCATGAATACGGTGTAGTTATGCTTGATGGGGGAATCAAATTCCTCTTCCAGATCATTATCATTAAGGTGGTATTGTATGAAATTGGTCCCTTAACCTCATTCCTTAGCTTAGTAGGACACTCAGTTTCCCTATTGCAAAAACCTTTAAACGCAAAACATCTATTAAATTCATCCCTCTATAAATTATTATTACGATTTTTAGGGAATTATTAAACCCTTTTATACTTATTTTTCTCAAACTTATTTACATCTTTTGATAATTTTTAAAACTTGAGAAATTTTCTAAACTCCTTTGCAAACATTTCCATGTCATCGGAATTGATGTTAGAATCATCATCCAAAACTCATGTTTCCTCATTTTGGGCTTTCAATGTAATTCCCTCATCTTCATTCTACTTCTTTAAGGAAAACATGTCAAGATCAAAAGTTTGAAGATCACCTACAATCTCTTTGAATTTCATAGAGTCTAAAATACCCAAAGAATTCAAAACTATCATTTTTGAATTAAATCTTTTAAGCAGGGACCTTAAGATTTTCTTCACTACATGGGTTTTGGGTATTATCGCAACCAAATTAAATGAAGAGTCATAATATCACATAATCTAGAGTATAAATCATCAAAGAATTCACACTCATCCACCCGAATGGTTTCAAACATGGTGGTGAGGTTTTAGAGTTTAAAAGACTTAAAAACCCGAGTACCTTCATGGTTGAGTTGGAGTATGTCCCAAAGATTTTTGGATGTTTCACATGTCATAATACGGTGGAACTCCGCTTGTATGACTACACAAAACATAGCATTTAAACCTCTTAAATTATAATCTTCTGAACTATGCTCTTCCTCACTCTACAATTCTACGAGTTTTGGAATCATATAATCAGTAATTAAGGTTGTGGGTAGGGACCAACCATTAACTATAGCCAGTCTTGCCCATTACGTGTTGATTTTATGCGTGCTTTCTAGTACGCATAGTTAAACCCCTCAAATAAAGGTGGTATAATAAACATTTGTCCCTCCGAATAAAAATTGTTAGAAGTCATTCATAAACACAGATCTTAGACAAAAACATAGTGGTTCCACTTTGATAAAAATTTAAAGATTCTAGGGCATATAGGTAGTGGTCAAAACAATATCCAATTTTAATTTTTCAAAATTAAATATTAAACTTAAATAAAATTAACCCAAATTACACTTTGCACCAATTTTAAATTAATTTGTATTAAAAAAAATTAATGAATTTTATTTTTATCCTAAAGCATGAATTTAGGGGATAGGAGGATTAAATAGATCAATCCACATAACATGTCAATATACAAGGAAAACCCATAAGGGGAAAAACCTCGCACGTCCCAGCTACGCATATTCATTATGTATGGAATTACAAGGACACAATTTTAGAATTACATTATAGACTCGACACCCTCTCAAGAGTCGATTCTCTTCATTCGTAAAGTCCCACAGGGACTTGCAGGAGTCCACCCATGCAACTTCCACAATATGTGAGTCTACACATGCTTCGGAGTTCACTGATAAGGCTCATCAACCATTTACGGATCTAGAACGTGGGCGCACCACTTATTTTCCGCAACACCATAATCTCTCTAAAAGATGATGCTAAGACCCCTTTTATATAGAAAACAAGTTTTCTAGGATGCACATTTTGTGAGGACTCGTTCGAATGAAAACAGGAGTTCATTCGAACCAAACAATATATATCATTCGAACCAAACCAAACTCGTTCGAAAGAACAACTTATCTCATTCGAACCAACATCTAACAATATTCAAACGAAATTTGTTCTACTAACGAAAAAAACATCATTTCATGTTCGTTTGAATGTCTTTTGAACGAACATAATATTCTTAGTCGAACAAAGACTATAAAATCGTTTGAACGACTTAAAAATGAAAAAAATGTTTTTTAAAAAAATGTTTTAAAAACATTCCTCAAAACTTTAATAAACAAACTAACACCCGATATTAAGTTCGAAGGATAAATATATATATATATATGAATTCATACCTGAGAGATCTTCAGAACATGAAGACAAAACATGGCACGTAACACGACATGTTGAATGAAACCTCTAAAACTTCGTCGCTTCATCTTCAAACATACACATCATAGGATTCAAAGGTCAATACACTCAAGTCCTGACCTATGAACTTAAGGTTTTGTCCAAACACTATATACAATGAAATACATATAAGTTGACTTTATAGGAAATTTGTCCTTACACACTACACCAAAAGTCCTATTTTGTAACTAAATTTATGTTCAGTTTTTGTCCTTCCATATTTTAATTACGATAATTTATGTTTGTTTGATGTTTGTAAAGTATGCGATGGTGTGTGATACCGATTTAAATTATTTCGCAAGTTTCCAATTAAACCTTATTTAGTTAGAGTCTATTTTAAACCAAACTAATTCAGCCCCTAAACATGCAACTACGTGTATGCGGGTGTCAACCCATAAATAAATAAATCATGTGACACACATTTCAAGAAAAATCCTCACAGGGCAAAACTTTTATTTCTAGGACTTTGAAAAGTTTACAAGACCATTGACTTACATACCATCTTTCTTTCTCCCACAAGAGTAACACACGGTGTCTTCGTCAAACTTCCAAAGCAACGGCTAGAAATCAACAGTGGTTCACATGCAGCTATAGCACAAGGATGCGCAGTCCAGACACATAGTCTAAAGTTTTCACAAGGACTCCCTCCACAATAACACGCAGCTCTCTGGTTGTAGAGTTCTCACCACAAAGAATGATCAACAACAAAGTGTGTTCTTGAACACCAAAACAACTCACCAAAGCATATGGAATTTTTCTGAATTGAAAATAAAAAGGGATTAAACCCTAAAAGAATAAGTCAAAAGGATTATGCGGTTTCCCAGTTTTCTGTCTTTCAAAACGCTGGGATTTCTTAATGAAAACGAAATCATTTAATGAGTATTTATAGAAAAACGAATTGCCTCATTTTCTTCAATGAAATAGGGATATCGCTCGAACGACGTACACGTGTCATTTGAATGACATCGCGCGACATCAACATGTTGCTCGAACGAGATGACATATCACTTGAACGACCTGGCGTAAAAAATGAGGTACGCTATAGGACTTAGAAAAATTACTCATTCTTAAATTTTGACAAAAATATTCACTCCAACACTTAGAAAATATTTTGAAAAAAAATATCCCAAAGCTCTAAGTGCAAAGTTAAGGTATTGAAAACATAACCTTACCAAAGTAAACTTTGCAGAGTCTTTTTGATGAAGAACCTTGATATATTCGCATCCGTCTTTATGTACATTGATCTTGAACTTCTTTGACGGTTGTAACGGTATACGACATAATTAATTGATAACGGACTTATAAAATAATGTCCTTACAAATCTTCCCCTATGTCTATGCCGGTATATACATAAAAACTTCCGAATTATCAAATACCAAAATGCCTATACAAATCTACCCTCCCATGAATAAATTTGCAAGATCTCAAACTTTTCTTCAAAACTCTTCAACTTCAAATTTCAAGGTTCCAAGATTTTCACATCAGGGTGTGTAATCTCTAATTTTGTACCTACACGTGAGATAAAGCAAATACCTTCATAGGGCATTGAGTTTGAAATGATATAAGAATAAATCAATAATAAATCAAATCTCTCCCATAATGCAAAAACTCCCCTATAACATGATAATTCTTTCTTCCTCTTTTTATGATGTCCCCAAATAGACAGATATGAAGAAACAATCAAAACATGGAGTGTCACGACGAAATGCATGACAAATATGAACCAAACTACGCGCATGCAAAGGATTATATAAAAAAATTTCACAAACTATTTTTGATTTTTCAAATTTTTCGTACAAAAATAAGATACCAAAAATCACACCATGGATTTAAACTCAAACAACCAAGACATGGAAATGAAATGAATGGGTGTGAATACATTCAATAGGTACATCAACTCAATCAAGCATATGTGCACGATGCATATGTGTACCCCTAACGAATGAACATCAAAAGTATCCTTAGGTGTAAAAATTGTTGAATTTAGATGACATCGTCTTTTGCAAATAGACAAATCAAAATCAAAGTGATTTGCACACCAATAACGTCCAAAACTGTTTAATGTTTTTTTAGGACTTTCAAGGACGTGCAAACCCGTTTTAAATTCTATCCAAACTCCCTCATATATATTTTCTTTTTAAGGTATATAAACTAAATTCTCAAACTTTAGAGAATTGGTGCAAAAAACTAATTGGCCCATAATTGGCACGAATTTCTTTTTATTGCCTTCAAATTTTTTTCGGGCTCTTTTAAACCTCTTTGGACCCCGAATAATAAAATTTCTCAATTTTTAGGTCCAATTTAAATGTTGACTTAGTATTCGCAAAGGCCAAATGAACCTTTCGCAGCCCTTCCCCATTTTCAAATAAAGCACACAAACTCACAAACGGCTCTTACATGCACAACTTTCTTATCAAGTTTTATCATGATTTGTTCGTTTTAAGGACAAGATTGAAGTGAAAACACCCAACGAACACGTGATAAGACAAGCACAATAATCAAAAAAATCCGTGCATGTGCGCAATAAAGGAAATCATGACTCAAACATGTAGGAAGTAACACTTAATTACATCTCAATGAGTCCAAACATTATAAAGTACATCGATGAATTGACCTATTGTCTCAAAACACTATCAAATTGTCACATGAATAAATGGAATGAAATTTTGACACGGTCATCCTAAGTGTCTATCCATAAATGGTGTAAACAAAATACAAAACTCTTTTTGGATTTTTCAAAAAAATTATCAAAATAAAATCTTTTTGTATTTTTTCAAATTTTTTCTAAAAAAAATACAAAAATGATACATACTAGCAATAGGCAAATAATGTCATCATGAAAGTCATCCTATACTAGTAAACAAGACAAACCTCAATCGATAGGTGCAGAGGGGTTTTTCAAAGGTGGTGCCAACTTATGAAAAATCTCCATAAATTTTGTGAAGTTTTGACAAAAAACATAACTTGCTCACCTAAATGTGAAAAATATCTCTTGTAGTCTCTAGGAGCATGTAAAGTATCATGTGTGGGTGCATGTGAAACAGAAATACGTGTAGTAGCAAAACTTGACACATAACCCAACTTAAAGTAAAATTCCCTAAGGTGTCCTCTCCTTTTACAATGGGAACAAACATAAATAGGCCTAGGAACACCTCTCTATAAAACTCTAGGACGTTCTCTCCTAATTGGAAACGGACGCCAAGGTGAGTTGATTTTTGGGCCATGTGAATCTGTCACTAAAGTGGGAATCGGTTCGGTTGCGACAAAAGAAGTGGAAGCACCATCTTGACCTTTTCCTAGCCCGTCAACTCTATACTTATAGGGATTAAGAACCACCTTTTCAATCTTCTTAGGTGCATTCTCAAAATTGACATCCCTGGCACATTCGAGATCACTCTCGAGTTGGGATACACGTGTCGTGAGACTAGACACCGTGTCGGTTAAATCGCACTTTTCCTTTCTTAAAACCTCCTTCTCTCTCTCCAAAACTAACACTCGACGACCTAAATTCCTATTATACTTCTTTGTTTCTAAGGTCTCGGTGTACAAATCTCTAAAGGCTTTTTGGATCTCACTTTCATCTCCACTTTCACTCTCGCTTTCTCCCTCACTTGAAGCGCTCAAATCATCACCAACGCATTCGTGTGCACTATTATGGGACAAAGTGGGTGTGCTCACACGACTTGCTAAAAAAGCAACAAACTTCTCACCACTAGTCTCATCACCCTCACCTTCACTACTATCACTAAGTGTGGAGGGCATGGCTTATTTCTTCCCTTTCTTTCTAAGACACGTAGGACACTCAAACGACTTATGCCCCTTACTCACACATTCAAAATAAGTCACGTTCTCAAAATACTCCTCACATTACGCATATGAGTCATTCTCTTTTTCCCTCTCACCATTTTCTTTGGCCTTTCCTTTCTTTTTATTTTTCTAAAAAAATCTCTTTTTGTTGGAAGAATTATACTTGTTCATGTTGAGAAATGTTTTAAAATTTTACGCAAACAAGGACATATCTTTAAAATCAAAATCTTCCTCAGAATCAGACTCACAAAATTTTTCTTTTTTTCTTAAAATGAGTCTTTAAAGAAATTCCTTTATCCTTAGCCTTAATGGTTTGGTAAAACATGTCAATCTCATAGGTTTGAAGATCTCCTACAAGTTCTTCCAACTTAAGTGATTTCAAAATTCCCAAGGACTTCAAAACAGTGACTTTAGGAATAAAGTGTTTTGGGAGAGATCTCAAAATCTTTTTAATGATTTGCATGTTATCAATCACCTCACCCAAATAAAAACTGGTGTTAACAATGTCCGACAAACATAAGTAAAAATCATCAAAGCATTCAGACTCAGACATGGTGATAGTCTCAAATTGGGTGGCCAAATTTTGTAATTTTGATTCTTTAACCGCGTTGGTACCCTCATGTGTCAATTTCAAAACATCCCATGCCTCTTTAGATGTGGTGCACGTCATAATTCGGCGAAACTCGTCGGTAGTGACGGCTCCAGAAATAGCACTCATAACACGTGAATTAAAATTAGATATTTTAAAATCATCTTCAGTCCAGGACGAAACGGGTTTTAAAAAGGTGATATTTTCAACGGTGACCGTGGGAGGAGTCCACCCATTTTCACAAATCAACCAAACATGCTCGTTAATGGAATTTAAACTATATATCATACGAGCTTTCCAGTAGGCATAATTAGACCCGTCAAAAATAGACATCATATTAAATGAATGTTCTATTGAAAAATTGTGATTTTTAACAAAACTAATTTTTCAAAAAAATCAATATCTCACGATTTTGCCAAAAATAGGAATACGCAATAAATTAGCGCAAACTGCTCTTATAGCAATTTGTAAAGTATGCGACGGTGTGTGATATCGATTTAAATTAATTCTCAAGTTCTCAATTAAACCTTATTTAATTAGAGACTATCTTTAAAGAAAACTAATTCAGCCCCTAAACATGCAACTACGTGTGTGCGTATGTCAACCCATAAATAAATAAATCATGTGACACACATTTCAGGAAAAATTCCCGCATGGGAAAACCTTTTATTTCTAGAACTTTGAAAAGTTTATAAGACCATTGACTTACATACGATCTTGCTTTCGCCCACAAGAGTAACACACGGTGTCTTCTTCAAACCTCCAAAGTAACGACTATAAATCAGCAGTGGTTCACACGCATCTATAGTACAAGTACGCGCTGTCTAAAGTCTTGACAAGGACTCCCTCCACAATAGCACGCAACTCTCCGATTGTAAAGTTCACCCAAAAAAGAATGATCAACAACAAAGTGTGTTTTTGAACACCAAAACAATTCACCAAAGCATATGGGATTTTGTGAATTGAAAACAAAAAGGGATTCAACCCTAAAAGAAGAAGTCAAGAGGATTCTGCAGTTTCGCATTTTTCTGTCTTTCAAAACACTGGGATTTATTAATGAAAACGAAACCATTTACCAAAGTAAACTTTACAGAGTCTTCTGGATGAAGAACCTTGATAAATTCAGATCCGTCTTGATGTACATTTCTCTTGAATTTCTTTGATGGTTGCAACGGTATACAACGTAATTAATTGATGACGGACTTATAAAATAATGTCCTTACAATATTTAAATTATTGGTGTCATGTAGTCATTCATTTTGTTGAGGAAAATCTTCCATTTATTGACACTTTACTTATTTGCTCTTTTAAGTTATCAATTTAGATAATTAATAACATTTGAGTTTTGTAGCCAACTAAGAATAAAAAATAATGTATTTTTTGTCAAATTAATCATATGCTTTTATGATCCAAAATATTTACGAGTTATGACTATGGGAATCCAATACCCTTTGGACCATTTTCTTGTTTACTAAAACATTTCAATGAAAACGAGTATTTGGTCTCTTTCTCGAGATAGAAGGTTCAAGTTAATTATTTTGCATAATTTCAAGTTGATGTATCTTTACCGTCCCTTTTAAAGTATTGATGGAAATTAATGGATGTTGGTAAATTTAAGGTTTTGGTCAATAGCAATTTATTTTTCAAAAAGTCTCCTAACTTTAATAATCATTTTTAAGATTTTAGCATTGATTTTTTTCAGTTTTAATTGTTATTGTACATTTGATGTGAAATGAGTGATTACGGGTGCTATAATGTTATGGAGTCCTCCATTGACGTGCCCATATATGCATTGTAAAAATTGAATTAGGATAGTTGAAGGTGCGATGAACTACATTTATTTTTAATCTTCTTAAAAGACCAGTTTTATTTAGCCATTAGTCGAGATAATTAAAATCCAATGCATAAATTTTACATTTAGATGTCTTATACCAGATAGGTGAAAATTGGAAATTAAATTAAAGAATAGAGTAGAGAAGTTAATATCGATGACAATGATGGTTAGAAATTTGGTGTTCAACCGTGTCTTCCTCAGCTAGATCTTTTAGATAAGAAGAAGTTATTTTTCAGTATTTTCTGCCAATATTAATGCTAGGAATCGTTTACTATTGACAGTTTTTTCTTATGCAACTAGATCATGGGGTTCTCTACTACTTAGGCCTTGTATTCTTTATAGAGTATGAGGAGGAAATTGTGACATCCCTAACTTTATATAACTTGAATAATTAATTTATTAATTCATCAGTAAGAATATATGGAAAAGAATAATTAGATATATTTTGATACGAGAATGAATGCGATTTTGGAAAAATGTTTAACAATCGGTGAAGAATGAGAGTAAATCAAATAAGGTTGTATGCATCAATACATATGAAATTTAGAAAGGAACGATATATGGGTAATATAGATAATAAAATATGATGAGTTGATTACTTTAAAGATATAATTACTAGTGTTTGGTGCATAATTGTGTTTAGAAAAAGTAATTTGGGGTGTTAGTGTGAAAAATTGCTGAGATTTGGCAGAAAAAAAGTTTTAAGTTTAGAAATTTCAGGAAGATACCCAGCTTCTTGTTTGGGCCCAAATTCAACATAGTAAATTTATGGTTTTGAGAAAATATGAAAGTTGTATATATTTAAGTTATCTATGATTGGTCACAAACGGGAAGCCAATTTAAGGAAGAAATGGTGAGTGATACTTATTTTACAATCACTGCACAACTCTTCCTAAAATTAAAATATTTTAATTGACCATCTTATTTCAACCCATCACATATCACATCCACAAGCTACATCACATGAAAAAAAATTAGTTGATATAAAAGGATGGTAAAGCCTTTTCTTCATTACATAACACAAGGTGTTAGAAGAATTTAAGATTTATAAAGGAGAGATAGAATTTTGGAGCTTAGGTTTAAGAACATAGTTGTCCTTGTTATTTGAATTTAAAATAAAAACATAGGTTATGTTTGTGTCATTTTGATTGTAGATCATATACAAAAATAAATTCTACACCAACGACATAAGGACATGAAATACGACATCAATATCCATTGCATAAAAGTAAATGCAAAACAAATAGCTTCTCCCCACATCCTAAAAAATTCCTACCCAGAGGGGTTCTCTAAAACACCAAAACTAGAAATAAAAAACAAGTGATCCTGGCATCCTATCACTTGGGAGCCGTCAATTTCCTAAATCACGAATATGGGTTAGAGGCGCGGCTGTTGGCCTTTGTTACGCACTCGCGGGTTTGGTTCAATTAATTTGTTTATAAAATATTTTTTAAATTCCTTTCACAAGTTTTTAATTTATAAAATACTTTCCATTCATCTTCTAAAACCTATTTAAAGATCAATTTGTGATTAGGTTTTCAAGACCTCTAGTTTTGGTTTTATAGAGACTTTTGTGAGCCTAAAATTGCTAAGAGATCTCAAGTCCACAACTTGGCATTTGGTTCTCTATTTCATGTTTTAGAAAATCATTTTCACTTTAAATTATAGACATTAAGGGTGTTTTCTAAAATTTAATTTACCATAATTTAAAATAAAAAATTCGTGGAGGTTTGGCTTTGGTTACGATCGAATCTTGCCGAGGTTAAAAATTGGTGAGTTTTTTGACTTCGGTTGCCATCCAAGACACGATTGCAGGATTCATGAGCCAAGAGTTGAAGTTGTAATGAAAATTTACGTAGACACACCCATTTCATAGATCGGTGCATATCGCGACCCAAGAGTTGTTGCTATCAAGTCAAATTTGCGATGGAGATTGACAATTTTGTACATTAGAGGTTAAAGGTACGAAACGACAATAATTTGTGGCTACAGTCAAATCAAGGGCTTTAAGTCATGTTTGTTCTTTTGTAATATATGAAATTTTTGTACTAGTGAACTTGTTCTTGGGATAGTGTAAACACCTCGATCCTTAATCAATGTCTATATTTCCAAACCTCTCCCACCTCGGAATCACATAAAGGCTAAAATATAAAAAAAAGATAACTTTTAGGGAGGTCCTAAGAGGAATATATATCAAAATATAGGGAAGAATCGTTAAATAACCAAAAACACATAAACCAAAAACCCAATCGATGAAAATTGTCAAAGTTTAGACTTTTGATCTCACAGTTGAATCCCAATTTGATCACACGTTTAAAATGTCATGTCATGTCATGATTACATATCTTTCATTTCGACTGCATAGTTGATTTCAATGGACACCTATCCCATAAAAAACTTATCCAAAACTCCAGCTGTCCCATATATTTAACTACATGGTTGAAAGAGCATTTAAGTGAGCAATTATATCCCAAATTCAGGCTACTATAAAAGGGGGTACCACCCCATTAGTAAAAGTACCCCAAAACCTAACATTGATTTAGTTTTCTAAACTTTATTCAACCCCTAGCATTAGATAATCTTGAGTTATATCTTAAATATCGACTAAAGTTATGAATTTCCAAAAAGTCTCTTCATCCAATAAATAGATGGATATCTCTATGCGCATCCCACAAAGAGGATCCCTTCCTAACAAAGCTATGTTGACAGTGCCACCTCAAAAGGGACATTCGCCTAAGAAAAAATCAGCACACGCTACAAGGGTAAACATTTCGAAGAAAACTAGAGCCTATATCATTAATAAATATTGTGATATAGAACTGTACATATCTTCTTAAATAACTTTGTTTGTCCCCTGGTAGGGGACCAATATGCATTTTTACAGTGTTTATATTTTGAATCCTGGTTTTTTTCCACAATTTTTTGATTTGGATAACATATGCATATGTCAAATAACACTAATCAAAACCAATACAACTAAGTAAGGAAGGAAAACACACTATTAAAACATGTATGTAGGAAAGTGTTAGTGAACTAAGTTACTCCGGAATTTGTCTTAAAACCAAAGTTTAAAATTGGAACACTACTTACCACTTCTCCGAGCGAACAATCCCATCTCAATGGTGGCATCTAAAATTTTGTGTTTTCTCGTAATATTTATCAAGAGGTTATATTTGATTACATATTTTAAACATAAAAATATAGTATTACACCTCATAATGAAAATATTATAAAAAGTACTAGCCTTCAAAAATATTATGGTTTATACCCGGTATCCCGTAGTCCATAAACATAAATACAATATCCCCATTGGGTCTACGTAGGCTTTGAACCCATGAATAGGTAAAATACCGAGCTGCACTCATGGGCCCAAGCCTTATAATGCGTGTATTGACGTGTCATCTTTAGGGAATCCTCCATATCTAGTCTACCCCCTTTTAAAATAACCATCTCAACCACTATAAACCAACCTGAGGTCCTATAACACCTTTAGGGTATTAATCATTTGATAAGGAACATGAAAATAATTGTTAGAGTTTTTGGTCCCACTCCCAATCCACACACACATTAGAGTTAGCCTTATGGCTCTAAAACAAAAACTTTTTGGTATAACTTTTCAATCATGTAACCCACAAGAGCGTAACATGATGTCTAAATCAATACCCACCCTCTCAAGAAAAATCCTCAAACATTCACACACATAACGTTGGAACACTTTACACGTGACCTACCGCAAGATCGAACTATGTTACCTTTGATCTCTTGACTAACTGAGTGTGTAAGAAAAAATACCGAGTCCTCATCGTGAGTAAACACCTTTACAATAGGTCTCTCGATATATTGTTAGGATATAGATGCTTCATTATCTCACTTTCACCACTCTTCACTAACGAGATCTTTACTATCTCAAGATGTGACTTCTCGCGCATATCTATATAATTCTAACACTTCAAGACACTAATAGTTTTTCGTTACACACAAAAGGGGATGCTTATATAATGGTTTTCCGCTACCTACCAACAACCACCTCATACTGAAATAAATATTCTCACACAAGTACTCTTATGTACCCACACCGGTTTAATGATGCCCCAATACCTCTCATTAATACCATTTTTATACCTAAGCATATAACTATGTTTTAAGGTATTCCTAAACTACGGTCTCTCAACTTTTTTTAAAAATAAACTAAAAGTAATTATAAATGTAAAATGCGATAATAAGTATATAAATAATGGATCATAAAGAAAAAGTGAGGTGCGTAAAACCTTCCCCACTCATTACCCAGTTCCTAAACCCACACCAGTAATATTTGGATCATTATCAAGCCTTAAACCTACTTTAGGGAAGCCCAAAAATGCTAATCCAGCCTATTTTTTTGTTTTTATATAAAATAAATTGCCAGCTCTGAATAATCGATAACCCTTTGCATGAAGAATATGCTTAGACCTAAAGGGGCTGTGCAAGAAAATTGGATATGGTGCCTAGCAACTTCGAGGGTAATAATAAACCCGATCTCAAGGGGAATCGAAGATCGATACACATGCACTCTTATGTCCCCGAAGGGAACACATAATCACACATGAATACTAGTACATCCCGCTGCCCTTGCACCAAATGTGGATCGATACACATGAACTACATCCTGCTCTCCCTCGAGCAATCACCGTCCATGGTCCATTACACCAAATATGGATGTGTGTGGTTTATCCCAAAAGTTTTCCTCATTAAATGATCATGTGTGTTTATGTGTATGTTTGTTTTTATTTTTTGGATTAGTTAATTTCTATCACCTCATATGAAATTTGAACCCAAATAATTAGTTGGTAAATTTAATAATTAACTTAATAGGGATAAAATTAAATTGGAGTTTTTAATTGGCTCCATACTAATTTTGTTTAAATTAATTAGAATTTGAATCAATAAATTGACCTTAGATAAAAAAATCGGGATTAAAATTAGAAATAATTAATTTGAGATTAATTTATTTTATCGACCCATAGGAAGACCCATTTTTTTTCAAACTCATATCAAAGCAGGTGTCTATTTTTACTTAGTTATGAATCCAATATGTTTTCCTATGGAGGGTCAATATGTTTATAGACTGTCTTCATTTGATGGGTCTAAATTACATGTATTGGAAAGTTTGTTTGAATTTTTTTCTTATGTCCCTTGACGAGAAAAACTTTCTTAGATTTAGAGAAGGGATTTACATATCCCACAACTAATGTAAGATCCATACTTGTCTCTAAATTCGTAGAGAGTTAGAATAAAAAAGAACATATTTTATGTAACTATAATTTTCGAGGACTTAATGATATATTTAGTGACGTTACATCGGAGGATTTATGCCAAATTATAACTCTTGAAGTATAAGGAGGCGTGGTAGATACTACAAGTTACCCATAAGGGTACCGATACTATACTTATCTCAAAGCTCCAAAATCTTGCCAATCAGTTTGAGATGTTGTCATTGCAATAAAATGAAACTTTTGGTGAATTATATGCCAAATTGCTCGATATTTTGAACTCATGTTTTAATTTTGGAGAGAAAATTCTGAATAATAAGGTAGTGCGTAAAATTTTGAGGTCCATCTACTGGGTTTTTAACACATTTCATGACCTTTAAATGTTTTAGGTAATGTCAACAGGATGAAAGTTGAGGAATTCATAGGTTCGGTCCAAACTTTTGAGTTATAACACTGTAGTCTTTCCAAAAAGGAAAAAAGGGCATTGCTTTTAAGGCCCATAAGGCAGATGAAACCAATCCCAACGATGAATCCAAAAGTGAGAAAGAAGATTTTTCCCTTTTGGTTAAAATTTTTATAAAAATCTCAAACAATAAACCTAAATTTTCTAAATCAATAACTTTTGAGAAATATAAAACATATAAGGTTAAAAAAGCTCCGGGGAATCGTGATAAAAAGGATAAGGATTCGAGCAGGTGTTCTGAGTATGAGGGTGTAGGCCATATGTAATTTGAGTGTCCCACGAAAATAAATGTCAGGATAAGAAAAATGCATTAAAGGCCACCCATAGTGATAGTGATTTGGAATAAGATTACATCGATTCACCCCATTACCCTAACTTTACTGCCACTTTAGAGTTAGGTGAAACTAGTCCCGAATATTCCCTTATTAAAGATTAGGATGAGGAAGTTAGCAATGAATCCCAATCTGTGTGCTCCCGTAATGACAACACATTAGAACCTAATGGTCAAGATGGCTTTGACATCGAAAAGTCTTACACCAAGCTTTATTTGATGGATGTGCAATTGGACAAGGTGAACCTTAAGCTTGGCTCCAAGATTAGGATGTATAAGAAGAATATTTTTATCCTTAGGGAGAAGGAGTAACTTTTGGACACTTTTTAGTCTCATGAGGCTAATTTTATTGAGAATATTAAAGAAGGGGATAATGAGAAAGATCTCTTACATGAGAAGGCCGCTAGCCTAAATAATCATTACTGGAATAGTCCTAGACTTAAATATTGCTTGAAAAAGACAATTCTAGGCTAAAGAAAGTCTTGGGGGTGTCTTTACATCGAAGTTTAACCTTGAGTATAGATACAAAAAACTCTAGAACATGCTTTTGGCACTAACTCAATCCTCAAATGATAATATCAGCCTTAACTTTGACAAGACTTTAGATACTATCCTTAAAGTCGATGTCAACATTGTCAAATATCCCAAGTTGACACTAACTCATCCCCCACATAGTTATATGTCCCTATGAAGACGAAGGTGATCACCCTAAACTTTATTTTTTCACTTATTGAAAAATGAAGTGTCATGTTATATATTATTTTTTCCACATATAGGAGGACATAGGTAGAAGTCTTAATCTGCATTTTGGAATAATTGAAAATTTACATAAATGTGTATCATACCTTCTTAAGAATTCCCAACAACTTGTGGGGGATTTAGAAATGTCTTTCCCTCCTCAAGCGGATAAAGTTATGAGAAGGACTAGGCATACGAGAATGAGAAATAAGGATGACATCGTCATCTTAATCTCGATGCACTTGAGTCATTATCCTTCTACGTTAGGATTTTTGCGCTTTACATTGATTGTATCATATTTATATGTTACTTAGATATGTGCAATATGTACATTATTTTTGGGGCTATTTTGTTTTGTACGGTTCGTTTTGATTTTATAAACGAAAAATTCAAAAGATTTTATTTTCTTTTGGGTCATTTAAAGAAAAATAAAAAAATATTTTGAAAATTTTATGAGCATATAAAATAAATTCATTTTCTTTGTTTTTGTGCACAATTAATATTTTTTAGACAACTAAAAATATTTGGTACCAAATCAGGCAATCTAATACCCTATTCTTGATTAGAAGCTCAGGATGGTAGAGCGACTTCAATTGTGTTTTTTTAAAGTTTTCAAGAGTTCATCAAGAACGTCTTAGGTTACATATATAGTAGTCATTGCCACATTTCACACACATACATGAATTTAACTAGGGTATATCCTCAATTTTGATCCAAAAAGTTTCAGAATACATGTATTTGCTTTCAATCCGATCACATATGTGTAATACCCCATAATTATATATGTTATTGGATATTTAATTTATGAGGGTGACATGTAATTTAATTAAAGAAATAATGGGAAATTAAATAAATATTAATTTAGAGTGAAATGAATTAATATTTATGTGATTATGTACTTACTAGTCTACCTTTATTAAATAAAATTTAATAAAGTCGTAAGTGAGTAAACCCGATAAAATTTATTAATATATTAACTGGGACATGTGTGATTAAAATAAAATAGGCTGATTGAGATGGGAAATTATTATTAAGTGACTCAAATGACGATTTCCAGTGCACGATTGATCCGGAATAAGTCAAAATAGTTAACATTAAGTACCCTAGGGTTGTGTTTGGTTCTCGGGGGCTTTTTAGATTAATCGAGACTAGTTTAAGTGACTTTTGAACTTCTTAATGATACATGTAAAGTCAAAAAAGGGATTAGGTTTATATTATGAAGGGTTTGAGGTCATTTTTACAAATTCAAAAGTTTATACAAAGACTTTGAGAGAAAGTGAAGAGAATTAAGAGGAAAAATTCAAGAGTCCAAGGGAGAGATTGAATTACAACTTAAAAATACTCTAATATTGGAGGATTTGAAGGAAATTCTTAGAGTATGATCAATAACGTCACCAAGTTTAGACTCGACATACAATAACAAAAGTAATTAATCTTCTATCGAATTTGTCTATTCAATTTTAGTCATATCGTAGTAGGAAAATAATATTTTAGGGATGGTTTCACATATATAAACTAATGGAATTTCGTGAAATGATTTTCATTTTGGGAAATGATTTATATTTTGGAAAAATTATATGAATTATGGATTTCAAAGAATTAATATGGATTGAGAATTCTGAAATTTTTAGAATTGATATTGATAGGAAGAAAGAAGATATGGAAATAATTATGTGATATGACTACCAGAATCATGCAAATTCTTGGCTTTAGTTAATAATCCCATGAATTGATGATTAATTTTTTGAATTAAAGTGATTACTACATGTTAGAATCATCTTAGAAATGTTCCCTTACTCTATATGGATTGACTGCTGTATACTATTGGTTGCAAAATGAATTGGGATTGAGGTGGTTGAAATTAATTTGAGAAAAATCGACTGTGGAGAGTTTAGGTCTTCTTTTGGAGTAATTTCGAAAGATATCTGATAAAAACTCACAACACATACCCGACTCAATTTTTCGTGTAGAATCCAAATATGAAGTTGAATTGGTGATTCTAAAAATATTTAGATTTGATTTTCTGATGAAAATTTGGGAATTGGGATATGGGGTGAGTGATGTAGTTGCGTATCCAGAAATTGTATTTTAGATATAAAATAATTAAACAAATGAATCATTAATTGATTGAGTATATAATGGAGCATTGGGTGATAATGCATTTTATGCCATTTGTGATAAGCATAATTAAATAAATTATTGTTAAATATATAAATGTGCGAGAGTTATATATATATATATATATATATATATATATATATATATGTAGGGAAATGTTCAAAACCGAACATTAAGAGTGAACATTTTAATGAACATTAAGGAAAAACACCCCAAACCCATTTATTTTAACTTCCATGTTGAAATTGGTCCGCGCTAGCGGCACCCGAGACCATTTCGATCAGGCCCCCAACACATACCCCAACCGAACCTACCCCCCATCCCCCCCAACCACCACCCCACCACCATGGCTGCAGGTATGACAACCCTTATGGGGGTGATGGTGGGGGGTGCTGGTCGGAATGGTCTCAGGTGTCGTTGGCGCGGATCAATTTCAACATAGGAGTTGAAATAAATGGTTTTTGGGTGTTTTTCCTTAATGTTCATTAAAATGTTCACTTTTGAACCTCTCCATATATATATACTAGCGATGCCCGTGCCCGACGGCACGGTGATAAATTTGTCCCCGTGATAAAATCCAGCCATAATAACCCGTCATTTTAAAATAAAAAAAACTTTATAAAAAAATAATTTTTTTTAAAAAATATTTAAAAAAATTATTATTTTTTTAAATATTTTAATAAAAAAATAATAATATATGTATGTACGTATGCATGCATACATGCATGTGTATGCATGCAAGCATACAACACATAAAATGCCATACATGTTTATCATGCATGTCTTATCATACATAAGTTACTATTCATAACACCATTGTCCCATATATATATATATATATATATATATATATATATATATATATATATTATGAGTGTGAAAGATTTAGTTATATGTATATAATGACATACCCCTCGAAGGGCTATCACCGGAGGTTGTGCGAGTAAGTACTAGTCACATGTCATAGTCGCCATGCACGTGCCTAGTACGGTTGAGTTCGAGGTGAGGTAATTATGGGTATGGTTATTTCTCACTATCGAGGAACCTATGACTGCCTCCAACATCGTTGTTTATTTTCTAGCGTAGTTTGGTGTGAGATCCGATGTGGTGGCCAGGATGATGTGAGTATTACCTAAATTATGATAGCATTAGAGACCCACATCCGGTAAATTATTATTATTATTAAGGATTACAATTATACATATATAGTGAGTGATATATATGTATGAATGATGAGATTATATATATATATATGTGTGTGTGTGTGTGTGTGTGTGTGTACAGAAAAATATATACGGGCATATTGAATTAAAATGTGAAAATTAATAACTAGGGAAAGTTATTGGAAATAGTTCAGTTAATTGTAATCTATTATCTATTATATACTCTAAAATGCACTACATGAATTAATTTTAGTTTTCTCTAAGGTTATCCACATAGCACCTAATATTTCCTCCTTTTCTCTCTTAACTTCTGTATTCACGTTCTTCAACTCTCCATCTCCCTCTTAAATATTTTCAACTCTTTTATCACCCCGCCCCCTCAATGCCTTCTCTCTTAATTTTATATTTTTCATCTTCCCACTTAATCTTACAATGCTCTTTGGATGATATTTACTTTTTCTCAACCTTTACTTTATTCACTCTGTAAGGAGATGTACCTATATTTAAAAGGATGAAATGGGAAAATTAAAGACGCAGAAGAAATGGTAGAAATCGAAAAGACTCTTAGAAAGTGAAAAGGACATGAGTGAGAAGTAATGAATATTTCTTCGGAATATGTTGTCATTAGTAAAACTTCCCTCTCCCTTTCTTCTTATCCCAATTTTACCTCTTTTTTATTTCCTCATAAAAACTCTATTCCTTCATCTCTCTATCCAACTATCCATTCCATCATCATCAACGATCACCACTCGTCGATTCCATAAAAATCTATTTTCCTTTTTTGATTGGCGCTTTAAATACCAATATACGTAAATCACTCTCTCTTCATTTAGATTCCTAAATTGAGACCTCAATAATCTCTGTTGTTTTCAATACATTCTCTGATCGTAAAAAATTTTAGGATTTTGAGACTTTTTTTGTATATATTGTGGTGGTGTTGGTGTTGAAAAGGATAAGATTTGGAGAATGAGTGATGCCTGTACTTTGTAGCAGAGCGAGAAGGGGATTGAGGGGATTGGGACCAGAACCAGGAGAAGAAGAGCGACGATGTCCACACCCAAACTTCAAAATCAGGTAGTTTATGATCACGTGGTTTATCCTATGGCGCCCCAATGGAAGAACCTAGGGTTTTCGAAGAATCAATTCGTGTTGGTGTTGGTGGTGTGGTGGAGAAGAAGTAGAAATCAATGGATGATTACGAGAGTGCGATTAGAAATGAAAATAACGACATTACGAATTTGAAAATAACTACACGGACGAAGTGTTATGACAAAGTCAAAGACAAATTGATAAAGAAATTAAAGGTAGGTTTCATTCGCATGGTCGAATACCCTATGTGGATTTCTAACATGTTTTCAGTGCAAAAATAATGAGGAAAAGTCCACATGTGCATCGACTATCAAGATCTGAACAAAGCATATCCGAAAGATGATTACCTAATACCCAATATCAACTTGATCATTGATAACACTCCTAATCATAACCTCAAATCATCTGTCGATGGTTTTTCCAGGTATAATCAAATTAAGATGCACCCTGACCATCAGGAAAAGACTACCTTGATCACCCATTAGGAAATTTTTCCTACACTGCCATGCCATTCAATCTAAAGAACATTGAGGCTACATACAAAAATCTTCTATGACCATTCTTCACAATCTTATCTATAAGAAGGTTAAGGTCTATGTCAATGATATGATCATCAAGTCGATGACTTAGGAAGGGCACATTCCTGTCTTAATGTAATTCTTCGAGCGATTATGGAAATACCAGATGCACCTAAGCCCACATAAATGCGTATTTGGTGTCACGAAGGGAAAACTCTTCGTCTTCATGGTCAACAAAAAAAGGATCAAAGAGGATCCTGCCAAACTTAGGGCAGTTATTAAAATGCCACCGCCCCAAATTGAGTAAGTAGTTCAAGGCATCGTGGACAAACCCTAATACATCAGTCGGTTCATCAACGAACTGACCTCCATCTATGATCTTACTTTCAAATTCTTTGAAACGATTCAGCCAAAGTTTGGAATGAGGCATGTTAAGAAGACGTTGAACATATCAAATAATACCTCACTCGACCTTCGTTGTTCATTCCTCTATTCAATGGTTTACCCCTCCTCCTATCTCTCACCGTTACAAACACCACAATAGGGGCTATACTAGCCCAATACATCGAAGAATCCTATAAAGAGAGCGCCATCTACTACACTAGTTGAAAGCTAGGAGTGTACAAGGTTAATTACCCCTCACTCCCTGTGAAATTAGTATCCCGAATGGATCCAATAAAATACCTCTTAGAGAATACCTCCTTGTCTAGTCGCAGGACCCGATGTTACTAGCTGAATTTGACATCATTTATGTTACACGAAAGCCATGAAGAGAAGAACCATTTTTGAATATATTACTGATAATCCCATGAGGTAAGTAGATGTCTGGATTTTTGAATTCTCGAATGAAAACATTCCCCACACCTATCATGAAGAGATTAGATGGTAGATGTTCTTTGATGGACCTGCTAACAAGAACAGATACCATATTGGGATACTCCTGATCGCTCCCTATGATTCTCACACTCCCATCACCATACAATTATATTTCCCTTGTACCAACAAGAATATAGAATATAAGGCATGTACTGTAGGTCTGAAGATATTCCTCAAAAGAAGAATTAAGTGCATTAATGGCTATGGAGATTCAACTCTCATCATAGGGCAAATCTTCGGATAGTGAAAAGTTAGAGATGAGAAGATCCTACCCTTCCATGCTCACCTAGAAAATCTTTCCTCCTAATTCTAAGAAATCACCTTCCACCACCTATCTCGTTCGATAAATAACATAGTTGATGCATTGGCAACCTTGGCCTTTATTAGCGACATGCCCGTAGGGATAATAATGTTCCCCTTTCTAGTCTAGAAATAGGTAGCACCGACTCACCACTGACACATTGAGATCGTTACAGAAGAAGATCTAAAAATGCTTGGGTTATAGTATTACGATGTTTGGCGCCTCCTCATGCGGGGTATATATCCTCAAGACATGAATAAGAAAGACCGTTAGACCCTTCGTAGATTGGCTCCTCAATAGATCATTTATGACAAGATACTTTTCAAAATAAATTTTAATGGAACCTAATTGTATTTCATAACATAGGATGGGGTCAAAGACGTGATGTAAAAAATTCACAGTGGGAAATTTGGACCCCACATAAACGGTTATATTTTTTCCAAGAAGATCATCCTTCATGTATATTACTGGAGCACCATAGTTCAAGACTACACTGCTTACATCGCTAGCATTTTACCAACCTCTAGTGCTTGCCTCCATTGGAATTATATAACATAACTTCTCCTTGGACCTTTCCACTTGGGGAATAGACATCATATGGAAATTTTCTCCCAAAGCATCAAACGAGCATGAATTTATCCTAGTCACCATTGACTACTTCACGAAATGGGTATAAGGCTAGTTATGCATAGTGTTGAATGTAAATAAAGTAGGTAAATTCATGATGAAAAACATCATTTGTCGCTGCAGAGTTCCCTAACAAACTTGTGCTGAATAATGGGCTATATTTCAATGCCGATGTCGTAGAATTGGTCGACAAATATGGAATCCAAAGGTACAATTACTCTCCTTATTGATAAAAAATTAACGAGGCAGTTGAAACTGACAATATAAGCCTCAAGACCATAATCAACAAGATGACCGAAAGTTAGAGAGACTGGGCCGACTAGATCCCATATGCTATTTGGGGTTATCATACCCCCATCACAACACCCATTAAAGGCTACCCCATACTACCTAATATATGGCATAGACGCAGATGTAGACACCCCATTATGTTAACCCCTAAACTCTCTTTAGGTCCCTAGCACCTTCCTTCATCACTACAAACCCAGGTCATACCTCGACTACTGACCTAGAAGTCGTCGGGCACTCCCAGGCTCCGTTTGACCAAAATTCAAAGTCTTAAGCTCGACCGAGACTAAATGAATCTTCAAATGGCACTGAAACCCCTTTCTAACGGTCCATCTTGTGCGGGAATCTGACTTACCATGCGGACGAACGACCTATTTTACGCCGAAACTCAATCATGAGGCCACCAGGCGCTCCCGAGCTCCATTTGACCAAAGTGAACTCTTCAAATTGATCGATACTGAGTGAATATTTAAAGGGCACTGAAACCCCTTTCCAATCGTCCGCTCCATGCACGATTCTGACTTACGATACCGACGAACAATCCTTTTTACTCCGAGAAGTCACTGAATGCTTCTAGGGCCTGGTTAACCAAAGTCAGCTCCCTGAACCGAATCAAACTTTTTGGAATGTGGAATTAAATCTCCGAACCTTTCTAATGGTCTGTCCCGTGCACAATTCTGACGTACCATGCAGATGAATGATTCGTTTTCATCCAATGATTTCCCATCCAATGGACTGACGAATGCTTCCGAGCCATATTTAACCCAAAGTCAACTCCTGAACCCGGGAGCAGTCCAAAGGACTTTCGAAGGTTTCTAAATTATTTTTCTAACAGTCTATCTCGTGCGGGATTTTGATTAATGTTTGCGTTCTATGGCCAATTTTTTGAAAAGGCCTGAAAGACACTTCCAAACGGTGGGTCCCAAACCCTCCCTATCGATACTGTGCCTAAACTCACCTGCCGATTGGAAGGAACAGGGCTATGCCAATCGGCAATGCCCTAGGCCTATAAAAAGGAGGCCTGACCTCACTTGCAATGGGAGCGCTGATCTGATAGATATCACTCTCAACAAATCCAAAAAACCTCTCTCGAAGTCAGCGTGTTTTCCACACCCAAATCCCTTTCCAACCTTCACTTTTTATCACCATTTTCATCAAACTTGGTTAATTCACTACCCTCCACCATCATCCAAGTCTAAGGGTTGCTCTCCAACATTCAAGATCAAGCTCAACATCTTCAAGAAGGTCCAATTTTCTCAACGCTCTCCTTAAACTCTCCTAAATTCTCAATAACTTGTTTTATTACTTAGCACTTTTACTATCTCATCTCACACATCCTAATATACTTTTTATTTAGTATTATTGCACATCCCTTATTTTCATATAAATAAAAACCCCAAAAACAAGAAAAAAAGGGTTTGCTCATAAATTCCAAACGGGAATTCTCATACTTTTCTTACACTTTTCTCACAACTAAAACACTTTTTCTACAAACACACACACACACACACACACACACAAATAAGATAATCCTCCCGATTGGATTTATGAGATAAAACCCACCCCTCATTTTGCATGCGAACTACGTGGACTTTGATTCCTCTATAGGCTACGTAGGCGTCTCGGGGTAAAACCCGAGACTCGAGTCCTATTTTTACTTTTTCTCTCATTTTCTATCTTCTCTAAACTCCACTCTCTTATATTATATATATACATATATTTGTTCTTAGTGGCATATTATTCCGCATGGGTTATCGTTCCATTATAACGGTCAACGTAAGGATAATCACATAAATCCTATTTTCTAATATTATTTTTATACCTTCCTATGGATAACTCGCTTTATCTCTTCCATGATAGAAGTCAAGGATTCCTGTCTCCACTATATATACACATGCACACATATCACGGGGAAAATAAAGGAAAATAACAAAAATCCATGAGAGACCGAAACGGCGGAATGGGTGCCTAACACCTTCCCATTTCGTAACTTAGCATCCGGACCCTTTTCGAATCATTTTGGTTTCATATGCATCAGTATGTCTTTGGATGCTTTCCTTTGGGATGGCTCCCTTTTTTTTTCTGTTTTGAGTAAAATAAACTGGCGACTCTAATCTCTCTACATTTTTACACCTCACCCAAATGACGCCGGCCGAAGAGAGGGATGACCGGGACCTAAGATCCTCCCTCACGCTCTCCCGCCCGCCACGAGGATCCGGGGGATGGCCACAGTGGCGACTCTACCGGGGACTTTCTTATGAGGGCTAGACTCTATTTACATGGGTTTTATGTTTGTTTATATTTTCCGCAGTTTTGCATGTTCCCTTTTCCATGTATCTCCCATACTTATGCTTATATTCACACACTTGTAGAAAATTCTCAATGTACACTTCACGCCATGTGCACCTAGGATCACATATATCCACATATTGCACGCATCATCCATCCATACTTGGTGAACCATTGGTACCTGTACTTTGCTCTTTATTTGGCATAATCGGAAAAGACATTCTCACAAGATACTAATAAGAGGATCATGCATGATTCACACGACATCACCGAAGATCATTGTTATTGACCAAATTTTACCCAGTAACTGGAGGGTCACTTCGTGATGGGCGTTGGTCCGTAAGGGCGCAATTAGCCTAAGTGATATGACTCTCACCTTCCATTGGCCAAGTACCTTCGACGTATATCGAACGGTCCCCCCTCATCTTATCGCTTGACCGAAGTCATGATGAGAGGTATATCACAGGTAACTCATTCACGTACGCCGAGTATATCGAATTCGATCTCACAGGTACCGTCCCCATGAGGTATATGGTAAGTCAATTCACGTATACGTAGGTATATCAAATGGCTTGTCCACACGTACCGATTGCCCGCAAGAGCAAGACGTTTATCGTGGAAGTCACGCCAAAGGGGGGGAACCCTTTTCGATTCACCTAACCAACTACATACCCGCATATAGGTGTCAAGACTAGGACAAACATGTTAGATTGCCAGTTTCTACCCAAAACTCTGCCAAAATTCCGGGTCAGCCTGCCACCCGAATTTTGTGCATTTTTAAAATGGGACCCTGTCCGTGAGCCTGGTCACAAGTCTAAACATAGCTTTGCATATATTACAAACCCAATTTTTCCAGGCTCGGATCCCGTCCGGCATTTCATTTTGCATTTAGGAGAATTAATACAAGCGAAAACATAATAATTATAATAATCATGCTTAAACCGTCTCCAAAGGGAAAATTCCCTTTTTCTTTATCCAAAATCCAAAAACATTTTTTTCTTTCCTTATAAAAGTCCAAAAACATTTCTTCTCTTTTTATTAAAAATCCAAAAATATTTTGTCTTTCAATCTCGAAAAAAAATGTCAAAATTTTCCCCCTTTTCTAAAAAATAAATCCCATTTTACGCCTTCTCAAGTCGATCGCAAGCCCTTGGCCTGGAACCTTATTGGCTTCGGTCTTCAGTCAAGTCACCCCAAATTTTCGTTCGTTCCCCTATTACTTCTTCCGAGTATGGAATCCATCCGCCTTCCATGGAGAACATAGATCAAGTACCCGTTGTGCAGCCGGATCTGACGACATTTCTAGCTCAGCTTATGTCAAAGATTGACAACCTCCAGATAGAGGTCCGAGAGATGTAAAAAAACCAGGTTCCCATCCCTCAAGATCCCGAGTCCCTATTCCATTGTTCTATGGATCCACCCGAGCCCATTTGGGTTCCCTAAGAGTATCAGCACGCTCCACGTGTCCCTCCTATTGATGGGCTGCCACCTACCCAGCTTCATATGCCGAACCTTGCCTAGTCTAGGGCTAACTTGCCTATGATCATTGATCCGAAGGAAGAAGAGCTGAACAAAGTCAAAGAGGACCTCAAGATGCTCACTAAGAAGTTTGACCAAGTCATAATCTCATGAAATTACATGGACTACACCCACATGTCTCCTTATCCTAAAGCGAGGTTACACGAGAAGTTCAAGATGCCAAATATCGAGAAATTCGGAGGAAGTGGAGCCTCGATTGTTCATCTCCAAAGTTATCACTGTTCCATGACTCTACTAGGGATTCTGAAGAAGTGATGGCCCAATTATTTCAGCAAACTCTGAAGGATAGCACCCTCTGATGGTTTTGTCTCTCGAAGAGTCCAGGATTCGTAGCTGGGAGGATGTAGCCCGAGAATTCATGTCACAGTACAAATACAATGAAGATCTTAAGGTTGCCCGCTGTGATTTAGAGTTGCTCAAATAGAACCCTGGAGAATCAGTCAATAACTTCATCGTCCGATGGAGGGAAAAAGTAGCAACCATGACCAATCGTCCTTTCGAGGAAGAACAAGTCAGCATAATGAAGAAGAACTTCTTACCCCATGTCTGAGCAACGATGGGAGGACAATACTATCCACACTTACGAGCTCTCAGAGAAGTAGGAGTATAAATCGAGGAAGATCTTACCGAAATAGAAGTTACCCAAAGAAAGTGTCCGGACAGTTCACCCCCAGAAAATATGACAAGCTTGCTAGTGCTGCAATCTCAACCATCAACAACATCTCTCAACCAACCACATCATGGGCGCTGGAAAGCCGCCCTGTCCCAATCCAAAAGGAATACACCGAGCTCCATGCTCCCCTCTCCAAAGGTTATCAAGACTTATTAAGTCTAAACCTTATCAAACCTTTGGATACCCATCTATTTCCAAATCCACTCCTAAGAAACTTCAAGGAAGATGCTCATTTCGCCTTTCACCAAACTGCTGGCCATACCACCGACCGATGCCTTGACCTCTGAAACATAATCCAAGGTCTAATTGATCGGGGTACCATTGCCCCACCAGCCAATCCTAAGAGAAGCACTACTCATAACCCACTTCCAAATCATGCCAATTCCATATTTCTAGAAGAGAACCCAGAATTCGATCCCTCAACTCAAATCACACCCATATACTTTCCTAAACCTCTCCAAATTTATCCATATTACCTCCTACACCCTACTAGCCTCGCTGATCAGGAACTATCACTTCTTACTAGAGCATGCATCACTGTCCGTACCCGTTCTGAAAATGGAAGCATGGAATTATTAGAAGTGTTAAACTAACTCCCAGAGTTTGGGCTAAAATCTTCCTCATAAATTATCCTTAATTCCCAGATATTCAGTACGCTGTTCTTGGAAGCACGAAAATGGTCCCGAGAGTCAAATAGTTGGGTAGTACCAACCGATGAGGTCACTCTGGATGATGTCGCCCAGATCATGGCAAAACTATTCAGGAAAAATCAATAACATTTGTAGTATAACCGAGTTACTTGATACTCTGAATCTACAGGGGCGCCTGGTCCCTTCGCCCTTACACATCCCCACAGAATGGGATGACCTGTATGAAGAAGCCGTTGAAGTTGTGGAATGAAATGACTTTGCATGGAAATACATAATTGTTGCCATCGGATGAGGGAAAGAATTCAGAGATTCGAATGAAGAACAAGCTTTTGAGAAAACTAGCCCGATAGCCGACATGTGTGGAATGATATCATTTCAAGAACTCCTCGAAAAAATAAACAAGGTGGAAAAATAACATGAGATTGATGAGGAAATGGAATTCATATTTTTCCCTTCTTCAGTAAATCACATGAACAGATCAGGGAGGCATTACCAGATTCCAAGCTCACTACCAGCAAATGACAAAGGGAAGGGTGTTAAAAACCTTCCTATGCCAGAGATGACCCTCGAGGAGAGCAAGATCCTTGATCAACTAAAGAAAACTCAAGCTAACATCACGCTATGGGGGCTTTTCATGTCTTCTCAGCTGCACATAAATGCTTTGATCAAGTTTCTCACTGGACCCATAGTTCCTCCTTCTACTACACCAGAAGAAGGGATAAATTTGGTCGGATCCTTGGCCTCTACCCGAATGCTATCCTTTTTCGAAAAAGAAATCCTCAAGACTGGGCCAAACCATAATCATGCACTCAACATCACCGTCAAAGTTATAGGGAAGGTCGTGCCACTCTCTCTTATCGATAATTGATCCGCCTTGAATGTATGCCCACTGAGAACCTTCAAATGTTTAGGCCTGAAGGAAAGCGATGGGATCCATAAAGCTGATAATAAGGGTTGAACCTATAAATCCTGTCATTGAATTCCAAGTTATTGACATCCCATCTTGTTTCAATCTGTTGCTAGGACGAAATTGGCTCCACAGTATCAAGGGTGTATCTTCCTCGCTTCATCAGAAGTTGAAGTTCTTCGCCAACGGGCGAGTCATCACCATTTTGGGCAACGACGAAAATACTTAGGGTGCAAGTACTAGCATTTCAATCCTTGAGATACAATACGTGTCAAATGATATGATCCTATCAGGATTCCGAGTTGAGCCACTTCCACTCCCGACAGGGGACTACTTCAAGGAAAGGGTTTGTTCGAAATACGACCCTCATGGAAACTCCAATGTGATTCAGATGTTCAGAAATATGCACTTCATGCCCGAACTGGGGCTAGCACAAAGACAGAAAGGGATACATAAGCCAATTCAACTGAAGAAGACTTTCCCTCCTTTCGGTTTGGGGTATCAACCATCATAACAAGAGTTCAGAATGATTCGCCAGTATCAACCAAAGAGAAGACTAGACCGCGTCCATACTATCCCAGGTGACTCCTTGAATGGACGATTCATCAAAGAGGGCGAAGACTTCCCCTTTTGTGGCTTTCCAGAACCATGGTATGACCATACAAACAAGAAGATGAAGCCTGGAATGGAGATCTTCTTCCAAGACAGCTACCCATGGGCCGATAGTTCCCAACACCATGTACAACCACTCATTAAAGATACCGAAGAGACTGGGGAAAGTTACTCCAAAGATTCCTTCAACTTATAGACACCGGGGTTGACACTCTGCATGGTTCACTTAGGCACTACATCACCGGATCCGTCCCAACTGATTAAAGCTGCTGATACACCTCTCTTCAACTAGCATGATGTGCCAGCTCTACCTGCTGAAATCTCCCATAATCCAAATGTTTACCCATTTCTTCTTCTCTTATATATCCTTGTTCAAATGTAATCGAGTCCTCTTTTGATGAGGTTCTCAATGTTGTTTTTCCTATCAATGAACTAAACGAAGATTTTGAGTGTCTTGCTGTGCCTTACATTAACTGTTTGGATTCTAATCAAACTTTTGATGGTGATGATTTTGCAAATGAACAAATAGTAACTGATCTTAATAAGGTTAATAATAAACAACATAATCGCATTCAAGTTAATAAAGAAGAAACTATTATTATTAACCTCGGTTCTAGTAGACAACTGCGCGAGATAAGGATAGGGGCTACCCTTAACTAGCATTCACGTGCACAACTCGAAGAATTGTTAGAAGAATTCGTGGATGTCTTCGCATGGTCCTACGACGATATGCCCAACATTGATCCTTAAATAGCTTAGCACGAGATCCCTATTCTCCCCGATTACAAGACAGTTAAACAAAAGTTAAGAAAACTCCGCACCGAATGGTCCCTCAAAGTCAAAGAAGAGGTGCTCAAACAGTTGAACGTAGGCTTAATTTGTGTGATTGAATATCCCACATGTCTAGCAAACATAGTTCATGTACAGAAATCAGGAGGAAAAGTTCAGATGTGTGTAGACTATCGGGATTTGAACAAAGCCTCTCCAAAGGATTATTATTCGCTACCCAATATCGACATGATCGTGGACAACACAGCCAGTCATGCTCTCATGTCATTCGTCAACAGGTTTTATGGACACAACCAAATCAAAATGCACCCAGACCACCTAGAAACAACTACATTCATCACCCCATGGGGAACCTTTTGCTACGCCGTTATGCCATTTGGTCTCAAGAACGCTGGGGCTACCTACCAGAGGGCTGCCACAACCATCCTGCACGATCTGATTCACAAAGAGGTTGAGGTCTATGTGGATGATATGATTATCAAATCCAAGACTAGAGAAGGTCATGTTCGTGCTCTTCGAAAGTTCTTCGAACGACTGCGGCAGTATCAGATAAGACTCAATCCTTAGAAATGCATCTTCGATGTTAGAAAGGGAAAACTCTTGGGATTCATAGTTAGTGAGAAAGGGATAGAAGCAGATCATGCCAAGATGAAAGCCATACTTGAGATGCCACCTCCCCGAACAGAGAAAGAAGTCCGAGGTTTCCTTGGGAAATATAAATACATCAGCCGATTCATCAACCAATTAACCTCCATATGCGAACCTATCTTCAAACTCCTCCGAAAGGATTCAACTAAAGTTTGGAACGAGGCATGCCAAGAAGCTTTTAATCTAATCAAACAATATCTGACCCAACCCCCGGTACTCATGCCACCACAGCCTAGTCTCCCCTTGCTCCTATACCTAACCATAACCGACACTGCAGCTAGGACTTTGCTAGCCTAATATTTTGAAGATTACCTCAAAGAAAGATCCATCCATTACGCCAGTTGCAAATTGGTCGGGTGTGAGGTTAACTACACCGCTTTGGAAAAGGCGTGTATCGCACTTGTCTGGGTCATCGAAAAGCTGCGACACTACATGGTGGCCTTCCCCATCAAACTTATATCCCAAATAGACCCCATAAAATACCTTCTTGAGAAACCTGCTTTATCTAACTAAATGGCTCGACGGTTGATGCTCCTAACCGAGTTCGATATCGTGTACATCACACACAAAGCCATGAAAGGAAGATCCATCTCTGACGACCTCACTCATTACCCCATGGAAGAAGATGATGTTTGGATCTCCGAATTCCCAGATAACAACATCCTTTGCACTGCTCAAGATAACCTTCGATGGAAAATGTTCTTTGACGGCGCTGCCAACGAAAAGGGATATGGCATTGGGATACTTCTGATCACCCCATATGACTCCCACACTCCAATCGCCATCAAGTTGGATTTCCCTTGCACCAATAACATGACTTAATATGAGGCATGCATAGTAGGACTCAAAGTTGCTCTCAAGAAAGGTATTCAATGCCTAGATTCCTACGGGGATTCCATTCTCATCACCGATCAAGTGCTCAGAAAGTGGAAAGTCTAGGAGGAGAAACTACAACCCTTCCATGTCCACTTAGAAGAACTAGACTCCCAATTCCAAGATATCACCTTCCATTACCTACCTTGAGTAAAGAATAAACTAGCCGATGCTCTCTCTACCTTGGCCTCCATGGTCGACATGTCCGAAGGAATAACTACGACCCACTTCCTAGTTCAAAAGAAAGACAAATCAACACACTGCTACCACATTGATCTCATTACCACAGAAGATCCCAAGATAGCCAATTGTTGGTACTATGATATCTGGCACCACCTCAATCATGGTAGGTATCCCGAGGGTTCCAACAAGAAATATCAAGCAACCCTTCGAAGACTGGTTGCCTAGTACATCATCTATCACAAAGCACTACTTAAAAGAAACTTTGATGGAACTCATGTGCACTTCATCGCAGGGGCTGACATTAAAAAGATAATGCAGAAGATCCATAGAGAGGAATGCGGACCCCACATGAACGGTCACATGATTGCCAAAAATATCATCCAACAGGGCTACTACCGGACCACCATAACCCACGATTACATTGCCTATGTACGGATATGCCTCAAATGCTAACAATTCTCCAACCGTCAACATCTGCCTCCACGTGAATTATACAACATGACCTCTCCCTGGCCGTTCTCCACCTGGGGCATCGATATTATAGGGAAGGTTACATCGAATTCTTTCAATGGGCATGAGTTCATCCTAGTTGCCATTCATTACTTGACCAAATGGGTTGAAGCGGAGTCGTACGCACTATTGAACGCTAAGAAAGTGGCAAAATTCATCAAGAAAAACATCATCTAGTGGTATGGGGTCCCGCACGAGCTAGTATCAGATAATGGGTTGCATTTCGAGGCATAAGTCATAGAGGTGGTCAACGATTATAGGATTCAGAGACACAAATCTTCTCCCTACTAACCTCAGACCAGTGGTGCAGTTGAAGCCGCCAATAAGAACCTCAAAGCCATCATCAGTAAAATGACCGAAAGCTGCCGACATTGGGCTGAACGAATCCTGTATGCTCTCTGGGGCTACCGAACCTAAATTCAAACCTCTATTGGGGCTATCCCTTACTCTCTAGTCTATGGCATGGAAGCAGTCCTACCAGTGGAGCTGGAAATACCCTCATTATGCGTCATGCTTGAAAGGAAGGTCAGTGAAGAAGACTGGTGCCAAAGCCGTCTTGACTAGCTGACCCTCCTAGACGAAAGGAGATTAAAAGCACTATACCACATACAAAGGTACCATCGTCGAATAGCGCGTTCATTCAACAAGAGGTTCAAGGACCGCGGTGTCCGAGAAGGGGACCTATCCCTCAAAGAAATCATAGAACCCATCTCGAACCCCAGAGGGAAATTCAAGCCCAATTGGAGCGGCCCTTACATTGTCAAGAATATCTTGTCCAGTGGTGCCACCATGCTTACCGACTTATATGGGGAAGAGATGGCTCGTCCAGTCAACCTGGACCGTCTCGAGAAATTCTACCCCTAGTACGAAATTTCGGTGCGCTACGAATCTTCTCGTCTCCCTTCTATTTCAAAAAAATAAAAAAATAAAAAAAATCTCTTCATTTCCTTCTACCCATAACTACGTGGGACTGATCTTCTGCAAACAAAACATTTTCAAACAAAATTAAAAAATTTCAAAAATCCCAGAGGTACGTAGGCAACTCATACACCTTACATAAGCACGACCCTTTCTTTTTCAAAAAATACTATTCTTTTCTTATCTCAGAGAACAACAACCAATTCCAACATATACTTAAACAAAAGGACTATGTATGCCTTAGCGACCGGTATAGATAATTAAAACAATACAAAATTCATCAAAGGGCACAGTTGGATGATCAAAAACTTGTTTATTTCACTAATAAGAAATTACGGTATAGATTACATAAGAAAAGGACCTAATAACTCCCTTTTCCCCTACCTTCCTAAAAAAGCCAAAATAAAATCCCCACATTTATCCCCCATTACACAATAAACTCTCCAGGAGTCCTACCCATATCTACCAGAGGAGCCCGCTCCATCATTATCATCTTCATCCTGGGGTCCCCAAGTTTCCCCTGCCTGAACAGAGTGTCGTAGACACTCCATGGATCGATAAGCTCAAACCAGCTTCGAAAAAACCACAACACCTCCTTCCATGGTGTCAAAAGAGACAATCCACTTTTTTCCAGTCTCCACTGACAACATCTTGCTAACAAATCTCCTCCAAAATCACTTCATATAATCCATAGGGATATGCCAAACTCTCCTAACAGACTGAGAGGTATGGGTCGACGGATGCCAACTCTCCCATAGAGAGACAAGCTGTAGGCGCAAACGCTCGGTCAAATCCTCTATCGGAAAGAAATTTAGTCTTCGAGGTGGCACGACCTATGCCCAGCCAAATTGGTGCAGAAGATGCCAAGGGAAATAAAAAGAGGTCTGGCTGAGACCAACCAGCCGCACATATGGGTATTCTGCTAGCTCCAGAACAGGCAGTAATTGTCCCCACCAAGGCACTAACCAGTAAAGATTCTGAGCCCCATGTACCACAAGATAATTCTCCCAGCTCTCAATATCCAGGCCAATAATGAAGAAGTGACACGAAAAGAAGTTGGGTACAATCGACAAAGAATATTTTGGAAGAGTCACCAAGCGGAGTCTTTTAGACAACCACATGAACAGCATCACGGGGCTACCGCGCATGAAGTCAGAACGACCTTCTCGCCAGGCATCCAGACCATTCAGGGTCTCCGCTAGTATCACCGCCGCAGGATTGCGATGGTATGACATCCATGAAGTAATGGCTGTAAGTTGCGGATCCACCAACAGTTCCCCAGTCACCAGCAGCAATTTTGAAACCAAGCCCAGAGTAACGACTCCAGCATAACCATCATCACCTACTTCCAGCAAATGCACAGGCTGCAACACCGCCGGGAGGGAGATCATTCCTCCAGTAACCAGTGATCTAGTTGCCAAAGGCAAAATACGAAGAAGCCCATCCAGCAAATCCCTGGGAGAACGGAAGAATTTGGGTAAAGCCACAGCTACACTGGGATTTATCCCCAGCATGGCAGAAAATTCCTCGTAGGTAGGACAAACTTCATCCAACCCAAAGAAGAATACATGGTCTTCGGGGTACCAAAATTATACCGCCACCATCAGCATGTTGGACTCAATGGATCGATTGCGTCACAAAGAAACTCGACGCATACTGAAAGCATCGTAGTCGACATTATAAGAGCACATTGCTTCCAAGGCTTCGAGGTAGTTAGAAAACTTAGTGCTACCAGGGGGAGCCATCTTGCAGGACTAAGAGATAGTAGGCAAGTAAGTAAGAATGTGAAGGTGTGATGAAAACACTCCACCCATACCCCTTTTTATACTTGAGAACCTTCATAAAAGACATAATCCGTGTAAAAATCGGAGGGAATCCTACCCCACAAAGTACCAAAAGGCTGAAGAGGTCAATAATCAAAGCTTTGAATTGAAGGGACTAAACTTGACTACCGATAGGCAGGACAAGGGGCTTGCCGATCGGCAACCCCCTATTTTTGGAAGTTTTCCTTTTTTCTCTTTTGTCAAAATCAGAAGCTCAATAAAAATAAATTAATATTCTCAATAGAATTTCAAAAATACTTTTCCACCCCAATATAATTTCCCATTCTTAAAACTTTCCTCAAAATCCCAAACATATTTCTTTTTACGGTCTCAACAGCAAAGTAAAATGCACATGTGCATGCATTCACTCACTCACCATTAACAAAAGATAATAAAAAAATCCTATTGCATTGCATACATATATTCTTTCGTGTTACATCAAATTTTACAGGAAATAAAAGAAAAGCCAAAAATAACGGGACTCAGCCCGAACCCACATTTTTTCTCTCTCTCTCTCTCCTACCCTTTACCCCTCTCTCTAAGAGCTTCCCCCTGCGACGTGATCTCTTTCCTCTACGGTGAGATGATGCACCACCACTACCCAAGCCATATTCCTCCCCGGATGAAGCAGATGACACAAACAAGAAGGAGCCAAGACCACGTCCCGAATATGGGAAGTCACCGAAGTTATCCAGTCTCTGATGTCCCTCGGCCAAGTGGTCGATACCCGGACTTGCTACAAGTAAAAGGAAAAATCAGTATCAAAGAAGGATCAAAACAGAAAAGGATTCAAAAAGAGGAAAAGAACATAAATGTATACCGCAGGACGAAGAACCTCCTCTATCAATCCCAACTCCTCCGGATCCATCGCGTGAGCACGGTGCAACATGGGGACCATCCCTCTATCAGTCTGCCAAATATTTATGAGAGGGTATGCAATCAAACAATAGGAACCTCTAAAGTCGCCGTCGCCACAGACGCCGACGAACCACCGCCCATGTGGGAAGACCCCACCGCCTGACTCGAACCCGCAGGAAGGAAATGAAGGGCATCATATATCCTAGGCGTCATCAACCAGCTCACCACAAAGTCCATATAGTCATACAGTGCTCTAGTATCAGTATACAATAAGTAGGACTCACCGATCATTGCGGCGATCCTCGCATCCCCCGACAGCAGTCGTTCCCACCTTATAGACATAGGAGGCTGCGCAAGTGGCACCACCACCTCATCCTCAGCAATCTATCGAACCACCCCCTCCCCCAGATACCAGGAATGGACGAACACATGCGCCAGCAAATGCCTCATCTGTGCATTCACCTCCGGTCACCCTCGCATTGTGAATGGCTATCCCCCAAGGGTACCTGAAAATCCCTAGCAGGCATAAGTCAATACAAAAAAAGAACATGCCAAAAACCAAGGTCAAAAAGCAAAGAGTCTTACCCTACCACTGGTCAGGCCATTCAAGACCTGGCGCACCGCCCCCAGAGAGAGAGAGAGATCCCTTTGACTACCAATTGGCCTTGCGCCATCGATACAATCAGCAGAAGTCCTCAACGGTATCGTCCTTCAGAGCGATCAGCTGGGTATTTCACCCAATCACCTCATAGAACCACGTCTGCCAAAGAAATGAATTCACAATCAAAAAGAGATGCATAAGAAAAATGCGTATGCATGAAATGAAAAATGCGCAAAATTAAAGAAATAACTCAAGAAGATATATGGCTCTAGTAGAAGTTTATCGGTAGCACCGGTTGAATGCATCCAAAGAAAAATAGAGTGTCGCCAAAGTCAGGCTCCCCCAATCATAGAGAGGGATGTTCGAAAACATCCTCAAGTATGGCAAGAACCACAAATGGATGACGTCGTCGCTCGACGCCACCATGAAACCTCCCAGCACCAGCAATATGAACAACCGGGCTATCTGCCTCACCTACAGCCCGTCCTCTACATCAACCACCCTACTCAGCAAAACATCATTCAGCAAGGACAACCGGATGGAATCCCCTGAGACTATCCTCCTTATGTCACCAAGCACCACCCGCACCGCCTCCGACCTCACCCTCAGAGAGCGATCCACCTCTATCTAATCCCCATCGCAATCCAGCCCCAGCAGCTACTGAACGTCTATGGCATTCACGGTCATCTCCTCAAAACTGAAATGGAAGGTGTGGGTAGTATCCCACCATCTCTCCCCAGAGCGCATAAGGCCGCTATCGAGCAAGGCGTCTCATCCAGTGCAGATGCCAACCTCCTAAAACCCGTTAATGATACCACCCAATGCACCACAAGTGGAAGATGCTCCCAGACATACTTAAGCCCCGTCGTTCCACGGGCACGCATGTTTTTCAAAGAGATATCAGACTGTCAAAAGAAGAAACCTTGTCAAAATTCAATAAGGAAGGAAAAATCACAAAAAATAGAAGAATACCAAAAGTCAGGTTACTTACATAACTGCTAGGGCTCACCACCCTCGAGGAACGATGACGCGATGTCTCTAGAAGCAACGTCCGCTCATCCGCAGTCGGCTTGAACGCATCAAAGGAGTTCTCACTCCCCAAAGCAAGAGGCGCTGTGGCCGTCCACTCTATGTTCGCCCAGTCATCAACAGTCAACCATTCCCTATGCATTTCAGTGCTCACAAAGGCAACCATTTCTAGGATATCGGAATGCTAGAACAATTTACAGAAGAAAATCGCAAAAAGAAAGAAAGCAAGAAGCTATGAAAAATGAGAGGAATTCACCCACTTTATATAGGATGACAAGGGTCATGCCGATCGGCACTGACCCCCCACCCACCGATCGACACTGACCCCTTACCTTCCTGAGGCAGTCTAAAAGTCCATGCCACTGCCAAATGGCACCCTCTGAACCATGCCGACTGGCACCCCCTTAAATTTCGTAAAAAAATTCCCAGAAAATACCAGAAAGCCCTAAAAAAATCTCAAAAAATTCCTTAAAATCCCAGGAAGGATTTATAACATTTTCACCTAGAAAATTTCACACTCCCTCAAGAGGAACCCCCATTTTCCCAGCAGAACTCTCAAAAACCAAGTAAAACTTCTCTCGGAAACGTCCCCGGAGGATCCTTAAAGATCACCCCCTTATGCCCCAAAGGTCTGAAGCAATACATCCAAACCCTGGACCACCTAATCATTTCCCCAATGGAGTTTACAGCATCAAACTTGCCTTTCCTCAAAAAATCCCCAAAATCACAAGGATTTCCCCAGCGGAACTCTAGAGGACACTACATTTTCCCCATCTCATTCGTTATTCCCCAGCAAAATCCAGAGTCTAATCTTTACCCCCATCAGAATCCCTGATTGTCCCAAAGGAAATGTAGGTCAGAATTGACCTCAATCTTGGATCGTCACCTTAGTTAGGTCAGAATTTACCTCGGTCATCACCTCTCTTAGGTCAGAATTGACCTCGATCTTGGATTGTCACCTTAGTTAGGTCAGAATTGACCTCAATCCTCAATCGTCACCTCTCTTAGGTCAGAATTGACCTCGGTATTGGATCATCACCTTAGTTAGGTCAGAATTGACCTCGATCCTCGGTCGTCACCTCTCTTAGGTCAAAATTGACCTTGGTCTTGGATCGTCACCTTAGTTAGGTCAGAATTAACCTAGGTCCTCGGTTGTCACCTCTCTTAGGTCAGAATTGATCTCAGTCTTGGATCGCCATCTTAGTTAGGTAAGAATTGACCTCGATCCTCGGTCGTCACCTCTCTTAGGTCAGAATTGACTTCGGTCTTGGATCGTCACCTTAGTTAGGTCATAATTGACCCCGGCCCTCGGTTATCGCCTCTCTTATGTCATAGTTGACCTAGGTCTTGGATCTTCACCTTAGTTAGGTCATAATTGACCTTGGTCCTCGATCATCACCCCTCTTAAGTCAAAATTGACCTCGTTCATAGATCATTACCTTATTTAGGTCAGAATTAACCTTGGTCCTCAGTTGTCACCTCTCTTAGGTCAGAATTGATCTCAGTCTTGGATCGCCATCTTAGTTAGGTAAGAATTGACCTCGATCCTCGTTCGTCACCTCTCTTAGGTCAGAATTGACTTCGGTCTTGGATCGTCACCTTAGTTAGGTCATAATTGACCCCGGCCCTCGGTCATCGCCTCTCTTATGTCATAGTTGACCTAGGTCTTGGATCTTCACCTTAGTTAGGTCATAATTGACCTCGGTCCTCGATCATCACCCCTCTTAAGTCAAAATTGACTTCGTTCATAGATCATTACCTTATTTAGGTCAGAATTAACCTTGGTCCTCAGTCGTCACCTCTCTTAGGTTAGAATTGACCTCGGTCTTGGATCATCACCTTAGTTACGTCAAAATTGACCTCGGTCCTCGGTTGTCACCTCTTTTAGGTCAGAATTAACCTCGGTCTTGGATCGTCACCTTAGTTAGGTCAGAATTGACCTCAGTCCTCGATCGTCACCTCTTTTAGGTCAGAATTGACCTCGGTCTTAGATAGTCACCTTAGTTAGGTCAGAATTGACCTCAGTCCTCGGTCATCACCCCTCTTAGGTGACAATTGACCTCGGTCTTAGATTATCACCTTAGTTAGGTCAGAATTGACCTCGGTCTCCGGTCGTCACCTCTCTTAGGTCAGAATTGACCTCGGTCTTGGATCGTCACCTTAGTTTGGTCAGAATTGACCTCAGTCCTCAATCGTCACCTCTCTTAGGTCAGAATTGACCTCGGTCCTCGGTCATCACTTTAGTTAGGTCAAAATTGACCTCAGTCTAGGATCATCACCTTAAGCCCACAGAATTGGCTTTGAACCACAGAATTGGTCATCTCATCTTAAGCCCTCAGAATTGGCTTCAACCCATATAATTGGTCATCTCTACATAAGCATGTAGAATTGGCTTGGACCTGCAGAATTGGTCATCTCTATATAAACTCGCAGAATTGGCTTCGAGCCATAGAATTGGCTTCGACCCAAAAAATTGATCCTCTCTACATAAGCCCGCAGAATTGGTTTCGACCCTCATAATTGGTCATCTCACCTTAAGCCCGCATAATGGGCTTCGACCCACAAAATTGATCCTCTCTACATAAGTCCGTAGAATTTCCTTCGACTCGCTGAATTGGTCACCTCTACTTAAGCCCGCAGAATTGGCTTCGACCCACAAAATTGGTCATCTCAACTTAAGCCCGCAGAATCGGCTTCTACCCACAGAATTGGTTATCCACAGCACACTTCGTAGGTCCTTAAAATTGGCCTTGACCCTCTGAATTGGTCATCCTCTCTCCTTTAGGTCCTCAGAATCGGCCTTAACCCTCTGAATTAGTCATCCTCCCTCAAAAGAATCATGTGGTGTCTATTCGGCGGCTATCGTTTGGTCCAAACTCACCCATCGAGGGGATTTGTAGACAAACCATTTTAATCCCCCCGAACCTCTCCTTAGGTCCCTAGCACCTCCCTTCATCATTGCAAACCTAAGTCATACCCCAGGTACTGACCTAAAGGCCATCAAGCACTCCCGAGCTCCATTTGACCAAAAGTCAAAGCCTTCAGCTTGAACGAGACTGAATGAATCTTCGAAGGGAACTAAATCCCCTTTCCAATGGTCCATCTCGTTCACAATTATGACTTATGGTGCGGACGAACGATCCATTTTCACCCAAAACTCAATCAGGAGATCACCAGACGCTCCCAGGCTCCGTTTAACCAAAGTCAACTCTTCAGCTCGATCGAGACTGAATGAATCTTCGAAGGGCACTGAAACCCCTTTCTAACGATCCACCCCATGCACGATTTTGACTTATAGTGAGGACGAACGATCCATTTTACTCGGAATGATCACCGAACACTTCCAGGACCCAGTTGACCAAATTTAACTCCTCGAATCGGGTCAAACTCTTTAGAATGTCTATGTACATCTCCTCACCGTTCCAACGGTCCACCTCGTGCACGATTCTGACTTGCCATACGAAGGAACGATTCGTTTTCATTTGACAATTCCCCATCTAAAGGACCGATAAACACTTTCGAGCCACATTGGACCCAAAGTCAACTCCCAGACCCGGGAGCAGTCTAAAATACTTTTGAAAATCTCTGAATTACCTTTCCAACGGTTTTCCCCGTTCACGATTCGGATCACCTTAAGCTCACAAACTTGGCTTCGACTCGCATAATTGGTCATCTCACCTTAAGCCCGCAGAATTGGTCATCTCACCTTAACCCCATAGAATTGGCTTCGACCCGCAAAATTTATCATTTCAAACTTAAGCCCACAGAATTATCTTCGATCCGCAGAATTGGTCATCTCACCTTAAGCCTGCAGAATTGGTCATTTCAAACTTAAGCCCACAGAATTGGTCATTTTAAACTTAAGCTCGCAGAATTGGCTTCGCCCCGCCGAATTGGTCATCTCACCTTAAGCCCACAAAATTGGCTTTGACCTGCAGAATTGATTATCTCACCTTGAGCCCGCAGAATCGGTCATCTCACCTTAAGCCTACAGAATTGGCTTCGACCTGCATAATCGGTCATCACAACGTAAGCCCTCAGAATTGGCTTTGACCCGCAGAATTGGTCACCCCCATCATTGATGTAGGTCCTCGGAATTGACCTAAATATATCCTTTAAGTCCACCCCCAACATGCCCCTTTAAGCCCTCAGAATTAGCTTTCCACCCTCATCTCCAAGCCCTTAGAATTGGCTTCGACCAGCAGAATCGATCACCCTCATCTCTAAGCCCTCGGAATTGGCTTCGACCCGCATAGTCGGTCATCCTCATCCTTTGGTCCTTAGAATCGACCTCGACCCTCCGGTCATCCACTTTCAAAGACATCATGTGGTGTCTATTCGACGGCTATCATTTGTTTCAAACTCACCCGTCGAGGGGCTCTGTAGACACCCTATTTTGTTACCCCCTAAACTCTCCTTAGGTCCCTAACACCTCCCTTCATCACTAAAAACCCAGGTCATACTCCGAGTATTGACCTAAAACCATCAGGAACTCCTAGGATCCATTTGACCAAAAGTCAAAGTCTTCAGCTCGATCGAGACTAAATGAATCTTTAAAAGAAACTGAAACCCCTTTCCAATGGTCTGTCCTGTGTTCGATTTCGACTTACCATGCGGACAAATGACCTATTTTCCCCTGAAACTTAATCAGGAGGCCACCGAGTGCTCCTAGGCTCTATTTAATCAAAATCAACTCTTTAACTCGATCGAGACTGAAAGAATCTTCGAAGGGAACTAAAACCCCTTTCTAATGGTTCACTCCGTGCGTGATTCGAACTTACGGTACGGACGAATGATCCGTTTTACTCTGAGAGGTCACCGAATTCTTTAAGGGCCCGATTGGACAAATTAACTCCTTTAACTGAATCAAACTCTTTGGAATGTCGAAGTACATCTCCTAACCTTTCTAACAGTCCATCCCGTGCATAATTCTGACATACCATGCTGACGAACGATCAGTTTTCGTCCAACGATTCCCCGTCCAATGGAGTGACGAATGCTTCCGAGCCAATTTGACCCAAAGTCAACTCCCGAACCCGGGCGCAGTCCAAAGGACTTTCGAAGGTCTCTGAACTACCATTCCAATGGTCCATCCTGTGTGCGATTCTGATAAAGGATTTGCATTCTATGGCCGATTTTCTGAAAAGGTCCGAAAGACACTGTCATACGGCAGGTCCAGACCCTGCCTATCGGCAGTGTGCCTAAACGCACCTCCTGAATGGCAGGAACAGGTCTATGCCAATTTGTAATGCCCTAGGCCTATGAAAAGTAGGCCTGACCTCACTTGCAAGAGGAGCCCATATCTGATAGATATCACTCTCAGCAAATCCAAAAAATCTGTCTCGAAGTCAGCGTGATTTCCACACCCAAATCCCTTTCCAACCTTCACTTTTCATCACCCTTTTCATCAAACTTGGTGAATTCACTACCCACCATCATCATCCAAGTCTAAGGATTGCTCTCCAGCATTTAAGATCAAGCTCAACATCTTCAAGAATGTCCAATTTTCTCAACTCCCTCCTTAAATTCTCATAAATTCGCAATAACTTGTTTTTATTACTTAGAACTTTTATTATCTCATCTCACACATCCTAATATACTTTTTATTTAGTATTATTGCACATCCCTATTTTCATATAAATAAAAACCCAAAAAATAAGAAAAATAGGATTTGCTCATAAATGCCAAACTAGAATTCTCATACTTTTCTTACACTTTTTTCACAACTAAAACACTTTTTCTACACACACACACACACACACAAATAAGAGAATCCCCCAATTGGATTTATGGGATAAACCCCACTCCTCTTTTTGCATGCAAACTACGTGGACTTTGATGCCTCTATAGGCAACGTAGGCGTCTCGGGGAAAAACCCGAGACTCGAGTCCTATTTTTACTTTTTCTCTCATTTTCCATCTTCTCCAAACTCCACTCTCTTATATTATATATATACATATATTTGTTCTTAGTGGCGTATTATTCTGCATGCGTTATCGTTCCATCATAACGGTCAATGTAAGGATAATCGTGTAAATCCTATTTTCTAATATTATTTTTATACCTTCCTATGGATAACTCACTTTATCTCTTCCATGATACAAGTCGAGGATTCCTATCTCCACTATATATACACATGCACACATATCACAGGGAAAATAAAGGAAAATAACAAAAATTCATGAGAGACCGAAAGGGCGGAATGGGTACCTAACACCTTCCCATTTCATTACTTAGCCTCCGGACCCTTTTCGAATCATTTTAGTTTCGTATGCATCAGTATGTATTTGGATGATGTCCTTCGGGATGAATCCCTTTCTTTTGTCTGTTTTGAGTAAAATAGACTGGCGACTCTAATCTCTCTACATTTTTACACCTCACCCAAATGACGCCGACCGAAGAGCTCCCGAGAGGGATTTGCAGGACCTAGGATCCTCCCTCACGCTCTCCTACCCACCGCGAGGATCCGGGGGATGGACACAACAGTCCTAACTATTACACTTAAAATACCTTCCCTACGGGTTATGCTCGAAAGTCAGAACTGATAGCCAAGTCACTATGACGAACTTGTGGTCTTGAATGATAGAAGATTGAAATCCCTATATCATATACAACGGTACGATCGTTCTATTGTATGATCATTCAATAAAAAGGTCAAGGACCACAATGTCCAAGAAGGAGATCTTGCCCTCAAGGAAATCACATAACCCATATGGTATCTATGAGGGAAGTTCAAGCCCAACTGGAGTGGTCCCTGCACTATAAAGAAAATCTTATGAGGTGGGGCCACTATGCTTACAAACGTCGATGGAGTATTGATGGAGTGTCCAGTAAATTTGGAATATCTTAAGAAATTTTACCCTTATTTAGAACTCTCATCATGCTATGACTCTTCTCAACTCCCTTTTATTCTAAAGACATTCTCTCTCTACTCAGAACTACGTAGGACTTGATCCTCTCAAAATGACCTTTTCAAAAGAAAAATTCAAAATTTTCAAACACAGGGGTGCATTAGTTAGCCTATAAAAATCCTTCGAGAAAGATCCTTTCTCTCTCATAAAATTTTGTTCTTTTCTGCAATTGATAACATTAGTCCCCCTCATCATCATTTGAATGAACAAAAGGATTACATATGCCTTAGCAATTGTGTCCACCTGAGGGTCCTTCATCATACCAACAGTAACTAAAAGTAATGGGATTATAATTATTGGACATCCATAGCACAATCGTGGCCACCTGGGGGTCCTTCATCATATCACCAGTTACTAAAAGAAGACTGGCAGTTAACCTCAAAGCCACAACACTAGCAAAGCCATACTAGTATAGTCTCTTTAACACACCGAATTTCGTACCATCGAGAGAATAATACTTCCTTCATACACTAATGGTTGGGCAGTTGAAGAAAAAATGCGAAGTAACTCAGCCAATGATGCCAATAGGGAACATAATAGGTCTAGTATTGCAACCACAACACCTAGGTTGACTCCCAACATTGTGGAAAAGCCCTCGTAGGTGAGGCATACTTCATCCACTCCAAAGTGAACCAAAAATGCAGTGTTGCTTCCAAGACATTCCAATATAGGGAATGATTATTCCACAAGAAGATCGGGTGCAAGTTAAAAGCCTCATAGTTGATGTTATAAAGTCACATGGCCTCCAAACCCTCAAGATAAGATGCAAATTCTTCGATTATGGGGACCACCATTTCCAGAAGAAAAGAAGACTTGGAAAATAGAGAGGAACTTTAAGTGTGATGAAGAAACTCCTTTATAAGCCCCTTTTATACCCAAAAGTACTCCCAAAAACCAAAAGGCTCGACCTGTTGTCATAGCTGCTACCCCTAAATACTCCTAAGTCCAAAAGAAGTATAGTTAATTCTAGATTAGTGATTTGTATTGGACCAATATGCCGATAGGAAGACTAAGGGATATGCCGATCAGCATCCCCTATTTTTGGAAATTTCTACCTTCACCTCGAGCATACATCCTTCCAAATAAGGACTATTCTTTGTCAAAAACAACCTGTTTATAGGAGTTTTTGAGTACTTACTTATCTTTGCCACAAATAAAACATTAACAAAAATTTAAAGTGCATACAAAATAAGTCATTTAACCTGAGATAAATAAAAAAAATGAAAAATGCCTCTTATATATATATTTTTAAAAATGCATACATTTTTTAAGGACAGAGAGAATAAAAAAATCAAAAAAGAAAAAAAAGATCAAAAGGAATCGGGACGCAACTCGAGATTTAAAAAAACCACTGCGTCAACCACCTCGGCAAATTCACTTTCCTTGGTGATGAATTGTAAATCCCACACTCCTAAAACCAGATCTCTCTTCATATGTATTTGTTGGCACCATGCAAGACCTAGACCGTTTCCTCACATGATCGAACACCGATTCCATCATGTATTCAAGGTCCCTCAGCCATGATGTCGATACATGAACAATATGCAAAAGAACTAGTCCAGTAAGTGAAAAAAAGTTCATAATAAAGGAAGAGAATGAGAAGCATAAGTGTGAAACATTAAAGGACGTCATACCTCTCTTAGGAGAACCTCCTTAGGAATACCTGAGAAACTATATATCTCCACCTGAGGACAACGAGACATCGAGATAACATCCCCACCACCCAGTCGAATGCATTAAGAAGGAATGGAGAGATATTGAACACGAACGTCCTCCTCCGTCGCCGCTGCACCACCCTTAGGTTTTGAGCTGAAGCCACCGGTGCACTAGTACCCCTACATGATGTTGCTACTACTGGAGGCATACCCTCAAATCCTAGATAAATGATGGCATCAACCAAATAGTCGCAAGCTCTAGGTAATCGTATCCCATCATCGTGTACATATAAAACCATATATCTTTCTCCCTCAATTGCTAATGATTTTGCCTCATCCAATATCTCTTTCACTCGCCTCATGAAATTAGGAGGCACTGAAGATGGGACCTCGACCTCACCTTCCATCACCTGCCTCACTACCCTTTCCCCAAGGTACTGGATTTGACTAAAATCATTCTCTAACAACCTGTACATATGGGCATGCATGCCCATAACAACTATATCCCTCGAGGACAAATGCTAGAGGTAGAACGTAACTTGTTCCGAAATAAAGATTACTCATCAGAGATCTAAAAGGTGCAAGAAAAACATACAATCCAAAGAAAGGAATGAAACTAAAGCCCAACCTGATCACTCGCCAAGGCATTCAACACTACCCTCACATCCTTCAAAACAAAGGACTTGTTTGACTTCCTCCACCTATACATCCTCGAGAAGTTCCTCGCCTCACTTGCCTTAAAGGATATCAATCCAATATGGTGCCCAATCACCTCATAGAACCATATCTACAGAAGGGTCATAAAAAATGTCAAAAGAGAAAAACAAGAAGGACATTAAAAGAATAAAGAATTTTTTTAGCTAAATATTACCTCCAAAAGTTACGTGGGACCCGTGAAAGTTTATCGGTGACACCCAATAAAAACGTCAAGATAAACATAAAGGGATGCGAATATAAATATCCCCTATTCATATAGATGAATCTCCAAGATGAAATCATAAATGGATGAATTCACCATTCATCATCAGAATGAACCCTCAAACCAAAAGAAAAATAAACAGACGAGCTATCTAACTCATCTGTCACCTATTGGTCTCATCGATTCGTTTGGACAACAAGGTGTTCTTCAACATAGATATCCGGACCGAATCTCCTGAAATAATATGCTCAACATCTCCTAGGTCAACTCGAACCACGACCTCGAATACATGTAAAGCCCAGTTCATCATAATTTGGTGACCCTTATACTCTCATCCAATTGATGAACATCTAGGGGCATAAGTTTCATCTCCCTAAAACCCAAGTGAAATGTATTGGTGGAAGCCCATCATCTCTCGCCTAGAGTGCACAACATTGATGTAGAAGGTGACATGTCATCCAAAGCCCAAGTCAAAAAGTTAAATATAGTAGCCTCTAGCATCAACATGACCTCCCGAGGGAGTTTCTCCCACACTTTTTTTATCCCTGTCAAGCCACGTGAATGAATTCATGAAGACACGATGTCCACATGCACACCAACCAAAACCCTTCAGCATCACAAGGATAAAAGGAAAAGAAAAAAGAAAAACAAAAGTAAAAATCACTCATATTACTATTTGGGTTCTTCACCCTCACAGAACAATAGTTCTACAACTCCCGTTGCAAAACCCTATCATCAAGAACAGGGCCAAAACTGTCATAAGTATTCTCATTGCCTAATATCAGTTCCTCAGCATTATGCCACTCCAGGATGATCCAGCTATCAATAGCCATCCAAGCATTATTCGCTGCACCCTCCATAACTTCTTATAAAGAAATACACTCAAAACTAATTTTTAGAGAGAGAAAATAAGTGGTTCCCTTGAATGAAGGCGGTCACACCTTTTTATAAGGAACTAAGGGGTGTACTGCTCGATAATCCCCTAATCATGGCTATCGGTAATAAACTTTCACCTCCACCAAGAAACCCAAGAGTTTGTGTCCCATGTCGATTGGCACACTTGCACCTATACTTATCGGTAGTTCCCTCAAACTCTATCATAAAAATTCCTGGAAAACTCCATAAATCACATAAAAATTAATGAAAATTCTCATATAATCTCTAGAGTATCAAGTACATAAGATCCTTTATAAATTCTCCAAACCGACCACACTAGCACTCGAAAAGCTATCATCGTCAACATACTCCCTTTCAAAATTCGAAACAAAGAAAAACCCTCATCACTAACATACTCCCTAGTGAAATCCAAATGGAAGAATTCCACTCGTCATAACTCATGATCATCATATCTCTTTAGCTTCACAGAATTATCTCTGACCATGTGAATCGGTCTACTCTACTCTTTAGGTCTGTAGAATCGACCTCAACCCCTGAATCACTAGCTTCAAATCTTTAGGACAATAGAATTGACAGTAACCCTTTTAATCGGTCACTTCATATCTTCAGGTCCGCATAATTGGCCTTAACCTTTGGAACCAATCACCTATACTTTTTAAGGTCTAAAAAATTAATATTGGTTCACAGAATCGACGTTGACTCCCTGAATTGATCGTCAATACTCTTCAAGTCTGCAGAATTGAACTGGGTTTATAGAATCAAACTTATCCCTCTGAACCTGTTACTTTAACCCTTTAGGTCTGGAAAATTAACCACGATCCCCTAAGTCGGTCATTTCCACTCTTTAGGTCGATAGAATAAACACTTACCCTTAGAATAGGTCACTTCAAACCTTTAGGTCTAAAGAATCAACCTCGGCCACCTAAATTTGTAACCTGCACTCTTTAAGGTCTACATAATTAACTAATGCCCACATAATTGTCCTCGACCATCTGAATTGGTCACTTGAACTCTTTAGGTTCTCAGATACGACCTTGACCAATTCCTTCAATCCCCGATGAAGACCTCTACCATACAAACCATTTTTTTATGAGGTGTCTATATTTTAATGACCTTATTTATTCCAAGAGCATCGGTGGAGGGGCTCTATAGACACCCCATCCCAGTACAACTTAAATACCTCCTTAGGTCCCTCACACCCTCAGTCCCAATGTCTTACTCTAATCAATAATCCAAAGGACACCGAGTGCTCTAAAGTCCCTTTTGACCCTGGTCAACTCTCCAACTCAAGAAAATATCATTTCAACTTCATAGCAATTTGAATCCCCACTCCAATGGTCCATACCATGTGTGAATTGGCATTATGATTCGTGTGTACTAACTTATTTACTCTAAACCCTAATCTAGAGGCCATCGGGCACTCTCGAGACCCGTTTGACTTTGGTGAATTATTTAACCCAAATGAAACTAATTGCACCTTCATAGGTCTCTGAATACCCATTTCAACGGTCCATACCATGCATGAATCTCCCTTACGGTTCGATCATACTCACATTTATACTTTAAAAAAAACCGTTTAGAGGCCATTAGGTGCTTTCGATCCCCTTTTGACTTTATTCAAATCTCGAACTCGAGAATGGCCTACATATTTTCATAGGGATATGAATCCCCTTGATAATGGTAAAATCTATGAACAATTAGGACTTAAAAATTTTAATTGTATGCCTATATTTCCAAAATTGTCCTATTAGAACTGCTTGTAGGCACCCCAGACCCTCTTCTCTAGAGGCAGAGGTGTACTTTAATTTTCCAGTAAGACAGGGCTGTGCTGATAAGTAGAATAAGGACTATATGATTGGTAAATCCTCTAACCATAATTCCTGATATTTAAGGAGGACATGACCTCATTTCGAGGATCCCTTTTCAATAATCAAAACATTCCTTATCTCGAAATTTGCATGCCATCATCCTAAAAAATCCAAGTTTCTAACAGTCTCCTTACCATAATAGGCAGGCCAGGGCCTATGATAATCAGAAGTCTCCCTTACCCTAATTTTTCTATTTAAGGAGGTCATGAACTCATTTTCAGGATCCCATTTTCAGTAATGGTAACATACCATATCTCAAAATTAGCACATCGTCATCCTAAAAAATCAATGTTTATAACATTCCCCTCACTTTTCTTACCTCAACTTTATACCACCATTTTCTACCTATCTCATCCATCCTCCACCATCAACCCACCATCATAAAATCATCCCACTCTCCTCCAAAAATCAGTAGAAAAATCTTATAGGGGGTCTACTCCAACTCTTTTCTATATCATTTAATTAGTGTTGTTCATTTACATTTCTTCCACTTTTGATATTGTTTATTCTTACTCCATTGTCACACATCAATTAATATCCTTTCTTATTACTAGTATTCACATAATATATTTTCATAAAATCAAAAAAGATAAAACAGAGGTTTCACTTATAAATTGCAAAGTAGGATTGCCTCACTTTTTCTACATTTGAGCACGCTTTCTTCAATACAATCTAAAGAAGAGCCCTAAATTTGATTTTTTGGTTTAAACTGCACCATTTTGATATGTCAAAATAAGTGAAATTTGATGCCTATTATGCCTACATAGGCGTCTCTGATTTTTATTGGGATTGGAGTCATATTTTGTTCATTGCACTACTTTGTTTAAATCTCATATGTAGTAGTTTTGCCTATATATATACCCCTACAAATTATTATTTCCACCCAATATACACATTCATTTACCCATGGTGAATCGTGATTTGATGGTCACCAAAATCTTATTTTTCCTCTATTCTCATTCGTTCATATACTTCTTATGACGACTCCTCTCCGTCTTTCCCATGACATGATTCAGATTATTCGCTTTTCTCACTATTTCCACATCATGCACATTATACACATGAGTCACATCTTGGATAAAAACAGGAATGGTATCATATCCCACAAGACACCAAAGGGCAAAATATGTGCCCAGAACCTTCCCATCCCATAATTTACACTACACCAAAACTGGCGATTGGTCACGGCCAAAATCCCTGACCAAAGTTGTGGGTCCTGGACTTGGGCCGTGACCATTTTGGGTGTGACCATTTTCGTGGGTCACGGCCCAAGTCCGTGACCAAAAAATGGCCACGACCGAGAGGGGTCACGGCAGATGGTCTCGGACTTGGGCCGTGACCCATGTCATCACGGGTCACGGCCCTCATTCGTGACCCACAACCGTGACAAATTGGTCGCGGCCAAATTCCGCGACCCACAACCGTGAAAATTTGTTTTTAAAAAAATGGTCGCGGCCCTCATCCGTGACCCACAACCGTGACAAATTGGTCATGGCCAAAGTCCGCGACTCATGACCGTGACAAAAAAATATTAAAAAAATTGGTCGCAGTCCTCATCCGTGACAAATTGGTTGCGGCCAAAGTCCGCGACCCACAACCATGACAAAAAAATATATAAAAAATGGTCGCGGCAGAGGTCCGTGACCCACAACCGTGACGAAAAAAATGGTCGCGGACTTTGGCCGCGACCATTTTTATGCGTGACAAAAAAATAAAAATTGTCATGGACAAAGTCCATGACCATATTTAACTATAATTTAAAAAAAAAAAAAAATTTGGTCCAATCCTAAAATTGGGGGTCCTGTGAGTGCACCATCAGTTGCTACGTGTAACGTTTGATGCGTAGGAGGTGTTACAAATATTTATTATTGGAAAAATAATAAAAAAAATCATAAATTACGAATCGAGAACGTTGTTAATAAACAAATACATATACAAACTTATAAATATTACACATCTTAATAATTCACAGACCAAAAATAAAAATTGGGCAGAGTTTCCTCTATTTTCTTGACATTCCAAAACCTGTAAATGTAAAACCTCCTTATTATAAAGCCTGCACGGCCATAAAATTCAACAATCAAAGTATAAAAGACCGCACAGCCATAAAACTAAACAATAAAAGCCCGCACGACTGTAACACAAAAAACAAAATCCTTAATGTCCACAGCATATAAACAATCTTCATGTTTTAGACCATTGCCTCCTTCGTTTGTTCCGCGTGCAAAAATCCTACAAATGATAGGATACATAAAAAAAATATCAGTAACCAAGTAGTTTTACAAAAAAATAATCAAGCTGAAAAATTGCATATATGAGTTAAAATTATTAGTAACCAAGTAGAAATATGCAAATTACTGTCGTATTCTCAAACCAAGAGACTCGCGACTGCGGGGTCAGTTCCTATGAGTTACATTGGTCGGTGTTGGTGCCACCCACGGGGCCGTTCGGGGGTTGTTTCGAGTTTTCACCCTCTAACGCCATGTTTTTAAGATAAAGTCTAGAAATATGCAAATTATCGTCGTATTCTCAAACCGGGAGTCCGACGGCTGCGGGGTCAGTTCCGACGAGTTACATTAGTCCCGTGGGAGGTGTTGGTGCCACCCATGAGACCAATCTTGGAGGGAATTTTGGCGCGAGTTTGGCACTAAGATGGTAACGGCCCAAGTCCGCGACCACTTGGATCACGGACTTGGCCTGTGATAACTTCTAGAGCATTGATAATTTAGTATGATAATAAATATGGTCACGCTAAATATTGAGTGGGTCACGCCCAAGTCCGCGATGAGTTGGTCGCGTATTTGGGCCGTGACCCACTGGGCGTGACCATTGGCAGGATTTTGTGTAGTGTTAGTCTCCGAACTCTCGATTCATTTGGTTTCGTATGAATCAGTTTTCCTTTAATGGCGTGCTCTCAGGAAAGACTACAATCTTGTGCTTGTTTATAGGTCGTGACTCCATTTTATATCTTTTTCTCCCCATTTGATGATGATTGGTTTATATTCATTGTAGCCCGCGAAGGTCGAGTAAGTGGAGAAAAAAGGACCTCCATCCGTGAATCCCTTAAGGCGTCGGAGGAGATTTTCTTTTCTCTCCCCCTTTCGGGGTGATCTAGCACCAGAGTAATCCCCGATGGCCACAATACTGAAAGTGTATTTTTTAGTCTTCGAGCATTTTAATTGCTTAGTTTTAAGATTATTCACTGACCCATTCATAATTAAGAGGAAAATGCATTTATAATTAATCTACTTTTCTTTTAGGAATTGAGGGTGTTTTATGATCAAATCCATATAGCAAAGATTCATTCTAATCCAATCGAATCTGAATTAAATATCAAAACTTAGAAATAAAAGAGGTGTTTGAGATACAAAGGAGTTAAAGCAGGCTGTGATAAAGAGTGATGAGGGGTATTTTTCATTTATCCAAAGCCCAATGGAGGACATTGTTGAAAGACCATGCAATTGCCTAGTGAATAGTTAAATGATTAGTATACGAACAAAAGAATGGTGAATTATCGATCTGGTGGATGACTGAAGGCATAGTGATAGCATGTGGTGTACGATGACTATGTAAAGATGAACACCCGAACTCGCTCAACAAGGTGCCCATCTTCGCTCGATAAACGACAACAAAATAATTTTAATCTGAAGGACTTTATTAACAGGGCATTAATACACGTTCCCTATTAATGTAGTCAGGAACAATGGGGAACATTCAATGTGGTAATATAGGGAGAAGCTAGGGAAGAACAATGTCTTATTTAAATTCAAACTCTCCCAACATGCATGCTAAGAATTTGGTCGAATATATAAAGACTCTTGTAGTGTGGTATGGAACCAAGCTTACCACATATATAACTCTTTTTAATTATCCAAAAATAATAAAAGAATACCCCCACTCCTTTATGATGTGAGTGTAGGCCGAGCTCGGTTGGCCACGTACATCATGTGTTTCATTCACTTCTCATATATTTCACTTGATTTAAGATATATAAATTATAAATTATTTGAGTTGTGTGTGTGGACGCTGGCTTTTCACCTCAACATAATTGGCGCCATCTATGGAAACGATAGTTCCCAAAACCATGATTAAGAATCGAGTGATGCATGCTAGTAATGGACTCATAAAGAAGCAACAAGCTCTTCCATATCATCTCACGGAGACTCTAGGCTGTCTACCAACCACTCCACCACCAGTACTAGAGAAAAAAGTTGATGAGGACCCTCTTATCGAGCAAAATATGGAGAATAAGATATCCAAGTCACCTCCACTACGCCTGACGCTCTCATCCACCATTCATCACTTATCGGTATCCAGGATGGTCAAAATGCCACTAGTTGTTGAATATGCCTGAAATGCCAGATAAGATTCTCCATTTAGTCAAGAAGTCATGGAATGGATTCCTTCAATAGAACCATTGATCCTAGGGACCATATAGATCATTATGGGCACCAAATGGATTTTTTGGCCACTCTAAACCGAATAATTTGTCGAGTGTTATCCATGATGTTAATGCATTCGCTGAGAACTTGGTCCAATTGCTTGCCACCAAATTCGACCACCTGCTTCAAACCTCACTTTGAGCACTTATTTTGGAATTTCATTAGAAAAAAATCTACTGGAAAATCATCGATCATCTATTCAACGTCCTATATACCATGGATTAGAATATTAGGAAATACGTGAAGAAGTTCAATGGAGAACTCCATCCAGACGAGAAGGTGTAAGTATCATCTTTCTTATGAGGGTTATATAGTAAAAACACGATCTAATCACTATTGGATATTTGGCCCACCAACACGAATGAGCTCATAAGGAAAGTGGAGAAATATATACACATCGAGGACATGATTAGCAGTAGATAATCAAGTCATCGAAGTGGGGATTTTGGAGAAATGAGAATTAAGGATGAGAAGTGTAAGTATAATTTCACCTCAAAGGGAACTCATCGACTAAACCAAACCTATACAAAGAAATGCACCCCCTCAATACAATCGTGGGGAAAATGTTGAACATCATGACTAATGTGAAGATGCCTAGGTGGCTACATATGTTAAAAAATAGGCGACTAAAGTCAAAGTCCAATCTATTTTACTAGTTTCACCAAGATTATAATAATACGTTTGCCATCACTTGAATAATGAGATCGAAGTACTAGTGCAAATGGGGTATCTGAGAGAATTTGTACAAAGAGGAGCTCCTCATCGAGATTAACGAAGCAATGAAAGATGGGATGATTGGATGAGAAGTCGATTAAAAGAATGAGAATAAGATGAGAAGAACTAATAGAATTAGATGTTTTTGATAAGAGAGGAGGATACATATAATATCTGGAAGATTTATAATCGAAGATGAGATGATGTCGACTCAATGGTCCTATAAGGGTTAAAAGAGGGAAATGTTAGAGTTTCAGATTAAAAATCCCATTGAGAAAAAGGTGAAATCATCATCACTCTAGAGGATTTACGTGATTTAATCACTCATCATGATAATCCCCTCTTAATCAAAGGGATGATATCGAACTGGGTCATTGAGAGGATCAAAGTTTCTATAAGAAGTTCATTCACTATCATTGACTATGAATGCTATGAGCAAATGCCATTAGGAGGGGAATGCCTAAAGCCAGTGAAAGTCCCACCTTTAGGGTTCTCTAGAGGGAAAGTATACCTGGACCGATCAATTGATATTATATTCATGATGAGAAAAGATCCCAGGTCAACTACACTACATGTAAATTTTATGTAGTAAGGTCACCATTGGCTTACAACGTATTTATTGGCCGAACAACTTTAAGTAGGCTCGACGCAGTCTTATTAATCAGGTTTTCCACTCTTCAATTTCTTATACTGAACGGGATAAGTATTGTGCTTGGGAGCTAGTCACGCACCAGGAGTTGTTATTTTTCCTCCATAAATAAGAATAGGGAGACCTTTAATGTTAATGATTTAGGTCCAAGAGAAATGCCGACATGGGATCTCCGATTGAGGACATGATTTTAATTCCTCTATATAATGACCTTCCAAATAGAGTAATATACGTGGGATCATCACTAGTTTCGGGGATATTTAAGAGCTAATTTCTTTTGACAAAAAAAACCAACAAATGTTTGCATGGAGCCAAAAAGACATGCTAGGGATTTATGCCTCAATAATCACTCACCCCCTGAAAGCCAACCTAAATTCCCAATAAGAAAGATAAAATAATATAGCATTATCCCCCGATAGGAATTAGTCTAACTGTATTGAATTAAGAAATTTGTTTAAAGTAAGGTTTGTTCGGGATGTCAAGTATCCCTATTGGATGTCGTACATCGTTATGGTTTTAAAAAATCGAATGGTAAATGAAGATTATGTGTTGATTTTTTCGAATTTGAATGAATCTTATCCAAATGAATCATACTCAATAATGAGGATCGACACCCTAGTGGATTCCGTAGAGAGGCACATAACCTTGTCACTAATGGATGCTTACTTAGAATATAACCACATCCAAGTGCTTGCAGCTAATGAGGAGAAATCCTTTTTTCAAACACAAAGAGGGATGTATTTCTGCAAGGTAATTCCATTTGGGTTAATAACATAGGGGAAACATATTAGACGCTAATAAATTAGATGTTTGAAGACTAAATAGTGAGGACTATGGAATTTTTTATCAACGATATGCTGGTAAACTCTAAAAGAGGATGACCACGTGGCTAATCTAAAGGAAACCTTCAAAGTTCTTGATCGGTACCGTATGAAGTTATATAAAAAAAGTGTGCCTTTGGCATGGCATCATGGAAATTATTAGGATTTATGGGGACATAGACATGTATATAGGCTGACCACAACAAAATCCAAGCACTGTGAAGGAAATTAAATAACTGACTAGAAGAGTTATCTGACTTAATCGGTTCGTAAGCAAGGCAACAGAAAGCTAGTTTCCATTCTTAGAAACCCAAAAAAAATCATTTTTCTGGACGAAGAAATAAGAATAAGATTTCTAAGACTTAAAAACTTACTAGGCAAAAGTCTCGCCCCTCTCGAATATGATCCCCATGGAAGAATTATGCCTTTACCTTACCGTCTCTTAAAGGGCGATCATTTCAATTTGAATCAGGGACGATATAGGGGTTAGATGGCTGGTATAATATGTAAGCATAGTGTTTATATGGACCGAATATAAATACCCAATGTTGGAAAAAAAAATGTTGTAAAAATTAGTTCATCCCGAAAGCTGAGGCCAAATTTCCAGGATAATACCATAATCATTTTGACAAAAATTTCCACTTACCTAGGTCCTCCAAAATTGAGAGGTTTCTAGAATATTGATGAAATGGTCGATCGATCTTGGTTAATTTTATATACACTATAAGATGAGAGTAATAATCAAAGGGAAAGTATTCACCGATTCCTTAGCCGAATTTACCAGTGCTGAGGGGGAGGACGCCCCAACAAATCTTCGAAGGAAAGAAAATATGGAGAGGCTTCAAACGAGGACTTCAATAAAGAAGGTTGTGGAGAATGACTAATAATGGAGACTCCGATGGAACTTGTGTGGATTACACACTAAGGTTCAACTTTAAAGCATCCAATAACTAAACTTCATTTGAAGCCCTGATCATTGGAGAAAAACTTACGCCATCCCTCGAAGATAACAAATTACAAGTCTTTAGCACCTCTAGCGTGGTCGTTCAACATGTAATGGGTGATTATGAGGCCAAAAAAATGGCCTACTTGAAGCAGTTTTAGGAAGTAGCAACACAGTTTGAGAGATTCACCATTCAATATATTCTAAGGGAGGATAACACGAAAGCCTACCACCTAGCCAGGTTGGCATTGATAGACTAAGGGAATCCCCTTGTGGAAATCCTAAGTAACCTTAGTAGACAGTTTAAGCAATTAGAATGAGTCAGAAAAATTCAAGAAAACACAGTTGAATGGAGGTATGTCCACTATATTATAAATGGGGTCCTTCTCGAAGACCAAACGAAGGCAAAGAAAATAACGGTAAAAGAATGTAAATACTTTCTTTATGAGGGAACCTTGTACCAGATCCAGATGGGATACTCTAGAGAAATGCTGAGGTGTGTTCATCCATCTGAAGTTCACTTGGTCCTAAAAAAATCTCTAAGAAAGAATATACAAAGAACACTCAGGAAAAAGGAGTCTAGCACAAACATCATTAACATAGGGATACTGCTGACCTACGATGAGCAAAAATGTCAAACGATATGTCAGGATTTATGACGAGTGTCAATGCACTTCCAGTGATATACACCAACCAACCAAGGAATTGTCAGCAACCATCTTACTATGGTCATTTTCTTTATGGGGGTTAGATATCCTCGGCCCGTTACCGATCGATAACGATCAGTGCAATTTCACGTTAATGGAAATTAACTAATTCACAAAATGGTTGGAATCTGATCCGCTAACTAGAATTGCTGATAAGAAAGTCCACTCGTTCATCTAATAGTACATCATTATCCATTTTGAATTTCCTTATGTCATCATGTCTTATAATAATAGGCAATTTGATAGCGTTATAATTGATGACCTGTGTGAAGAGATTAGGATCCAACACTACAACTCAGATCCAAGATACCCCAGGTGTAATTATCAGATTGAAGTGATGAACCAAACTCTACTCCATGATATCAAAATAGAGCTGACTGACTCTAAACAAGTGTAGTTGGAAAAGCTAGTCTTTGTCCTGTGGCCCTATAACATGGTGATGTGGGAGCCTAAAGGTTACACAACTTTCGCTTTGACTTATGGCACTAAAGCCGTGAGACCAATCGAAATAAAAGTGACAAGCTTGACGGTGAATTATTTAAATCAAGAATATAATAGCGAATGACTATGAATAACCTAAACCTCTTGGATAAGCGTAGAGAAAAAGTGTCACTAAGGGAGACCATGACATAGAATAAAGAAATCTTATATTATACTCGAAGGGTTAAGAACTGATTCTTCTAGGTCGGTGACCTTGTCATTAGAATGATGATACAATTGATAAAAATCCTAGCCATGGAAAGTTAACCAACAATTGGGAGGGCCCATATGTGGTAGTCATAGAGACCACGAGGGTCTTATCGTTACCTTATCCACCTAACATTGAGAACTTAAAACTTTACTATTAGTGAAAAAAAATCGAATAGAATCAAAGGGTCAATAAGGTATCTATGACACTCAGTCACATTCATTTTAATATTCATTATTTCTTTTCTTAATTTAGTAATTTAAGTCCTGCATTCCCTTTCTCTATTTTCTTAAAGATTCGGCTCTACGAAGAAAGAATACCATTAACAGAAGGATTTTATTCCCCAAGTGATGTAAATTTCTTTAATGATTAGCTTATCTCCAATAACACTTTTTTATCATACCCACCCCACTCGGATCATACTGGTTATGCACTAGTATATCGATCGTATTCCCACGTACACATTTAGGTCATACCATATTATCGACCAACCACTAGGTCGGAAGAAGTCTCACGTCATGCCACATGTTGGTACACCTTTTCCAAGATAGAAAGTCTTTAAAAAAATAACTTAGTTGATTATGAAGTTAACTCACATCCCCCTCAAATTTGTTCTGGTATGCGTAGTGTGGACGACACGTGTATAAATTAGGTTAACTCTAAGTTACTAAGGGTTGTTTCTAAGTTATTTTCAAATAAAAAAGGGGATATATGGTGGTAATAAGGTACGTGTGATGAAATTTGGAGAAAAATTTTATTTTCATAAAACTAGTGATTGGAACATAAATTGTCGATCTTACAATCCTTTGTTAATTACCCTAGGAGTATGAATAACTTAGTTTATTAACCAAGTATAAACAACCTGAATAAATAGCTTGGTTCATCAACTAAGTATAAACAACTTATTTAAGCAACTCAGTTCGTCAACTTAGTATAAAAAACTATTGTAAACAACTCGATCCGACAACCTAGTTTCAATAATCTTTACAATAAACATGGCTCTTCAACCAGTTGTAAACAATCTTTACATGAAACTCAATTCGTCAATCAAGTATATATTTTCTTCACAATGATCATAGTTCGTCAACTGAGTTCGAAAGATTTGGTCGACAAACACTGTCCGCAATACAAACATTGTGAGAAATAAAACACAAGTGCAAAAGTTGACATGATTTGTTATAATTTTCAAACCAACATGTGGGAAAAAAATTCACATCGCAATCAAAGAAGACATAGGAAAACATATTTAGAGATAAAGAGAAATCATCACAACTTAAATAAAGAAAAAGTCTGATACCATGTTGTTCAAAGTATAGGTAAATAAAATATTCAAAGACCAAAGAAAAAATTACAAATCCACAAAAATTCCAATGTTTTTCAAATATAATAAGGCCTAGGGATTTAGGGGAGGAGAAAGGGTAGACACATGAGCTAGTATTTGGCCCATCTCCTTGCCTATTCAAATATGGAGATCTTCACCGTTGAAATCCATCAGGGTCTATGAAGTTTCCAAAAGACCTCAATACTGGGCATATCTCTACTTGCCCAAACATGAGGACAAAGGCATTAGCTCCTTTACGTCTTCGCAATCATCAGTATCAAAGTAATAAAGGTCCTAGTCGGGGTGAGCTTCCTTAATTTTATTGATCAATTTTCTATAGATGTTAACAAAAGATTGATATTTTAGTACCCCCGCAGTACTCTGAAGTGAGGAAATACTTCAAGTACCTGAACCTGGTAAATGGTTCCTGAGCCTTTTTGGCTTTAACAACCTCATCCTTCACCTTATTTTAATCCAAAAGACACCTTAGATTGGAAACTTCAGTTTCCAGCTATTTCTTCAGGGTAGCCTATTCAAATAAGGCAACATCTTTTATGGCTCTTTGAGCATCACGCTCCCTTCAATCTATGTCACAAGGGAATCATTGACTTTTATTTCAGTCTTTTTTAATGTTTTGAGTTCCATTGTCTGCCATGAGATTTTTCACCTCATTTGTCCTCTTCAGCCACTTCTGGGCCATAAAAGCCCCCCTAAAGCTCACCTTCAACAAAATACTATAATGAAGGAAAGAAAATGGAAATATGGACAAAGATTGTTTAGAAAAAAACATGCAATAACCTTACACCCTAGTTGTATCATTTTTTAGCACTACTTATTGGTCCCCCACTTAGCTGATCAAGGTCATTGGGAAGAAATGCATTTTGAAAGTCCAAGTAGTTTTCATCCGGCTCCACATATCAACTATGGGGAATCCCTGAATCATCCTCAACCAAAAGTAACCTTTCGCCCTTATAGTATTTCTCCTTTTATTCAATAATTAACCTTTTTAGGTAGAGGAACGAGTGGTCTCAGTCCCAACCTCAGTTTCCAAGGGATTTCTTCACGCCTCCTCCTTTGGAGAGCCTCTTCGTCCACTTGTTTGATGGATGACGTCTCTTCAGCTATGTTGAGAGGAAAAAACACTTCAGTAACCCATTCTGTTAGACATGGGGGGTTCACATCGACCGTATGAGGGTTCGACTAAGTACCAACAGGCTGAGGGGCGGTCGATGTTTTGTTCAGCCTTTGGAGCGATTCACAGTATCATAGCAGGACATTTCCCCTGAAGCTGTAAAGACAAACAAAGAGGTGAAAGATTTATCAGTTCATCAAAACAAGTTAAAGGATTGTCCAGTATGTATAATGTATACTTGGTGAGTGGGGAAAATACAAACATTGAAATTAGAGGAGCAATAGGTTTCCTTTTGTGTTATGCCAAAGATGGAGGGTGTCACATTCTCAGACCTCTTCTCCTCTACCAATAAAACCTAGTTGCTTCAATATTTTCAGATTGCATGGCTCTTTGTATTCTTGGGCTTTGCATGCATCTTCCCAAACCCTCTCCTTTAGGGGTTCAGCAATATCAGGAAGTTCATTACAAAACCATATACAAAATTTGATAAAGTGTAATTAGTGAATTTGAATGCAATAAAAAAATCATTGAAAATACAGAAACATGGATCACTGAGCTTAGGCTTGTTCCAAACGAGGGTAATAGAGAATAAATTGCTAGTAATATTATTTTGATCCTCAAACTCCCATCCCTCCCATTTAATAGAAAGTGGTGCCTCCTGTCATGATTGAAGGAGGGGAGTTTTTTGATAACGGATTCACCCTTATGTCTACAAGATAGGGTATACTAACCCCCTTATAAAATCATCGATTTATAGATGGTCAGTAACTCCCCTGTGGTCAGGGGATGGTTAATACAAAACACTTCATAAAAATACACCATGGATCTGATCAGGGTTCTCCAGATGTTTAATATAAATTGGGAAAGGGGTGAGGTTGATGAAAACAAGAACATAACGAATAGGCCTTAGAAGAGGAATTCCAATCCCAACCTGTCAGAAGTACTCGTAAAAATAGATATACCCATCCAGAGCATTGGGTCACAATTAGTCTCATCGACAAGACAAATGGATAAATCCTCGGGGAGGGAAATATGTTCACACCACTCATTGGAGACATCTTCAGTCATATAGATCATGGACTGATAGGGGCCTGAGGGTTACTCAATAACCATTATCCCAAAGAAAAATTAAATAGAATGGATTCTTGGGAAACATTTTTTATTCCAGTCGTACGATTGAGTTTGTTGGTATTTGCTGAGGAAGCGCCATCAGGTGAAAGCCCTCCTTTTGTAGTGTTCAGGCCCAAAGGCATCAATGACGCAACTCAGAAAGTGTCTCTAATGTGCGTTCACTCTAAGCTCAAGTGCAAGCCTGTCGCGTTAGTAATAAACCCGGTAAGTCGGGATCGTATCCACAGGGAAATAGGACAATGGAATTGTGATGACGTTGGATAGATTAGGAAATCCTAACTCTGAGTCTAAAGGAAAAAGAAAATTGATTTGGTTTGTGGAATGACTACACTATATGCAATTATGAAATTATGAAAAGGTGCAATTATACTAACTTACCTAAAACACTGATGAAGAATGATTTGAAACTTTAAACTAAACAAGACGGGAATACGATCCCCCAACCCTAGTGTATTGAAGGTATAATATTAATCATAAATTTAAATGATTAATTAGACCCATAATTTAGTACTCCCAAGCATTACATATATGAGGTTCAAGCCCGCACCATACTTAATCAGAGCACGAGTAAATCGGTATCGCGATAGTTACACTCGAATTGGATTCTAAAGCATCCCGGTTACCCGAAAGAAAATGAGATCCAAAGATCTACAATTGTCGTGTTCCTACGCAATACGGTCGTAATAAATCAATAAATTCAAAGGATTAATGTTATGCACATACAACTATCACATCAGATTGGGTTCATGTATCCCGACCTTAGAAATTCTAGCCAAGCATGCTGAAACTAATGAAAACAATTTTTGAATTGCAGAAAACCATGATTAAACTAAGGAAGAATTGTAGAATGATGTGAAAGGAATTAAACAGAGGAAATAACTCACTAATCTTACCAAAGCATTAAAAGCAGCAATTGAAATTACTTGTAACTACATAATTCTGAATAATCTTCACTCTTGAAATTAAAATTATAATCTACCTTCAAAACTAGGGTTTTATAGAAAGAATTAGAAAATTATACTAATTCTCCGTACTAAAAAAGATAATAACTCGGGTTTATGTACCCTACAAAATTCTATGAGTTTTAGCTGCACTAGGACTCTCTATTAGAGAAGGATAAAATTTCACAACTCGACAGTCGGACCGGTACGAGGCTCCTACGGATCGGTTTGCCTAGAATACAGACCGATTCTTTTATTTTCGGGGTGGATCAGTCCGGTGCAGACCGGTTCTTTTATTTTTCTTCCACCTTTGATTTTTTTTCGGTCCGAGGTTCTCTAGAATGTGGCACTGCGGACCGGTCCGGTCTTCCTACGGATCAGTCTGCCTTTGGCTTTCTTTTCTCCAACTTTGACTGTTGATATCTTTCTCACTGGGACTTTGATTGAGGTGACGTTTCTTCCTAAGTTCTCATGAACTTGATATCTTCAACTTGTCTTTAGGTGCCTCATCCCAATTTCGGGTAGAAATTACACTTTTTCCCTTTTGACTTTCCTTCTTTTCTTTCTTGATTCTCCTGGTTTCTTTCTTCCTTTAATTGACATCAAATACCTAAAAAATCAATACGAAATACCAGAAACTCGGTGTACTCTTTAGGATAAGTCAGTAGGAAGATTATGAGATAAAATCAAATCGATTACGTTGTTCGAGGTGCTAAAAGTAACTAAATTAAAGGGATAAATTTGGAAGAATTTATGCCTAATCAAATCCCCCTAACTTACAACTTTGCGCATCCCGAGCAATGTAAAAGAATCCTAGTAAGGCTTAACTCTTGAAAAACATTTTATTGAGATAAAATACCTTTTTCGCGGTCAAGTAATTGCATTTAGCATATGCAACAAGCCTTTAAACCCCTAGGTCACCCTAGTAGGACGAGTTGTGTCTCGTGAGGGTTACAGAGAATGTACCCACAAAATTCGACTCAAAGAAGATTAAAAATATGCAAAAATTATCTAATTCAAACTTTCCTAGAAAATAGTCATCATCAAGTCATATTTACAAGTCTCAAACCGTAGTGTGTGTGTGCGAAGCCAAAAATTTAACCGCGGATTTCCACCGATTGACCATTAGTTACTTATCCAAAAATTCATTTTGATTTCAAATTCTCACGGGATACTCTCACAAACGAATCACTCGAAATGTGGCGATTCTCTCGGTATGCATGATATAAAGAGTAAATATAATGGACACAAAGTCACGCATACAAGTAGAAAGACGGAAATTTTATAGTGATAGGATCTCATCAACGGATTACGATTTTAAAAATGGGAACATTTCCTCTTTTTTGCGCATTCAATCTCTTTTATTATCTTTTGATGTATTATCTCTCCACGCAGTAACCAATTTCACAATTTAGACTCGGTTAGGACTTTTTCGGGTTTTAAGGTATATTGGGTAAAATGAAAGAGGTAGTGAAGGTTGGAATTGGAAAAGCCATTTATGATGTCCATTTGTGCTTTTTCCGGACTATTGCTCATTTTTTTTTCTTTTTCCCTATTTTTTTCTATTTTTCAGTTCTTTTCTTTTCTTGCTATTTTTGTTGAGCATATCTATTTATTTTTTCTTGCCCCTTTATATGAACTTTTTCGGACTTAGCTTCTGAATTTTTCCATTTTTCACACTTTCGGGCTATTTGGGTTTTTCGAGTTGCCAAACGAAAGGGAAAAGTTTTATTCGACTCAATTTGGGGTATAAAAGGGGGTAAATTTTTGCTACTTTTTCTGGCCAAAATTTTTGGGTGACAAACGAGAGCCTACTTCATTGTCCAAAATACTAATTGCGTTACCATATGCGTTTCGAGATGAATTTAAATTTCGAGATCAATTTTGGTACGTTTTTCAAAGCAATATCTCACACGTTTTTCACAACTGATCAAAATGAAGGGGTTGAGATCCTCGATGACTTTTTAAGCGCTAAAAAGAACTTTGAGTTAATAATTAACTCGGATTGATTTAAAAACTCACAAAAAGTGATAGGCTCAAATCTTACCGGGTTTTGTTAATCTATACACTTATTCGTTAAGTCGTCGATTTTCGCTCAATTTCCATCTTTGGTCAATTTTGGCTTTGTGTATTTGAATTTTTCAACTTGAGACTTCAATCCGACTTTTAATGATATTTTTGAAAAATTTGAATTCCAATTTTTATTTATTTTGAACAAAAATATTTTTGGGTTTTTCAAAATTTTATGATTTTTTTTAGAAATTTCTGGGCATTTTTGAAAATTTGTGGAGTTTTAGAAATACGCACTTGTGACCCCCCTAACTTAGACTTTTGCATTGTCCTCAAGAAAAAAATGACTAAAATATAAACAAGGCAAAATGAGAAGTGCGATAAATAAAACAAACAAATGGAGAAAATGCAAACTTTATATAAAACAAGATTGTAGTACAATTACAGGGAAAAACATACAACCATGTGAACAGGGAAAACAAAGAAAAACTGCCTCAGCCAAAATACAACTTCACTAGGGAGGGGCTTGTCAAGAACCGGGCGTGTCGGGGCCATAGGGGTCATAGAAGTAGGATGGAAATGTTTCGTTGGGATTCCCTTAGCGTCAGTACAAGTTTGCTTGCAAACGGAACATCATGCTCATATCGTGACGGTAGTCGATCAAAAAGTTATTGAATCTCGTCTCAAGAGCCGACATACGGTTCGTGAGGTCGCTACCCGCCCATTCAAAATCAGGGTCGTCTTCTTCGTCCGCCGACTCTTCATCTGCACCTACGTCACCCATCTCCACATCAGCACCGTCTGCTTCTTCTTCCTCTTCTTCGCTCTCACTCGAGGCAACCTCATCCTCCCTATCACGGCCCCACCTCGCCCGAAGGACGGCTAGGTGTTTAGCCCTCTTAGTGCGAGTTCCCTGTCCAAAAGGACCGAGAAGGCGAGTACGATCGGGCGGCTTTGCAATGCCAGCATCCTTAAGGATGGAGGTAATCAATCGTGCATATGGAAGTGGGGTTGCACCTTTTTCATCCAGGGTTACGACCATGATGTCGGCGTATAGGGTGCGGGCTAAGTTTATGGAAGTGTGTGGATCAAATAGGTAGTAGGTCAATGTGTCCTGACGGAGACCGCACCGCGGAATTGTTGGACATTTTCAAGATGTTTGCACACACTATTTGGAAGGTGAGGCGTGCTTTCTCTTTGAGGTGGCCCACAACAATAGTTTTCCTCGTCCATGCAACATCCGGGGAAATGCGATCCATGATCAATTCTTTGGCGACTGGGGCGATGTTCCTCAGGTAAGTGAATTCTTGAATATCGGGAACATCATATTAGGCCAACTTGGCAGTGAGAAGGGCCAACGAATAGGGGATGACGGTACCATCAACGTATGCTTGAGCCTCGAATTGGCCTGTCCGAACAAGGGTGCCATAAAAGGAGCAGACCTTGGCTTCCCAAACTGCTTCATACGGTTCATTGAGGAATCGGTACCAGCCCCTAACCATGAAGATGGCGGTAATGGAGTTAGGCAGACATGTCCATTAGACAACGCGCTCCACGTGGAGTTTGCGATCCGGATTGAAGAATCGATTGCACCATCGCTCCTCTTGGCGGGAATGGAATTCACCATGGCCGGAGGGGAGGATCTCCGTGGAGTCGTATTTTGTGGGGGCAGGTCATTGGGACATGATAACAGGGAGAGGTTTTGCTGGAAAATTAGGGAGAGAGAAGAGAGGGGTGATGTGGTTGAAGGTGTGGAGAGAAAGGGAGGTGATGGGTGGTTATTTATAGGTGAAAGGTGTGGGTAGTGTTTGGAATTGGAGGGAAAAGGTTTGGAGGGAAAAGGGGGTGTATTTGGTAGGGAAATTGAAGGGTTGGGTGTGGGGGGGATGAATTAGGAGGTAATGAAGGGGATTGGGGAGAGGGGGGTGCACCTTGGGAAAGGGGGAAAAACATTCTGCAGAAAGCGGACTAGTCCGCCTAGGGATCGGATCGGTCCGGTCCTTTAAATTTTAAGTCTTTTTCAACTACTGAACCGATTCGGCACTAAAATAAAGGAACCAGTTCGGGGCGAACCAGTCCTGTCCAAAATTAAAGGAACCGTTCCGGTTCTTGTTTGTGAGCTGGATTTCCCCCCTAACTTAATTTCGATTGCTCTTCTTCGAAAATTTTCACTTTCACAACATACTCCCTATCAATTTTGTACTAAAAACCTCTCAATATCAATGGTCAACGCAAGTGGACTCAATTTTCCGAAACATGTGAATGCTCTCTCCTGAATGTACTCTAATCCTATGGACTCTCACTACACACGCGACTCTCATCTACTATACACATGAATTCACCCCATACGCGTCGGGGGTGCGACGACCTCACTGTAGCAGCTCACTCTACCCCATAAACGGGTCCCGACAACCAAATGGTGTCAACTTATTCCACACACGCCTCTAGATATGTCTTTAGGGCATTGTCCATTTACTTTGAATGTATTTCCCCCTTTCAAGTCGTCTAATTCAACAGCACCATGAGGAAAAACATTCTTCACAACGAATGGGCCAGACCATCGTGACCATAACTTGCCCGGAAAGAGATGAAGCCGAGAGTTATAGAGAAGAACTTTTTTTCTGGGAAGAAACTCTTTTCGATGAATGATGTTATCGTGAGCGAGTTTCATCCTTTCTTTGAAAATTTTAGCATTCTCATAAGCATCATTGCGTATCTCTTCTAACTCATTTATTTGAAGCTTGCGAGCTTCACTGACCTTATCCATGGCATATTTTAACTCCTTAATTGACCAATACGCCTTGTGCTCTAATTCCACGAAAAGATGTCAAGGTTTTCCATACACAAAGCGGAAAGGGGACATGCCGAGCAGATTTTTGTATGCGGTAAGATAGGCCCATAGCGAATCGTTCAATCTAAGTGACCAATCTTTCCGGGTAGGATTGACTGTCTTTTCAAGAATGTTCTTGATTTCTCGATTCACTAGTTCGGCCTGCCCATTCGTTTGTGGGTGATAAGTTGTTCCAACCTTGTGAACGACGCCATACTTTATCATTAGCTTCTCGAATGGCCTATTGCAAAAGTGCTTGCCATTATCACTAATTATCACTTTCGGAGCACCGAAGCGGGAAAGTATGTTTTCCTACAGGAACTTAATCACCACTTTGTTGTCATTTGTCTTGGTATATATAGCCTCCACCCATTTAGAAACATAGTCTACCGCAACAAGGATGTATAGAAAACCAAAGGACGGGGGAAAAGGTCCCATGAATTCAATACCCCAACAGTAGAAGATCCCAATAATGAGTATGGGGGTAAGAGGCATCTTATCTCATCGGGTAATGGCTCCCATCCATTGGCACCTATTGTAAGATTTACAAGTAGCGTTCACATCCCAGAATATTATGCGCCAATAGAGGCCGCATTGTAGAATTTTAGCGGTCGTCTTTTTAGTCGAAAAGTGACCTCCACAAGCTTTTGAATGACAAAATTGGATGACTTTCGGGATCTTGTCGGAAGGGATGATTTGGTCGGATGACAAAACACATGTTTTTCTATGACTTTCGGGATCCAGTACACATCGTCGGATGATTTGGTCGGTGAAATATTTAAAATGGAAGGGATCGTCATTGAAAAACATGCACGACCAAGTAATAAACCTCTTCTTATCTTGCGATGTCCAGTCGGAAGGGACGTCTCCCGTGACAAGGTAGTTCACTATATCCGCAAACCATAGCAAAGAAAAGGTAGCAAAGAGTTGCTCATCCAAAAAGTATTCGTCTATGGGTATGGGATCACTAGGTACATCGGACGAAAGCCGTGATAAGTGGTCGGCAACGACGTTTTCTACCCCTTTCTTATCTTTAATGGAGAGATTAAACTCTTGTAGGAGTAGGATGAACCTTATGAGGCACGAATTTGCATCTTTCTTTGCAAGTAGGTATTTCAATGCCGCGTGGTCGGTGAAGCAAGTAATGTGAGAACCGATAAGGTATGACCAAAATTTATCAAGGGAAAATACTACCGCTAGCAATTCCTTCTCCCGGGTAGAGTAGTTGAGTTATGGTCCGGTAAGAGTCTGGCTAGTGTAGTAGATGACGTGAGCCTGCTTATCTTTTCTTTGGCCCAAAACAGCCCCTATTGCATAATCGCTTGCATCACACATAAGTTCGAATGGTAAAGACCAATCCAAAACTTACATGATGGGAGCAGACACAATCTTGGTTTTCAATTTTTCAAAAGAGCTTTGGCATGCTTCTGTCCACTCAAATGGGGTGTCCTTCAAGAGTAGGTTGCTTAAGGGTCTAGCGATGGCACTAAAGTTCTTAATGAACCTTCGATAAAACCCCGCGTGGCCCAAGAAGGAGCGCACATCCTTGAGCGATTTTGGTGAGGGAAGATCAACTATGACATCTATTTTTGCCCTATCAACTTCTATCCCTTTGGATGACACTATGTGGCCAAGAACTATTCCTTTAGTGACCATGAAATGGCATTCCTCCCAACTCAGCACTAAGTTCTTTTCCACACACCGGGCAAGTACTTGTTCCAGTTTTTCTAGACAAAGATCGAAAGAAGTGCCAAAAATGCTGAAATTGTCCATGAACACTTTGAGTCCTCTCTTGACCATGTCGCTAAATAGGCTCAACATACACATTTAAAAGGTCACAGGTGCATTACACAAGCCGAATGGCATACGTTTTTAGGCAAACGTACCAAAAGGGAAAGTGAAGGTCGTTTTCTCCTGGTTAAGTACATCTACCTCAATTTGGTTATATTCGGAATAACCCTCAAGGAAGCAATAGTAAGGGTGGCCCGCTACTCTGTCAAGCATTTGATCAATAAATGGCAAGGTGAAATGGTCTTTCCTAGTTCCCGCATTGAGTTTTCGGTAATCAATGCAAATGCGCCACCCGGTGGTGGTACGTTGGGGAACTAGCTCTCCCTTAGTATTCTCAATTACTATCATGCCCGACTTCTTCGGGACAACTTGAATAAGGCTCACCCATTTGTTATCCGAGATTGGGTAGATAATCACGGCATCCAATAACTTAATAATTTATGTTCTCACCACTTCTTTCATATTGGGATTTTTCCTTCTTTGCATTTCTCTTGAGGGCTTGACATCATATTCGAGATGGATCTTATGAGTGAAAATCAAAGGACTTATCCCCTTCAAATCAACAATACACCAACCAAAAGCACTTTGGTGCTTTCTCAGAATTTTTAACAGTTTACCCTCCTGCTCTTCATCTAGGCTAGAGGAGACAACAACAGGAAATGTCTCATCCTCTCCTAGGTATGCATATTTAATATGGGAGGGGAGTTTCTTCAACTCGAGGATTGAAAATTTTTCGCTGGAGGGAACCATGCATGTATCCCTCGGAGTTAACTCCTCGAATCTAGAAACCCAATTTACATCTCTCGCGTCCTCGTCCGACGCTCTCTCATCAAGTAATTCTATCAACTCCCCAACCTCCCTCTCGAATTTGGTGTATGTCCCCTCACTCTCGTGTCTCGACACTAAATAGGACCCTAAGGCGTCTCTATAATAGTTCTCCTCAAAGTACTTCTCTACTATCTCATTTATGAAGCTGACCATGTGAAGATCATCTTCTTCCCCCGTATATTGGGCTATATAGAAGATGTTGGTTTCTAAGGTCATATTCCTAAAAGTGAGTTGCATCTACCATTTCCTAGTGTTTATAATAGCATTAGACGTAACTAAAAATGGGCGCTCGAGAATGATGGGAACATGATTGCTTGAGGTGAAGGAAGGCTCCATGTCCCAAATGACAAAATCTACCGGGAAGTAGAAAGTTTCAACTTGGACGATCATGTCCTCAACTACAGCTCGTGGGATCTTCACAGTTCTATCCGCTAATTGGAGAGTGATCCTTATGGGCTTGCGATCGCCCAAATCAAGTTTCCTATAGATGGAGTAAGGGAGGATATTAACACTTGCTCCCGAATCAAGTAAGGCTTTTTTTATTTTATTTTCTCCAATGATGCAGGAAATGGTAGGTGCACCGGGATCTTTGAATTTAGGCGGGAGATCGTTAAGTAGAATGGATCTCACTGTGCTAGAAAGACATTTTTCTTTACCTTCATCTTTCTCTTTACCGTCAACAAGTCTTTGATGACTTTTGCATAAGATGGAATTTGCTTAATGGCATCGAGGAAAGGTAAATTCAGATTTACATGCTTTAGCACATCTAGCACGTCCTCACGTGGGTTTCCTTTACCGGAAGGAATCAACCTTTGAGGAAACAGTTCCACGGTGGGTGGTTTCACTACTACCTCGGGCTCATTAGTGTCTTCTTTGTCACTCTCATTCAAGGGGACATCTTCGGCCTCTTTCGTGCCAAGCGAAATCTCCTTGTCTTTGGTAGCATCGTGTGGGGGAGGTGATAAATCAACGCCTCCCCCACTACGAAGAGTGGTCACAGCTTGACCTTTATCCTAATGTTTTGTCGAGGTGGAGCTAACACTAGTTTGACCTTGGGTATGTCTTTCGCCCTAGGCAGGAAACTTTCCCTTATCTTGGACACCCAAAGAGGATTGTATCTTTGACAGACTTGCATTTATGTCGCTAATCAGGCGATCATATCTAGCAAAAGGACCACTACCCATGGTTTCAACGAGTCGTTTGGAATTAAGATTCAGCCCATTATAGAGAAAGGAAATGATTTGCGCTGTATCAAATCCATGATGGGGGCACGAAGTAACTAACTCATTTAAACGCTCGTAACATCGATGAAATGGCTCATTTTTAGATTGTCTGGATGCTTCAATTTGAGCCTTTATGGAGATTGTTCGATGTGGTGGGAAGAATTTCTTGAGAAATCTTGATTGCAACTCGTTCCAAGATGGGATCGAGCTTGGAGGTAAAGACCATAGCCAGGTCTTAGCTTCATCTTTTACCTAGAAGGGGAAGAGTTTGAGGCGGATCACCTATTGTGTGCAAGTTTGATCATTGAGAGTATCACACACATCCTCAAATTCCATGATATGGAGATATGGCTTTTCAGAATCCATACCATGGTAATGGGGTAACATCTGGATCATCCCATTTTTAAAATGAAATTGCCCGGCATTATACGGGAGTATAATGCATCCCGGAGTGACAGTGCACTCGGGATATAAGATTTCTCTCAGTGGGCGGTATGGGGCCTCTTCCTCACCGACGGCTATACTACCGTTTTGTGACCTTTCTCTCTTTCTTAAAGACTCGGTGTGCTCACTTGGTGTGCTCGAAGTGTGCTCTGAAGTGTGTCCTAAGAAGGAAAACAGAGTGTTATTTGAGATTGAGTGTGACGGTGTGGGAGCTGGAATCCAGAACTGTGGGGCGTGAGGAGTGGGGGGGCTATCAGGATCGTACTGAACGATTGGATTTTCGTGAATGTGGGTTGGAGTATTATGGGGACTTGGAGTGAGTTAAGAATTTTGTATTAATATCTTATGAGAGATGGTGATGAATCTTTTTGGGATTTTTGAATTTTTTATGTGTTTTTGGATTTTTTTAAATTTTTTGGTCAAAGTTTTATATTGACTCGATCTAATCCTAAGTCTACCTAATTCCCCGACAACGGCGCCAAAAACTTGACGCAATTCAGAAAGTGTCTCTAATCTGCGTTCACTCTAGGCTCAAGTGCAAGCCTGTCGTGTTAGTAATAAACCCGGTAAGTCAGGATTGTATCCACAGGGAAATGGGACAATGGAATTGTGAGGACGTTGGATAGATAAGGAAATCCTAACTCTGCCTCTAAAGGAAAAAGAAAATTGATTTGGTTTGTGGAGTGACTACACTAGATGAAATTATGAAATTTTGAAAAGGTACAATTATTCTAACTTACCTAAAATACTGATGAATAATGATTTGAAACATTAAACTATATGATGAGAAAAACAAGACGGGAATACAATCCCCCAACCCTAGTGTATTGCAGGTATAATACTAATCATAAATTTAAATGATTAATTAGACCCAGAATTTAGTACTCCCAAGCATTACGTATATGAGGTTCAAGCCCGCACCATACTTAATCAGAGGACGAGTACATCAGTATCGCGATAGTTACACTCGAATTGCATTCTAAAGCCTCCCGGTTACTCGAAAGCAAACGACATTCAAAGATCTACAATTGTCATGTTCCTATGTAATACGATCGTAATAAATCACTAAAATCAGAAGATTAATGTTATACACATGCAACTATCACATCAGATTGGGTTCATGTATCCCGACCTTAGAAAATCTAGCCTAGCATGCTGAAACTAATGAAAACAATTTTTGAATTGCAGAAAACCATGATTAAACTAAGGAAGAATTGTAGAATGATGTAGAAAGGAATTAAACAGTGGAAATAACTCACTAATCTTACCAAAGCATTAAAAGCAACAATTGAAATTACTTGTAACTACAGAATTCTGAATACTTCACTTTTGAAATTAAAATTGTAATCTACCTTCAAAACTATGGTTTTACAGAAAGAATGGGAAAATTATACTAATTATCCGTACTAAAAACGATAATAACTCGGGTTTATATTCCCTACAAAATTCTATGAGTTTTAGCTGCACTAGGACTCTCCATTAGAGAAGGATAAAATTTCATAACTCGACAGCCAGACCGGTCCGAGGCTCCTACGGATCGGTCTGCCTAGAATGCGGATCGATTCTTTTATTTCTGGGGTGGATTGGTCCGGTGCGTACCGGTTCTTTTATTTTTCTTTCACCTTTGGTTTGCTTTCGGTCCAGGGTTCTCTGTAATGTGGCACTGCGACCGGTCTGATCTTCTTGTGGATCGGTCTGCCTTTGACTTTCTTTTCTACAACTTTGACTGTTCATATCTTTCTCACCAAGACTCCGATTGAGGTGTCGTTTCTTCCTAAGTGCTCATGAACTTGATATCTTCAACTTATCTTTAGGTGCCTCCTCCGAATTCTGGGTAGAAATTACACTTTTTCCCTTTTAACTTTCCTTCTTTTCTTTCTTAATTCTTCCGATTTCTTTCTTCCTTTAATTGACATCAAATACCTGTAAAATCAATACGAAATACCAGAAACTCGATGTACTCATTAGAATAAGTCAGTAGCAAGATTAAGAGATAAAATCAAATTGATTACGTTGTTCGAGGTGCTAAAAGTAACTAAATGAAAGGGATAAATTATGAAGAATTTATGCCTAATCAATCAACTATATCCACTATGTTTGCAAAAACAATTTGATGTTAGATCCATTCTTATTGGGCCACATTGAGGGGTAAACTAAATGGTTGAATCCACTCGAGGTAGTAAATCAAAGGGGGATTGAAACAAACAGACCGTGGAATATGAGGGTTGGCCTTTGGAAATTAAGACACAAAATTACTAATCCTAGAAAAATAAAAGGTAAAACCTAAACTATGATATCCCGGTCTTTTTAAGGAGTTAAAGAAAATAAAAATGGAGAAAGAAATGTACCAATAATGAATGATAAGATAGAACCCAATGATTACTCCTGAGGCGATCAAATATGAAGCACTGGTATGAATAAAGGCGAGTTCACTAGAAGATTGGAAAATATAAAGGTCTTTAAATCTAGGATGATGGAGAAGAGGAGAATTGAAAGATCTCGTTGTATAAAAAGCACCAAGCAAGAAAGTTCAAAATTTAGTTATGGGGAGGCTTTTATAGCAAGTGGAGGAAATCCACTCAAACTAAATGGATAGATTAAGACAAATTCAATGGTCCATAAGGGTTAGGTGGATGACACACATAATTTATTCTTGCGGGGAAGGTTTATATGCTCAATTGCACCTCAAGAGACTACGCATCATCAAACTCATAATGATTACAACAGTTCACCAAAATTATGTCTCGCATTGGAAAACGTTCATGTCAGATTCGAATCTCATCATAATTCATGACATTAGCACTAGATCCTAAATGGATCATGGAAAATCAAAACTAACCTAGCTATCAGGACCATCATTATGCATCACAGGAAAATTAACATGTGAAGTAGACCTCATTCATCCATATATGAGACTCTTCGGCTCATCTCCGTGAATGCAAAGATTTTGGGAGTAACTGACGAGGGGAATTTTTTACCAGCCAGAAGCCGAATGGGGAATCGTATGGAAGGACATCTCAATCACTAAGTGAATGGGAAAATTATTAGTCTATGAATATAAGAATGTGGAATTAGTGATCAACTATGTAAATACAAACACCCCACCTCAATCATCAAGGCCCAACTGATGACATCTAGACCATTTGAATTAGAAGGACTTTTGTAACGACAAATTTCCAATCGAGTCATTTTGTCGTATTGACTTAATTTCGTACAAACATTTGAGTCATAGGATAGAGTGTCAAGTTGTATCCATCCAAGCCTATGACGAGTTTATGTTGAAGACGTAGCAGCCCGAAATTTAAAGCTTCGTTATACCTGACTTTAGTGCCATGTTTTTATGTCAACAACATTTGGATTCCAAAGTCTCCAAAAGGTATGAATGCAAATTAAATATATTTAGGACCTTGGAAATTTTATTTGGGTGTAAAATTTTTTATATAATAACCTTTTATTTTTCAAAAAATCATTTTAGAACTTTTTATTAATATTTTTAGGCTTAAAAGTAATTTTTAGATTTTCTGAGATGTCGTTCGAACGAGCGGGACATCTCGTTCGAATGAGTTTTCCAGTTGTTCGAACAAACTTTTAATGAGAATTTCTCTATTTTTTTTGTTAATAATGTCGTTTAAAATCTTGTTCGAACATAGTTGTTTGAACGACATCAAAAATTCGTTCGAAAGATTTCAGCGGGAACAGTTATTTTGTCAGATTTTTCCCACTTTCCCCACTTGTCCTCCAATTTGTACCTGAAATATTTTGTGCGGGAACTAACATTTTGGTAAGACTTTTCAGAACTTCCATAGGCTCTTTGAGAGCAAAATACTTCTCACAAAAAGTCTCCTTAGTTTTTGTTTATCAATTTGATTATCTTAAGAACAAAACCAAGTTTTACACCCAAAATATTTGTTTAGTTTCTATCCAATTTTTCTCTCTCTCTATATATATATATATATCTTTGTTTAGAGATAGTTTGGCACCTGTTTTCTTCTCAATCATTTGAAGGAGATTGTTTGGCTTTCTTCTCAACCCCAAAAAGGAGTAATTATTTGCAGTAGCTTGCTCACATGGTGAAAGGAACCATGTGTGGTTGACGGTGGGTTGTGCCTCCATTGGTGGACTCCAAGATTCCGATGGACTCTGAAGTTATCAACTAGGTAGAGATGTTTACAAGAAGGAGCGTCAAGGCTTGGACAGAGTCAAGTCAGTTGTATAAGTCTATTGTCTTGTAAATGTAATTTCATACCTAGTGGATTTGTTAGGCCAGGGCCATCCGAGGTTTTTCCCATTGTGGGTTTTCCTCATACATCGCCGCGTAGTGAGATTGTTTATTTTTATCTTGCAAAAATCACCTTAGATGTATAATATGATAATTAAGATAAAATTTGGTTTAAATCTCAGACTTGTTTAATTTGTTGCTAAAATATGTTTGGGTAATTTTAATTTAATTTAATTTAAGTTGGGACATTTAATTGGACTAAATATATGCTTAAGTTTGTTTGGAATAAATTTCACTTGAATTGGAATTAAAGTATTATTTAAGTAAAATTCCAAATAATTGTTTATGTTAATTTACTTTTAATTTTGAAAGAAAATAGAATTTGACTTATTTTAAAAGAAGTTTAAAATTTGGATTTTACCTTTTCTTGTTGAACCATCATCCTAAGTTTTTAATCAGTAAGGAAATCCCCCTCCCCCCCCCCCCAGCTTCAGATTGGTATCAGAGCGGGTTACAATAAAATATTGTGTGATCCTAATTTTTAGGATTTTTTTTTTGGAAAAATATGCTTTTTTCAAAATTTCCAATTTTGATGGTTCTAACATGCTTGTACATGACTCTTCACTTGATATATCCTATGAGTAATGGCTTGCTTGTTTGCATACTCTAGCTTTTGTGCTACGTGTCATATATTATTGCTAGTTATATTCTTATTTGTTATTTTCTAGTCCATTCTTCATCATATAAGCTTTGCTAGAATTATGACCTGTTTATCTTTTGTACTTATCTTTTTCATTTTGTTTGGTATTAATGAAAAATACCCTAAGATTTTGTTTATCATTTTTATTTTACCTGTTTGAGTTATTTGGTCTTAATGAAAAATAAAAATGATTTTTATTTGTCTTTTTAGTTAATTTTTTTGTTGTTTGGTAAAAATTTGAAAAACTAAAAAAAAAAAATTGTGTGTTTGTAGTTTGACACACTTTTGTGGCATATACCATATTTGAATCCTATCGTTCCTCTTCCATGTGGCTAGAACTTTTGGTTAAAATTTTCAATCCTTAAAGTGTTCTTTGTCATGGTTAGATGTAGTAGTTTAAGTTTGGCTTGCTTAATGAATTCACTTATATATGTCTTTTCTCACACATGCACGAGCTCTTTTGAAATTTTAACTACACATGTATATTTGATCTTTGTGAGGTGTTCTAATACCAATATAGTCATCTATATATCTTGTGACCTAGGAGGATTTGTGTATGATAAATCCGTTTCATGTGAGTTTTTTGTGATAAAAAAATATTATATGATAGTGCATGGGGAAGGGATCCGAAAGGAAAAATTATCCTTTCCGAGTAAGCCATCATTTGCAATGGACCTAACAAAAATACGTGGTCCAAAGGCCAATAAAAAATTCGGCATTATAAAAGAAAAATATAGCCAAGGCCTATTTTGTTTAGATTGATATATTGATTCGAAAGCTTGGAAATATTATATTTGAGGGAGTTTGGATGGATTATCAATGGTTTTTCACGATGATTTTGTATCCTAGTTGCGCTTTCTTATCACGACTCTGTTGGTTTGTATAATAATAAATATGATAAGATTGTATGTATTATGCTTGTTTGTTCATAGAGTTAACTTTATCTTATCACATAAGGCTAAATCTGAGTTGATAATGTTTTTCAATTAAATGAGAACTCCGTGAACATGTTTAAGTGATTGGGTCATAATTCATTGGTTTCTAGTTCATGCCGCTTCACTTTCGTTTTCATATGATAGTTTTATGCCATAAGAGTGCAGAAAACTTATGCTATTTTGAGTTGTGTCATTTGTGTATTTATATCTAAATATGTGTGATTGTGCATATTTTGTATCTTATGTGTATACATATATATGATATTTTGTTTGCTTTGAGTCTTTGCCATTCTAGCTAGTCCATTTATACTTTTAATTCGTAATTGGTATCTCTATTGTTACGAATTTTTGGTTTGATATCCCATGTGTAGCACATTATATTTTAAGTGGCATCTTTTCGTTATCGTATCATAGTTGGTATACAAAAATATTTGTATGGATTAATTATTTTTTATTGTTGCCCATATGCTTTAATGTTCTCATCACTTGATGCACCATCGTGTTTTACTTGTTTCCCCATATTTTATATCCCTTATGTAGTTTTAAAGGGGAGAAATGGTATTTTCTTTAATTAGGGGATAAATAAGTAGTTTTTTTAATTCTTTAACCTTTGTCTATTCCTGAACAAAAGGGGGACGAAATGGTATCTAAACCTTTAGTTTAGGAGATCTAACTTAGGGGGAGACATCACTTTTTAAGTAGGTCAATATTAGATAAAGGGGAAGAATTAATTTATGGGGATTATTTATTTAAATTTCATTTAATATTTTGATATTCCGTATGTGTTTTATGGTTCGCTTAAGTGTGCAGGATTTATTTTTTTAACGACACTTATATAAAGCGGCAAAGCATCCTTGAGTCCTGTCAATAGTGTTTGTATTTTTTATTTTATTTAGTGATATGTTGTGTCTAGACGAGCTTGACGGCCCTTTAGGATTTTTGGTTTGATTTTGTCCCGGAATAGCCAAAGGGGGAGATTTAAAAGGACAAATTTCCAATCGAGTCAATTTGTAGTATTGGCTTAATTCTAGACAAAACATTTTAAGTCATAGGATAGAGTGTCAAGTTGTATCCATCCAAGGCTATGACGAGTTTGTGTTGAAGACGTAGCATCCCATAACCTAAAGCTTCATCATTGCCGAGTTTAGTGCCATGTTTCTACGTCAACAACATTTGGATTCTAATGTATCAAAAAGGTATGAATGCAAATTATATATATTTAGGACCTTGAATATTTTATTTGGGTGTAAACATTTTTATATAACGACCTTTTATTTTTCTGAAAATCATTTCCGAACTTTTCATTAAAGTTTTTGGGCTTAAAAGTAATTTTTAGATTTTCTGAGATGTTGTTTGAACAAACTGGACATATCGTTCAAACGTGTTTGCTAGTCATTCGAACGAACTTCTAACGAGAATTTCTCTATTTTTTCGTTACTAATTTCGTCTGAAATCTCGTTCGAACGAGATTTCAGCGAAAACAGTTATTTTTCCAGATTTCCCCACTTTCCCCACTTGTCCAATAGCTTGTACGTCATATATTTTGTGCGGGAACCAACATTTTGGTAAGACTTTTTAGAACTTCCAAAGGCTCTTTGAGAGCAAAATACTTCTCACAAAAAGTGTCCTTGTTGTTTGTTTATCAATTTGATTATCTTAAGAACAAAACCAAGTTTTACACCCAAAATTTTTGTTTAGTTTCTATCCAAGTTTTCTATATATATATATATATATATATCTTTGTTTGGAGATAGTTGGGCACCTGTTTTCTTCTCAATCATTTGAAGGAGATTGATTGTATTTCTTCTCTACCCCAAAAAGGAGTAATTGTTTGCTGCGGCTTTCTCACATGGTTAAAGGCACCATGTGTGGTTGATGGTGGATTGTTCCTCCATTGATGGACTTCAAGACTTCGGTGGACTCCGAAGTTATCAACTAGGTAGAGATGTTTACAAGAAGGAGCGTCAAGGCTTGGACGGAGTCAAGTCAGGTGTGTAAGCCTGTTGTCTTGTAATTGTAATTTCATACGTAGTAGATTTGTTAGGCCAGGGCCATCCGAGGTTTTTCTCATTGTGGGTTTTCCTCATACATCACCGCATAGTGAGATTGTTTATTTTTATCTTGCAAAAATCACCTTAGATGTATAATAGGATAATTAAGATAAAATTTGGTTTAAATCTCAGACTTGTTTAATTTGTTGCTAAAATATGTTTGGGTAATTTTAATTTAATTTAATTCAAGTTGGGACATTTAATTGGACTAAATATATGCTTAAGTTTGTTTGGAATAAATTTCACTTGAATTGGAATTAAAGTATTATTTAAGTAAAATTCCAAATAATTGATAATTTACTTTTAATTTTGAAAGAAAATAGAATTTGACTTATTTTAAAAGAAGTTTAAAATTTGGATTTTACCTTTTCTTGTTGAACCATCATCTTAAGTTTTTAATCAATAAGGAAATCCCCCCCCCCCCCCCCCCCCCCGCTTCAGATTGGTATCAGAGCGCGTTACAATAAAATATTGTGTGATCCTAATTTTTAGGATTTTTTTTTTGGAAAAATATACTTTTTTCAAAATTTCCAATTTTGATGGTTCTAACATGCTTGTCCATGACTCTTCACTTGCTATATCCTATGAGTAATGGCTTGCTTGTTTTCATACTCTAGCTTTTGTGCTACGTGTCATATATTATTGCTAGTTATATTCTTATTTGTTATTTTCTAGTCCATTCTTCATCATGTATGCTTTTGCTAGAATTATGACTTATTCACTCATGGGTTTCTTCCTTCCTTTACTGAATGTGGATACACTTCTGAACCTTATAAACCCGATATATGTACCCAGAAGTTCGGGTTTGATCAGGGGGCTCCTCGGTCTATGTTTCAACTGAGCAATACAAGGGCTACATTTGCTGAGGCTTGAACCTTCTATCTTGCAGAAGCAGTACTTGGTGTGACCTCTACCATGGATGGTCGAGTCACCCTTTCTAGTGCCAGTAGGAAAGGGGATGTATCTAGTTCTTATGCCACCAAGTTCCATTTGGGGTAACTAATCATGATTCGTGAATTCATACAGAGTCCCCCCCCCCCCCCCCAATATCCCCCAGTCCTTTCTTTCTCTGCCTCGGAGTTGGGTCTTAAGGAAAACTCCGTTCTTAGAGTTGAGTTCCCTCTGAGTAAAACTATTAAAGATCCTCCCCATGAGATACCTCCTTATTGCCCAATGACCCCAATTGGCACGCCCAAGCCCAAGACCGTTGCAACCCCCAAACAACCTGCCCCTTCAACCGAAGCAACCACTAGAGAAGAAGGATAGGAGGCAACAACAGAGAGAGCTATGGAGAGATGTACCTCGGGGGTTCGTTTCCTCTGGGACTTGGTACCCAGAGTCTTCTTCCTCACACCCACAGAACCAGTGCCCTAAGGAGCCATTGAACTCTTTTTCCTCTTTTACCCGGTTCAGTTGGATCAACTAGGATAGTAAGGAAGGAAGTAGAAGGAGGAACGACAGGAGTGCATCATTGAAACTCAGCATTTATCCGTTCCACCTCAGCCTGAACCTGCCTTCTCATCTCTTCACTTACCTCTGCAGACATGGGAGGGGGAACGGAGGTGATAGGGAATGCCTCCAAAGGGGTTTGCGATTGAGTTTGAGGATTGGATGTTGAGGACTTTGATTTTGAGGAAGTCCCACTCTTAGACTTCCTAGTCCTTTTGGCTGGTGGCTGGGAAGGCCCTTCGCCAGTGGTTGCTTCAGTTGAAGGGGTAGGCTATTTGGGGGTTGCAACAGTCTTGGGCTTGGGCGTGGCAGTAGGGATCATTGGGAAATAAGGGGGTAGCTCGTGGGGAGGATCTTTAACAATTTTACTCAGAGGGAACTCAACTCTAAGAACGGAGTTTCCCTTGAGATCCAACTCCGTGGCAGAGAAATAAAGGACTGGGGGATATTGGAGGGGGAGTCTGTAAGAACTCACGAATCCTGGTGAGTTGCACCAAAAGGAACTTGGTTGCATAAGAAGTAGATACGTCCCCTTTCCTAGTGGCACTAGGAAGGGTGATTCGACCACCCATGGTAGAGGTCACACCAAGTACCGCTGCTGCAAGATAGAAGGTGTAAGCAGCAAATGTAGCCCTTGTATTGCTCAGCTGAAATACAGGACGAGGAGCCCCCTAATAAAACCTGAACTGCCTGCTACATCTATTGGGGTTGTAAGGTTCAGAAATGTACCCCCATTCAGTGAAGGAAGGAAGAAACCCAAGAGTGAACAGAAGCACCACGGTCTGGAAAGGATATTATTCAACTAGAATGAAAGTAGACATTAAAGATGTAGAAGGGAAAAAGTCCCAAGAGTGGGGAAAGGTAGACTCGCTGTAAGGACTCATGAAAAAATAATCAAAATGATAAAAAATGCCCATTATCTCCTTTCGGCTCTACTTTTTATGGATGCATAATAGGCGTGGAGGCTTGATGCCTTGACTCATAGGGTAAGGGATAGATTTGGCGGCAATAATAGGAAAATGGGTATAAAGTATGCTCATTAAGATAATGGTGTTGGCAAAATTGGCCAAGTTGTAACGACCCAGTAACCGTGCCATGTCGATATGGGTTCGATCTAGCGAGGTATAGAAGGACCCCAAACAAATGGAGGCTAGAGTAAGGTTGAAACCCTACCTAAATAAATGAAAATGTTTATAAGGTCCCTCCTGGATTGGTCGTTAGGTTTCCCAGTCAAGAAGAAACATAAAAGAAGCACAAGAATATAGGTTGGTAGTTCTAGAGATGTATCTTTACCTTGGCCCATTATAGCAGCGACATCCTTCGGAGTAAGAGCTTAGAAAAAATAGCTGATGGGGGAGTAAAAGTGGCCTTGTTTGAAGACCCAGTTCAACATCGGCAGATTCGATCAAGCTCAGCTCGGTTAATAGTCTTTTCGGCATCCAAGGCCTCATTATAGTATGTAAACTCACCCATGAGATCAAACCCAACTAGCTCACAAACTTCCTCCAAGATAATGGGAAACTCTCACCATGTAGTAAAGAATGTGTGAGTTGTAACGTTCCATTTGGAAACCAATACTTGGAGCACAGCGTTGTGCTTGGAAAGAGTGAACTCCCCAAACTAGTAGGCTCGATGAAGACCAACCGTTGCAAGAGTTGTTGCGTAAGATATTTGCATGTGTGCATACCATGCAGCAAAATGAGTCGGCGATCCCCCAGGTGCCTCAAAATCTATCTGAGAGTAAGGGTGTCACCACGGTCCAATCGAAAGCGCAGAGTCCCCTCTGGGGGAATATAGCCCCATTAATGGCAGGTCTTGCATGCATTAGAGAACTCATCATCTTCACCAAAGATGGGAGACCGACAGTATAAACTTAGTTTCTCGCAATGAGCAGTGTCCAGAGTAGTAGTGCTAAGTGTAGTAGCGGCACTAGAGGTGGCAGAAGGGGAGCTTGACTGAGCAGCGGCGGTGGTAGCTTTGGAAACACTTTAAGAAGCCATAGTAAGTGACGATGAGAGAAAAAGTTTGGTAAAGAAGGTCTAGGAATGAAAAATGGAGGAGCAAAACTACAGGTGGTGGCATAAAAGACTAGAGGAGGAAGGAAACTAGGTAAGAGCTGGACAACAATAGAGCTCCGACAGAATTTCTCTCTCTAGAATAGATGGAAGCTTGGAGAAGACGAACGAAAGATAAGAGTTTGAAATATAAATGTTTGAGATATAAACATTTGAGATCTTTTAAAAGACCTGTCTGTTGAGTTTCCCACTACCACACGTGCAGAGCCGTCTGTAAATCATTTCAACTAACACGTGGCACTTTTGAAAGTGCCCTGACAATCGAAAAGACAGTGCCATATCAGTTGAGAAGTGACCTATGGGGAATATTAACAGTTTACTTTCTAGGCAAGTTTGAGTTTTGGCGCCAAAATTTTTATCAGACATATCCAATACACCCCTAACGAAGAAGCTATCCCAATTGTCTAAAAAAGCTTTGATGTTCCCTCGCCCAAAGTCCAAACGTTGTTTAATTATGACTTAGCTACATCGGGGAGAATTTTTGCTTTTTTTTAACATGGTGAAACGTTACAAAGGAGAATTTCATAAGCCACAATGATAGGGGCAGTCCTATCACCAAACTCATCGCCTACAACTATAATTCACACCGGCACAAACGGGAGAATTTCACTTACCAAGAGTCAAAACGGGTATCTAAGAAAGTCAGCAGGTGTATCAGGAGAATTTCAAATAGTAAGGCTAAAATGGTTGAAGCTCAGTAAACAGAAAAAAATGGTGATGTCCCTTCGCCAAAGTGCCAATAAGCCTCAGCGTTTTGACTCAGATACATCGGGGAGAATTTTACTTTTTTATAGAGACGAAAACCGCAGTGATTGTAACAAAAGAAAATATGCCAGAATTTTTTCACAAAAAGAAGGTTAATCAGACTGAGAAGTTTTCTGCAGACATTTCTTGTTTCCACAGCGAATATCCACACGAAGGGATAAATGTAGATGGGGCTTGAAGGTAATCCTGAGATTAGAGATAATCCCACCATTTACAACAGTGTTTGGGATTAAGGCAGCTCGGCGTGGCAACTCATCATGGCAGCTCAACGTGGCAGGCCAGAGGGACCTTCTAGCGAAGAAGCTGATCGAGAGAGCTTATACTTTAGTCCTGTTAGTTTAGTCTTGTTGTATCTTTTATTTATATTGACTATGAGCTATAACGATTCTAAAGATGTAATGAGTATAATGATTTTGTGTGAGGTCAAATGGTACTCGCGAGAGACCAGTCTTGGCAGGGCCTGGGAGAGATTTCATGCTCTATCGAACGACCTCGTCGTGGGAACTTTAGATGGACTTGGTTTGGAGGATTGAGAAGTGAGGCACCGTTGGGGCTTGTCCTGACCATCTTAGATACACCTAGTAAAACACCGAAGGACCCTGGCCATGGAACCTCAGGGGCGCAGCCTTAAGTTCCATCGGGCATTGAGTTGTGAGATAAACAACCCTCTAGTTAGTGTCACATCCACTTTATTTGATGTCACTAACCAGCTAGGTAATGTCAGACCTGGACTTGAGTAAACCACCGTGGTATTTGGGGCTCTAAGATAGTTGGTGAGCCACCTCTATGAGGACAGCCCCCTGACACACAGTGGTTAGGCAAAAGGCATGTCTTGGCATTTAATTCTTATGAAATGGAGATAACTAGTCGATCGGGTATTTAATGCTTGTGACATAAAGTATGAGGGATGTCTTTCACAAACATTAATGATTGAGTCGCCTCGGGGGAAGTGTGTGTAACACACCGTAATTTTGAGTATTTAATATTTAATTATTTTGGGAGTTATAAAAATATTTAAACTGGAGAAACATAAATTTATGATTTGGAGAATTTATTTAGTAAAAAGAATTATTTATTTTGGCGACTTTTAAGTTTAATTGTCCGAATTAAATGTGTGTCGCATTTTGAGGTCAAAATTTGGAAATGTCAAAAAGTATTTAGGATGACAATTCTGAGTGTGCGGTTGAGTCCGGATGTGTCGAGATAGTCAGAAAAGAGTACCCGGGGATAGCAATTGAGTCTCGGGGCATTTTTGGGCTAAACCGGGCCCATAGGAGGGCATTCTGGCCTTTTTACATTTTAGGGTGAGGAGATCTACGAATTTTAGAACTCTAAGTGAGGTTATAAGAGTTGGAGGCTAGGGTTAGGGGGAAGAAAAACACACTATAGCCATTAGAGAGAAGAGAGAAACAATTCTAAGGAAAAAAGGAAGATGTGGGAAGGCTTCAAAGGAGACTTTCACCACAAACTCATTAGGAAGAAAGATTGAAGGAGAACGATCATCAATTATCAACCACAATCACAAAATAATACCTACTGGACATAAGGAAAGTGCTTATTTCAAATCAAATTCAGGTTATAATACTCGTGTGTAGGGAGTTTTAAGAATTGGTTGATTCTATTGAAAACCCTCGAATTAAATGTTTGAATTGATGACATGTTTGGGTAGGATTGCATGTAGAATGAATCCCTAAGTAAAGATAAAATGAAATTTGAATATATTTGATGATTAACATGGAATCTTTATGAGTTCTTGGATGAAGAACATGAATCTTGAATGGCTTAGGGTTTAATTGATGAACACAAGATGTTAATCTGCCAGAATTTTTGACACAAATTTAAACGTATTCCATTTGAGTTTTACTTCAAATTAGATTGTGAACCATACATTCCTGGAAATTTATTTCTCTTAGCTATCCAATGAACTTCAAATCAGGTCAATCGGAGTTCTGTAGAGGGAGTAATCGACATTTTACTATAGGGTGTTTGATCTGTCAACATAGTAATCTGTCAAAATTTTTACGTGATTTTAACGTGTGCGATTTGCATTTTACTTCGAATTAGAGTGTAAACCATACGTGCCTGGAAAGTTATTTCTCTTAGATATCCAATGAACTTGGAATCAGGTCAATCGGAATTCTGTAGAGGGAGAACTTGAAATTTTACGAGAGGGTATTTAATCTGCCAAAAAATTTAAGAATTTTCTTTTTAAGCCTCAAATGTCATTTTATCGGGGAAGTGTTTGGGACCTGTGACACCCCGACTAATTAAATACCGGGTAGCTACTCCTTTATAAAATTAATTCAAAATGCCAAGTTGGCTCAGTTAATAGCATCACTGTCGAAAACATTTTATTATTTCTAACCACCTATTATTTAAAAAGCAAGTTGCCAAATTTTAATTTAAGTCTGATTAACATGCAACAAGTGTAAAATGAAGAAATATATAACACCATTCACCCTGCTGAAATAAAATGAATAACCATCACAATAGAGTAAATAAAGTCTAGAGGAAAACTCCTCACTACAATCCCATAACTGAAATAAATAAACTGAAACAAATACATGCTAAAGTCTGAAATCTGAAATGTAAAAGATGTCTCTAAAGGAATGGGCAACATGCCCTACAACTGATAGATAGTGACTCTGAAATCCAAAGATAGAAGCGTCTACATGCAAATCCCTGTAGCTTCCACAAGCAGCTACAGCTCGTCACCTGAATGAGTACCTATGCTTGGTGTCCTTGTGGCTGGGCACCTAAAATGGTTTTACAAAGAAAAAAGAGATTTGAAAAGCAAACGGGTCAGAGCCCGAATGTGGAGTTATATTTTAAAAACCTGCAAGTGCTTTAAAAACATTTAAAACATTAAATGCAAAGTACATGTTAGGACGTGCACTCACATGATATTCTCACCTCTCGTCTAATTGTGCACTCCTAACGCAAGTACCCATCTATATCGACCCATACTACTAGCTAACTGACAACATAACTAGCTAGACTGCCAAAGGTTCTACCCATATTACACGGTTCCATTTAACATAATAACGATCGTAATTAAATAGAGGTTTAACGTTAACTCCGTTACTAAATATGCCATATATATAATTATCAGTTAACTCCTTATATATCTCGAAACAATACTGTAATACAGTTACAACATTAACATGAGGATTCCCATTAATTTAATGTATATTATTCATATCATGAATATACAATACAAGCACCCCGCAATCTAAGCTGTAGTGCACACATACTCTGCTATCCATCCCGGTACATCACGTACATAAGGATCACACATTCCGAATCTCTCAGGAATAGTTCAGATAACACAAATCACAAATAGTGGAGGCGAACACAGTCACCATCACGTGGGTCACGCACATACCTACGCTCCCACGGTCAGCGGACTTATTAATATCACAATAAGTCTTTCTATGACCTATGTTCATCAAGGTACTAGTCTATATCCCCCCCGTAGGCACACAAGGATTAGAGGGTCCTAAGCGAACGCAAACCTCCCGTGATAGCAAGTATGGTAGGTATGTCATACACACAATCCATATACCAATACTAAGCAAACACACATCTTAGTAATACCATATTTTAATCGTGGTACTTTTCTCATTCTCGTACTAACTCGTAATTATCACTATATATTCTATACCGGTTTATAATCATACGTGTCATAATTACTTCTCACGTCGTAGTGGACACTCACGTCTCGACCCAAACCGTCCATGTAATACCACTCTCGTATGTGAATTTCTCCTCATAAATACCCAAATGTCCCAATCCTATCATTACTACATCTACGGAATGATATCTATATCCTCAAATCAGTTTACGGAACTCCAAAAGTCAAAACAGTCCAAAATGGCCCAAACTGTCAACTCGTTAGAAGTCTCATTCGAACGAGACTTCGAACGAGTTTGGACTGTCGGGTCGTTAGAAGTCTCGTTCGAACGAGGCTGTTCGAACGAGATCCCAGTTCGTTCGAACGAACTGACCCTTCTAACGATATCTCGTTCGAACGAGATATCGAACAAAAATCCCTACTCGTTAATAACGACTGGTCAACTCGTTAGAAGCTCATTCGAACGAGTTCGTTCGAACGACCTGGGGGCTGCTTCTAACGAGCTACCAGTTTCGGCCCAGATTTTTCCCCAATTCGTTTTTCACCATTTTTAACACTTTAATCCTTCTCCAAAGTTCATCCCAATAACGTTTTAGGGTCTCTAATTCATCCTAAACATATTTACATCATCTCCTAACATGTTTTCAAGGATTAAATCATCATACCATCAACTAAATTTACAAATCTCTACACTTTTCCCAATTTCTCTAGAACATGAACCCTAGGTTTATATCATCATCAAATCCCAGAATTTATTTCGTTTTAATTCCTTCAAATCACAATTAATATAAGGGAAATCATCTACCTATCATACTACAAGCAATCCTCTTCATAATCTCCAAGTTCTAAACTTCAAACTACATGGGTTTTCATTATCTTTCAAGAACAGTTGTAATTTACCAATTTTCTAACAGGGAGGAAACATTATATGAATTTAAATATGATTAAAACACTTGCCTTGGTTTGATTTTTGATTTGATGAAGAATTTCTGCAGAATTCCTCTCTCTCTCTCCTTCTCCAAGCTTTCTTCTCCAAAAAGGCTATGGTGGCTAGGGTTTGCTTTGGGGAAACTTATGAAAACCTAATTTAATAAACCTCCGTAGCTTGTTGGGTTAATAAGGGTTGGTTGGGTCAATTCCTTATCAGATTACAACTCTCAATTTTCGTCACTTTTACTTCCTCAAAATGTAAAATTACCAAAATACCCTTTATGGTGCCGGTATGGCCTAAAAATACCCCGGGACCCAAACTATACCCCCGGCTAGTGTTTTCTGACTATCTCGACCCTTCCGGACGCGTTGGCGCACTCAAAATGATCATACGGGTTATAGATTTTAAATTCACTTTTATTAACAAAATATTATACCGTGGCGCGGCGGTCCCACGCGTCTCAACAAAATTTCTAAAATGCCGTATATAAATCCCACGACAAATTTTATAATACCAAATACATATATAATCGTATATGCACACAATCAAATACCAATTCGCATCTCATTATTATTTTTATCCCGGATTAATTTCCAATTAATACGCATTTAATTAATTAATCCTCAAAATAAATATAGTCAAAAGTACGGGGTATTACATACTTCCCCCCTAATAACTGAATTTCGTCCGGAAATTCGAAACTAGAAAGTACCTGCTAAAAATAGCTCTGGATAACGTTCGCGCATCTCATCCTCGCGCTCCCATGTGGACTCCTCGACATTGTGATGTCGCCACTGAACACGCACTAACGGAACTATCTTTGACCGCAGTTTCCTCTCGCTTCGGTCCAAAATAGCAATTGGCCCCTCCTCGTAGGAGCTATCCGGCTGGAGATCGATGTCCTCCACAGCAATGTGAGAATGAGCCAAATCATCTCTAAGGTATTTCCTCAGCGAGGAAATATGGAACACGTCGTGAATCCGATGCAAGTGCTCCGGTAGTCCAAGTCTATACGCAACCGGTCCGATCCGCTCAATAATAGGAAACGACCCCACATACCTCGGTGCCAACTTCCCCTTCTTCCCGAATCGCATAATCCCCTTCATCGGAGATACCCTGAGCAAAACCTGGTCCCCCACTTGAAACTCTCTGAAAAACCTTTTCGCATCAGCATAACTCTTCTGTCTGTCTTGAGCTACCCGAATGCGACTCCGAATCAACTCAATCCTTGCCGAAGTATCCTGAATCACTTCCGGACCAAGTAGTTTGTTGTCCCCCACCTCCAACCAACATGCTGGGGAAGCACAAGGCCTACCGTACAATGCCTCAAACGGAGCCATGCCAATCGTGAACTGATAGGAGTTGTTGTAAGCAAACTCCACCAGTGGAAGGTACTGCTCCCATCCACCCCCGAAGTCAATAATGCACATGCGTAGCATGTATTCCAACATCTGATTGGTGCGCTCTGTCTGCCCATCGGTCTGCGGATGATAAGCCTTACTCAACCGTAATTCCGTGCCCATGGCCTCCTGGAAACTCTCCCAAAACCTCGAAACAAATATCTTGTCTCTGTCAGACACGATATTTAGGGGCACACCGTGAAGTCTCACAATCTCTGAAATGAAGAGCTGGGCATACTGTCCCGCAGTGTAATCAGTCCTAACGGGTAAAAAGTGAGCAACCTTGGACAATCTGTCCATAATTACCCAAACGGAGTCGTGACCCCTCTGCGACGTAGGCAACCCCGTGAGAGAATCCATGGATATGCTCTCCCACATCCACACCGGAACTTCCAATGGCTGTAGCAATCCTGCTAGTCTCTGATGATCCACTTTTACGAGCTGACAAGTGGCGCATTTCGAGACAAACTCAGCGATATCTCTCTTCATACCACTCCACCAATATTGCCGTCTCATGTCTTGGTACATTTTGTCCCCTCCGAGATGTACCGCGAACCGTGAGCCGTGCGACTCTGCCATAACATCGTGCTGCAATTCTTCTCCTTCCGGAACTACCAATCTCCCATTGAAGCGCAATCCCCCGTTTGAGCTAACGGTATAGGATTCGGCTCCCTTTGCAAGTAATCGAACTATCTGCTCCTGACAGAACGAGTCATTAGCCTGTGCCCGTACTACCTTTGCGACAATCTGCGGTGTAACGGTCATCACAGACATGAAAGATCGGGCCACTGCATCCTGGTGTCCCAATTCCTTCCACTTAGCTTTCCACACCTCTGCCACCTCATCTGCTGGCCTGCGGCTCAACGCGTCTGCTACCACGTTAGCCTTACCCGGGTGGTACTGGATGTCGAACTGGTAGTCCTTCACAAATTCAAGCCACCTACGCTGCCGCATATTCAATTCTTTCTGCGTGAACAAATACTGTAGTGACTTGTGGTCCGTGAACAGCTGAAACTTCTCCCCCAAAAGATAGTGCCTCCAAATCCGCAAGGCAAATACCACTGCTGCCAACTCCAAATCATGCGTGGGGTAATTCTTCTCATGAGGCTTAAGCTTACGGGAAGCATAAGCTATGGCCTGTCTCTCCTGCTGCAATACACCTCCCAGTCCTTGCAAAGACGCATCGGTGTAAACCAAATACTCAACTCCCGGTATCGGTAATGCTATCACAGGTGCTGAGGTCAATTTGTCCTTCAACTCATCGAATGCCAACTGACAGGCATCACTCCAAATGAACGGCACACCTTTACGAGTAAGATGTGTCAAAGGACCTGCTATCTCTGAGAAACCCCGAATAAACCTCCTATAGTATCCTGCTAGACCCAAGAAACTACGAATATCCGTTGGTGTCATGGGCTATCCCCAATCTCTCACCGCTGACACCTTCCCCGGATCAACTGATATTCCCTGGTCGGAAATAATGTGACCCAAGAACTGGACTTCCTTCAACCAAAACCCGCACTTCTCGTATTTTGCATACAGCTCGTTCTGACGAAGTGTCTGCAAAACCTGCCTCAAATGCTCGGCGTGCTCCTCCTCTGTCTGAGAGTAAACCAGAATGTCATCAATGAAGACAATGACAAACTGATTTAGGAAATCTCTGAACACCTTGTTCATCAAGTCCATAAACACTGCTGGAGCGTTGGTCAAGCCGAAAGGCATAACCCGAAACTCATAAGAACCATACCTCGACAAGAACGCGGTCTTCGAGACATCCTCCTCCCTGATACGCAACTGATGGTATCCCGACCTCAAGTCAATCTTCGAGAAGAAAGAAACTCCCCTCAACTGGTCGAATAAGTCATCGATTCGAGGCAACGGATACTTATTCCGTATCGTGACCTTATTCAACTCTCGGTAGTCCACACACAACCTCAGTGAACCGTCCCTCTTCTTCACAAACAAAACCGGAGCGCCCCAAGGTGAGGTACTCCTGCGAATAAAGCCTTGTCCCAACAACTGCTCTATCTGATCCCGTAGCTCTCTCATCTCAGCTGGAGCCATACGGTACGGTGCGCGTGCTATAGGTCTCGTACCCGGTAGCAAATCAATAACGAAATCTATCTCCCGACTGGGCGGTAAGCCTGGTATCTCCTGAAACACATCTGAATACTCCCTGACAATCGGGATCGAATCTAAAGGAATCACAACCTCCTTAGAGGTATCCTCCTCAATGTAATACAGATGAGCGGTCGATCCTCCCTCTGGGCGAGGCATCGCCACTATAAACATCTCTTGCCCCGGAATGGCAAAAACAATGCTCCCGCTGAAGCAATCAATCATGGCCCTATATGCTACGAGCCAATCCATACCGATGATCACATCATAAACATGCATGTCTAACACTAACATGTCTGCAGGCAATACCAAACCACCGATCTCTACCCCCAATCCCCGGCATATAAAGAAAATAAGTGACCCACTACCTAATGGTGAGTCGACACACGTCACTGTGCTCTCTGCCGTAGCTAACAATCCTAAAGCTTTCGCGAAGTGTGTAGCTATAAAACAGTGTGTAGCACCCGTATCAAATAACACCCGACCCATAGTGCCATGGATAGGAAACGTACCCTCGATCGCGGGCGGTGCCTGTGGAACTGCAACCTGGTGAACGTTGTAGACACGTCCATACTGTAGCTGCCCCTGCTGAGCTGGGACTGCTGGAATGGGTGGCAAAGCTGCCATCTGTGGTGGTGCAGGAAGAGCGGCGGGAAACATAGGTCTCTGTGGCTCCTGGCGAGCACCCTGCTGCTGCTGCGGTGGGGCTCTGCCCCTATCAGGACAATCCTGCTTCTTATGGCCAGTCTTGCCACAAGTAAAGCACTTCCCTGGAAAGTTCCCTCCCCTCTGCCCCTGCTGTCCTCGGCCCTGGTGGCCGTTACCATTCCTCCCTTGGCCCTGCTGGCCCTGATGAAACTGCTGCCCATTCTGTCCCTGTTGGCCCTGATGGTCGTTTGGACCCTGATGGCCCTGACGGAAACCTCCCTGTCCCTGCCTGTAGTTCCCTGACCGGAACCTCTTATTATCCCCCTGCTGGGTACCCTGCTCATTCTGTCTCTGCCCCTGACCCGATTGTGCCCCGCTGGCACTATGTCCTCCAGTCCTGCCCTGATGGCTAGACTCCCCCGACCGCTTGCCTGCGGCCATATGAAAACGGTGGTCCTGGCAGTGCAATAATGCAGCGTTAGCCACATCAGAATACGTGGCCAACGATAGGTTCCCTAGCAGATGCTGACGGATCCTCCAATTCAACCCATCAGTGAACTTCTCTATCTTCTTTTTCTCAGTTGGAATCTCATCTGGAACGATATTCAACAGGTTAGTGAACTCGGCCTCAGACTCGGCCACTGTCTTGCCCTCCTGCTTCAAACTCATCAGCTTCCTCCTCATCTCTGTATGAACTGCGGACGGAAAGTACTTGCGGTCGAACCGCACCCAGAACTCCTGAATCGTGAGAGTATCCCTCTCCTCCGCGGTGGTAATAGACTCCCACCACTGTAGTGCAGATCCCACTAGCTTGAAAGTAGCTAGCACCTATTTCTGAACATCAGTGCACTCATGCATCCTCAAATGCCTCTGTATGTCCTTCCTCCATTGGCTCGAGACTACTACATCTGAGCTTCCTGCAAACTCTGGCGGATGCGCTTTCTGAAAAGCGTCACGTACACGTTCCCAAGAAGACGGGAATGGATTAACCTGTACTGGCGCGGCAACTGGCGCCTGAGGCGGTGCCTGCTGAATCACGGCAATCGCGGCATTTACCGCCTGAGCTACTATAGCAGCAACCTCAGCGGCGTTCATCATACCCTGAACTGGAGCGGGCTGTGGTTCGGGCGTAGCATCCCTGGGAACTCGTCGTGCACGTCGTGGAGGCATCTGAAATAAGAACAAAGTTTATAAGTTCGCAGTTTATAAACTTAAAATAGTTGAAGAACGAAGCATACACAAAAAGAGTACAACATTCCTAAAATATAGGGCTCTATATCAAGGAAACGTAGCAGAAACATAATAGTCGTACAGATCCTAAAGGACACTAGAACCTGATGCTCTGATACCACCTGTGACACCCCGACTAATTAAATACCGGGTAGCTACTCCTTTATAAAATTAATTCAAAATGCCAAGTTGGCTCAGTTAATAGCATCACTGTCGAAAACATTTTATTATTTCTAACCACCTATTATTTAAAAAGCAAGTTGCCAAATTTTAATTTAAGTCTGATTAACATGCAACAAGTGTAAAATGAAGAAATATATAACACCATTCACCCTGCTGAAATAAAATGAATAACCATCACAATAGAGTAAATAAAGTCTAGAGGAAAACTCCTCACTACAATCCCATAACTGAAATAAATAAACTGAAACAAATACATGCTAAAGTCTGAAATCTGAAATGTAAAAGATGTCTCTAAAGGAATGGGCAACATGCCCTACAACTGATAGATAGTGACTCTGAAATCCAAAGAGATAGAAGCGTCTACATGCAAATCCCTGTAGCTTCCACAAGCAGCTACAGCTCGTCACCTGAATGAGTACCTATGCTTGGTGTCCTTGTGGCTGGGCACCTAAAATGGTTTTACAAAGAAAAAAAAGATTTGAAAAGCAAACGGGTCAGAGCCCGAATGTGGAGTTATATTTTAAAAACCTGCAAGTGCTTTAAAAACATTTAAAACATTAAATGCAAAGTACATGTTAGGACGTGCACTCACATGATATTCTCACCTCTCGTCTAATTGTGCACTCCTAACGCAAGTACCCATCTATATCGACCCATACTACTAGCTAACTGACAACATAACTAGCTAGACTGCCAAAGGTTCTACCCATATTACACGGTTCCATTTAACATAATAACGCTCGTAATTAAATAGAGGTTTAACGTAAACTCCGTTACTAAATATGCCATATATATAATTATCAGTTAACTCCTTATATATCTCGAAACAATACTGTAATACAGTTACAACATTAACATGAGGATTCCCATTAATTTAATGTATATTATTCATATCATGAATATACAATACAAGCACCCCGCAATCTAAGCTGTAGTGCACACATACTCTGCTATCCATCCCGGTACATCACGTAAATAAGGATCACACATTCCGAATCTCTCAGGAATAGTTCAGATAACACAAATCACAAATAGTGGAGGCGAACACAGTCACCATCACGTGGGTCACGCACATACCTACGCTCCCACGGTCAGCGGACTTATTAATATCACAATAAGTCTTTCTATGACCTATGTTCATCAAGGTACTAGTCTATATCCCCCCCGTAGGCACACAAGGATTAGAGGGTCCTAAGCGAACGCAAACCTCCCGTGATAGCAAGTATGGTAGGTATGTCATACACACAATCCATATACCAATACTAAGCAAACACACATCTTAGTAATACCATATTTTAATCGTGGTACTTTTCTCATTCTCGTACTAACTCGTAATTATCACTATATATTCTATACCGGTTTATAATCATACGTGTCATAATTACTTCTCACGTCGTAGTGGACACTCACGTCTCGACCCAAACCGTCCATGTAATACCACTCTCGTATGTGAATTTCTCCTCATAAATACCCAAATGTCCCAATCCTATCATTACTACATCTACGGAATGATATCTATATCCTCAAATCAGTTTACGGAACTCCAAAAGTCAAAACAGTCCAAAATGGCCCAAACTGTCAACTCATTAGAAGTCTCGTTCGAACGAGACTTCGAACGAGTTTGGACTGTCGGGTCGTTAGAAGTCTCGTTCGAACGAGGCTGTTCGAACGAGATCCCAGTTCGTTCGAACGAACTGACCCTTCTAACGATATCTCGTTCGAACGAGATATCGAACGAAAATCCCTACTCGTTAATAACGACTGGTCAACTCGTTAGAAGCTCATTCGAACGAGTTCGTTCGAACGACCTGGGGGCTGCTTCTAACGAGCTACCAGTTTCGGCCCAGATTTTTCCCCAATTCGTTTTTCACCATTTTTAACACTTTAATCCTTCTCCAAAGTTCATCCCAATAATGTTTTAGGGTCTCTAATTCATCCTAAACATATTTACATCATCTCCTAACATGTTTTCAAGGATTAAATCATCATACCATCAACTATATTTACAAATCTCTACACTTTTCCCAATTTCTCTAGAACATGAACCCTAGGTTTATATCATCATCAAATCCCAGAATTTATTTCGTTTTAATTCCTTCAAATAACAATTAATATAAGGGAAATCATCTACCTATCATACTACAAGCAATCCTCTTCATAATCTCCAAGTTCTAAACTTCAAACTACATGGGTTTTCATTATCTTTCAAGAACAGTTGTAATTTATCAATTTTCTAACATGGAGGAAACATTCTACGAATTTAAATATGATTAAAACACTTGCCTTGGTTTGATTTCTGATTTGATGTTGATTTGATGAAGAATTTCTGCAGAATTCCTCTCTCTCTCTCCTTCTCCAAGCTTTCTTCTCCAAAAAGGCTATGGTGGCTAGGGTTTGCTTTGGGGAAACTTATGAAAACCTAATTTAATAAACCTCCGTAGCTTGTTGGGTTAATAAGGGTTGGTTGGGTCAATTCCTTATCAGATTACAACTCTCAATTTTCGTCACTTTTACTTCCTCAAAATATAAAATTACCAAAATACCCTTTATAGTGCCGGTATGGCCTAAAAATACCCCGGGACCCAAACTATACCCCCGGCTAGTGTTTTCTGACTATCTAGACCCTTCCGGACGCGTTGGCGCACTCAAAATGACCATACGGGTTATAGATTTTAAATTCACTTTTATTAACAAAATATTATACCGTGGCGCGGCGGTCCCACGCGTCTCAACAAAATTTCTAAAATGCCGTATATAAATCCCACGACAAATTTTATAATACCAAATACATATATAATCGTATATGCACACAATCAAATACCAATTCGCATCTCATTAGTATTTTTATCCCGGATTAATTTCCAATTAATACGCATTTAATTAATTAATCCTCAAAATAAATATAGTCAAAAGTACGGGGTATTACAGGACCTTGATGAAATAATGATATGGCAGTAGGTCTATAATTGAGTGTTGGAATTTAATTTTATGAGAGAGTTAAAGTGGAGATTCATAGGCTTGATTGTGACGAACTCTAATTCGAGATAATTAGAATATAATTATGGAAAAGCGTGAGCGAACTTAAATTCGTTAGGTCAGTGCCTTAACAAGGGTAACTACTGAATTGATATAACAAGGGTTAACTAGGACCCTTAGAGTTGTGTGAATACTCTAATTAATACGAAAGTGAAATAAATTCGTAAAGCAAACAAGTACGGAGAATATTAGAGAGAAATATATTACGTACAAGTATGAATAATTGGGTTGTGTAAATACCTACTGTTTTATAGGATTACTTGGGTTGTGAATGCCTATTGTGTGTTTTCTATTGACAGGATTGGTAAGTTCGATGAGATAATCGGAACTATACTCGATGAGATATTCCGAGCCAGGTTCGAGGGGACATTTCGAACCATGTTCGAGGAGACATTTTGAGCAAGGTTCGAGGATACATTCCGAACATTACTTGAGGAGACATTCCGAGCAAGGTTCGAGGAGACATTGCGAACATTACTCGATGAGAAATTCCGAGCAAGGTTCGAGGAGACATTCCGAATCATTTCTCCTTAATGTGTGAAATAAGACCGATACTAGGATATGATGTACTAGGTATATGTGTGTGTGTGAAAGAGAAACTGTCTGAATAACCTACTTATGTGAGGTATGAGTAAGATTAGGTGGGGTATACCTAATTATTGTTTTCAATATATACTCAGGCATAATAGTAATGATAACTATTAATGCATAACTAAAATTGTATAAACTACATATGGGTAAGAGTGGCTAGAACATAAGTGGACAGCTAGAATATATATAAAATATACTTGAGTGTGATTAGTAGAGAAGTTAGGTAGTATTTACCTAAAATTTGATTAAGTATGAGAACTTGATTTTAAAGTATTAAACTGATCATTGAGAGAGTAAATTAATTTAGAGTCGGAACATAGACTCAGGAAATATTAAGTTCGGGCTAAGTGAGCGAGTCCGAGTATAATGGTTGGGCGACACCAAGTATTAGATTAATTGATGTGTTGATTAATTAAATTAGAGTCGGACTATAGACTCGGGAAAGTATTAAATTAATTAATGTGTAATTAATGAAATTAGAGTCGGACCATAGACTCGGGAAAGTATTAAATTAATTAATGTGTAATTAATTAAATTAGTGTCGGACTGTAGACTCGGGAAGGTAATAAATTAATTAATGTGTAAATTAATTAAACTAGAGTCGAATCATAGACTTGGGCAATTATTATATAAATTAATGTGTAAAGTATTTATATTAGAGTTGGGCTATAGACTCGGGAAAACTATCATATTAATTAATGTGTGAATTAAATAAATTAGAGTTGGACCACAGACTCGAGACAATGATAATTTAATAAGTCAGAAAATTTATTTAGTTGAGTCAGGCCAGAGACTCAGGAAATTTCAGGCTAGTGTTATGGGTTGTGAGTACACGGTGAAGCCGGGGTTTATTTTATATATATATATATGTGTGTGTGTGTGTGTGTGTGTGTGTGTGTGTGTGTGTTTGTGTATTATGTGTGCTATTAAATATCAGTGATTAGATATTTATTTAATTATACTCTAGTGCTATCAAGGGAGGCTGCGCGATGTGGGTGAATCCCCTAGCTTGAGGAGTAGGGTGAGGGGCTTATCTCACTTTCAGGAAGGAATATGACCGCCTCCACTTCGTTTATGTTTTGGGCCAAGTTGGTGAGCGATCCCAACCTGGGTAACTAGGTTATGTGAGAACACCTAGTGAGATGACACTTTAAAGGGAATCATCTGTTGAGGGTATACTCGGAAGGATGGACATACATATGATATATGTGTGGATGTTTTAGTAAGGTACGTATATAATGGTATTAAATATTATATGCGGTTAATAATACAGTGTGTGATGTACTTACTTTATATAATTTGTGTCACAGTTATATGCTATTATTTAAGAAGGAATTAATTGAGTTAATTGGTGAAATAACTTATAATTCTTGAATAATTATACTCGGGTTAGAGTAGTATGTCAAGGGGAGGTGATAGGCAGGCTTTCCCCGCGGCGTGAGAGTCACCAACGCGCCGGTCGTTTTATGTTCGGCTCACCTGAACTATACAAAAACTTAAGCTACGACTACACTCAACTGGTGAGTACAACGGTAAGTTGGGTATCGAAAATCCATAGAGACGAGTTGCCATAATTCAAGTGATTTAATACTCCAAAATAAAAGTGTAAAAGATGATTACAAACTAAAATAAAAGATGCATAAAGGGAAATGATTAACTAGGCAAGGTATTGAAACCAAATTATGAAAGCGAGTAAAACTATAGGTTGCGTCGAATATCCCTCACCCGAGTTAATTAGTATAAAATGGTTACATGGGTCGACGAGTTATTACAAGTGCGTCTCGTTTTGACAGTGAATTAAATCAAGGGTTGTTACGCCCTAAATCATCATAAAAGTCTAATAAGATTTTGCATCAACAAATATCCCGAAAATTGCGCATGAAAGGTCGTAAGCACGGGACATACATGATATGCCCCGTCAAATCTACTAGGCGCAATAACTAGGACAACGCACCCGAAATAGACCTGTAAACTCCATCACCAAAGCAAAGCAACGCGTCAACTCGAGCTAGTTCAATTCAAGCACAACCTAATTTAAATTACCTAGAAAGCATGTTAAAAATGCGATAATGGAAAGCGATAAATAAATGCGATAAATCTATACTAGAAAGCGTGTAAATCAAAGCATGTAAATAAAGCAAGAAAACCTAAATTAGAAAGGTTGTAAATTAACTAGAAAGCAAGAAATGAAGAAATACAAACTATATTAACGGTAGGGGAGATGAATAGTCAACTTACAATCCAAATGGGGTGTCAAACCAAAGAGAAATGAAGAAGAACCAAGCAAAAACCCCAAAACCCTAAGCTAAACTAACCTAAAATCGTGTATATATTACTCTATCTTCTTATTACAACAAAATTTGTATTTATAGTAAGTTAGAATAAAAGAAAAGAAGAAAGAAAATAAAAGAAAATATCTGCTGAAAAACAGGGGATCGATCGATCGACCCCTTTGGTCGATCGATCGATCAAGGCCAAAAATCGACAATTCAGAAAGGTCGATCGATCGACCATAAGTGTCGATCGATCGATCAAGCAGGTCAGAATGCAGCAGCAACACACTGCATCTTTTCTTCTCCTATTTTGCTTTCCTTGTTTTTCCTCCGCTGAAATCGCCGTAACTTATTCTTTATGAATCAGAATCGCGCACCGTTCACGGCCACGCGAAGCTAGCAAGGAGGGCTACAACTTTCGTGAGATGTCAGGCTAGGTACCCAAGCTGTGAAAAGACTAAAATGCCATTGAACGTGCGATTGCGTACGTAACTTCACCGGAATGCGTCCGAACTCCATACTTAGTACCTAAACACCTACAAAAAACCAATTATACCTCATATAGCATGTTATCAATATAAATCGAGGTTGTCTGGTTAACGGTCTTAAATATAGAGATTAAGGCACCCGAGGGGGCTAAAATGCGTAGGTTCGGAGGATAAAATACGCGACATTTGCGTATTATCACACCCCTTAACTTACACATTACTAGTCCCTAGCAATGAAATAGGATGAAACAAGAACTACAAGCAAACCAAAAGCAGGAGAGAGTACAAAAGTGTGGTATAAAAGCATAAGGCCACTTTCGCGGGCGATTCGATTACATTTAGCGTATGCAATAAGCCGTTAAACCCCTAGGTCACCCTAGTGGACGAGTGTCGTCTCGTGAGGGTTTTTAGAGATGGTACCCACAAACATCACATGGTTTCCTCAAAATATGCCCAACCCAACATGCGACAAGCCCAACAATGGCGAAAAGGATTTCATACGCATTATTAGCAAAGTGAATGAATTCAAACAGAAGTCCAAATCATTAACATTATAGAATGAACCTCATTGAATTGAAACCTTAAAATGTGGGAGGAGAGTGAGAACATGCGAAGTGTGATTTGGCAAAAACTTAAATAAACCGGATAATCATTAAAGCAAGCATACATTCAATCCTCAAGGGCATTACACTCATCAAACGAATTCACTCGAAATAGGGAGGTAACACACGGAACATGCGGGCATAAAGAGTAAATGTAAATGGAAACTAGGCCGCACACATGTCACAAATGAAGAACGCTATATATAAACTGAAAAATGTAATCTCATTGAAAGGATACCACGCATTAAAGGAGGCGAAATGCATTTTCACAGATTATCAAAACTATTTAAACCTTTGAATTACATCAAACTAAGATCTCATAGGACTTGTATAGGGTTATAATGTAGGCTAGGCTAGAGTACGGAACGAGGGAATGTATGTACGAATTCAAAGTGTTCGGAATGAAAACTAGGGATAATAGGACGATGCGGGCAATATCAAAATTGGAAAACAAGTTCCAAAAGGCATTGAATATATCATCGGGGAGAGTAATCAAAGCTTATTGAACTATATACAACATATACAAACTTCTCTTTCTTTTTCTTTTCTTCTTTTTCTCATTTTCTCTTTTGTTTTCTTTTGCTTTTTGCTTTCTCTTTTTCTTCACTTTTTTCACTATTTTCTTTTCTATACTTATCAAACTCTCATATGCCTAAATTGCAACCGGCATTATAACAACATCATTCAATCCCAAGTAACATTCCAAACAAAGGTATGAAAAGTGTATGTATGGGCTAAAACTCCACTTTAGAGTTAGTTATGGGAATGGGGTTATGAAACGAAAGGCTAATATTTAGGTTCAAAGGGGTTAACGAGGGTAAACATATAAGGGTGAGGTCAAGTCTAATATGGGTGATATATCAAAGAGGGCCTATGATAATTTCACAAAGTTTACGCAATTCTCGAATTAAAACAATATATGAAAATCATGCTCAAGTAACACATTTCAAGTATGAACTCAATTAATGAACGGTCAAACGAAAGAATAGTGAGATTACCAACGAATTCAACGTTTTCAATGAGAAAAGAATAGTGTATACACTCACAAATGACGAAAGGTACAAAGCTTACTCGGCGTAAGTATATACAATGCAACAAAAGATTACTGAGTTATAAAAATCTTAAACCAAATCAATATAACAATAAAAGTGCATGTGCTCATGGGATTAAAGTTTAATTCAGGAAGTCATTCATAATATCAATAAGTGAGACTAAAGTCTAATAACTTCTAAAATCGAGAACATGCATCATTGGGTTGTCTATTGGATCGGGAAATTATTGAAATTTATCATCGGAAACAAAAGAAAAATGCCCAAAAAAGGAGAAAAAATAAAGAAAATCGTTTTGAATTTTTTGAAATTTTCTAAGAAAAGCATCCTAAGTAACTAACATGTGAGCAAAAACATGGACTAAATAAATAAATGGATAGAATATCCCACACCCCCTAACTTAAAACTTGACATTGCAATCAATGTTAATTAAGAACCAAGTTAAAGAGAGGAAAAGAGCGATATTACCCAAACGTGGAGCGATCCCCATAAGAACAAGTCCAAAGAATCTACAAAACGAGTTAGTACCGAGCATAGAAAAACAAATAACAAAAAGTTAACTAATTACACTAGACTAAATTAAAAAGGAAAGAAAAAATAAAAAGCTAACTATATACAACCTACTATTTAGACTTCACATTAACTATACACTAGAAGTCTAAATAGCTGAGGGTCCACCATAAGAACGATTTGACTTTGGAGGATAACCGGTGTACCCTCACATACAAGCATGCCTTCCGAAAAATATGAATTCCGTTTTAACAACGGAAGGCATGTGTATGGCGGAAGAAATGAACCATCGCCAATTAAAAGTTTTGGAGGGACGATGGGGGATTTGGATTGCACGGGTGACAAAAACAAGTGGGGACCGAGAAAAGCTGAATATCCTCCCAAGGATTTTGAAGTTGGAATGGGAGGCGGTGCACACAAAGGCAAAGATGCAATCATGGAGGGCGACTCGAGCAAGTACTCCTCATCGGCGATAGGGTTTAAAATATTAAAGTTCGAAACCGAATCATCGGGTACTTGTTCCGGTGGGGTAATAGAGAATGAAAATGGGGATGAAAGAAATTCAAACTCATGAGATGAATCATCATCGTATGAAGTTGGAATTTCAAAGGAAATAATATCATTTTCAATGAAATGTTCTTCTTTAGGAGCCAAAGAAGAAATCATTTCATTGCAAATAGATATTACGTCATTATCATCCTCACTTTCAATATCTATTACGCAATGGGCAAAGTCTAGAATGGCTTGTTCCAAAGTAGGCACAAGTACCTCATTTGGTTCAAAACATTCGTCGACCTCGAAAGTCTCGAAAGCAAAATCGTCGTCAGACTCAAATAATAAATCCAACTCATGTTCCCACGAACGATTGTCTTCCCGATAATGATTTTCAATTTTCTCATTTTCATACATACGCAAACCCTCACCGAAAGTCATATGTCGAGGTGCAGATGTATGAAAATGGGAACTTTGAAAGTTGTCATCGGACTTAAATGAAAGCTCATTATTATAGGAATTTTGAAAACTATTGCAATTCGTTTCAAAATTCCTATTATAAGGAGGTAAAGGCCCAAAATCATTGTCATCATCATCAAAATTCAAATAACCTAAGTTTTGACTTTCGTTATACTCTCCCAAAGTCATATTTGAATTTGTTTTACTTTGGGATGCTAAGTATTCACCGAAGGTCATAGGCCTAGAATTTTGAGAATTATAACAAGGATTACTGAAAGAATTGGAATAAGACATGCTTACCCCAAAAATGGCTCAAGGGGCGAATTCCACAAATAGGTGCGCGCAGGAAATTCGAACGTTTCTAAGTGCTCAAATGTGGAAGTCCTGCAAAAAGTTAGCAAATATTACAAATAGAAAGAAAATACTATGAAATACTAAATCAAATAAAGTCTAAAACAAACTCAACCCTGGCAACGACGCCATTTGATAGGCAGGGTTTCGCCGCGGAGCGAGAGTCACCTACGAGCCGGTCGTTTTATGTTCGGCTCACCTGAACTATATATAAACCTAAACTACGACTACAATCAACTCGTGAGTACATCGGTAAGTCGGGTATTGAAAATCTACAGAGACGAGTTGCTAGAATTCAAGTGATTTAATACTCCAAAATAAAAGTGTAAAAGATGATTACAAACTAAAAGAAAAGATGCATAAAGGGAAATGATTAACTAGGCAAGGTATTGAAACTAGATTATGAAAGCGAGTAAAACTATAGGTTGCGTCGAATATCCCTCACCTGAGTTAATTAATATTAAATGGTTACATGGGTCGACGAGTTATTACAAGTGCGTCTCGTTTTGACAGTTAATTAGATCAAGGGTTGTTACGCTCTAAATCATCATAAAAGCCTAATAAGATTTTGGCGTCAACAAATATCCCGAAAATTGCGCACGAAAGGTCGTAAGCACGGGACATACATGATATGCCCCATCAAATCTCCTAGGTGCAATAACTAGGACAACACACCCGAAATCGACCCGTAAACTCCATCACCAAAGCAAAGCAACGCGTCAACTCGAGTGAGTTCAATTCAAGCACAACCTAATTTAAATTACCTAGAAAGCATGTTAAAAACGCGGTAAGTGGAAAGAGATAAATAAACGCGATAAATCTATACTAGAAAGCGTGTAAATCAAAGCATGTAAATAAAGCGAGAAAACCTAAATTAGAAAGCTTGTAAATTAACTAGAAATCAAGAAATGAAGAAATACAAACTATATTAAAGGTAGGGGAGATGAATAGTTAACTTACAATCCAAATGGGGTGTCAAACCAAAGAGAAATGAAGAAGAACCAAGCAAAACCCCCAAAACCCTAAGCTAAACTAACCTAAAATCGTGTATATACTGCTCTATCTTCTTATTACAACAAAATTTGTATTTATAGTAAGTTAGAATAAAAGAAAAGAAGAAAGAAAATAAAAGAAAATATCTGCTAAAAAACAGGGGATCGATCGATCGACCCCTTTGGTCGATCGATCGATCAAGGCTAAAAATAGACAATTCAGAAAGGTCGATCGATCGACCATAAGTTTCGATCGATCGATCAAGCAGGTCAGAATGCAGAAGCAGCAGCACACTGCATCTTTTCTTCTCCTCTTTTGCTTTTCTTGTTTTTCCTCCGTTGAAATTGCCGTAACTTCTTCGTTATGAATCGGAATCGCACACCGTTCGTGGACACAGGAAGCTAGAGAGGAGGGCTACAACTTTCGTGAGATATCAGGCAAGGTACCCAAGCTGTGAAAAGACTAAAATGCCCTTGAACGTACGATTGCATACGGAACTTCACCGGAATGCGTCCGAACTCCATACTTAGTACCTAAACACCTACAAAATCCCAATTATACCTCATATAGCATGTTATCAATATAAACCGAGGTTGTTTGGTTAACGGGCTTAAATATAGATATTAAGGCACCCGAGGGGGCTAAAATGCGTAGGTTCAGAGGATGAAATACGCGATATTTGCATATTATCAGGAGGTTATGCCAGGACTAGTTGGATGGGGTAGCACAACTAGGTGGGGGTTAAGAGAACTGTCAGGTGTGCATGATCGACGAGAGGTGAAGAAACTTTGGAGAGTGAGCGTGATCCTAGCATGTGTAATCAGTAACTGATATTTATTGTGATAAATTACTTGCTAAATATTTTCAAAATGTGTTGTGTACTAACACTTGCTATACAACATTTTAAAGACCTTTTAGGTGTCCAGCCACAGGGACGCCAAGTGTGACTTCATTCTAGGGATTTCGGAGCTGCAACATAGGTGGGTGTTGCAGGACATTGACTAGACGCTTCTTTTACCCTTTCGGATCTAGTGTAGGATCTCAGTTTTCAGCACTCTCATTTTGGGACATGTTGTCCACTCGTTACATTTGCAGTTATTCTATTGTGTTGGATTTTGAGTTGGTTTTATTTCATCCATAGTTTTCGGAAAGACTTTATTTTATTCAGTTATTTATAGTGGTTGGTGTTAGTACTGCTTAATTTATATTGTTCTGCTTCAGTTGTATCTGTTTAATAAAGATAAAATTTGGCACTAGCTTAATTTCACTTAGGTGGTAAGTATTAAAAAGGTTTTCGATAGTGATGCTAAGAATGAACCATTTAAGAAACCTGTTTTAAATTAAATTAAGGCTTGATCACCCAAAGTTTAATTAGGCGGGGTGTCACAGTGTGGGGGACTATTTAAGGATCCCAACCACCTCTGAGTCTTATTACAAACCAAAGAGTCTTCTTACCCATCATTTGTCATTTATTACGAAGCTTTAATATTTGACAGAGATCATTGAGGGTGGTGGGGGCATTTTGCTGCCTAACAAGGTGTATCTAGGGTGCTTATTTTCTCTCTCCCTCTAAGAAAAGTTTCTTATAAGTTCATTACTACCTTCTAATTTATACACGAGAGATTTGTGAGTTCAAACTGAGTCTATCTTCATTGAGTCGTGTATGTATGTCATGTGGTTAATCAATAATGTTGTTATTTAACTTATCATTACCATCCCCAAAAGGGGTTATGCCTCCATCCAATCTAATGTAACTTTTTACACATACCTAGTGGATTTGTTAGGCCAGGGCCATCCAAGGTTTTTCCCGTTATGGGTTTTCCTCGTACATCGCCGCAAACAAGACTGTTTATTTTTATCTTGCAAAAATTACCTTAGATGCATGCTAGGATAATTAAGATAAAATTTGGTTTACATCTCACACTTGTTTAATTTGTTGCTAAAATATATTTGGGTAATTTTAATTTAATTCAAGTTGGGACATTTAATTGGACTAAATATATGCTTAAGTTTGTTTGGCATAAATTTCACTGGAATTGGAATTAAAGTTTTGTTTAAGTACAATTCCAAATAATTGTTTATGTTAATTTAATTTTAATTTTGAAAGAAATTAAAATTCGACTTATTTTAAAAGAAGTTTAAAATTTGGATTTTACCTTTTCTTGTTAAACCATTATCCTATGTTTTTAATCAGGAAGGAAATCCCCCGCCCCCTTCTACTTTGTCAACCAACCGTTAGTTCAAACGTCCAACATGTTCCATATTAACGCAGTCGGGAACAATAATGAACATGTAATGTGGGAATATATAGAGAAGACAAGGACAAACATATCTTGTTTAAATTCAAACGTTCCAAACGTGCATGCTATGAATTAGGAAAGACGTAGTAATGGCTGAATATATAAAGCCTCTTATAGTGTGGGATGGAACCAGTCTTACCAGTTCTGTAAGTATTTATAATTCTTTTAAAGTAATAGAATAATACCCTCACCCTTTTACCCTGTAGACATAGGTCGAGCCCGATTGAACCATATACATATAGTGCTTCATTCTCTTCTAATATATTTCGCTAGATTTAGAATAAAAATTATAAAATCATTGTGTTGTGTGTGTGGATGCCATATTTTCACCTCAATAATAAGGAAAAGAATGGAATTATTCATGCACTCGATGGTGTTTAAGGTGGATTACTCATTGTCAATAGGGGAGAGTTCAATGTTCATTAAATAACTTCTTATTAGGGAATGAATAGAGGTATCTACTTAATTAAAATATTCTCAAGTTGAATGAGATATTAGGATGTATCGAGGTTTTTTTACCCCTAGGTGGGGTTTTTTCCTCGTACATTTGTCTTGTGGAATATTTTGTGTTTTATATTGATTTTGACCTTGATAACACATAAAACACTTAAATCTAGCTTGGATCTATGAGGATCTATTAAAATTAGAAGTAGAATTTGCATTTAGTTATTTTTTAGATAATTAACATATATCACCTAATTGAAGTGTTAATTTAAATGTAAAACACTAATTAACCTTTTGTATTACTTAATTGTATTTAACACTTGTTCAGTTGTATATCTAAAGGTTTTACCATCTTATCTCATTGTATGTTTAACCATGATTCCTAAAATTGAGAAAAAATTGTAAAATATGGCATTTTCTTAAAAAAAAATATATTCACCCCCTCGAGGTTTATTTAAGTGTAAACACTTGCACACCTTTAATTGACATTAAGGAGATTTCTTTTTAGATAGAATTCATATGCATGATTATATCGTGCTCATTTCTATTTCTAGTTTGTGTTTGCTCTTAGATCTATTTATTAGGGTTTAGATCTTGTTCGGGGAGATGGATAATTTGAGAGATGTAGATTATACCAATTGACCACCTCATTTTTATGGAACCAATTATGGACATTAGAAAGTGAAGATGAGAGATCATTAAAAGTCGAGACGTGAGAGAGTGTTGATGAGCATTGAAGATGGTTAGTCTTTCCCTACGATTGAGATAGGAGTATTTAAATCGGAGAAGCGAATGGAAAAATGGTCTGAAGTCGAATTGTTTACATTCAATTATAATTAGATTTGTTTGAATTCATTATTTACCTCCATTAGCGCACAAGAGAACAATCAGATACTTAATTGTGAGATGATGAAAGAAACATTGGGAATTATGAAAATCACACATTAGGTCACTTCAAGTGTGAACATAGCCAAGTTGAAAAAAATTGCCAAAACTTTCGAAGTGATGCAAACAAGGGAGGAATATACTTTCAATGAGTATTGTACTCGATTAAGTTGTTAATTATTTATATAATCTCGGGGATAAATTCTAAAGAACAAAGTTGTTAGAAAGTTATTAAGGACCTTAATTAGTTATTTTAAGATGAAGGTTCCTATCTTGAATGAAACTAAATATGCCAACACTTGCAGACTAAAAGAACTTATAGTAAAACTAAATATACGAGCATGATACATATCCAAGCATAAAACCTAAGCACTACATAGCTTTCATTCCCAAGTCGAGTGAGAAGGAAAATGTGAAAAAGACAAAAATGGGCCTTCTGAAAGTATTCGTGAGGATGTTGTTTTATTTATAAACCAGTTTAACATGATATTTAAAAATAATAAGAAAATGTTTAAAAATGAGAAGAACGTTGAACACATTCCTCTAAAAACAACTTCAAAGGTGGTTATGAGAAGAGTTCACCTAAGAGAGGAAAGTTGAAAGAAGAGGATAAATGTTAAGGATCTGGAGTAGGTCCCCATATGAATGCATTCCCTATGAATTTGAGAAATCTAGAGAAGTTAAAGCACGTTGATATAAAAAATAAAGTTTAAAAAGATAGCTTGAGTGAATCCATAACAAATCGAATGAAAGTTACACTAGTGAAGACAGTAAAAGTGAGATATCCTTCGTGGTTAAGTTAGAAGGTAAAAGATAAATAATTTATGAAGATATTGATTCTCTTAATGTGATTTTAAAAGAGGAAAGATATAAAGAGTCTAACCATATATCTCATATTGATTTCTCATCTTGTGCTAGTATTGGTCGACACACATCTTCCTACATCGTCCTAGGATAATGATGATGTAGAGGATAACATTCAGGAAAAGTTTAATTAACTTTATAAATAATATCATAAGATCAAAAGATTTAGCATAAAGATTTTAACAAAGATAAAAACCATTCAAAGTGAATAACAATATGTTTTAAAAAGTTTGAGTGTGTTAATTTCCTTACTAATCACTTTTTACCAATGCCTTACGCATTCCTTGATCTCAAACCTAGCTTAATTGATACTCTAGCGGATTTGAAATTTACAACCCGGGTTTATTGGAAGAAATTATAACTTTATTAAGGGGTATCACAATATAAGATATTCCCCAGGTGAGGATTCCTCTAGAATATGATCTCAGACATATCCACACAATGATGGAATAAGTTACGGAGATTTAAACCTAATAAAATTTATCACACTTATAACAACCACGACAATAATTATATCCACATTCCAATCATCATAGTCTTCGAAATTAAGTATCTATGAACCCTTTGCAAACATTGAGATATTGTGAAAGTCTAATCTAGTCAGTACCTAGACTTGAATCTCACCCTTTCCCAGTCAACACATTCCGGAAGTATCAGTACGATCCTCTTTAGAATATTAGAGAATTTTCAAATCATTAACATATCTTCCCACGATAAAGATAAATTACTAAGATCATACTCGCATATTTACTGATGGGATATCAACTCCCCATCTAGGATGTTAAATGAATTGAACTAAAATTGAAATTCCAATCTTCCGTGATCAGGCCAAACCTAATTCACTAGAATTCCTACAAAGTTTAATATATATATATATATATATACACACACACTAGAGGATACCCGTGCCTGAAGGCACGTCGAAAACTTCCTAAGTACGTAATCGCGAAACGAAAAAAATTTCAAATGTACATAATCGCAAAACGGCGAAATATCGTTCTCCAACAAAACATCTAGATATTGTTCCCTAATATATATAAGTGCATAACTGTTACACGTAACTTAACTATTTTACACCATACATCTAATTGTGTGGTACTTAATAAAACTGTTAAGTTATATTATTAAGTGTTACAAGATTACATGGCATGGAAAACATTAATTTATTACAATTGTTACTATATATAGGGAAAACTAACTAATGATTGACATTGGTGTGATGAAGTTGTCAATAAATGAATTTCCCAACTCATCAACATTCATATATAGATGTTCCTTGTGCCTGAAGGCACAGTTCAAATTTCACACAAAATATAGCACATTCAAGTAAGAACATGAAATTGATCCAAATTGGCATGATATGTCGGGTTCATGTCAAGTTTTTTTAAACGAATCCATGTCATGTCATGTTCGTGTCAAAATTATAAGTTGTTTTATCATGTCCTCTTTTGTTTTATTCAGGTTATCATGTTTAATTATCTTTAATTTAATGTGAAAATTATGAAATTGTGTTATTCGTGTCGTATTGTGTTCTATTTGAATCATGCTCGTGTTATATAAAAAACATAAATTCATGCCAATTGATGTTTAGGGTTGAATTTCAAAATGACACAACATGACAAAAAAAATTTAGACACTAACACGACACGACTTAGTATGTTTTTCATCTGACACGAACAAAAACCATATAAAATGACATAACATGACAAACTCAAATTTCTTATAATTTTATTCTCAACTGACCATATATAGACACGATAACACAACTTTAAACGCGACTTATTATCTTGATATGAATTCGACATGACTATGTAAAAAAGACATAACACAAATACAACATAAACATGACATATTTTATTAAATGAAATAATTTTCATCCAAATGTACTTGAATAATACGAATGAGACTATTTTCATCCAAAATAATATCACTAACCCTTTACTTGTTTCCTCATTTTAGAATACAATATATTCTATTTAGAAGAAAGGTTTCCATTGCCTTCTGAATTAATCACAGGGTGACAACAAAATAAAACGTCACTACGTTGATCAAGCATCATAATCTGAATTGCAGCATAATCTTCATTTTTGCCATCAACAAAGGAACATATCAAGCCAAAAAATATCATTAGTAATATAGTATAAGATACGCCCATTGTTTAGCGCCCTACAATACCTTAAAGTTCGTGATCAAATGCAAGATTTTCCCAATAGGCATTTAATTGAATAGTAAACAAATATTATTAGTAATATTGTGTTCATTTGATTCTTAAATACAACCAAGAAAAAACCGTCCTAACTGTAGTTATACATTTGTTAGAGCTTACAAAAAATAAATGAAGATCTTACAAATGGTCCAGGAAAGTCCCCGATGAGTGGCCATTCTGGACGTTTTCAGAATGGGGAGCTAGCCAACGCCAACCCTTTTTCCGACAGAGGATCAGCTAAGAGCTCGACCCAGGCCTCTTCGTCTTTCCGAGAGATTCAAGAAGAAGGAAAATGGAAGCGATTAAAGCCTTGCTTGCAATAGGAGATCCTGATTTTATAAAAGAATCATACGAAGCCAACCGAATTCTATAATTTCAATAAATTATATCGGGAAATCAAAATTAATAAAAATTCACATTAAACACTGTTGTTGGCACCTGTTATGGGTACTTATGGTAGCAGCCATGGATAGAAGCAGCTTGGGGTTGAGATTTTGGTACTTGTGGTTATGTGTATGTTGGTACCTTTTCGACATAACCAGGGTTATATTGTTGTCCTTGGACTTTTACAACTTGTGGATAACCTTGCAATTTGTTTTGTGCACTTTGAGAGGCACTCATCACTAATGGGAAAGATGAAAGAACCCCGCCAGACTTAGCGAGCTTTGTTTTATCTGAAACTAATTGATCATATTATTACCGCTTATTGATAAACTGTTTATCATCCAAAGAGATCAAGGAAGTATAGAAATATGTAGGAAGTCCAGAAATATGTACACGTGGATGGTCATTTTCAAGCGGTTGATCGAGGATCTCCCGAGATTTAAGGTAAAAAACTCCATTCTCCAACTGGATTAATCCTGTTATAAACAACATCCACATCAACAAGATATCCACCATAAACTAACTATAATACCAACATTAAGCATTGAAAAGACAAATATATACATATTAAAAAGTAATATTTCTCTAGAGAGAGCAAGATATGTTTCTCTAGAGAGAGCAACATATGTTTATGAAGCAAAAATATTCAAATGGTGAGGCTAGACTTGAAAACAACCATCAACATATCAATTCATCATGTCAACCATCAACATGTTTATAGCATATCAACCATCAGCATATAAAGTTAGCATATAAACCATCAACATGTTCGCACATCATGAACAAATTGCCAGAAAAGTCACAATAAAGATACCAAGTCAACATATCAATTAATAATTATAATTTTCATGAGGAATAAAATAATGAAAAATGACCATTCAACATATCAATTGAAGGCAACATCGACTATCCTCCCAAAACCATGTCGTATCCCGAATCGAGTTGTATCCCGTATTACGTGTCGATTCTGTGCTTCCTAGTATGGGAGCTATTTTAACGTACTCGATCCCTAACAATGAGCTTTAAGATTGACCTCCACTTTTAGCAACCAAGTCAGGTCTTGTGTCGTGGATTAAAGCCCCCTGCATCAAAACCATGTAAATTATAAATTCTTGATTTCTCCAATAGTTTGATCAATAATTACCTGTAAGTTTAAGCTTCGTCTTTCCATCTTCTACATCATTCAAAGTTGATGATCCAAGCTTCTATAGCCTTTAAAGCTATTAATTCATCTTCTTGACTAAATTTTGACTAAAGAAGTATCAAAATAGGATAGCACCTAATTGAAAATAATAAAAACAAAAAGGTCAAAATGGCATACTAACTAATAAGAAACAACTTAAACTCCTATTTTGAAATCAACATTCAACTATAGTTATAATTAAAGAGAAATAACAAAAAATCCATTACGGATGAGTTCAATACAGAAAATAGTGAAGTGAAGTATGAAACGAATATAAATGAGATCAAATTAGACCATCTTTTAAGGAAAAGTCAATAATAATCGCAAATTTCGAAATAGTCAGATTGAACCAACCTCATTTCAGCTGTCACGGAGCATGTTCACAGTTATTGCAAGTTCAGTAAACATAAAAGATATTGTGAGTAAATATGTTCATAACCCTCAATTCCATGAAAATACCAACCAGAAGCGGAGGAATGGTTAGCAATGACACACAAGTGGACCACCAAGACAAAAGACTAAGAAGAAAAGCTACACTGATTTTGGACAAATAGTCGGAGTAAGTGTCATAACCATATCTCATTATCAGTTAAGTCATAAGTAGTAATGGTATCTGGACCACAAAGGTGCAACAACAAAAAGGGTGACCAAAATGCATTGAGCTCACCATCTCTAGGATTTTTTCCTTTTTTATTGAAGAGAACACCAAAGGAAACAATTGCCACCCAATCCGCCATTAAATATGCAAACCAAAGACATATTTGAATTCGTATCTTCGCGATATATTTTCGTCGGTTTCCGTTGATGATTAAAAATATTTGTAGAGACAAAATTAAAAGAACCATCACTCTCAGATCCCATTCATTCCATATTTTCCTCCATGGTTCCAGAAAACCACAACAAACCTCCGCTTTTATACAAAGATCCAACCACCCGCAACTGCCAAAAAAAACAAAGAATAATAAAGTTCAATACACATATTACTAGAAAATAGTTCAATAAGTATTAGCTTTTTAGTAAAGCAGTTAGATGTTTTAGTGTTTACTTACCATCTGAATTGCAAGATTTAATAACAGAAAATGATCAAGATTCAATAAAAAAAAACTTACATAACAAACCTCACCAAAATTGTCATTATATAGAAATGTGTATTTATTTAAACAAAAATGTGAATTGAATAACATCTAATAATAGCTCATTGATTAATTTTAACAAACAAAATGAAAGTGTCCCAAATGTAATGATAACCTTATTAAGAAAACACAAACCACACTATACATCCATTTTAAATTCAAAATAAGGTAAGTCCAATTACAATAAAGAAGAAAGTTATCAACATGGTACCTGTGAGTATAAAAACAGTGATATAATCTCAAACGAAGGATATAATGTCATTCTATAAAAAATTGCCAACATAAAAAATAAAACCCAACAGATAAAAGGAAAAAAACATAACATATATTTCACTGACCTAAAGATTAATAGAAAGAATTTCAATCACAATTTTTTGTAATAAAACATAACACACCATCAAGAATATATATAAAAATCATCAATACGGAGGAAGGAATAGTTTGATTCCAATGAGAGGTCCACAAAATCAGTACCTACACTTACATAGTCAAAACGTGTGAAGATTTTAAGAAGTAACAGAGTTTAAATGGTGCAAAAAATAGAAACCAATCAAAAATGAAAACCAAGAAATTTACAGAAATAAATAGATCTTTTTACCTGTTTCGTGCCTCATGGAAAGAGGGTTTTGGCGATGGAAGTGGGTTTCAGAGAGAGAATGGACTGGATAGTCATAGTGAGATATGGGGTGTGTTTGGGTGTGGTTACCAAAGTAGGTGAGATGTGATGCAAAATATTTGGGCGGGATATTAATTTGAGGGAAGTGATCGTGGCCTTTTATTTTCATAAATGAACCCTGGCCTTTATTGTTCTCATACATTTTTTGGATTCAAAAACCATCCTATCTTATATTATGGATATAATAAAAATATAACTATTCTCTCATGTATGATTCTTATTTCAAAATGAACATGACATACCTTTATTAAGAAAATAAATGTTATACATGGTTTTAACAATAAAATCCCAATAATATCCCACGTAGTCTTAAAGCCACGCGCCAATGCAACTAACTCCCAGCCTATCTACTTATAAATCTATAGTACTAGTCATAAATTTATTAACCAGATGTTATCATATGCATCCTTGGTCACAAATTTATCACCTTCCTTATTCTATCTCTCGAACTAAGTTACGGGTTCCCCTGAACTATCAATTGTTCTTTTAAAAACAAAATTTAGTGTAACAGCCTATTACACTCAAGAAACCTCACCCAAGACAGTTAAGAAGTTGTCGAGACATATAGTTTATTTATTTTCCTTTGAAGTGGAAATAACTTTGTCCATCATGGTGGGGTCATGAATGCATGATTTTTTAATTCTCCTCCAACTTATAACTCCACCGCATTGTGTAAATACACATCATGAGTAGAAAACTTAGAATCCTTATCTTATTTAAATTTCAAGTCTTTGTACCTCAATGGTATAAGAGTGTCCCTTGAGTAAACCTACACATCATCTCTAGTCATTTTCGTGTACTTGAGAATTATCGTTACTACAATCTTATGCTCCTCGCTTGGGTTGGACTAAAATTAGTTGATCATGTAAGTGAAAAAGAAAATATATGGTCTTATACTCAACATATCATTCATGAGGCTACCCACTCGGTGAAGGAAAATGTATATTCTTCATTATTTCTATCAGATAAAAAATTTCAAGACACTGATCCTTAGATATAGTGATTACATGCCTAAAACGAAAAAAAAACTTTCATACAATCCTGCACGCTAAACTTATGATCACACCATCGATATAAGTGTCTTAGGATAATCCCAAAATCCTATATATAATCTAGAAAAATATTGATCCAAAGGATTTGAATGAGTTTTCATATGCTACTCATATCAAGTTACTTGGACAACCACACGCTCTTGTTAAACAATACACCCACCTCGTTCCTGATTAGGACAATACTACCCACGTAATATATTATAAATAGCTCCACATTTGTGTCATAATTCTTATAAAAAAAATACTAATCGAACTTTGATGTTAGATTAATCAAAATCAAAAAAATTGATTATTTGATCAAACCGAATGTTCCGATACCTTGATGTTAGATTAAGTGAACAAATGGACTTCTTGATCTGACACACTTTGCTTCCCTAACTTTTTACTATGAATACCTTGGGTTGCATCATATATATGAACTTATTATGGCATTCATTGAAGAATGAAATCCCGGAGTTAAGAAAATCTCGCTAGACTTTAGCACGGCTATCAATGATAAGGTTTTCTTATAGTCATTCCCTTTATTTCTAATTAAATACTTTCACAGTAAGACTTTCCTTGAAGGTTTTGAACTTCCCATCTACCTATATTTTAACATTTTATAGGTCCACTTGCACTCGATGGGATTTATCCCGTTAGCAAGTCTATAAGTTCTTAAAATATGATTCGAATATATCAAATCCTTATTGGTATTCATAGTCTTAACCCAAACAAAAAAAATCATTATCTTGGAATTCCTTTTTGTAGTTCCTATGACCTAGTTGGGTATTCCTTGGGATCTCATTCATACATTCAAATAAAAACACTAACCTATTAGGATATATCTTGATGCTCCCACTACAACGTGGCATGACTTGTGATTCAATGTAAGTGAACCTCGTTACATCATTATCAGTAATCCTCGGAATACTATTAGGTAATGTAATATTGATATCAAGTTGTATTTATTCATGTCTGAGTAATATAATAACACTGATAATTTGACGTTCCTTTTTAATCTATTATAAGTCTAGAAGACTCATAGGCTCGTTGTTCATTACATAATCCTCTATCAAGAACCGTGCACTGGTACAATCAAGGGTATCCTTGTTCTCGGGAATATGACTTAAACTACCTTAGTACCTTTGGGATAACTAATAAGAATACATATTTATGTCCTTGATTCCAACTTCCTTGGCTCATTTTTCAACGCTAGTGTCAAGCACCCCCAGATCTGAACATGTCCTAGAATAAGCTTCCACGCACTCCATAGTTCCATGGGAATTGAAAATATCGATTTAGATGAAAAATTATGACAAGAATTTAATGATGTTGAATAACTAACCATGGATGTTATCATATCTAAAATTGTCTTATTCCTCCTTTTTGTTATGCCATTCCATAGTGTAATGTCCAATGCATATAACTGCGACATAATTACCACCTTTGATAAATGAATCCTAAACTTTGCCAAGTGGTATATACCCCCATGATCGTATCATAGGGTTTGGATTAGTTTACCTCACCTATGAAACATCTTAGTTTTATACACTTTGATGTAATCAAAGGCTTTAGACTTGTGGTGTATATTGTAATTATCCATATTTGAGTAATTTTCGACTAAATTAATGAAGCTCTTGTAATAACCTCACTATCTGATAGTCATAGCACCATACAAATCAAAATGAAACATATCCCAAATATTTGTCGCTAAATCTTTTGATCATGAAGGTCTACTTCTCTACCTCCTTACTAGGATTGATAAACTGGAAATGCTTCCATTCTAATGAATAATTTTTTTTATTTTAATACAGTCTTAGAATTCCTTTTAGAATAAAATAACCCAAGTGTAAGTATCGAATTTATGTTTGGTTCAACTAATTAGGAGAGTTTACCTTTAATGATTTTTCCATTAATGTTATTCATTTAACTGTTTAGAATTATTATTGATACAAACCTTATACTATGTATAAATTATTTTGAAATGTAGCAGAATAGAACAAAAGTAATCTAATATGTGTTTAAAACCAATTTAGAAACTGAAAATAACTTTTATTTTAAAATCGGGTACATAAAATAAAATTTTCAACATTATCCTTTTGTCTCCACCAAAATCTAAAAAACTACCATACTTCTAATACCTTTTTGCTTATACTCATTTTCCATTGTTAGGAACATATCTCTTTTAAGTAGTCCTTTGATTACCTAGAACTTCTGTAAATACTTGTAAACTTAATTTGTAGATCCTAAATATACGCATTAAGTTTCTATAGACTAGACCACAAATTATACTTCTACTTTTATTGATTAAAACCATTACCTTTTCCTTACAACGTAAGGAAAATCAACAACAATGCTATCAATGTTCTAACTACTTGAAGTGAAAATACCTACCCTTTCATATTTTTTTCTACGTCCTGGGAAATGTGAAGTTTCTTAACCCTATACGATTTCACTTGAGACTGAGCCTTGTCCTATTACCTCCCTTTTAGGAAAGAAGTTAAGTGTTTCTCAAACACTAAGACCATAACTTAGTTTTTGATGATGCTCAAAGTTGGATTAAAAAATGGATCCGGGTTATCCCATCTAATTCTTATCCAAACAATCCCTTGTTCACCCAATGATAAAAATCATTTTAGGAACATGATTTACTTAAGCGTCATCAACCAACATTGGTGTTTACAAATTCCCATTATTCATTCTTTAAAATGAAACATATATAAATAAAACATTCCCTTTAGGATACTGTGATACCCCAGTCAATTCCCACCATTCGGGAGGAAAAACGAAGTTCCCAACAATTTTAAAATATTTATGGGAATCATTTCTTAATTAAGTTTATTATTTGTAGTTATAACAATGTTTAGTTACATTTTTAGTCCTTCAAATATATTCCAATTCAAAACAGTGAGTGAAAGTTGAATCCAATTTCAAAACTTAAAATCATCATCGAAAAAATAATTTATAATTAAATACATAAGAATTATATTTTTTTATTAACTTTTAATTTAGAATCCCTCTACTGCTAATTGAAAGTCATCCCATGGAGCATCATAGTTCCCTTGTGAAATAAGATTTCTCATTGGGAGATTAAATCACCTCGCCCTGAACTACGCGGACTTTTCATCTATTAGTTATGCTATCCTGGCATTTCAAGAACATTTTGTTAAACATAATTAAATTGTCTCTATATTTTGGTCCCACAATTAATGGCACATACTCCGTTAGGGGATATCATTAATTGTTTTTGAGTGTGTACCATCGATTCATTCCTCGAAATTGAATTAATTCATGTAAAATTTCCTTTTTAGGCTCCAAACTAACTCATATTCAAATTTTAGGAACTATCACTTTATAGTTTTAAGATCACCGAATGCCATAATTAATTTCCTACGTTGGGGAGGAAAGATAAATCTCGAGGAATTAATCACATGTCATTCTTAAAACACTAATGGACACCGTGGGGTTTATGTTTAAATCCCTCTTCAACTTAATATTTTGAACTTGAGGGTAAGTTTGAAAAATATTTATTTAATTCAAAACATCCAAATTAAATCACCGGTAATTTTTCAATTGCTTTTGAAAATTAAATTATAAATTTTTTTATTTTAATATTTAAATAAACATTATTAATATAAACAAAATTTGGAGACCATAATTTAAACTATAAATTCAATTAATTACCTGATTAAATTCTATTTTAGAAAAAGAATAAAATAAATTTTGACTCTTCAAAAACATTATGATTTAGGTCAGTTACATAAATAAATCTATGTTGTCCTTAAAAAAGTAATTCCTATTTAAATTAATAACCAAGTCACAAAGTTAGGCAATATTAACTATGAGATAGTAGATATGTAATAAAATCGAAACACAAAAAATTATAAATCGATAAGGACAAAAGTCCCCACCCATCATGGCTAAGAGGTTTTCCTTGTGTAGAGTCCTTTTGGGTCAAACACCTTTTGAAGAAGAGTTTGTCATGAAATTGTCCCTCAAATAGGTTGAAGAAAAAACCATGTCAATAACCTCTTGCCTATGCTGGAAAACTACGTTTATGCATCAAAATACCTCACCCACACTAAACTACATTCCTGTATGGCCCACGGTTGTGCCTTTGGGTTCCACGGTTGCGGCCAGAATGAATCGCAATCGTGCCCTGCTCTATTTTTCCTTTTGCCTCTTTTTTCAAAACTGTCATTTTGACTTTTAAGTATCTTTGAAAACTCTAATAACGTACCTCAAATATTGATCATAATGTCCCAAAATCAATTGATCTTCAACCAAAATTAAACCCAAATACAAATAAAGGATTACAGAAGTAAAGAATATTACATCCCCTCATAAACTCCTCCATTACATAATTTTTTGCAACAATTAGAATCAACTTAATTATGACATCCAATTCAAATTGAGGAAAAGTAACTATCGATAAATCATTGTAACATTTATTCACATAATGTAAAAATAATGTGATCATGATGGAGGGGATAATAACATCCTACAGAAACCATGTTAGTGCAAAACATATGCATTCATGTATATATTTTTTATTATGTAACCTAGGGTTTCAATGGATGAAAACATGGAACTTTTCAAATCACAGTCAATATATAAATGGGGCTTTGATACAAATTGTCGGGGATTGACATAATAAAAAAAACATTTCATTCCCTAATAACTTTAATTGATCACGATTCAAAAATTATGAATAAAGTTCTAGATTTAAAGAATGAATTTAGTGTTCGAATCAAGATACGTTTGCAGATCTTCTTAGAGATCTAGATGAGGGGAAATACTTAATAAAGAGAATGATTTGATGGATTTTCTTCCTCCTTCAAATCATTTCTAGAATACCATGAATGGCTTAAATCTTCTAGTACATGATCCCCCTAAAATAGGCATTGTGTAAGGGAACTCCAAGATTTGGGGGGTGTAATAACCCGTACTTTTAAAGATATTTAAATTACACTGTGGATGTAATTTGGTAATTTGAGGAATTACCGTGAATAGTAATTCTGGAATTTATGACGTGATTTGGTAATTTGAGAAATTACCATGAATAGTAATTCTGGGATTTATGAGTAAAATTAAATAAATTTAAAATTATAAATTGAATAGTAAATATTACTTTTCGAGTGTCGGATTAATATTTACATGGATTATAGTTTCTTACGAGACTAAGTATATGAGTGGATTATTTATATTACATGTCGCAGTTGGGTAAAGTGACAAAGGAAAATATTTTAATTGGAAAATACGCGTATTGGAATGTGTCGAGTTTAATTGTGAATTTTAGTTAACTGACTCGGATGGATATTTTGAGTGCGTGGTTGGGTTCGAAATGGCCGAGATAGTCAAAATAGATTATCCGGGGTAGTGTTTAGGTCCCGGGGATTTTTGGACTAGTAGAGACTCACAATTGAGTACACGAGTCATTTTACAATTGGGTATACATGCCCTAAGAGAGAGAAAGAGAAGAGAGAAGGAAGGGTATAAGGAAGAAGAGAAGAGAGGAAGGAAAAAAGGGGGATTTCCAGGTCTCGACTTAGGGTCGTCGAATTTTATCCACGAGGCAAGTGTTTAACTTACTTTATGATTTAGTGTGCTTATTTCTCATATCATAGTTGGTGTAAAACAATAAAGATTTTTGGGTTCGATTTTCTTGGATCAAACGGGTTTTCTGAAGGTTAAAACGGATAAAACTCAGTTAATACCCAATTTGAGAAATTAAGAAGTTATTGAAATTAGTTGTTGATTATTGGTTCTAGGATGATTAGAACCATTTTATGTGTGTATATATTGTTGGTTGAGGTTGGATGATGATGGTAGAGAAGATAAAATGCTTGTTGGTGCATTAACGGAGATTTATAATTTGGAGAAGATAGTGAATAGTAACGCAGCAGCTTGGGAGGTCGATGATCAAAACATGAAAGTTCTAGATCTTTTGGATACGATTGCATGGGCGCTGACCGCATATTTTTTTGATTTGTTTTGAATTAGTTATGATTTTCCTAAGCAAGCAGTTTCGAGGTTGAAATCGTTAGCTCGAAAATCAAACCGAAAATTGAAAAAATAAAGGCTAGAATTGTTTGGAGACAAATATTAGGGGTTCCTAAACAAAGTTTTTGGACTTCAAAATAACTTAAGGAAAATAAAAACCTTGGGTTTGTAGAAATAAATCCGAGCTATATTTTTAAATGATTGTTTAGGATGGATAACACTCGAGAAAAGTCTTTGTCAAATGTGTTTATATAGATATGCATAGAGAATAACTATGGGTCAGTACATTTGAGTAAATTCTAGAATGCAAGTAGGATGTAATTTAATATATGGAATAAAGAGGTTGAAGCTACTATCCGGTATGTCTTTATTGACAACGATTATTATAGGTGATGAGATACATACGGAATCAAGTTACGTAGTGTGCATGCTATTTAATTATTACGAATTGGTATATTCAGGATTATATATACAAATCCTTATGAAGTGATTAAGGAGTGATTTGAATATTAAATAAGAGAGTACGTATTGGGGTAGTATTTTAAGTGGGTGAATGTTTATATTATTACGAATGGGATCATTAGGTTATTGGCTATCGCTATAAGAGTTTGGAAATTATAGCCATAATATATTGAGAAGTGATATAGATTATATATACGATGTCATTAAAGTATATATAATATGAGACGAATAAATATATCAGTGCTATTGGTATTATCATCGTGCGGTGAGAAAAGCTAGGAAATAATATATTGAGGATTGGTTATTGTAATACCCCGTACTTTTGACTATATTTATTTTGAGGATTAATTAATTAAATGCGTATTAATTGGGAATTAATCCGGGATAAAAATACTAATGAGATGCGAATTGGTATTTGATTAGGTGCATATATGATTATATGTGTATTTGGTATTATAAAATTTGTCGTGAGATTTATATACGGCAATTTGGAAATTTTATTGAGACGCGTGGAATTAATCCGGGATAAAAATACTAATGAGATGCGAATTGGTATTTGATTAGGTGCATATATGATTATATGTGTATTTGGTATTATAAAATTTGTCGTGAGATTTATATACGGCAATTTGGAAATTTTATTGAGACGCGTGGGACCGCCGCGTCACGGTATAATATGTTGATAATAAAAGTGAATTTAAAATCTATAATCCGTATGGTCATTTTGAGTGCGCCAACGCGTCCGGAAGGATCGAGATAGTCAGAAAACACTAGCCGGGGGTATAGTTTGGGTCCCGGGGTATTTTTAGGCCATTCCGGCACCATAAAGGGTATTTTAGTAATTTGGTATTTTTGGGTAATTAAAAGTGACGAAAATTGAGAGTTGTAATCTGATAAGGAATTGACCCAACCAACCCTTATTAACCCAACAAGCTACGGAGGTTTATTAAATTAGGTTTTCATAAGTTCCCCAAAGCAAACCCTAGCCACCATAACCTTTTGGAGAAGAAAGCTTGGAGAAGGAGAGAGAGAGAGGAATTCTGCAGAAATTCTACACCGAATCCACACCAAATTCAGAGACAAACAAGGCAAGTGGTTTAACTATGTTTAATTTCAAAGGATGTTCTTTCCATGTTAGAAAATTGATGTTTTACAAATTGTTCTTGGAAGATAAATGAAAACCCATGTTAATTGGACTTAGGATTTGATTATTGAGGACCATTTGTACGTAGAATAGTATGGAGACGAAATTATATGGTGATTATACATGATTGGGTGAAACAAAAACGGATTTAATTTGATGAATTGAGGGTTTGAAAATTAGGGTTCTTGTTCATGAATAATTTGGGGGGAAAGTTTAATATTTGCAAATTTGATGGATGATTAGGATGAGTTAATCCATAAAAACGTGATAGGATGTGGTTATATTGTGTTTAGAATTGTTTAGATATCTTAAATCAATCATTGGGACGAACTTTGGAGAAGGATTAAAGTGTTAAAAATGGTGAAAAACGAATTGGGGAAAAATCTGGGCCGAAACTGGTAGCTCGTTAGAAGCAGCCCCCAGGTCGTTCGAACGAACTCGTTCGAACGAGCTTCTAACAAGTTGACCAGTCGTTATTAACGAGTAGGGATTTTCGTTCGATATCTCGTTCGAACGAGATATCGTTAGAAGGGTCAGTTCGTTCGAACGAACTGGGATCTCGTTCGAACAGCCTCGTTCGAACGAGACTTCTAACGACCTGACAGTCCAAACTCGTTCGAAGTCTCGTTCGAACGAGACTTCTAACGAGTTGACAGTTTGGGCCATTTTGGACTGTTTTGACTTTTGGAGTTCCGTAAACTGATTTGAGGATATAGATATCATTCCGTAGATGTAGTAATGATAGGATTGGGACATTTGGGTATTTATGAGGAGAAATTCACATACGAGAGTGGTATTACATGGACGGTTTGGGTCGAGACGTGAGTGTCCACTACGACGTGAGAAGTAATTATGACACGTATGATTATAAACCGGTATAGAATATATAGTGATAATTACGAGTTAGTACGAGAATGAGAAAAGTACCACGATTAAAATATGGTATTACTAAGATGTGTGTTTGCTTAGTATTGGTATATGGATTGTGTGTATGACATACCTACCATACTTGCTATCACGGGAGGTTTGCGTTCGCTTAGGACCCTCTAATCCTTGTGTTCCTACGGGGGGGATATAGACTGGTACCTTGATGAACATAGGTCATAGAAAGACTTATTGTGATATTAATAAGTCCGCTGACCGTGGGAGCGTAGGTATGTGCGTGACCCACGTGATGGTGACTGTGTTCGCCTCCACTATTTGTGATTTGTGTTATCTGAACTATTCCTGAGAGATTCGGAATGTGTGATCCTTATGTACGTGATGTACCGGGATGGATAGCAGAGTATGTGTGCACTACAGCTTAGATTGCGGGGTGCTTGTATTGTATATTCATGATATGAATAATATACATTAAATTAATGGGAATCCTCATGTTAATGTTGTAACTGTATTACAGTATTGTTTCGAGATATATAAGGAGTTAACTGATAATTATATATATGGCATATTTAGTAACGGAGTTTACGTTAAACCTCTATTTAATTACGAGCGTTATTATGTTAAATGGAACCGTGTAATATGGGTAGAACCTTTGGCAGTCTAGCTAGTTATGTTGTCAGTTAGCTAGTAGTATGGGTCGATATAGATGGGTACTTGCGTTAGGAGTGCACAATTAGACGAGAGGTGAGAATATCATGTGAGTGCACGTCCTAACATGTACTTTGCATTTAATGTTTTAAATTTTTTAAAGCACTTGCAGGTTTTTAAAATATAACTCCACATTCGGGCTCTAACCCGTTTGCTTTTCAAATCTCTTTTTCTTTGTAAAACCATTTTAGGTGCCCAGCCACAAGGACACCAAGCATAGGTACTCATTCAGGTGACGAGCTGTAGCTGCTTGTGGAAGCTACAGGGATTTGCATGTAGACACTTCTATCTCTTTGGATTCCAGAGTCACTATCTATCAGTTGTAGGGCATGTTGCCCATTTCTTTAGAGACATCTTTTACATTTCAGTTTTCAAACTTTAGCATGCATTTGTTTCAGTTTATTTATTCCAGTTATGGGATTGTAGTGAGGGGTTTCCTCCAGACTTTATTTACTCTATTGTGATGGTTATTCATTTTATTTCAGCATGGTGAATGGTGTTATATATTTCTTCATTTTACACTTGTTGCATGTTAATCAGACTTAAATTAAAATTTGGCAACTTGCTTTTTAAATACTAGGTGGTTAGAAATAATAAAATGTTTTCGACAGTGATGCTATTAACTGAGCCAACTTGGCATTTTGAATTAATTTTATAAAGGAGTAGCTACCCGATATTTAATTAGTCGGGGTGTCACAAGTGGTATCAGAGCATCAGGTTCTAGTGTCCTTTAGGATTTGTACGGCTATTATGTTTCCGCTACGTTTTCTTTGATATAGAGACCTATATTTTAGGACTGTTGTACTCTTTTTGTGTATGCTTCGTTCTTCAGCTATTTTAAGTTTATAAACTGCGAACTTATAAACTTTGTTCTTATTTTAGATGCCTCCACGACGTGCATGACGAGTTCCCAGGGATGCTACGCCCGAACCACAGCTCGCTCCAGTTCAGGGTATGATGAACACCGCTGAGGTTGCTGCTATAGTAGCTCAAGCGGTAAATGCCGCGATTGCCGTGATTCAGCAGGCACCGCCTCAGGCGCCGGTTGCCGCGCCAGTACAGGTTAATGCATTCCTGTCTGCTTGGGAACGTGTACGTGACGCTTTTCAGAAAGCGCATCCGCCAGAGTTTGCAGGAAGCTCAGATGTAGTAGTCTCGAGCCAATGGAGGAAGGACATACAGAGGCATTTGAGGATGCATGAGTGCACTGATGTTCAAAAATAGGTGCTAGCTACTTTCAAGCTATTGGGATCTGCACTACAGTGGTGGGAGTCTATTACCACCGCGGAGGAGAGGGATACTCTCACGATTCAGGAGTTCTGGGTGCGGTTCGACCGCAAGTATTTTCCGTTCGCAGTTCATACAGAGATGAGGAGGAAGCTGATGAGTTTAAAGCAGGAGGGCAAGACAGTGGCCGAGTATGAGGCCGAGTTCACTAACCTGTTGAATATCGTTCCAGACGAGATTCCAACAGAGAAGAAGAAGATAGAGAAGTTCACCGATGGGTTGAATTGGAGGATCCGTCAACATCTTCTAGGGAACCTATCGTTGGCCACGTATTCTGATGTGGTTAACGCTGCATTATTGCACTGCCAGGACCACCGTTTTCATATGGCCGAGGGCAAGCGGTCGGGGGAGTCTAGCCATCAGGGCAGGACTGGAGGACATAGTGCCGCGGGGCACAATCGGGTCAGGGGCAGAGACTGAATGAGCAGGGTACCCAGCAGGGGGATAATAAGAGGTTCCGGTCAGGGAACTACAGGCAGGGACAGGGAGGTTTCCGTCAGGGCCATCAGGGTCCAAACGGCCATCAGGGCCAACAGGGACAGAATGGGCAGCAGTTCCAGCAGGGCCAAGGGAGGAATGGTAACGGCCACCAGGGCCGAGGACAGCAGGGGCAGAGGGGAGGGAACTTTCCAGGGAAGTGCTTTACTTGTGGCAAGACTGGCCATAAGAAGCAGGATTGTCCTGATAGGGGCAGAGCCCCATAGCAGCAGCAGCAGGGTGCTCGCCAGGAGCCACAGAGACCTATGTTTCCCGCCGCTCTTCCTGCACCGCCACAGATGGCAGCTTTGCCACCCATTCCAGCAGTCCCAGTTCAGCAGGGGCAGCTACAGTATGGACGTGTCTACAACGTCCACCAGGCTGCAGTTCCACAGGCACCGCCCGCGATCGAGGGTACGTTTCCTATCCATGGCACTATGGGTCGGGTGTTATTTGATACGGGTGCTACACACTGTTTTATTGCTACACACTTCGCGAAAGCTTTAGGATTGTTAGCTACGGCAGAGAGCACAGTAACGTGTGTCGACTCACCATTAGGGAGTGGGTCACTTATTTTCTTTATATGCCGGGGAGTGGGGGTAGAGATTGGTGGTTTGGTATTGCCTGCAGACATGTTAGTGTTAGACATGCATGTTCACGATGTGATCATCGGTATGGATTGGCTCGTAGCATATAGGGCCGTGATTGATTGCTTCAGCGGGAGCATTGTTTTTGCCATTCCGGGGCAAGAGATGTTTATAGTGGCGATGCCTCGCCCAGAGGGAGGATCGACCGCTCATCTGTATTACATTGAGGAGGATACCTCTAAGGAGGTTGTGATTCCTTTAGATTAGATCCCGGTTGTCAGGGAGTATTCAGATGTGTTTCAGGAGATACCAGGCTTACCGCCCAGTCGGGAGATAGATTTCGTTATTGATTTGCTACCGGGTACGAGACCTATAGCACGCGCACCGTACCGTATGGCTCCAGCTGAGATGAGAGAGCTACGGGATCAGATAGAGCAGTTGTTGGGACAAGGCTTTATTCGCAGGAGTACCTCACCTTGGGGCGCTCCAGTTTTATTTGTGAAGAAGAGGGATGGTTCATTGAGATTGTGCGTGGACTACCGAGAGTTGAATAAGGTCACGATACGGAATAAGTATCCGTTGCCTCGAATCGATGACTTATTCGAACAGTTGAGAGGAGCTTCTTTCTTCTCGAAGATTGACTTGAGGTCGGGATACCATCAGTTGCGTATCAGGGAGGAGGATGTCTCGAAGACCGCGTTCTTGTCGAGATATGGTTCTTATGAGTTTCGGGTTATGCCTTTCGGCTTGACCAACGCTCCAGCAGTGTTTATGGACTTGATGAACAGGGTGTTCAGAGATTTCCTAGATTAGTTTGTCAATGTCTTCATTGATGACATTCTAGTTTACTCTCAGACAGAGGAGGAGCACGCCGAGCATTTGAGGCAGGTTTTGCAGACACTTCGTCAGAACGAGCTGTATGCAAAATACGAGAAGTGCGGGTTTTGGTTGAAGGAAGTCCAGTTCTTGGGTCACATTATTTCCGACCAGGGAATATCAGTTGATCCGGGGAAGGTGTCAGCGGTGAGGGAGTGGGGACAGCCCACGACACCAATGGAGATTCGTAGTTTCTTGGGTTTAGCTGGATACTACAGGAGGTTTATTCGGGGTTTCTCAGAGATAGCAGGTCCTTTGACATATCTTACTCGACAAGGTGTGCCGTTCATTTGGAGTGATGCCTGTCAGTTGGCATTCGATGAGTTGAAGGACAAATTGACCTCAGCACCTGTGTTAGCATTGCCGAGACCGGGAGTTGAGTATTTGGTTTACACCGATGCGTCTTTGCAAGGACTGGGAGGTGTATTGCATCAGGAGAGACAGGCCATAGCTTATGCTTCCCGTAATCTTAAGCCTCATGAGAAGAATTACCCCACGCATGATTTGGAGTTGGCAGCGGTAGTATTTGCCTTACGAATTTGGAGGCACTATCTTTTGGGGGAGAAGTTTCAACTATTCACGGACCACAAGTCACTACAGTATCTGTTCACGCAGAAGGAATTGAATATGCGGCAACGTAGGTGGCTTGAATTTGTGAAGGACTACCAGTTCGACATCCAGTACCACCCGGGTAAGGCTAACGTGGTAGCAGACGCGTTGAGCCACAGGCCAGCAGATGAGGTGGCAGAGGTGTGGAAAGCTAAGTGGAAGGAATTGGGACACCAGGATGCAGTGGCCCGATCTTTCATGTCTGTAATGACCGTTACACCGCAGATTATCACGAAGGTAGTACGGGCACAGGCTAATGACCCGTTCTGTCAGGAGCAGATAATTCGATTACTTGCAGAGGGAGATGAGTCCTATACCGTTAGCTCAGATGGGGGATTGCGCTTCAATGGGAGATTGGTAGTTCCGGAAGGGGAAGAATTGCGGCACGATGTTATGGCAGAGTCGCACGGCTCACGGTTCGCGGTACATCCCGGAGGGGACAAAATGTACCAAGACATGAGACGGCAATATTGGTGGAGCGGTATGAAGAGAGATATCGCCGAGTTTGTCTCGAAATGCGCCACTTGTCAGCTCGTAAAAGTGGATCATCAGAGACCGGCAGGATTGCTACAGCCGTTGGAGGTTCCGGTGTGGATGTGGGAGAGCATATCCATGGATTTTTTCACGGGGTTGCCTACGTCGCAGAGGGGTCACGACTCCGTTTGGGTAATTGTGGACAGGTTGTCCAAGGTCGCTCACTTTTTACCCGTAAGGACTGACTACACTACGGGACAGTATTCCGAGCTCTTCATTTCAGAGATTGTGAGACTTCACGGTGTGCCCCTAAATATCGTGTCTGGCAGAGACAAGATATTTGTTTCGAGGTTTTGGGAGAGTTTCCAGGAGGCCATGGGCATGGAATTGCGGTTGAGTACGGCTTATCATCCGCAGACTGATGGGCAGACAGAGCGCACCAATCAGATGTTGGATGACATGCTACGCATGTGCATTATTGACTTCGGGGGTGGATGGGAGCAGTACCTTCCACTGGTGGAGTTTGCTTACAACAACTCCTATCAGTTCACTATTGGAATGGCTCTGTTTGAGGCATTGTACGGTAGGCCTTGTCGTTCCCCAGCATGTTGGTTGGAGGTGGGGGACAACAAACTACTTGGGCCGGAAGTGATTCAGGATACTTCGGCAAGGATTGAGTTGATTCGGAGTCGCATTTGGGTAGCTCAAGACAGGCAGAAGAGTTATGCTGATGCGAAAAGGTTTTTCAGAGAGTTCCAAGTGGGGGACCAGGTTTTGCTCAGGGTATCTCCGATGAAGGGGATTATGCGATTCGGGAAGAAGGGGAAGTTGGCACCGAGGTATGTGGGGCCGTTTCCTATTATGGAGCGGATCAGACCCGTTGCGTATAAACTTGGACTACCAGAGCACTTGCATCGGATTCACGACGTGTTCCATATTTCCTCGCTGAGGAAATACCTTAGAGATGATTTGGCTCATTCTCACATTGCTGTGGAGGACATCGATCTCCAGCCGGATAGCTCCTACGAGGAGGGGCCAATTACTATTTTGGACCGAAGCGAGAGGAAACTGCGGTCAAAGATAGTCTCGTTAGTGCGTGTTCAGTGGCGACATCACAATGTTGAGGAGTCCACATGGGAGCGCAAGGATGAGATGCGCGAACGTTATCCAGAGCTATTTTTAGCAGGTACTTTCTAGCTTCGAATTTCGGGACGAAATTCAGTTATTAGGGGGGAAGTATGTAATACCCCGTACTTTTGACTATATTTATTTTGAGGATTAATTAATTAAATGCGTATTAATTGGGAATTAATCCGGGATAAAAATACTAATGAGATGCGAATTGGTATTTGATTAGGTGCATATATGATTATATGTGTATTTGGTATTATAAAATTTGTCGTGAGATTTATATACGGCAATTTGGAAATTTTATTGAGACGCGTGGAATTAATCCGGGATAAAAATACTAATGAGATGCGAATTGGTATTTGATTAGGTGCATATATGATTATATGTGTATTTGGTATTATAAAATTTGTCGTGAGATTTATATACGGCAATTTGGAAATTTTATTGAGACGCGTGGGACCGCCGCGTCACGGTATAATATGTTGATAGTAAAAGTGAATTTAAAATCTATAATCCGTATGGTCATTTTGAGTGCGCCAACGCGTCCGGAAGGATCGAGATAGTCAGAAAACACTAGCCGGGGGTATAGTTTGGGTCCCTGGGTATTTTTAGGCCATTCCGACACCATAAAGGGTATTTTAGTAATTTGGTATTTTTGGGTAATTAAAAGTGACGAAAATTGAGAGTTGTAATCTGATAAGGAATTGACCCAACCAACCCTTATTAACCCAACAAGCTACGGAGGTTTATTAAATTAGGTTTTCATAAGTTCCCCAAAGCAAACCCTAGCCACCATAACCTTTTGGAGAAGAAAGCTTGGAGAAGGAGAGAGAGAGAGGAATTCTGCAGAAATTCTACACCGAATCCACACCAAATTCAGAGACAAACAAGGCAAGTGGTTTAACTATGTTTAATTTCAAAGGATGTTCTTTCCATGTTAGAAAATTGATGTTTTACAAATTGTTCTTGGAAGATAAATGAAAACCCATGTTAATTGGACTTAGGATTTGATTATTGAGGACCATTTGTACGTAGAATAGTATGGAGACGAAATTATATGATGATTATACATGATTGGGTGAAACAAAAACGGATTTAATTTGATGAATTGAGGGTTTGAAAATTAGGGTTCTTGTTCATGAATAATTTGGGGGGAAAGTTTAATATTTGCAAATTTGATGGATGATTAGGATGAGTTAATCCATAAAAACGTGATAGGATGTGGTTATATTGTGTTTATAATTGTTTAGATATCTTAAATCAATCATTGGGACGCATTTTGGAGAAGATTTGAGGAGTAAAAATGGTGAAAAACGAATTGGGGAAAAATCTGGGCCGAAACTGGTACCTCGTTAGAAGCAGCCCCAGGTCGTTCGAACGAACTCGTTCGAACGAGCTTCTAACGAGTTGACCAGTCATTATTAACGAGTAGGGATTTTCGTTCAATATCTCGTTCGAACGAGATATCGTTAGAAGGGTCAGTTCGTTCGAACGAGACTTCTAACGACCTGACAGTCCAAACTCGTTCGAAGTCTCGTTCGAACGAGACTTCTAATGAGTTGACAGTTTTGGCCATTTTGGAATGTTTTGACTTTTGGAGTTCCGTAGACTGATTTGAGGATATTGATATCATTCCATAGATGTAGTAATGATAGGATTGGGACATTTGGGTATTTATGAGGAGAAATTCACATACGAGAGTGGTATTACATGGACGATTTGGGTCGAGACGTGAGTGTCCACTACGACGTGAGAAGTAATTATGACACGTATGATTATAAACCGGTATAGAATATATAGTGATAATTACGAGTTAGTACGAGAATGAGAAAAGTACTACGATTAAAATATGGTATTAATAAGATGTGTGTTTGCTTAGTATTGGTATATGGATTGTGTGTATGACATACCTACCATACTTGCTATCACGGGAGGTTTGCGTTCGCTTAGGACCCTCTAATCCTTGTGTGCCTACGGGGGGGATATAGACTGGTACCTTGATGAACATAGGTCATAGAAAGACTTATTGTGATATTAATAAGTCCGCTGACCGTGGGAGCGTAGGTATGTGTGTGACCCACGTGATGGTGACTGTGTTCGCCTCCACTATTTGTGATTTGTGTTATCTGAACTATTCCTGAGAGATTCGGAATGTGTGATCCTTAGGTACGTGATGTACCGGGATGGATAGCAGAGTATGTGTGCACTATAGCTTAGATTGCGGGGTGCTTGTATCGTATATTTATGATGTGAATAATATACATTAAATTAATGGGAATCCTCATGTTAATGTTGTAACTGTATTACGGTATTGTTTCGAGATATATAAGGAGTTAACTGATAATTATATATATGGCATATTTAGTAACGGAGTTTACGTTAAACCTCTATTTAATTACGAGCATTATTATGTTAAATGGAACCGTGTAATATGGGTAGAACCTTTGGCAGTCTAGCTAGTTATGTTGTCAGTTAGCTAGTAGTATGGGTCGATATAGATGGGTACTTGCGTTAGGAGTGCACAATTAGACGAGAGGTGAGAATATCATGTGAGTGCACGTCCTAACATGTACTTTGCATTTAATGTTTTAAATTTTTTAAAGCACTTGCAGGTTTTTAAAATATAACTCCACATTCGGGCTCTGACCCGTTTTCTTTTCAAATCTCTTTTTCTTTGTAAAACCATTTTAGGTGCCCAGCCACAAGGACACCAAGCATAGGTACTCATTCAGGTGACGAGCTGTAGCTGCTTGTGGAAGCTACAGGGATTTGCATGTAGACACTTCTATCTCTTTGGATTCCAGAGTCACCATCTATCAGTTGTAGGGCATGTTGCCCATTTCTTTAGAGGCATCTTTTACATTTCAGTTTTCAGACTTTAGCATGCATTTGTTTCAGTTTATTTATTCCAGTTATGGGATTGTAGTGAGGGGTTTCCTCCAGACTTTATTTACTCTATTGTGATGGTTATTCATTTTATTTCAGCATGGTGAATGGTGTTATATATTTCTTCATTTTACACTGGTTGCATGTTAATCAGACTTAAATTAAAATTTGGCAACTTGCTTTTTAAATACTAGGTGGTTAGAAATAATAAAATATTTTCGACAGTGATGCTATTAACTGAGCCAACTTGGCATTTTGAATTAATTTTATAAAGGAGTAGTTACCCGGTATTTAATTAGTCGGGGTGTCACAGTTATAATCGATAAATGTGTAGGATACTCGAGATATAAATATATTACGTATGGGATTTGTTATATGGGCTATGCGTATGCCCTCATATTATGATATATATGGGTTAAACAAATACCTATGGAGAATTATGTATGGGTGAGATGAATAACCGTTGTTATTATATATAAAGGTGAGATGAGTACCTATCGTTATCATATGGTTATGTGAATACCTCACTGATGTTATATTTATATAGGTGGAATGTGTACCTATATTATTGTTTATTATGTGTATGACATACCTACCATACTTGCTATCACGGGAGGTCGGTTTTCGAAAGAGGAAAATTTATTCTTGTGTGCCTTCGGGGGGATTTAGATTTGGTACCTCAAGAACATAGGACTGTGAATGGCTTATTTGTGAGTCAATAAGTTCGCTGACTATGGGAGCATAGGTATGTGCGTGACCCATGGGTATGTGAACTATGTTCGCCTCCAATATGTGTGAATTGTATTGATACGATTCCTGAGTGATTCAGAACGCGTGATCCTTGTGTACGTGATGTACTGGGATTTTATAGCAGTGTATGTGTGCATCGCAACTTAGCCTCAGGGTGCTATATATGTATATATGTACTGAGAATAACATATATGTATACTTGTGATGTTCCACCGTTTCTTAGTAGATGAGAATGACTAAGCTACTTAAATTATATCTCGGTGGATCGATTATTATACTTGTTGCGTATAGTACATTGTTTATTTATGAGATGAGATATCATATAACGTAACCTTGTATAAAGTGAAAAGTATGAATAAAGTGATATACTTCTTCCGGTAAATTTATATCCGGACTTATATGAATATGCATAATAGGTTCTAATGAGAACTAAATATATATATATACGGGGTTGTAATAAGATGTGGTATGTACTGAGGGCCTAATGGATCCCGACGATCAACATTGTCACGTAATAGTGTATTAGGGGGGTTCTTTGTTTGGATTTCGCTTTGCGAGACACCCCACGCACGAATGTAACGTGATGTTGGGAATCAGGAGAAGTTTAGTCCTTAGTACTCGGATTTATGAGTATTATTATAAGATGGGTAAATACATTAGTAAAGCAGGGTAGCTTAACTAGGTTGTTTAAAAGGTATGCAATACTGGTGTACTATTAGAATAGGGGTGAGGTGTATCTCATGTGAGAGCCATACCTGTTTAAATATGAGAAATACCATATTTTAAAATATGGATTTTTAGCACTTGATAAAACATTTTCAAAAATCGGGCTCTAACTTGTTTCTCTATTTTCCCCTCTCTTGTTATATATATATATATATATATATATATATAGGTGTCCAAACAAATGGGCGCCTGGATGATGATTCCTTCGAGTCAGACATTTCCTGCAGCAGCTATGGATGCAAGAAGGTTTATTATAGATGCTTCTATCGTTGAGATCTAGATAGGAGGTATTGTGGAGACATTCGAGATGATGGCCCAACTTTACTCATTTATTCTTTTACCGCATTTTTGTGTGGCATTCGGTTTGGTTGTATTATTTTGTACCGATTGTTGGGTCACTTTACTTCATTTCAGTTATTGCATATAAACTGTTGTAATTGTTTTATTTGAATGGTTTGGTTTAAAAGATTAATTAATTAAAATTTTGATGCCAGCCTAATAGGACATTAGTAATTAAATTGATTTTCGACAGTGATGTTGAGAATGAACCATATGAGACTCCTGTTTTAATTTGATATAGGATTGATTGCCCGGTATTTTATTAGGCGGGTTGTCACAGGTGGTATCAAAGCATCAGGTTCTAGTGTCCTTAGGAATCTGTGCATATGTACTATGCTTTCAGCGTTACTTTTGATTTTATATAGAGATTTCATTCTCCTGTCATTATGTAGGATTATCGCAAAATCTTTTGCGCGCTCGTTCGGGATTCATGTGCTGATCGATGAAGGGCGACCATGGAAGACGATTGTGAGGGCAGTAGAAGGCAGGGCTTAGTTAGAGCTGTAAGTTGATGTTGGGAATAAGGACTACGGTAGAGGTCACTTTCCTTGTGGCATTATCATGTTTTTCTGCAACGACTACTAAAGTATAGTAGTTATAATTATCAAGTACTGCTATTGTAGAGAATGGTGCTAAACTTGATTACCCAGTGAAGTTAAATTGGGAAAAAGTTTGATAGGTCTTGGATAAGGTCTGTACGTTGAAGTTGAGCTAGGCGAAAGTAGTGTAGCTTTATCCAAAGGAAGTAGAAGGCTCAGAAGATCTGGTTTAGAGTTGGGTATGGAAATACCCATATGTGAAAATTTGAGGAAATTTTTTTCACTCATAGGAGAAATGTTGAAATGGTGGGAACGATGGCCACCATATTTGGGGGAGCATGAAGTTTTGCTCATAAATGAATCTTACGGATGGTTTTAGCTATAAATTCCTTTGAATTAGTAGGAATAAAGAGAATGCAGTTTCTAGGTTATTCAAATAAATATCGGTTGGATACTGCCAGTGAATAAAGAGTGACATGGTTAAGTGAACTTAGTACCGAAGTAAGGGAGGTACAATGGAGACATAGGGTTCTTCAGTGGAACGATAGACTCACTAGTGATTGGATTTCTGTAGAGTGAGTTAAAACTATTTTAGGGCAAGGTGTGTACTATGCCATAAATTAAACTTGTGAGAATTGGTGATTTTTAAGAGTTCTTATGGGAAAAGGACCCTTGGGATTCGAATAAGAATTTCAGATGTAATTGGGATACGAGCTAGCTGTAATGAGCTTAATATTTATTTATATTACAAGTAAGTGAATACTTATGAAATTAAATCAAATTTTGTATTCGGGAAATATGGGCTAATGTAACGAGAGATATGCACGATTAACCGGATTATATTGTATATATACATATATACGGGCATATTGAGACGTATATATATGATATGTTCATAAATGTATATGTGTGTGACTGGTATATTTATATGAAGCATACCCCTCTAGTGCTATCATGGGAAGTAATGCGATTTGGGTGAGGCCCCTAACTTGAAGAGCAGGGAGCGTATAGTCCCCAGATCATAGTGTCCATTCTATATCATGTGATTTTTATCAGGAGTGAGACATGGTGGATATGTTTCGTTCTCATTTTCGGTAGGAACTATGATCGCTTCCAATACGTTATGATTTTTTTTTACCAAGTCGATGTGATAGTCCGACCACTGGTACCCAGGATGATATGTGAGTAATTCTCTGGAAGATGATACCATTGAGAGACTGCATCCACTGAGTTATAACTCTGAGGGATGGTTATTATACTTATATAGTGTATAATATATAAGTATGTATATACTTGATGTGTATAGTATATTGTATATATATTTATAGGAGGTGTGTAATATATACATACGGACAGAGTAAATAATGGAATGCGAGATAAAATTTGGATGAGCTCACCTTTACTGTATGTTTAGAGGGAAGTTCGATAAGTAGATGTTTCATTTCCATGATTTTGGTGCATGGGGACATTATAAGTATGATTTAAGGTATGCATCATTTATTGTTAAACTGTGGGATTAAGCTCAATGTTGTTTGTGCTAAGGACTTAGTGTTAGTTCAAGCGCTTATGGTATGGCTCCTTGACAGAATTAGGAGTTCTGGCCACACTTTTGTCGATAGGAGAGATGGGATTATCCTAGTGGCATATTTGAACTAGCGGACCTCCACGACCAACAAATTTAAGTAGCAGTGTATAGGAGGGGTTCCTTGTTTGGATTTGTCTTTCGAGGCTCTCCACCCATAAACCTTAACGACATCGGGAGATGAGAGATGTTATAAAATGCAGGGATGTTGGCCTTGACGATAAGTCACCTAGTGTAGAGAAAACACTATAGACTGAGAGCCATATGATGATCATATAATTACATAGAGATATAAGTGCTATGAAGAAGCACCGAAATTGTTCTCTCACCGCAAGTATGTGGGTGAGGTATGTTAAAGGAAATCGATTTGAGACTTATAGCCATGATTTGAATAAAAGGCAAATTCAGAGGAAATACGTTTTAGGTAAGATGTTCGTAACACTTTTGTAGAGAGTAGGTTCCCTGATTAGTTGGACTTCCCACTTCGTTAAGATGGAAGGATATAATGGTAGAAGTAAGTTAGTAGTATTACGAGGTAGGATTTAGAATGTCCCGTTGGTGTCCCTTAAACCGTTATATCTCAATAATTGACGATGCGAGGGAGTAGTGTAGCGGGAGGGTTCCTTATTTGGATTTCGCTTTGCGAGACATCCCACGCATGAAAGTGAGCAAATATCGGAAGTTGATAGAGGTCTTGCGCACTAGGGATATAGATAGGATATTATTCATATTACGTGTGTTGGAAACACCTTGATCTTAGGACTACCATGAAGTAAGGTCGGTAAGACCAGTTGCGCTGGTATATAAATATTATTGTGAGTTAACCACAAGAAGATTGATGGGTTAACCTTAAGAAGGATTGAATTTCCATATATCCGAAGAATTTAATTTCGAATTATTCGGGTTAAGGGTACCCAGGTGTTATATACCGCCCGGAATAGAAGGAATGTAGTATATAAGCTAGAGATTATTCTGCAAGGCAATTATAAAAGGATTTGAAATGGATTGGATGGAACGTCATAGGAAGTAGGCAATGATCTAATTATATTTGTGCAATACAAGTTGACACGCCTAAGATAAGCGAAAAGACTGACGAAAATAGTTGAGCGCTAGTGTAGTTTCCTTTTTTGAGGGAAACTAGATGTCCTGTTGAAAATGAATGAATGCTTGGAGTAACGTGATAATACGCAAATATCGCGCATTTCATCTCTCGAACCTACGCATTTTAGCCCCCTCTGGTGCCTTAATCTCTATATTTAAGCCCATTAACCAGACAACCTCGGTTTATATTGATAACATGCTATATGAGGTATAATTGGGCTTTTGTACGTGTTTAGGTACTAAGTATGGAGTTCGGACACATTTCGGGGAAGTACCGTACGCAATCACACGTTCAAGGGCATTTTAGTTTTTTCACAGCTTGGGTACCTGGCCCGACTTCTCACGGAAGTCGTATCCCTCCTCGCTAGCTTTGCGTGGCCATGAACAGTGCGTAATTTTGATTCATAACGAAGAAGTTACGACGATTTCAGCGGAAAGAAAAACAAGGAAAACAAAATAGGAGAAGAAAAAAGTAAGGAAAGAATGCAGGCTGCTGCTGCCTGGCTGATACCTGCTTGATTGATCGATCTACGCTTCTGGTCGATCGATTGACCATTATGAATTGTCGATTTTTGGCCTTGATCGACCAAAGGGGTCGATCGATCGATCCCCTATTTTTCAACAGATATTTTGCTTTTATTTTCTTTTCTCTTTTCTTTTCTAATTTAATTCCCACTTGGTATATAAGACAATTTTAATGTAATAAACAGAGGTGGACATTTTTAGATAGTTTTAGAAGATAGAATAGTTAGGGTTTTGAGGATTTTGGATGGTTCTTCTTCATTTATACATGGTTTGACACCCTATTTGTTGTGTAAGTTGACTTTTCATCATCCTCTCCATTAATATAGTTTGTATTTCTTCATTTCTTAATTTCAAGTTAATTTACAAACTTTCTAATTTAGGTTTTATTTCTTTGTTTACATGCTTTGATTTACACGCTTTCTAGTATAGATACCGCGTTTATTTACCGTTTTCCATTTATCGCCATTTTAACATGCTTTCTAGGTAACATAAATTAGGTTGTGCTTGAATTGAACTCACTCGGGTTGACGCATTGCTTTGCTTTGGTGATGGTGTTTTCGGGTCTATTTTCGGTGTGTTGTCTTAGTTATTACGCCTTGGAGATTTGACGGGGCATATCATGTATGTCCCGTGCTTACGACCTTTCGTGTGTAATTTCTGCGATATTTGTTGACGCCAAAATCTTACTAGGCTTTATGATGATTTAGGGCGTAACAACCCTTGATTTATTTAACTGCCAAAATGAGACGCATTTGTTATAACTCATCGATCCATGTAACCATTTTATATAAATTAACTTGGGTGAGGGATATTTGACGCAACCTATAGTTTTAATCTCTTTCATAATCTAGTTTCAATACACTCACCTAGATTAACATTTTCTATTATGCATCTTTTTCCTTTTAGTTTGTAATCATCTTTTACACTTTGATTTCGGAACACTAAATCACTTAAATTCTAGCAACTCGTCTCTATGGATTTTTGATACCCGACTTACCGCTGTGCTTGCCTCGCAAGTGTAGTAGTAACTTAGGTTTTTGTATTGAGTTGGCGAAATGAAAACAACGACTCGGCACTTTACACTCGCACACTTTTCGCTGTCAATCAAAATGGCGTCGTTGTCGGGGATGAGTTTGTTTTAGACTTTATTTGATTTAGTATTTCATAGTATTTTCTTTCTATTTGTATTATTTGCTAATATTTTGCAGGACTTTCACATTTGAGCACATAGAAACGCTCGAATCTTTCCCGCGCGCACCTACTTTGTGGAATCCGCCACTTCGAACCTCTTTTGGGGTAAGCAAGTCTTATTCCAATTCTTTCGGTAATCCTTGTTATAATTCTCAAAATTCCCACAAACCTATGACTTTCAGTGCATACTTAGAATCCCATAAATTTGCAAATTCGCATATTACTTTGGGTGAGTATAACCAAAGTCAAAATTTGGGTTATGGGAATTTTGATGATGATGACAATGATTTTGGGCCTTTACCTCCTTATAATAGGAATTTTGAAACGAATTCGAATAATTTTCAAAATTCCTATAGTAATGAGTTTTCGTTTAAGTCCGATGGTAATTTTCAAAGTTCCCATTTTCATGCATCCGCACCTCAACCTATGACATTCGGTGAGGGTTTGCGTATGTATGAAAATGAGAAAATTAAAAATTGCTATCGGGAAGAAAATCGTTGTTGGGAACATGAGTTGTATTTATTATTTGACACTTTCGAAGTCGAGGAGTGTTTTGAACCAAATGAGGTACTTGTGCCTACTTTGGAACAAACCATTCTAGACTTTGCCCATCACATAATAGATATTGAAAGTGAGGATCAAAATGACGTAATATCTATTTTCAATGAAATGATTTCTTCTTTGGCTCCCAAAGAAGAACATTTCATTGAAAATGATATTATTTCCTTCGAAACTCAATCTTCATGCGATGATGATTCATCTCATGAGTTTGAATTTCTTTCATCCCCATTTTCATTCTCTATTATCACACCGTCACAATTACCCGATGATTCGGTTTCAAACTTTAATGTTTTAAACCTTTTCGCCGATGAGGAGTACTTGCTCGAGTCGCCTTCCACGATCGCATTCGTTCCTTCGTGTGCGCCGCCTCCCATTCCAATTTCAAAATAATTGGGAGGATATTTGTCTTTTCTCGGTCCCCACATGTTTTTTCACCCGTGCAATCCAAAGCCCCCATCGTCCTACCAAAACTTTTAATTGGCGATGGTTCATTTCTTTCGCCTTACACATGCCTTTCCTTGTGCAAACGGAATCCATATTTTTCGGAAGGCATGCTTGTATGTGAGGGTGCATCTATTATCCTCCAAAGTCAAATCGTTTTTCCGGTGGACCCTCAGTTATTTAGACTTCTAGTGTATTGTTAGTGTGAAGCCTAAATAGTAGGTTGTATATAGTTAGCTTTCTTTATTTCTAACTTAGTCTAGTGTAATTAGTTAACTTTCAATTTTTTGTTTTTGTTATGCTCGATACTAACTTGTTTTGTAGATTCTTTGGACTTGTTCTTATGGGGATCGCTCCAATTTTGGGTAATATCGTACTTTCCCCCTCTTTAACTTGGTTCTTAATTCACATTGAGGACAATGTCAGGTTTTAAGTTAGGGGGTGTGGGATATTCTATCCATTTCTTTATTTAGTCCATGTTTTTGCTCACATGTTAGTTACTTAGTATGCTTTTCTTAGAAAATTCAAAAAAAATTCAAAAAGATTTTCTTTATTTTTTCTCCTTTTTGGGCATTTTGCCTTTGTTTCTTATGATAAATTTCAATAATTCTCCGATCCAATAGACAACTCAACGATGCATGTTCTCGATTTTAGAAGTTATTAGACTTTAGTCTCACTTATTGATATTATTAATAACTTCATAAATGAAACTTTAATCCCATGAGAACATGCACTTTTCTTGCTTTATTGATTTGGTTTAAGATTTTTATAACTCGGTAATCTTTTGTTGCATTGTATATACTTGCACCGACTAAGATTTGTACCTTTCATTGTTTGTGAGTGTATACACTATTCTTTCCTCTTTTAAAACGTTGAATTCATCGGTAATCTCACTATTCTTTCATTTGATCGTTCATTAATTGAGTTCATTCTTGAAATCTGTTACTTGATCATGATTTTCATATACTGTTTTGACTCGAGAATTGCGTAAACTTTGTTAAATGATCATAGGCCATCTTTGTTATATCACCCATATTGACCTTGACCTCACCTTATATGTTTACCCTCGTTAACCCCTTTGAGCCTAAATATTAGCCTTTCATTTCATACCCCACAATCCCATAACCAACTCTAAATTGGAGTTCTAGCCCATACATACACTTTCCACACCTTTGTTTGGAATGTTTCTTAGGATTGAATGTTGTTGTTATGATATCGGTTGAAATTTAGTCATATGAGAGTGTGATAAGTAAAGTAAAGAAAGATGTGAAAAAGTGAAGAAAAAGAGAAAGCAAAAGGCAAAAGAAAATAAAAGAGAAAATGAGAAAAATAAGAAAAGAAAAAGAAAGAGAAAGTTGTAAATGTTGTGTATATAGTCCAATAAGCTTTGATTACTCTCCCCGATGATATATCTAATGCCTTTTTGGAACTTTTTTTTTCCATTTTGACATTGCCCGCATTATCCCATTATCCCGAGTTTTCATCCCGAACATTTTGAATCCGTACATACATTCCTTCGTTTTGTACCCTAGCCATACCTACATTATAACCCTATACAAGTCCTTTGTGATCTTAGGTGCATGTAATTCAAAAGTTTAAATAGGTTTGATCATCTTTGAAAATGCATTTCACCTCTTTTAGTGTGCGGTATCTTTCATTGAGATTACAATTTTTCAGTTTATATATAGCGCTCTTCATTTGTGACATGTGTGCGGCCTAGTTTCCATTTACATTTACTCCTTTTCCCACATGTTCCGTGTGTTACCTCCCTGTTTCAAGTGAACTTCATTTGATGAGTGTAATACCCGTGAGGATTGAATATATGCTTGATTTAATGCTTATCTGGTTTATATAAGTTTTTCGTCAAATCATACTTTGCATGTGCTCGTCCCCCTCCAACATTTTAAGGTTTCAATTCTATGAGGTCCATTCTATAATGTTAATGATTTATACTTTTGTGTGAATTCATTCACTTTTCTAATAATGCCTATGAAATCCTTTTTGCCATTGTTGGGCTTGCCGCATGTTGGGTTGGGCATATTTTGAGGAAACCATATGATGTTTGTGGGTACCATCCCTGAAAACCCTCACGAGACAACACTCGTCCACTAAGGAAATCTAGGGGTTTAATGGTTATTGCATACGCTAAATGAAATCGAATCGCCCGCGAAAGTTGCCTTATCTTTATTTTCCTTTTATATCATACTTTTGTACTATCTCCTGCTTTTGGTTTGCATATAGTTCTTGTTGCATCCTATTTCATTGCTAGGGACTAGCAATGTGTAAGTTAGGGGGTGTGATAATACGCAAATATCGCGTATTTCATCCCTCGAACCTACGTATTTTAGCCCCCTCGGGTGCCTTAATCTCTATATTTAAGCCCATTAATCCGAAAACCTCAGTTTATATTGATAACATGCTATATGAGGTATAATTGGGATTTTGTAGGTGTTTAGGCACTAAGTATGGAGTTTGGACGCATTCCGATGAAGTTCCGTAAGAAATCGAACGTTCAAGGGAATTTTAGTCTTTTTACATCTTGGGTGCCTGGACCGACATCTCACTGAAGTTGTAACCCTCCTCTCTAGCTTCACGTGGCCTTGAACGGTGTGCAATTCCGATTCATAACAAAGAAGTTACGGCGATTTCAGCGGAGAGAAAAACAAGGAAAACAAAAGAGGAGAAGAAAAGAGGAAGGATAGAATGCAAGCTGCTGCTTCCTGGCTGATACCTACTTGATCGATCGATCTACGCTTCTGGTTGATCGATCAACCATTCTGAATTGTCGATTTTTGGCCTTGATCGATCGATCGACCAAAGGGGTCGATCGATCGATCCCCTGTTTTTCAGCAGATATTTTGCTCTTTTTTTTTCTCTTTTCATTTCTAATTTAATTCTCACTTGGTATATAAGCCAATTTTGATGTAATCAATAGAGGTGAACGTTTTTAGATAGTTTTATAAGAGAGAATAGTTAGGGTTTTGAGGATTTTGGATGGTTCTTCTTCATTTATACTTGGTTTGACACCCTATTTGTTGTGTAAGTTGACTATTCATCATCCTCTCCATTAATATAGTTTGTATTTCTTCACTTCTTAATTTCTAGTTAGTTTACAAGCTTTCTAATTTAGGTTTTATTTCTTTTTTTACATGCTTTGATTTACACGCTTTCTAGTATAGATACCGCGTTTATTTACCGCTTTCCATTTATCGCATTTTTAACATGCTTTCTAGGTAACATAAATTAGGTTGTGCTTGAATTGAACTCACTCGGGTTGACGCGTTGCTTTGCTTTGGTGATGGTGTTTACGGGTCTATTTCAGGTGTGTTGTCCTAGTTATTATGCCTTGGAGATTTGACGGGGCATATCATGTATGTCCCGTGCTTACGACCTTTCGCGTGTAATTTCTGCGATATTTGTTGATGCCAAAATCTTACTAGGCTTTTATGATGATTTAGGGTGTAACAACCCTTGATTTATTTAACTGCCGAAACGAGACGCATTCGTAATAACTCGTCGACCCATGTAACCATTTTATATAAATTAACTTGGGTGAGGGATATTCGACACAACCTATAGTTTTACTTGCTTTCATAATCTAGTTTCAATACACTCGCCTAGATTAACATTTCCTTTTATGCATCTTTTTGCTTTTAGTTTGTAATCATCTTTTACACTTTTATTTCGGAACAGTATATCACTTGAATTCTAGCAACTCGTCTATGTGGATTTTCGATACCCGACTTACCGATGTGCTTTCCTCTCAATTGTCGTAGTAACTTTTGTTTTTGCATTGAGTTGGCGAAACGAAAACAATGACTGTGCACTTTACACGCGCACACATTTGGTGTCAATCATAACGGATCTCCGATGGGACCAATAAGTTAGAGCAGCGGTTATAGGCTCGTTTTCTTTATATGCACTTAAAGAAGCAGTAGATGCGATATGACGTTAGAGTCAACCTTACGATCGAGGTAGCTTTGTTACATATAGAGATTTGGTTAAGCTAGTTTTTTAGAGCATACGCCTTGCGACAGGTGTAATATGGTGGGAGACCATTGTGTTAGTACCTTTCGACTACTGGGAACTAGGACGTAGTGTATATAGCGATCTTAGAGTAGTGGTATAGGCTATATCTAAATTTAGAGGATGAAATTATGTTGTAAGGGGAGATTATGTAATACCCCGTACTTTTAAAGATATTTAAATTACACTGTGGACGTAATTTGATAATTTGAGAAATTACTATGAATACTAATTCTGGAATTTATGACGTGATTTGGTAATTTAAGGAACAATTATGAATAGTAATTCTGGAAATTATGAGTAAAATTAAATAAATTTAAAATTATAAAGTGAATAGTAAATATTAGTTTTCGAGTATCGGATTAATATTTACATGGATTATATTTTCTTACGGTACTAAGTATATGAGTGGATTATTTTTATTACATGTCGCAGTTGGGTAAAGCGACAAAGGAAAATATTTTAATTGGAAAACTCGCATATTGGAATGTGTTGGGTTTAATTGTGAATTTCAGTTAAGTGACTCAGATGCATATTTCGAGTGCGCGGTAGGGTTCAGAATGACCGAGATAGTCAAAGTAGAGTATCCAGGGGTAGAGTTTAGGTCCCGGGGATTTTTAGACTAGTAGAGACTCGCTATTGAGTACACGAGTCATTTTACAATTGGGTATACACCCAATTTTGGGTTTAATAAGAGGAGAGCCCTCATTTCTTCCCCAAATATACCCTAAGAGAGAGAAAGAGAAGATAGAAGGAAGAGAAGAAGGAAGAGGATAAGAGAGGAAGGAAAAAGGGGGGATTTCCAGAGCTCGACTCAGGGTCGGCGAATTTTATCCATGAGGCAAGTGTTTAACTTGCTTTGTGGTTTAGTGTGTTGATTTCTCATATCATATTTGGTGTACAAGTATAAAGATTTTTGGGTTCGATTTTCATGGATCAAATGGGTTTTCGTAAGATTAAAACGGATAAAACTCGGTTAATACCCAATTTAAGAAATTAAGAATTTATTGAAATTAGTTGTTGATTATTAGTTCTATGATGATTAGAACCATTTTATGTGTGGATATATTGTTGGTTGTGGTTGGATGATGATGGTAGAGAAGATAAAAAGCTTGGAGTTGCATTAATGGAGATTTGTAAGTTGGAGAATATAGTGAGTAAAAACGCAGCAGCTTGCGGGGTCGATTCGTCCAGGAAGCGAAATAATTCAGCTCTTGATCAAAACATGAAAGTTATAGATCTTTTTGATACGGTTACCTGGCCGCTGACCGCTTATTTTTCTGATTTTTTTTATTAGTTATGATTTTTCTAAGGAAGCAGTTCCAAGGTTGAAATCGTTATCTCAGAATCAAACCGGAAATTGGAAAAATAAAGGCTAGAATTGTTTGGAGATAAATATTAGGGGTTCCTAAATATAGTTTTTGGACTTCTAAATAACTTAAGGAAAAATAAAAACCTTGGGTTCGTAGAAATAAATTCGGGCTATATTTTTAAATGATTGTTTAGGATGGATAACACTCGAGAAAAGTCTTCTGCAAGTGTGTTTATATAGTTACGCATAGAGAATAACTATGGGCCCAGTACATTTGAGTAAATTCTAGAATGCAAGTAGGATAGAATTTGATATATGGGATAAAGAGGTTCAAGCTACTATTCGGTATGTCTTTATTGACGACGATTATTATAGGTGATGAGATACCTACAGAATCAAGTTACGTAATGCGTATGGTAGTTAATTATTACGAATTGGTATATTCGGGATTATATATACAAATCCTTATGAAGTGATTAAGGAGCGATTTGAATATTAAATAAGAGAGTACGTATTGGGGTGGCATTTTATGTGGGTGAATGCTTAGATCATTAGTAATGGTAACATTCGAGGTTATTGACTATCGCTATAAGAGTTTGGAAATTATGGCCATAATATATTGAGAGGTAATATAGATTATATATACGGTGTCGTTAAAATATATAAAATATGAGACGAATAAATATATCGGTGATATTGGTATTATCATCGTGAAGTGAGAAAAGCTAGGAAATAATATATTGAGGATTGGTTATCATCGATAAATGCGTAGGATATTCGAGATATAAATATACTACGTATGGGATTTATTATATGGGCTATGCGTATGCCCTCATATTATTATATATATGGGTTAAACAAATACCTATGGATAATTATATATGGGTGAGATGAATAATCGTTGTTATTATATGTATAGGTGAGACGACTACCTATCGTTATCATATGGTTATGTGAATACCTCATTGATGTTATATTCATATAGGTGGAATGTGTACCTATATTATTATTTATTATGTGTATCACATACCTACCATACTTGCTATCACGGGAGGTCGGCTTTCGGAAGAGGACAATGTTATCTTGTGTTCCTTCGGGGGGATTTAGATTTGGTACCTTAAGAACCTAGGACTATGAAGGGCTTATTTGTGAGTCGATAAGTCTGCTGACTATCGAAGCTTAGGTATGTGACTGACCCATGGGTATCTTAACTATGTTCGCCTCCAATATGTGTGAAGTGTATTGATATGGTTCGTGAATGATTCGGAATGTGTGATCCTTGTGTACATGATGTACTGGGATTTTATATAGAGTATGTGTGCACCGCAGCTTAGCCTCAGGGTGCTATATATGTATATATGTACTGAGAATAACATATATGTATACTTGTGATGTTCCACCGTTGCTTAGTAGATGAGAATGACTAAGTTACTTATATTATAGCTCGCTGGATTGATTATTAAACTTGTTGCGTATAATATATTGTTTATAAATGAGATGAGATTTCATATAATGTAACCTTATATAAAGTGAAAAGTATGAATAAAGTGATATACTTCTACCGACAAATTTATATCCGGACTTTTATGAATATGGATCATAGGTTCTAATGAGAACGAAATATATATATACTGGATGGTATAAGATGTGGTATGTACTAAGGGCCTAATGGATCGCGACGATCAACATTATCACGTAGTAGTGTATCGGGGGGGGGGGGGGTCCTTGTTCAGATTTCACTTTACGAGAAACCCCACGCATGAATGTAACGTAATGTTGGGAATCGGGAGAAGTTTAGTCCTTAGTACTTGGATTTATGAGGATTATTAGAAGATGGGTAAATACATTAGTTATGCAGGGTAGCTGTATTAGGTTGTTTAAAACGTATGCGATAGTGGTGCACTATTAGAAGATGGGTGAGGTGTATCTCATGTGAGAGTGATACCAGTTTAAATATGAGAAATATCATATTTTAAAATATGGATTTTAAGAATTTTCTAAAACATTTTCAAAAATCGAGCTCTGACCCGTTTCTCTATTTTCCTCCTCTCTTGTTATCTCTCTCTCTCTCTCTCTCTCTCTATATATATATATATATATATATATATATATATATATATATATATATATATAGGTATCCACACACAGTGATGCCTGGATGATGATTCCTTCGAGTCAGACGTTTGCTGCAGTAGTTGTGGATGCAAGCAGTTTTATTATAGATGTTTCTCTCATTGAGATCTAGATAGGAGTTATTGTAGAAACATTCGGGCTAATGGCCCAACTATACTCATTTATTCTTTTATCGCCTTTTTGTGCTTCATTCAATTTAGTTGTATTAATTTTTACCGAGTGTTCGGTCACTTTACTACATTTCAGTTATTGCATATAAACTGTTGTAATTATTTTATTTGAATGGTTTGGTTAAAAATATTAGTTAATTAAAATTTTGACGCCAGCCTAATAGGATATTAGTAATTAAATTGGTTTTCGACAGTGATGTTGAGAATGAACCATGGGAGACTCCTGTTTTAATTTGATATAGGAGTGATCGCCCGGTATTTTATCAGGCGGGTTGTCACAGGGGGATCATGTACATTCCTGATGTACCCACATAAATACAATACACCATATTTTTTTAGTTAATAATTAAATAATTAAATTAAGTAATTTATTTAATACAATTAGAAGAATGAATTAATTGAAACTAAATAATGTAGGTTATGAGTTAATTAGATATTTAAATTGGAATAATTAAATTATATATTGGAGGAGTGTTAATTGAAAATGGGCTAACACACTATTAAACTTGGAGAAATTGAAATAGACTAAATTAGTAAATGGTTAGTTTGAAATATGGATTTTTGCATAAGGTCCTTTGGGGGTTACTTGATGAGCAAGATTAGGGAAAACTAAGAATTGCATGTGTTGAAATGAGTTCTCTTAAGTTAACTAACATAAATGATTTTGGGGTAAATAAAATAAAGTAACAAGAAAGTAAATAAGGGAGAAGGTCATACCCGCGCCCAAATGGGCCATAACTGTCATTGGTCTTTTAAAAGGAGAATCTATACGTTTTTTCCACTTATTTTTCTTCACCACTCGGCACTCACAGACCCTAAGATACTCAAAGTCTAAAGTACCATTAACAACAGTAATCAAGTTTAACAAGAAAGAAAAAAGAAAGGAGATGGAAGGTAAAAGGGAATTCAAACACAATTCAAGTTAGGATCATCATCATCATCTCTTCACATTAACACAAGTTCTATACTAAGGCAAGATAAAATCTATAATTTCCCTCTAATGTATATAAGTAGTAATTTCTACGTAATCCTTAATTTAACTTGTAAAATCCATTAGGGATAATTATGTTGAAAATTTTATTATATAATTCTCTTAAAGTAATAACACTAATATAATGTCTTATGCACCAATTTCATGGGAGCTGTAAAAATTGTTAATTAAACTTATGATTTTAATCAATCATGACTTTAGTATATGAATTCAAATAAAATATACATTGTAAACTATAATTGTGATAGTAAATTACACATATGTTAGAAATTTCATATAAATTGGAAAATGCCATGATAATCTCTCGTACTATTGAAGTTGGATTATACACCAATTGAATACAATGTTGAAAACCAAAATTAATCTTTTACTTGTAATTTGAAGGTTTTAAGATTCAACCCCTCTTATGTGCATGGTAATTTGTAATGGAAATTCTTTATGAGAGGTTAAGGATGTTATAATTTGATTAGAATGGCGTGTTTGATAGTTGTTATTTTGTTACATTGGACTGAGAAATTGGATCAAATTTTATGTTTGAGATACTTTTATTATGTTGGTTTACCTATATTGTTCATTCTTTACATGTACATATAAATGCCCAAAATCCTAAAACTTGAATATTGAGTATTAGATTAAGCATTCAAAACGTAATTTATGTAATATTTCCATGTGGCATGTATATGATGCACTATGACATGTATATGATGCATTCTACTGTGTGTGAGTGTTGGTAATTGGTCTAGATCACTACAAGATAGATGAACGAAATAGCAAACCAATCTCTGAGGTTCTTTGGTTTCTAGGATAGACATAATTTTGTCACAATTTACAAACTAGATGAACACTTATACAATATAGACTCAAGTGAGTCAAGAGTATAAGGGCTTCAATCTCCCCCTTTGGAAATATGAGACAAAATCTCCTTTGAGTCGTCTAGAACTTGTAGGGTAACAAAAATAAGAAAAATCTATTCCTATAAAGATTCTATCTACCCAAATCCTAGAAAACAAAAGTACATAACTCAACTATTTACAATTGAATACCCTATTACATCAGTTGAGAATAACTGTACTAAAACCTGCAATGAATCACTAAGATCAAGTTGTTTAGCATATATACAAAGATTCAATATTCATAGAGACTCAAATTTCTCCCCCATTTTCTCTCAAATGGACAAAGGGAAAAAAACGTGGATAAACAGCAAAGATATTATTCAGCACAAACCATACTAATAGATTTATGAAAGGAAATGAATCTATTATAGTCTAAAGGTTTGGTAAACATATCTGCGAGTTGCAAATCAGTAGGAAGATAATTGATTTCTAATTCCTTAGTTTCAACCAATTCAGGTATAAAGTGATGTCTTTGTGACACCCCGACTAATAAAATACCGGGTAGCTACTCCTTTATTAAATTAATAAAAAATGCCAAGTTGGTTCAGTTAATAGCATCACCGTCGAAAACATTTTAATGATATCTAACCACCTAGTATTTAAAAAGTAAGTTGTCAAATTTTAAATTAAATCTGATTAACATTCAATATAAGAATTATGAAAGAATAACATAACCATTCACCATAAAGAAGCAGTAGAATAACCAACAAATAATAATAAGTTTGGAGGAAATACTCCTCACAACAATCCCAATATGGAAATAAATAAAACAAGTCTGCATCCTGAATTAAATACAAACCAAAGTCTGAATAACTGAAATATAAAATGTCTCTAAAGAAATGGGCGACATGCCCTACAATAATGAAACTGAATATGGAGTCAAGAATAGAAAAGAGGCGTCTACTGTCAAGCCCTGTAACTTCCACAACAACTACAGCTCGTCACATGAATTGAATTCCTATGCATGTTGTCCTTGTGGCTGGGAACCTAAAAGGTTTTTACAAAAAAATAGATTTGAAAGCAAACGGGTTAGAGCCCGAAAGTGGAGAGTATTTTAAAAACAGCAAGTGCTTTAATGACAATTAAACAGTGAATATCAAATACATGTTAGTGACGTGCACTCACATGAGCTCCTCACCTCTCAACTAATGTGCACTCTTAATGCATCCGTAGCCCGTACTAGTTATGCTACTAACTAACTAGTCTAATACAGAACCTGGCTTCACTTTATAGGTTTAAGGGTTCATTCATGTCATTATAGTATACCATGTATGGGTCTTAATTCCCTAATAACAACCTTTTATTTTGTGGAGTTCTCATTTTAATCTCTATTAAAATAGCACAAATATACACATCGTTACTTTACTAAGTATTTCATTGAACATTAGTTGCATATTATTCACAACATAAATATACATTATAGGCACCCCTAGTTTAGGCTACGGTGCACATACTCTGCTATCTCATCCCGGTACATCACGTACATAAGGATTACGAATTCCGAATCTCTCAGGAATTGTTAGAATAAGCACAACACACAAAAATGGAGGCGAACATAATTCAACATATCCATGGGTCACGTACATACCGACGCTCCATAGTCAGCTGACTTATTAACTCACAAATAAGTCATTCTAGCATTATGTTCTTAAGGTACCAATCTAAATCCGGTCACACAAAGATTAGATGGCCCTAAGCGAACGTAAAGCTCCTGTGATAGCAAGTATGGTAGGTATGTCATACACATAAGTTTTATACTAAGCATTCATACGTCTTAGATATCTTAATATCAATAAAGGTATATTCTACATCCCTATACCATTATTCCAATTTTATGCATTTTTAAGTCTTCCGATAATATATAATGTAGACTTTCGACACATCTCACGTCATAGCTTCTTGTACTTAAAACCTATCTTAAAGGGATTACTAAGTCTCCTATTATTCCCACATATAACATCATTATTCTTAAGGTCCTTACTTCTGCCCCAAACCTCATTTCATCAAATTATTCAAATTTACTCTTTTAACCCTAATATTATCTCACTCATCGAATTTCATTAGATTTTAGAATAATTCCTCAAATTGAATTCTAATTAAGGTCGAAATTTTATAACCATACCTACTGGTCTTCCTTAAGTCTAAGGGTATTCATAAAGTCTCCAATAATAATTTTCTAAAGGTTAACATCATTAAAATTTAACTAGGAAAATTTTACTCATTTTGGGAAGGTCGACCGATCGACCTTGAACATCGATCGATCCATGGTGGTCGATCGATCGACTGATGAATGTCGATCGATCGATTGCACCGGGTAGGCTACGGACTGCTTCGTTTTGTAGTCCTCAAATCGTCCCAAAACTCCATTATAATGCATGAAACTCTAATCTAACGTTATAATATCATCATACAACCATCCTACAACGTTGTTAATGTTCTAAAACAAATAAATCATCAACCAAGGGCTTTATTTGGATCAAACCTTCATCAAGAACCCTAGTTTTCTATTTCTTTCAAGAACATTAATAAATCTCTTCTTAAATCCGTTTTTAGATTATCAAGGGTTATATTTTGAATTCATAATTCGTTCAGAATATGTCTACATGCAATTCCTAACATGGTTCATAGTTTTAATCCTCAAATTCATGGGTCTATATCAATCTTCCAAGACAAAATTCGATAATTACACTAAACATGGAAGAACACATTCATTGAATTAATTGTAACTAAAACACTTGCCTTATGTTCTTCAGATTTGTTGTTGGTTGGAGATGGTTGAATTCCTCTCTCTCTCTCTCCCGAATTCTCCTCTCTCTCTCTCTTTACAAGTTCTTCTCACAAGATGACAATGGAGGTGGGGGTTGGTTTTTGGCAAGTTAAAATATTTTCTTAACTTCTCCCGTAGCCCACTACTTAGATTGGGGTTGAAAATGGGTTAGTGGGTTTAATGATAAGTTATAATTAAAGTCTGATTTTCGTGGGTTTTAATTACCAAATTTCCGAAATTACCAAACTACCCTTTTGGGTTGCCGGTTTGGCCTAAAAATGTCCCGAAACCCAAACTAAACCCCCGGCTAGTGTTTTCTGACTATCTCGACCCTTCCGAACACGTTGGCGCACTCAAAATGACTATTTGGTCAAAAGAAAAATAATTTATTTTTAAATCTCATAAATTCATTCTCGACACAACTGACACGCGCGTCCCAATTAAATTTTTCAAATTGCCGTATTTAAGACTCGCGACAATTTCAATATTTTCAATATTCATATATTGCCATATATACACATTATAATCAAATACCAACTCACATCTCGTTAGTATTTTATCCGGATTAATTCTCAATGAATTCACATTTAATTTAATCAATCCCATAAATAAATATCGATAAAAATGCGGGGTATTACATACTTCCCCCTAATAACAGAATTTCGTCCCGAAATTCGGTACTAAAAAGTACCTGGTAAAAACAACTCTGGATAACGTTCGCGCATCTCATCCTCGCGCTCCCATGTGGACTCCTCGGCATTATGATTTCTCCACTGAACACGTACTAACGGAACTATCTTTGACCGCAGTTTCCGCTCACTTCGGTCCAAAATAGCAATCGGCCCCTCCTCATAGGAGCTATCGGGCTGGAGATCGATGTCCTCTAAAGCAATGTGAGAATGAGCCAAATCATTTCTAAGATATTTCCTTAGCGAGGAAATATGAAACACATCATGAATCCTGTGTAAATGCTCCGGTAACCCAAGTCTATACGCAACCCACCCAATTCACTCGATAATAGGAAATGGTCCCACGTATATCGGTGCCAACTTCCCCTTCTTCCCAAATCGCATAATCCACTTCATAGGAGATACTCTGAGTAAAACCTGGTCCCCCACTTGGAACTCCCTGAAGAATCTCTTTGCATCATCATAGCTCTTCTGCCGATCCTGAGCTATCCAAATGCGACCTGTATCAATTTTATCCTCGCCGAAGTATCCTGAATCACTTCTGGCCCAAGTAGTTTGTTGTCCCCCACCTCCAACCAACATGCTGATGAACGACAAGATCGAACGTACAATGCCCCAAATGGAGCCATGCCAATTGTGAACAGGTAGGAGTTGTTGTAAGCAAACTCCACCAGTGGAAGATACTGCTCCCATCCACCCCCAAAATCAATGATGCACATACGCAATATGTCCTCCAACATCTGATTTGTACGTTCGGTTTGCCCATCGTTCTACAGGTGATATGCCGTACTCAACCGCAAATCAGTGCCCATGGCCTCCTAAAATCTCTCCCAAAACCGTGAAACAAATATCTTGTCTCGGTCAGACACGATATTTAGGGGCACACAGTGAAGTCTCACTATTTCTGCAATAAAAATTTGCTCATACTGTCCCATAGTGTAGTCTGTCCTTACAGGTAGAAAATGAGAAACTTTGGTCAACCTGTCCACAATTACCCAAATGGAGTCGTGACCCCTCTGTGGCGTAGGCAACCCCGTGATAAAGTCCATGGATATGCTCTCCCACATCCACATCAGGACCTCTAATGGCTGTAGAAGTCCTGCCGGTCTCTGATGATCCACTTTTACCAGCTAACAAGTGGCGCATTTAGAAACAAATACGGCATTATCTCTTTTCATCCCGCTCCACCAATACTGACGTCTCATGTCTTGGTACATTTTGTCCCCACCGGGATGTACCGCGAACCACGAGCTGTGCGACTCTGCCATCACCTCATGTCGCAATTCCTCCCCTTCCGGAACTACCAGTCTCCCATTGAAGCGTAATCCCCCATCTGAGCTAATGGTATAGGACTCGGCTCCCTCTGCTAGTAATCGAACTATCTTCTCCTGACAGAACAAGTCATTTGCTTGTGCCTTCATCACTCTCGTGACAATCTGCGGTGTAACAATCATCACAGACATGAACGATCGGGCCACTGCATCCTGGTGTCCTAATTCTTTCCACTTTGCCTTCCACACCCCTGCCACCTCATCTACTGGCCTACGGCTCAATGCGTCTGCTACCACGTTAGCCTTCCCCGGGTGATATTGGATATCAAACTGATAGTCCTTCACAAATTCAAGCCACCTCTGTTTTCGCATATTCAACTCCTTCTGCGTGAACAGGTACTGTAGGGACTTGTGGTCCGTGAACAATCGAAACTTCTCCCCCAAAAGATAATGTCTCCAAATCCGAAGGGAAAATACCACTGCCGCTAACTCCAAGTCATGAGTGGGGTAATTCTTCTCGTGAGGCTTAAGCTTATGGGAAGAATAAGCTATGACCTGACTCTCCTGCTGCAATACACCTCCAAGTCCTTGTAAGGACGCATCGGTGTAAACTAGATACTCAACTCCCGATCTCGGCAATGCTAACACAGGTGCTGAGGTCAACTTGTCCTTCAACTCATCGAATGCCAGCTGCCAGGCATCACTCCAAATGAACGACACACCTTTACGAGTCAGATGTGTCAAAGGACCCGCAATCTTTTAGAAACCCCAAATAAACCTCCTGTAGTGTCCTGCTAGGCCCAAGAAACTACGGATCTCAGTCGGTGTCGTGTCCTGTCCCCACTCCCTCACTGCGGACACCTTCCCCGGATCAACAGATATCCCCCGGTCAGAATTAATATGTCCCCAAAACTGGACCTCCTTCAGCCAAAACCCGCACTTCTCATACTTTGCATACAGCTCGTTTTGACGTAGCTTCTGCAAAACCTGTCTCAAATGCTCAGCGTGCTCCTCGTCTGTCTGGGAGTAAACCAGAATGTCATCAATGAAGATAATGACGAACTGATCTAGGAACTCTCTGAACACCCTATTCATCAAGTCCATAAACATGGCTGGAGCATTGGTCAAACCAAAAGGCATAACCCAAAACTCGTAGGAACCATATCTCATTAAGAAAGCAGTCTTCAAGACGTCCTCTTCCCTGATAGGCAACTAATGGTATCCCAATCCGCAAATCAATCTTTGAGAAGAAATAAGCTCCTCTCAACTGGTCGAATAAGTAATCGATTCGGGGAAACAGATACTTAATCCGTATCGTGACCTTATTCAACTCTCGGTAATCCACACACAACCTCAAAGATCCATCCCTCTTCTTTACAAATAACACAGGGGCACCCCACGGAGAAGTAATCCTCCGGATAAACCCCTGACCCAACAACTGCTCAATCTGATCCCGTAACTCTCTCATCTCAGCTGGAGCCATACGGTAGGGTGCGCGGGCAATAGGCCGAGTGCCCGGCATCAAATCAATCATAAAATCTATCTCCCTACTCGGAGGTAGTCCAGGTATATCCTGAAATACATCGGCGAACTCACTAACAACGGGTATCGAATCAAGTGGTATCACCACTTCCTTAGAGGTCTCCTCCTCTATGTAGTACAAATGTGTGGATGATCCTCCCTCACGGCGAGGCATCGCCACTAGAAACATCTCCTGCCCGAGAATGGCAAAGATAATACTCCTACTAAAACAGACAATCATGGCTTGGTACGCAACTAGCCAATCCATACCAATAATGGCATCATACTCGGTCATCTCTAACACTAACATATCAGCGGGTTAAGTAAACCTCTCGATCTCTATACCCATGCCTCTACATACAAGGGAAATCACAGAACCTCTACTCAATGGCGAATCTACACAAGTAACCGTACTCTCAGAGGTGTCTAACAATCCAATGGTGCGTGTAAATCTCATAGCAATGAAACAGTGTGTGGCCTCCGTGTCAAATAAAATGCGCCCCATAGTCCCCTGAATAGAGAACATACCCTCAATGGCCGGTGGATCCTGTGGGGTTGCGGCCTGCTGAAGCTGATATACCCTCCCATACTGAAGCTGCCCCTGCTGAACTGGGACTGCTGGAATGGGTGGTAATGCTGCCATCTGTGGTGGTGTTGGGAGGGCGGCGGGAAACATAGGTCTCTACGGCTCCTGTCGAGCACCCAGTTGCTGCTGCTGTGGGGCCCTGCCCCTATCAGGACAATCCTGGCGTTTATGGCAAGTCTTGCCACAAATGAAACACTTCCCCTGGAAGTTTCCCCCTCGCTGCCCCTGCTGACCACGGCCCTGGTGACCGTTACCATTTCTGCCCTGGCCTTGCTGGCCCTACTGAAACTGCTGTTGACCATTCTGCCCCTGATGGCCGTTCGGACCCTGATGGCCCTGCCTAAAACCTCCCTGTCCATGCCTGAAATTCCCCGATCTGAACCTCTTATGATCCCCCTGCTGAGAACCCTGGTCACCCTGCCTCTGTCCCTAAGCAGATTGTGCCCCGCTGGCACCATTTCCCCCAGTCCTGCCCTGATGGCTGGACTCTCCTGATCTCTTGCTCTCAGACATGTGAAAGCGGTGATCCTGGCAGTGTAGTAATGCAGCGTTAACCACATCAGAATAAGTGGCCAACGAGAGATTCCCCAATAAATGCTGACGGATCCTCCAAGTCAATCCATCTGTAAACTTCTGAATCTTTTTCTCCTCTGTCGGTATTTCATCCGGAACAATTTTTAGTAGATTAGTGAATTCGGCCTCATACTCGGCCACAGTCTTTCCTTCCTATTTAAGGTTCATCAACTTCCTCCTCATTTCCGTGTGAATAGATGACAGAAAATATTTGCGGTCGAACCGCACCCAGAACTCCTGTATCGTGAGAGTATCTCTCTCCTCTGCGGTGGTAATAGACTCCCACCACTGCAATCCAGATCTCACTAGCTTGAAAGTAGCTAATATCTGCCTCTGAACATCGGTGCACTCATACATCCTCAAGTGCCTCTGAACATCTTTCCTCCACTGACTAGATACCACAACATCGGAGCTACCAATGAACTCCGGTGGGTGTGCTTTCTGAAAAGCATCTCGAACACATTCCCAAGAAGACGGGAATGCATGTGCCTGAACTGGCACGGCTACCGGCGCCTGAGGTGGTGCCTGCTGTACAACGGCGAGAGTGGCATTTACCGCTTGGGCTACAATGGCTGCAACCTCGGCGGAATTCATGGTGCCCTGTACTGGAGCTGGCTGGGGCTCTGGCTGTGCATTCCTAGGAACCCGTGGTGCACGTCATGGAGGCATCTGAAATAAGAGTAAGGTCTATAAGTTCGCAGTTATAAACCCAAAATAGCTGAAGAGCGAAGCATACATAAAAGAATACAACAGTCCTAAAATATAGGGCTTTACATAAAAAAAGCTCAGCGGAAACATAATAAGCCGTACAGATCCTAAAGGACACTAGAACCTGATGCTCTGATACCACCAGTGACACCCCGACTAATTAAATACCGAGTAGCTACTCCTTTATTAAATTAATACAAAATGTCAAGTTGGTTCAGTTAATAGCATCACTGTCGAAAACATTTTAATGATTTCTAACCACCTAGTATTTAAAAAGTAAGTTGTCAAATTTTAAATTAAATCTGATTAACATGCAATAAAAGAATTATGAAAGAATAACATAACCATTCACCATAAAGAAGCAGTAGAATAACCAACAAATAATAATAAGTCTGGAGGAAATACTCCTCACAACAATCCCAATAAGGAAATAAATAAATAAGTCTTCATCCTGAATTAAATACAAACCAAAGTCTGAATAACTGAAATATAAAATGTCTCTAAAGAAAGGGGCGACATGCCCTACAATAATGAAACTGAATATGGAGTCAAGACTAGAAAAGAGGCGTCTACTGTCAAGCCCTGTAACTTACACAACAGCTACAGCTCGTCACCTGAATAGAATTCCTATGCATGGTGTCCTTGTGGCTGGGCACCTAAAAGGTTTTTACAAAAAAATAGATTTGAAAGCAAACGGGTCAGAGCCCGAAAGTGGAGAGTATTTTAAAAACAGCAAGTGCTTTAATGACAATTAAACAGTGAATATCAAATACATGTTAGTGACGTGCACTCACAGGAGCTCCTCACCTCTCAACTAATGTTCACTCCTAACGCATCCATAGCCCATACTAGTTATGCTACTAACTAACTAGTATAATACAGAACCTGGCTTCACTTTATAGGTTTAAGGGTTCATTCATGTCATTATAGTATACCATGTATGGGCCTTAATTCCCTAATAACAAGTTTTTATTTTGTGGAGTTCTCATTTTAATCTCTATTAAAATAGCACAAGTATACACATCGTTACTTTACTAAGTATTTCATTGAACATTAGTTGTATATTATTCACAGCATAAATATACATTATAGGCACCCCTAGTTTAGGCTACGGTGCACATACTCTGCTATCTCATCCCGGTACATCACGTACATAAGGATTAAAAATTCCGAATCTCTCAGGAATTGTTAGAATAAGCACAACACACAAAAATGGAGGCGAACATAATTCAACATATCCATGGGTCACGTACATACCTACGCTCCATAGTCAGCTGACTTATTAACTCACAAATAAGTCATTCTAGAATTATGTTCTTAAGGTACCAATCTAAATCCGGGCACACAATGATTAGATGGCCCTAAGCGAACGTAAACCTCCCGTGATAGCAAGTATGGTAGGTATGTCATACACATAAGTCATATACTAAGCATTCACACGTCTTAGATATCTTAATATCAATAAAGGTATATTCTACATCCCTATACTATTATTCCAATTTTATGCATTTTTAATTCTTCCGATAATATATAATGTAGACCGTCGACACATCTCACGTCATAGCTCCTTGTACTTAAAACCTATCTCAAAGGGATTACTAAGTCTCCTATTATTCCCACATATAACACCATTATTCTTAAGGTCCTTACTTCTGCCCCAAACCTCATTTCATCAAATTATTCAAATTTACTCTTTTAACCCTAATATTATCTCACTCATCGAATTTCATTAGATTTTAGAATAATTCCTCAAATTGAATTCTAATTAAGGTCCAAATTTTATAACCATACCTACTGGTCTTCCTTAAGTCTAAGGGCATTCATAAAGTCTCCAATAATAATTTTCTAAGGGTTAACATCATTAAAATTTAACTAGGAAAATTTTACTCATTCTGGGAAGGTCGATCGATCGACCTTGAACATCGATCGATCCATGGTGGTCGATCGATCGACTGATGAATGGCGATTGATCGATTGCACCAGGTAGGCTACGGACTGCTTCGTTTTGCAGTCCTCAAATCGTCCCAAAACTCCATTATAATGCATTAAACTCTAATCTAACGTTATAATATCATCATACAACCATCCTACAACATTGTTAACGTTCTAAAACCAATCAATCATCAACCAAGGGCTTTATTTGGATCAAACCTTCATCAAGAGCCCTAGTTTTCTATTTCTTTCAAGAACATTAATAAATCTCTTCTTAAATCAATTTTTAGATCATCAAGGGTTATATTTTGAATTCATAATTCGTCCAGAATATGTCTACATGCAATTCCTAACATGGTTCATAGTTTTAATCCTCAAATTCATGGGTCTATATCAATCTTCCAAGACAAAATTCGATAATTACACTAAACATGGAAGAACACATTCATTGAATTAATTGTAACTAAAACACTTTCCTTATGTTCTTCAGATTTCTTGTTGGTTGGAAATGGTTGAATTCCTCTCTCTCTCTCTCTCTCTACAAGTTCATCTCACAAGATGACAATGGAGGTGGGGGTTGGTTTTTGGCAAGTTAAAATATTTTCTTAACTTCTCCCGTAGCCCACTACTTAGATTGGGGTTGAAAATGGGTTAGTGGGTTTAATGATAAGTTATAATTAAAGTCTGATTTTCGTGGGTTTTAATTACCAAATTTCCGAAATTACCAAACTACCCTTTTGGGTTGCCGGTTTGGCCTAAAAATGTCCCAGAACCCAAACTAAACCCCCGGCTACTGTTTTCTGACTATCTCGACCCTTTCGGACACGCTGGCTCACTCAAAAGGACTATTTGGTCTAAAGAAAAATATTTTACTTTTAAATCTCATAAATTCATTCTCGACACGACTGACACGCGCGTCCCAATTAAATTTTTCAAATTGCCGTATTTCAGCCTCACGACAATTTCAATATTTTCTATATTCATATATTGCCATATATACACATTATAATCAAATACCAACTAATATCTCGTTAGTATTTTATCCGGATTAATTCTCAATTAATTCACATTTAATTTAATTAATCCCATAAATAAATATCGATAAAAATGCGGGGTATTACAGTCTTATTTTTATGTGCTTTGTTCGCGAGTGTTGAACAGGGTTTTTAGAAATATTAATCGCACTTTGATTATCAAAATAGAGATGCAATTGGTTTTCTTGAATACCATAATCACTTAGCATTTGTTTAAGCCACAGTAATTGAGCACAACAGCTGCCAGCGGCTATGTATTCAGATTCAGCTGTTGAGAGTGATGTGCAGTTTTTTTTCTTACTACTCCATCCTACTTATAATAACATGCTCCTGATGTACTTTTACTATCATCAGTACACCCAGCCCAATCAGCATTAGTGTACCCAATTATAGTGCTTAGTGTGTCATTTGTGTACCAAAGTCCTAGATTCAGAGTGCCTTTAACATATTTAATGATACGTTTAACAAAATTCAGATGTCTCTCTTTAGGGTTATTTTGATATCGAGCACAAATACACACAACATACATAATATCAGGATGCGAGGAAGTAAGATATAGTAAGGTTCCTATCATACTACGATATAGAGTAGGATCTACGAATTTTCCAGTTTCGTCTTTAGAAAGTTTTATCGTAGTACTCATGGGTGTTCTAGGATCTTTAGCACTCTCAAGTACAAATTTCTTTACTATCTCTAAAGCGTACTTAGATTGCGAGACAAATAATCCTTCTGAATTTTGTTTTACTTGAATACCTAAGAAGAATTGCAACTCCCCCATAAGAGACATTTGAAATTCCTTATGCATAATTTCAGAAAAGGATTTTACTTCTGAGGGAGAAGTTGATCCAAAGATAATATCGTCAACATAAACTTGAGCAATAATGATGTGTTTGTCAAAATGTTTGACAAAAAGGGTTTGATCATTTCCACCTCTTTTGAAACCTTTATCTAAGAGGAAACTGGAAAGACGCTCATACTAAGCTCTAGGAGCTTGTTTAAGGCCATACAAAGCCTTTTTAAGACGAAATACATGATTTGAATATTGAGGGTCAATGAACCCTTTAGGTTGTTCTACATAGGTCTCTTCAGTCAATATTCCATTAAGGAATGCAGATTTGGCATCCATTTGGTAAAGTGTAAAGTGTAAAATGCATGTGGCAAGATATAGCAAAGAGCAGACGAACAGATTCTAAACGAGTAACAGGAGAAAAAGTCTCGTTAAAATCTATTACTTCAATTTGAGAGTATCCTTGAGCAACTAATCTAGCTTTGTTTCTAATGATTATCCCATTTTCATCAGACTTATTTTTAAAAATACAACGTGTTCCAATAACCTTTTTGTGATCAGGACGAGGAACAAGATACCAAACATCATGAATGAAAAATTGAAGAAGTTCTTCTTGCATAACAGAAATCCAGTGAGAGTCATTCAATACCTCATTTACATTCTTTGGTTCCACTAGGTAAACAAAACATGCATAATGTGCATAATTACTTAGTTAGGATCTTGTACGCACTGGCTCACTAGGGTTACCAACTACGTTATTTATGGGATGATCTTTAGAAACCCAGTTAGGTACTTCAGGTATCTCAATTGGTAATGAATTATCAATTTCAGAAGAGTCATTTTCTAAAGTGTTTGTAGGCTATTCCTCAATAGTTAATTCACCAGTCTTGTTCTTTACAGTAGTGTCACTCACAATTACATTTATGGATTCCATCAAGGTTTTAGTGCGAAGATTATACACTCTATATGCTAAACTGTTAGGCGAGTATCCTAGAAAAATAGCTTTATCTCCCCGACTCTCAAATTTGGACAAGTGTTCCCTATCTTTGCAAACATAACAAGTGCTACCAAAGGTTCTAAGGTACTGTAATACCCCGTACTTTTGGCTATATTTATTTTTGGGATTAATTAATTAAATGCGTATTAATTGGAAATTAATCCGGGTTAAAAATACTAACGAGATGCGAGTTAGTATTTGATTATGTGCATATATGATTATATATGAATTTGGAATTATGAAATTTGTCGTGAGATTAATATACGGCAATTTGGGAATTTTGTTGAGACGCGTGAGACCGCCGCGTCCCGGTGTAATATTTTGATTATAAAAGTGAACTTAAATTCTATAAACCGTATGGTCATTTTGAGTGCGCCAACGCGTCCAGAAGGGTCGAGATAGTCAGAAAACACTAGCCGGGGGTGTAGTTTGGATTCCAGGTTATTTTTAGGCCATACCCGCATTATAAAGGGTATTTTGGTAATTTTATATTTTGAGGAATTAAAAGTGACGAAAATTGGGAGTTTTAATCTGATTGGGAATTGACCCACTAAGCCACTAACCAACCCATATTAACCCATTAAGCTACGGAGGTTATCATTTAGGTTTCCAACTTTCCCAAAGAAAACCCTAGCCACCATAGCCACCTTTGGAGAAGGAAGCCTAGAGAGGGAAAGAAAGAGAAGGAATTCTGCAGAAACCTTTACAGAAATCAACACCAAATTCAGAGACAATTAAGGCAAGTGTTTTAATTATATTTAAATTCGTAGAATGTTCCTTCCATGTTAGAAAATTGAAGAATATCAATTGTTCTTGAAAGATAATGAAAACCCATGTATTTTGAAACTTAGAACTTGAAGTCTTGAGGAGGATTTGCATGTAGAATGATAGGAAGATGTTCATACTGATGATATTTATGATTGGATGAAATTTAAAACGGATTTAAATTGGGTAAATTCATGATTTAAAATTTTAGGGTTTGTGTTCTTGAAATATTGGGGGAAAGTGATGAGATTTGATGGTTTAATGATGATTGGGAAGAATTAACTCCGTAAATTACATTAGTTTATAACCTTGATATGTTTAGGATTGATTGGATACCTTAAAGTATTGTTGGGACAAATTTTAGAAGAGATTTGAGGAGTAAAAATGGTGAAAAATGAGATTTAGAAAAATCTGGGACGAAACTGGCAGGTCGTTAGAAGCCCCTCCCCAGGTCGTTCGAACGAACTCGCTCGAACGAGCTTCTAACGAGTTGACCAGTCTCTTCTAATGAAAGGGAACTTCGTTTGATAATCTCGTTTGACCGAGATATCGTTAGAAGGTACAGTTCATTCGAATGAACTGGAATCTCGTTCGAACAGTCTCGTTCGAACGAGACTTCTAACGAGTTGACAGTGGAATCTCGTTCGAACAGTCTCGTTCGAACGAGACTTCTAACGAGTTGGCAGTCTGGGCCTTTTTGGACTGTTTTGATTTTTGGAGTCTCGTAAACTTGTTCGAGGATATAGATAACATTCTGACGATGATATAATGATAGAATTGGGACTTTTGGGTATTTATGAGAAGGAAATTATATACGAGAGTTAAATTAAATGGACGGTTTGGGTTGAGACGTGAGTGTCTACTACGACGAGAGAATAAATTATGGCGCGTATGATTATAAACCAGAATAGTATAAATTGTGATAATTATAAGTTGGTACGAGAATGCGATATGTACTACGATTAAACTACGGGATTACTAAGATGTGTGTTTACTTAGTACTGGTATATGAATTGTGTGTATGACATACCTACCATACTTGCTATCACGGGAGGTTTGCGTTCGCTTAGGGCCCTCTAATCCTTGTGTTTCCCGGATTTAGACTGGTTACCTTGATGAACATAGGTCATAGAAAGACTTATTGGGATATTAATAAGTCCGCTGATCGTGGGAGCGTAGGTATGTGCGTGACCCATGTGATGTGACTGTGTTCGCCTCCATTATTTGTGATGTTGTTATTCATGAACTATTCCTGAGAGATTCGGAATACGTAATCCTTATGTACGTGATGTACCGGCATGGATAGCAGAGTATGTGTGCACCACAGCTTAGTTCTCGGGGTGATTGTATTGTATATTTAAGACGTGAATAATATACACTTATTTAATGGGAACCTTCATGTTAATGTTGTGAATATAATTACGGTATTGTTTCGAGAAATATAACGAGTTAGCTGATAGTGAAATATATTACATATTGAGCATCTGAGTTTACGTTAAACCCCTACTTAATTACGAGCGTTATAATGTTAATAGAACCGAGTAATATGGGTAGGACCTATGATAGTCTAGCTAGATATGATGTCACTTAGCTAGTGGTTTGTATCGTTGTAGATGGGTACTTACGTTAGGAGTGCACAGTTAGACGAGAGGTGAGAATATCATGTGAGTGCACGTCCTAACATGTACTTTGCATTTAATGTTTTAAATGTTTTTAAAGCACTTGCAGGTTTTTAAAAATATAACTCCACATTCGGGCTCTGACCCGTTTGCTTTTCAAATCTATTTTTCCTTGTAAAACCATTTTAAGTGCCCAGCCATAAGGACACCATGCATAGGATACTCATTCAGGTGACGAGCTGTAGCTGTTTGTGGAAGCTACAGGGATTTTCTTGTAGACGCTTCTATCACTTGGATTATAGATTCATTATCTATCAGTTGTAGGGCATGTTGCCCATTTCTATTAGAGTTACTTTTCCATTACAGTTTTCAGATTTTGGCATGTATTGATTTAGTATTCAGTTTACTTGTCAGTTGTGGGATTTGTAGTGAGGAGTTTTCCTCCAGATTTTATTTACGTTATGTGATGGTTATTCAATTTACTACTTTATGGTGAATGGTGTTATTATTCTTTATTACACTTGTTGCATGTTAATCAGACTTTAATTAAAATTTGGCACTTACTTTTTAAATACTAGGTGGTTAGTAATAATAAAAATGTTTTCGACAGTGATGCTATTAACTGGACCAACTTGGCATTTTGAATTAATTTAATAAAGGAGTAGCTACCCGGTATTTAATTAGTCGGGGTGTCACAGGTGGTATCCGAGCATCAGGTTCTAGTGTCCTTTAGGATCTGACGGCTTATTATGTTTCCGCTAAGTTTCTTTGATATAGAGCCCTAAATTTTAGGACTGTTGTACTCTTTTTGTGTATGCTTCGTTCTTCAGCTATTTTAAGTTTGTAAACAAAGAACTTATAAACTTTGTTCTTATTTCCGATGCCTCCACGACGTGCACGACGAGTTCCCAGGGATGCAACGCCCGAACCCCAGCCCGCTCCAGTTCAGGGCATGATGAACGCCGCTGAGGTTGCAGCTATAGTAGCCCAAGCGGTAAATACCGCCATTGCCGTTGTTCAGCGGGCACCACCTCAGGCGCCGGTTGCCGCGCCAGTACAGGCAAATGCATTCCCATCTTCTTGGGAGCGTGTACGTGACGCTTTTCAGAAAGCGCATCCGCCAGAGTTTGCAGGTAGCTCAGATGTGGTAGTCTCGAGCCAGTGGAGGTAGGATATGCAGAGGCACTTAAGGATGTATGAGTGCACGGACGTCCAAAAGCAGGTGCTAGCTACTTTCAAGCTAGTTGGATCTGCGCTACAGTGGTGGGAGTCTATTACCACCATGGAGGAGAGGGATACTCTCACTATTCAGGACTTCTGGGTGCGGTTTGACCGCAAGTACTTTCCGTCGGCTGTTCACACGGAAGTGAGGAGGAAATTAATGAGTCTCAAGCAGGAGGGTAAGACTGTGGCCGAGTATGAGGCCGAGTTCACAAGTCTGTTGAATATCGTTCCAGATGAGATACCAACAGAGAAGAAGAAGATTGAGAAGTTCACGGACGGGTTGACATGGAGGATCCGTCAGCATCTGCTAGGGAACCTATCGTTGGCCACCTATTCTGATGTGGTTAACGCTGCATTGTTACACTGCCAGGACCACCGTTTTCATATGGCCGAGGGCAAGAGGTCGGGGGAGTCTATCCATTAGGGCATGACTGGAGGACATGGTGCCAGCGGGGCACAATCTGATCAGGGGCAGAGACAGAATGAGCAGGGCTCCCAGCAGGGGGATAATAAGAGGTTCCGGTCAGGGAACTACAGATAGGGACAAGGAGGTTTCCGTTAGGGACATCAGGGTCCAAACGGCCATCAGGGCCAACAGGGGCAGAATGGGCAGCAGTTTCACCAGGGCCAGCAGCGCCAAGGGAGGAACGGTAACGGCCACCAGGGCCGGGGACAGCAGGGGTAGAGAGGAGGGAACTTCCCATGGAAGTGTTTTGTTTATGGCAAGACTGTCCATAAGCGACAGGATTTTCCTGATAGGGGCAGGGCCCCACAGCAGCAGCAGCAGGGTGCTCGCCAGGAGCCACAGAGACCTATGTTTCCCGTCGCTCTCCCCGCACCGCCACAGATGGCAGCATTGCCACCCATTCCAGCAGTCCCAGCTCAGCAGGGGCAGCTACAGTATGGACGTGTCTACAACGTCCACCAGGCTGCAGTTTCACAGGCACTGCCCGCGATTGAGGGTACGTTTCCTATCCATGGCACTATGGGTCGGGTATTATTTGATACGGGTGCTACACATTATTTTATAGCTACACACTTCGCGAAAGCTTTAGGATTGTTAGCTACGGCAGAGAGCACAGTGACGTGTGTCGACTCACCATTGGGGAGTGGGTCACTTATTTTCTTTTTATGCCGGGGAGTGGGGGTAGAGATTGGTGGTTTGGTATTACCTGCAGACATGTTGGTATTAGATATGCATGTTCACGATGTGATTATCGGTATGGATTGGCTCGTAGCTTATAGGGCCATGATTGATTGCTTCAGTGGGAGCATTGTTTTTGCCATTCCGGGGCAAGAGATGTTTATAGTGGCGATGCCTCGCCCAGAGGGAGGATCGACCGCTCATCTGTATTACATTGAGGAGGATGCCTCTAAGGAGGTAGTGATTCCTTTAGATTCTATCCCAGTTGTCAGGGAGTATTCAGATGTGTTTTAGGAGATACCAGGCTTACCCCCCAGTCGAGAGATAGACTTTGTTATAAATTTGCTACCGGGTACGAGACCTATAGCACGCGCACCGTATCGTATGGCTCCAACTGAAATGACGGAGTTACGGGATCAGATAGAGCAGCTGTTAGGTCAGGGCTTTATTCGCAGGAGTACCTCACCTTGGGGCGCTCCAGTTTTGTTTGTGAAGAAGAGGGACGGTTCACTGAGATTGTGTGTGGACTACCGAGAGTTGAATAAGGTCACGATATGGAATAAGTATCCGTTGCCTCGAATCGATGACTTATTCGACCAGTTGAGAGGAGCTTCTTTCTTCTCAAAGATTGATTTGAGATCGGGATACCATCAGTTGCGTATCAGGGAGGAGGATGTCTCGAAGACCGCGTTCTTGTTGAGATATGGTTCTTACGAGTTTCGGGTTATGCCTTTCGGTTTGACCAACGCTCCAGCAGTGTTTATGGACTTGATGAACAGAGTGTTCAGGGATTTCCTAGACCAGTTTGTCATTGTCTTCATTGATTATATCCTGGTTTACTCCCAGACAGAGGAGGAGCACGCCGAGCATTTGAGACAGGTTTTGCAGACACTTCGTCAGAACGAGTTGTATGCAAAATATGAGAAGTGCGGGTTTTGGCTGAAGGAGGTCCAGTTTTTGGGACACATTATTTCCGACCAGGGAATATCTGTTGATCCGAGGAAGGTATCAGCGGTGAGGGAGTGGGGACAGCCCACAACACCAATGGAAATTCGTAGTTTCTTGGGTCTTACAAGATACTACAGGAGGTTTATTCAGGGTTTCTCGGAGATAGCAGGTCCTTTGACACATCTGACTCGTAAGGGTGTGCCATACATCTGGAGTGATGCCTGTCAGTTGGAATTCGATGACTTGAAGGACAAATTGACCTCAGCACCTGTGTTAGCATTGCCGAGACCGGGAGTTGAGTATTTGGTTTACACCGACGCGTCTTTGCAAGGGCTTGGAGGTGTATTGCAGCAGGAGAGACAGGCCATAGCTTATGCTTCTCGTAAGCTTAAGCCTCATGAGAAGAATTACCCCACGCATGATTTGGAGTTGGCGGCAGTGGTATTTGCCCTACGAATTTGGAGGTACTATCTTTTGGGGGAGAAGTTCCAACTGTTCACGGACCACAAGTCCCTACAGTATCTGTTCACGCAGAAGGAATTGAATATGCGGCAGCGTAGGTGGCTTGAGTTTGTGAAGGACTACCAGTTTGACATCCAGTATCACCCGGGAAAGGCTAACGTAGTAGAAGACGTGTTGAGTCGTAGGCCAGCAGATGAGGTGGCAGAGGTGTGGAAGGCTAAGTGGAAGGAATTGGGACACCAGGATGCAGTGGCCCGATCTTTCATGTCTGTGATGACCATTACATCGCAGATTGTCACGAAGGTAGTACGGGCACAGGCTAATGACTCGTTCTGTCAGGAGCAGATAGTTCGATTACTAGCAGAGGGAGCCGAGTCCTATACCGTTAGCTCAGAAGGGGGATTACGCTTTAATGGGAGATTGGTAGTTCCGGAAGGGGATGAATTGCGACACGATGTGATGGAAAAGTTCCACGACTCACGGTTCGCGGTACATCCCGGAGGGGACAAAATGTACCAAGACATGAGACGTCAGTATTGGTGGAGCGGTATGAAGAGAGATATCGCTGAGTTTGTTTCGAAATGCGCCACTTGTCAACTTATAAAAGTGGATCATCAGAGACCGGCAGGATTGCTACAGCCATTGGAGGTCCCGGTGTGGATATGGGAGAGCATATCCATGGACTTTATCACGGGGTTGCCTACGTCGCAGAGGGGTCACGACTCCGTTTGGGTAATTTTGGACAGGTTGTCCAAAGTCGCTCACTTTTTACCCGTAAGGACTGACTACACTACGGGACAGTATGCCCAGCTCTTCATTTCAGAGATTGTGAGACTTCACGGTGTGCCCCTAGATATCGTGTCTGACAGAGACAAGATATTTGTTTCGAGGTTTTGGGAGAGTTTCCAGGAGGCCATGGGCACAGAATTGCGGTTGAGTACGGCTTATCATCCGTAGATCGATGGGCAGACCGAGCGCACAAATCAGATGTTGGAGGACATGCTACGCATGTGCATTATTGACTTCGGGGGTGGATGGGAGCAGTACCTTCCACTGGTGGAGTTTGCTTACAACAACTCCTATCAGTTTACTATTGGCATGGCTCCGTTTGAGGCATTGTACGGTAGGCCTTGTCGTTCCCCAGCATGTTGGTTAGAGGTGGGGGACAACAAACTGCTTGGGCCGTAAGTGATTCAGGATACTTCGGCCAGGATTGAGTTGATTCGGAGTCGCATTCGGGTAGCTCAAGACAGGCAGAAGAGTTATGCTGATGCGAAGAGATTTTTCAGGGAGTTCCAAGTGGGGGACCAGGTTTTGCTCAGAGTGTCTCCTATGAAGGGGATTATGCGTTTCGGGAAGAAGGGGAAGTTGGCACCAAGGTATGTGGGGCCATTTCCTATTATTGAGCGGATCGGACCGGTTGCATATAGACTTGGGTTACCGGAGCATTTGCATCGGATTCACGATGTGTTCCATATTTCCTCGCTGAGGAAATACCTTAGAGATAATTTGGCTCATTCTCACATTGCTGTGGAGGACATCGATCTCCAGCCGGATAGCTCCTACGAGGAGGGGCCGATTGCTATTTTGGACCGAAGCGAGAGGAAACTTCGGTCAAAGATAGTCCCGTTAGTGCATGTTCAGTGGCGACATCACAATGTCGAGGAGTCCACATGGGAGCGCGAGAATGAGATGCACGAACGTTATCCAGGGTTGTTTTTAGCATGTACTTTCTAGTTTCGAATTTCGGGACGAAATTCAGTTATTAGGGGGGAAGTATGTAATACCCCGTACTTTTGGCTATATTTATTTTTGGGATTAATTAATTAAATGCGTATTAATTGGAAATTAATCCGGGTTAAAAATACTAACGAGATGCGAGTTAGTATTTGATTATGTGCATATATGATTATATATGAATTTGGAATTATGAAATTTGTCGTGAGATTAATATACGGCAATTTGGGAATTTTGTTGAGACGCGTGAGACCGTCGCGTCCCGGTGTAATATTTTGATTATAAAAGTGAACTTAAATTCTATAAACCGTATGGTCATTTTGAGTGCGCCAACGCGTCCAGAAGGGTCGAGATAGTCAGAAAACACTAGCCGGGGGTGTAGTTTGGATTCCGGGTTATTTTTAGGTCATACCGACATCATAAAGGGTATTTTGGTAATTTTATATTTTGAGGAATTAAAAGTGACGAAAATTGGGAGTTTTAATCTGATTGGGAATTGACCCACTAAGCCACTAACCAACCCATATTAACCCATTAAGCTACGGAGGTTATCATTTAGGTTTCCAACTTTCCCAAAGAAAACCCTAGCCACCATAGCCACCTTTGGAGAAGGAAGCCTAGAGAGGGAAAGAAAGAGAAGGAATTCTGCAGAAACCTTTACAGAAATCAACACCAAATTCAGAGACAATTAAGGCAAGTGTATTAATTATATTTAAATTCGTAGAATGTTCCTTCCATGTTAGAAAATTGAAGAATATCAATTGTTCTTGAAAGATAATGAAAACCCATGTATTTTGAAACTTAGAACTTGAAGTCTTGAGGAGGATTTGCATGTAGAATGATAGGTAGATGTTCATACTGATGATATTTATGATTGGATGAAATTTAAAACGGATTTAAATTGGGTAAATTCATGATTTAAAATTTTAGGGTTTGTGTTCTTGAAATATTGGGGGAAAGTGATGAGATTTGATGGTTTAATGATGATTGGGAAGAATTAACTACGTAAATTACATTAGTTTATAACCTTGATATGTTTAGGATTGATTAGAGACCTTAAAGTATTGTTGGGACAAATTTTAGAAGAGATTTGAGGAGTAAAAATGGTCAAAAACGAGATTTAGAAAAATCTGGGATGAAACTGGCAGGTCGTTAGAAGCCCCTCCCCAGGTCGTTCGAACGAACTCGTTCGAACGAGCTTCTAACGAGTTGACCAGTCGCTTCTGACGAAAGGGAACTTCGTTCGATAATCTCGTTCGAACGAGATATCGTTAGATGGTACAGTTCGTTCGAACGAACTGGAATCTCGTTCGAACGAGACTTCTAATGAGTTGGCAGTCTGGGCCTTTTTGGACTGTTTTGATTTTTGGAGTCCCGTAAACTTGTTCGAGGATATAGATAACATTCCGACGATGATATAATGATAGAATTGGGACTTTTGGGTATTTATGAGAAGGAAATTATATACGAGAGTTAAATTAAATGGACGGTTTGGGTTGAGACGTGCGTGTCTACTACGACGAGAGAATAAATTATGGCGCGTATGATTATAAATCGGAATAGTATAAATTGTGATAATTATAAGTTGGTACGAGAATGCGATATGTACTAGGATTAAACTACGGGATTACTTAGATGTGTGTTTACTTAGTACTGGTATATGAATTGTGTGTATGACATACCTACCATACTTGCTATCACGGGAGGTTTGCGTTCTCTTAGGGACCTCTAATCCTTGTGTTGCCCGGATTTAGACTGGTTACCTTGATGAACATAGGTCATAGAAAGACTTATTGGGATATTAATAAGTCCGCTGATCGTGGGAGCGTAGGTATGTGCGTGACCCATGTGATGTGACTGTGTTCGCCTCCATTATTTGTGATGTTGTTATTCGTGAACTATTCCTGAGAGATTCGGAATACGTAATCCTTATGTACGTGATGTACCGGGATGGATAGCAGAGTATGTGTGCACCACAGCTTAGTTCTCGGGGTTCTTGTATTGTATATTTAGGACGTGAATAATATACACTTAATTAATGGGAACCTTCATGTTAATGTTGTGAATATAATTACGGTATTGTTTCGAGAAATATAACGAGTTAGTTGATAGTGAAATATATTGCATATTGAGCATCTGAGTTTACGTTAAACCCCTACTTAATTACGAGCGTTATAATGTTAATAGAACCGAGTAATATGGGTAGGACCTATGATAGTCTAGCTAGATATGATGTCACTTAGCTAGTGGTTTGTATCGTTGTAGATGGGTACTTACGTTAGGAGTGCACAGTTAGACGAGAGGTGGGAATATCATGTGAGTGCATGTCCTAACATGTACTTTGCATTTAATGTTTTAAATGTTTTTAAAGCACTTGCAGGTTTTTAAAAATATAACTCCACATTCGGGCTCTGACCCGTTTTCTTTTCAAATCTATTTTTCCTTGTAAAACCATTTTAGGTGCCCAGCCACAAGGACACCATGCATAGGATACTCATTCAGGTGACGAGCTGTAGCTGTTTGTGGAAGCTACAGGGATTTGCTTGTAGACGCTTCTATCACTTGGATTCCAGATTCATTATCTATCAGGTGTAGGGCATGTTGCCCATTTCTATTAGAGTTACTTTTCCATTACAGTTTTCAGATTTTGGCATGTATTGATTTAGTATTCATTTTACTTGTCAGTTGTGGGATTTGTAGTGAGGAGTTTTCCTCCAGATTTTATTTACGTTATGTGATGGTTATTCAATTTACTACTTTATGGTGAATGGTGTTATTATTCTTTATTACACTTGTTGCATGTTAATCAGACTTTAATTAAAATTTGGCACTTACTTTTTAAATACTAGGTGGTTAGTAATAATAAAAATGTTTTCGACAGTGATGCTATTAACTGGACCAACTTGGCATTTTGAATTAATTTAATAAAGGAGTAGCTACCCGGTATTTAATTAGTCGGGGTATCACAGGTACTTAAGATTAGGCTTTTTATTATACCAAAGTTCGTAAGGAGTCTATTTGGAATTCTTTCTAAGATAGACCCTATTTATTATGTGACACGCAGTACGAATAAATTCTACCCAAAATTATTTAGGCAAATTTTTGGCATGTAACATAACACGTGCCATCTCTTGAAGTGTACGATTCTTTCTCTCGGCAATTCCATTTTGGTGAGGAGTCTTAGGAGCACTAAACTCATGTTTGTAACCATTATAGTCGTAATACTCTATTATTCAAGTATCTTTGAATTCTCCTCCTCTGTCACTACGAATTCTATTTACTTGAGTGTCCTTTTCATTTTCAATACGAAGAAGTATTTTTCGGAAAGTTTGAAAAGTGTCAGACTTTTGTTTTAAAAAGGCTACTCAATTAAATCTGGTGAAGTCATCAACCATAACTAAAATATAACTGTGTCGACAGAGACTAACAGTTTGGGAGGGACCAATTAGGTCCATATGGATGGGCTCCAAGGGAATATCATTAAATTTCTTATGAGGTTCCTTAGCAATTTTACCTTCCTGATAGGAACCACAGACAATGTTAGGAATGGGTATGATTTTAGGAACTCCTCTAACTATTTCTTGAAAGGTCAGTCTACTAAGATTATCGTAATTTATGTGACCCATTCTGTTATGCCATATCTCGTTGTCATCCATTCTAACAACATTACAGGTTTTAGAATTGTTCATGACAGTATAGCAATTGTCAGGAGTCCTAAATCCTGTAATTATGCATTCACCTTTTTCATTTAAAATTTTTCAATTTTTCTTTAAAAAGGTAAAAGTATGATATGAGTCACAAAATTGCGAGATACTAAGTAAATCGGCCTCAAGACCTTTAACTAGAAGGACATTTTCAAGAACAGGAAGTCCATCTTCTTGGAGAGTTCCTTTGCCTATGATTTGAGATGATAATCCATCACCAAAAATGACTTTACCACCAGCGAAGTAGTTTTGTTCAAAAGTTTAGTATCATCCCCAGTCATGTGCTTAGAACATTCAGAGTCTAAGTACCTACTAGATGATGTGTGCTCAACTTTTAAAGCAGTAACAACAATGTTACACTTCATCTGGGGTAATAGATCATCTTTTCTAACCCAAATTGCTCTAGTTTTCATTTTGTGCCTACTAGCTCTCAATTGATAAAATTTGCGAGCATTCGATTTTTGTTGAAAAATGTTTTGCGCATGATTTTGAATTTTATGAAAGACTTGAGCATTTGGTTTAGGAAGATTTTTAGGCATCCTTCTAGGGAATGTTCTTTTAGTTTTGGTCTTTCTCTTTCTATAATTAGAGTTTTTGTCTGGTTGTCTAGGAAGTACATAATTATTACGGCTCCTCCTAGAATAGTTAAAATTCTGATAGATGGGAGGATTACAGACAGGTTTAACTACTCTCCTAGCAGAGCAACCATAAAAAGAGTGACCGTATATGTCGCAGTAGGAGCAATAAAGATTGCCCAAAATTGGGGTCTCCTTAGGAAATTCTCTAAACAAAGGTTTTGAGGAATTTTGAGGTTGAACTCTATTCCTAGGTAGTACAGGTTTGAATGTAGATTCACTCTTCCTAATAGAGGGGAAGACGTATTTAGCCTTAGGTGAACTTACACGTTTAGAGCAACTTGATTCCCCAATGTTAAAATTTTGATGTTTTGAATCAAACTCAGTTTTTAGGGAATGAAAATCTGGGCATGTATCAATGGGTCTTTTACCTCCTGATACAAACTTGATAGGTTCAAACAATTTTGTTTGTGTCTTCAAATTGGGGCAAAATCCTATTCCAGTTCGATCATCATAATTGGTTTTAGAATCAGCCACAAATTCATCAAAACAGTTTGAATTATTTTCAAATTTTGTAAATTTTTTGAAAACAGTTGTTGTCTTTTCTTTAGTTTGTTCCAATTCTAACAATGTCCCTTTATATTTTTTCTCCCGATTTTCATTTGTTTTAGTCAAAATTCTGAGTTTTTCATCAAAAATTTTGATTTCACTTTCATGAGTTAAGCATTGGGTAGTATACTCTTCAGCATTCAGTTTGACCATCAAGCTTAGATCTTCTAACTTTTTGGTAAGATCTTTCACAATTTTTTCTAGTCTAGTGCTTTTCTTAAGAGTTTTAGCGTAAAGTGTGTGAATATCTGGGAGGTCTTCATTGTCCGAGTCACTAAGTGTAGTGTGTGAAGTGACCCCTAAGGCTTCATTCTTTGAACTCACACACCCATTTACATCGTCATTATCGCTTTCCCTTTGACTCACACACCCCAAAGAAGAGATAACAATATTCTTAGTAATCAAAGCATCTAAACCAGTAACAGCAATATTCAAAACATCAGACATAGAATTACTAGATTCATCCTCACTAACAAGCACAAGAATATCATCATTATTGATAATCTTGGCAAAAAAAGACATGCAAGGGTAAAAAACATCAGATAACTCAGGTTCCTCATTTTCAGAGTCACTTGAATCATCCCATGTTTTGCAAATGTTGGCTCTAGTGTATTTGTTTTGAGTGTTCAAGTTAACTCTACAGTCTTGTGCAATGTGTCCTAGTTTACTACATCTATAGCATTTAGTCTTCTTAAGGTCTCTTTTAGGTCTAATGTGAGAGTCCTTGTGATTTTTGTCATGGCTTTTCTCATGAGGTATGTGATTAAAGGGAGTTGGATAATTTGACTTGCCTCGTTTATTTACTATGCTGTTTCCAAACTTAATGATTTTCTTAAATTGTTTTGACATTAAGGCAATCTGATTATCCAAGCTCTCTATATTGCATTCCTCATCAGAGTCATCATTAGAAGTATTAAACTCTAGCTTAATCAATTTAGAAGAGAAGCTTAGATTGGAACTAGTCTATTTCCTATGGCACTGGGTCAATTGTTTCTTAAATTCCATTTCCATTTCCATAGTTCTTAATTTACTACTAATTAGTTCAGGAGTGAGATTAATATCACACATTTCCTCAATAGCATATCTTTTGTTATCAAATTTCTGTGGTAATGATCTCAGAATTTTAGATACAATTTCTTGTCTGTCATAAGTTATCCCATTAGCATGCAGTTTTGTCACAATATCAGTCAGGTTCATATAGAAGTCATCAAATGACTCAATCTCAGACATAATTAAGGAATTATACTGTTGAATGAGCATTTGAGTTTTAACAGCCTTAACTCTAGTGTCACCTTCATGAGCAGTAACCAAAGTGTCCCAAGCTTCCTTAGAAGTGGTACAAGATGAGATTCTTTTGAACTCATGTTCATTTATGGACATAAATATGGCATTCTTTCATTTGTTATTATTTCGAGAAACTTGTTTCTCTTCTTGAGTGAACTCACTTAATACTTTCTTAACCCTCTCATTACTTCCTTCAGTGGTTGGTTTTGTAGGAAAAGTGTAACCATTTTCAACAATGTCCCAGACATCATCTCTAAGAGTTCCTTGAATGAAAGCAATCATTCTTACTTTCCAGTAAGAAAAATTGGTTCCATCAAAGATAGGAGGTCTGGTTAAGTTACCAAATCTTTCATTTTTCTCGTCCATATTTGATTTTCAGAATACAATTTCATAAACACATGATCTCTTTAAAAGAAGTTTACCAAGCTCTTATACCAATTGAAAGTTTGTTAATAAAGCTGTTTATTAAAAATAAACTATTTAAGTAACTCCGAACAGTTTTTTCAAGAAACTCTTTTCTTAAAAACCAAAACTATTTGAACACAAGATGTGTTTAACAGAACAATATGTACGAGATCTATTCAAGATTTGACTAATATGTTTATAAAACAGTTTAAACAAACTTTAAACTCAGCACAACCAAGAATGAGATGAGAAGATGTAAGAAGATTAAGTTCATGATTTTTTACGTGGTAAAACCTCACCAACTGAGGAAACATCCACGAATCCCTCTACGGAGTAAAATAAAAAATCCACTAAAACAAATTTACTAGTTACAAACTATATAACTAACATGCATACAACTCAGACCTATATAAGTTTAGGAATGTACCCTCTGGTATCGCATCCTTCTAACTTCTCTGCAGTTTCGATTGTTGTTGTTGTTCTCTCAGTTTGTTAACTTCTGATTTGTTCCATCACTTTACGTCGACTCTTGTTCACAAGATCTTATTACCAACACTTTTCGTGTGGTAGGGTCAAAGTGTTTGTGGAGGTGCTCTCTAACACATGCATGCACACACACACACACACACTTATTAATTACAAACAGTCCTAACAAATTACATATAAGGCTATATACAATGATTTTTCTTTTTCTCTCTTGTCACAAAACTTTAACCCTTTTTAACCTTTAAATCAATCCCAGAATCCACGGATATCTTGCTCAGAAGACATATCAAGATCTTAATCAATCTCGGAGTTTTGAAAAGATTTTTGAGATTGAAAACCTCCAAGTGTGATTCTAAACTAGGTCAAAGGTTTAGTTTTAAGAAAACTAGAAACATAAAACATTTATTGTTGATTTCAAAGTTAAAAATGATTTTCAGAAAAGAATCAATAATATATTTCTTAAGATGAGAAATAAACCATGTAAATCTAAGTGTGATGTAACATGCAGAACATAGATCTGAAATTTCTATGAAGAAGAAAATAGATCTCTAAGTAAACAGTTTAAGTTGGGAATAAGATCTAACGAACAAGAGGTTATAGCAACACAACCAACAACACAAATATCTCTCAAAAACTCAAGAACACTCAGGGTAGTGTTTTGGATATGTAGGAGTTTTAGAGGAGTGTTTGGTTTGAAAGAGGCTTGACGAACAAGGATTAGGGTTAGGGTTTCTAAATCTCTCTCTCTTTTCTCTCTACTCTCTCTTTTTCACTCTCAAAAAATGAACTGTCCAAAAGTCTTAGACGATTGAGAGGAGGGTTCCTTTTATAGGAGGAAGAGAAGGATCGAGAAGATGGTTCAAAAACAAGGTTTAGGATTGAGTCAAGCTGGATTCACTTTGATCCAAGGGCTCACAGTACGCGATGATTAAAATTCACCTGATTGGTTCAAGAGGGATACACAAGGATTACCAAAGAAAGCATGCAGATCGCTGATAAGGATTGATCCAACGGTTGTAAGCATAAGCGATTATATACTCAGTAAAGAAACAAAAAATGCACCAATCAGCAAGCAACAAGTGTTGATCAATTAGGCGATATAAAATGCGCGTCATAAAATAATTACAACCATACCCTGAATTCTCTACCGCTTTTGGTTTCTACCCAAAGCAACATTAAGCCAATAAACCCATTAAACCATAATTGTAGATTGAACCCACAAACTTTTAAAACTAAGTTTTAATTAATAAAACCTTTATTAAAAAATGTTTATAAAATCCCAAAAAATATTTAAAAATCAAATTTAGGGATTTAAACATACTCAACATATGTACACACATTAATATGAAATATTACATGTATATGATGCATTCTACTGTGTGTGAGTGTTGGTAATTTGGTTTAGATCACTACGAGATAGATGAATGAAATAGCAAACCAATCTCTGAGGTTCTTTGGTTTCTAGGATAGACATAATTTTGTCACAATTTCCAAACTAGATGAACACTTATACAATATATACTCAAGTGAGTCAAGAGTAGAAGGGCTTCACCCGAAAAATCCCCAAAAATTCAGGGATCGGGGGGGGGGGGGGGTCGGGGAGTTAAAAAAATCCCCAAAATTTTTTGGGTGTAGCCTCAGGTCTCCACGGGGATACCTGGGATATTAAGATATAATATATATATATATATATATATATATATATATATATATATATATATATATATATATATAATACATACATAATTGAACCCTAACTCATTTTCCTTTTTATCTACTGCGCCGACCAATTACCAAACCCTGATCTCCCAGCCACGACATGAACTCCCTCCCTCCCTCATCTGTCCTGCATTAGTGACTAATCTCCCATGACCCTCATCTCTCCAGTGCCTACGACTCATCTCCAATGACCCTCATCTGCCACTAACAGCAAACAACCACTTATTTTTCCTTTTTGCTGAATAAAGAGACAACGACTCCCACAAACCTCATCTCTCCTACATTGGTAAGATATTATGTTGTTTTTGTTTATGTTGTTCCATTTTTTGTTTAGATTGTTTATGTTTGATGTCTATGTTGATTAGATTGTTCATTGGTTTAGATTGTTTATGTTTAGATTATTTAATATTTGATTTTTAGATTGGTTACGTTTAGATTTTTTATGTTGTTCCATTTTTTGTTTAGATTGTTTAATATTTGATGTTTATGTTTTGATTTAAAAGATTTGATGTTTATGTTTAGATTTAATATTTAAGTGTAATTTGTTTAATATGGGTCTTAAGATACCTTTTGCCATAATTCTCGAACCCATTTACTGAAATCGGTTTAATTAAAATTTGAATATAAATGTTTTATATTAAAAAAAAAGAAATGGGTTCCCCGCGGGGAAACCGATACCCGTTTTAAATGGGGACAAGGATCCCTAAACCCATTATAATGGGGAACGGGGCGGGGATGTGGAATGATATTTCTAACAGAGACGGGGATGGGGAGTTAATACCCGACCCCGAACCAACCCGTTTCCATACCGTCACTTATCACCACCACCACTATCGAAGTATAGATCGAAGGAGGAGGAACTCCAATCCATCATCTTCCCCAATGGATCAGACCTACTTTCATAAGAAAAGTGTTTAATCTTGCGTAATTAGAGAAATAATTACACCCATGTTAGTGTAGGTTGGAATTGACAATGAACTATGTACGAAATTAATGAAATTGGAGAAAATAAATCATCATTGGAGACTGAAAATTATGTAGGATTGATTCCCCATGATAGGTAGATGATTACCCATTAAATTTGATCTATAACGATGAACAAATTCGAGTTGTCATAGAAGTTGTTGAAAAATCTGACAACCTAGGGTTCATAATGACTATTCTTGGATTAAACCCAATAAATTGATGTCCTTTGATGAAATTGTGATCTTTAATCCTTAGAACTTGTTTATACATGATAGTATAACAGTTAATAAGGTTGAATTGGCATTTAGGATGATTAAAATTATGATTTGAGGTTGGAAATTGATGAAACCAGTATAAACAATAATTCTACATTTTGTCAGAATTCTTAGGGAGAATCGATTCGGTCCATGTCGAATCGATTTGACTGCTCAGTTGTGCCTAGTTTTCTTCTTTTGTTAAATATGGTAAGTAAATCATATGGAATTTATTCTTGGGAACCATTTTGAAATACTTGGACTTATGTTAGAAGACCATTAGGTCTAGGTTGGGTATTAGGCTTGAATTCGTAATGCTACCTTTAGGTATAAATATAATTAGGTTAACATGAGAGAATTGCCTAATTTAGAGAAGCATTCGGTCCATTTGAGGATAATGATAGTTTAGACCAGTAGGATATGGTGACTTACCTAGTGATATTATGGGTAGAACATTAAGTATACATTGAATGGTGAACAATACTCAAGAGCGTACGATAAAGAGTGAAGTTTTAATTCCATTAAACGTAGAATATTCTGGATAATAATATATTATGTATGGGACTTAGGATATGGGATTTAAGAATACCTACATCTGTGTTATAAAATTTATAGGTGAGATGAATACCAATTGTATGATTGATTTATTATGTGTATGACATACCTACACTGCTTGCTATCATGGGAGGTTTTTGAAAGGGGATAGTCTTATCTTGATGAGCCCATTGGGGGGATTTAAGATTTGGTACCTCAGAACATAGAACCTAGGTACGAGCTATCTACCAGAATGATAACGATGATGGTCATATGGGTACGTATGTATGTTCATAACCCATAAGCCTAGAACTATGTTCGCCTCCAATATGTGTGACTTGTATTTATGGTTCGAGAGAAATACTGAACCGATTATCCTTCTTTGAGTACAAGATTTAGCTGGACTTGATAGCAGAGTATGCATCGCACCATAGCTGAATATTGAGGTACCGTATTGGTATATATATTATATATTGGTGATTAAATGTACACACTTTTATTAATTTCTACTATGTGGAATTCATACATACAATTAATCATATAAACTCATATAGATTAAGTATGTGAACCCTTAACCTCATTGTGAAACTCTTACAATTATATCAAATGAAAGAACATTAAATAATGATAGTATGTGGGAATTACGGGTTATTACTACGGGTGTTAATTAGAAGATTATTGTCTATAATCTAGTTAGGGTGATGATGACTGGAACGACTTAGAGGTAGGTTAGGAGTGCACAATAGTTGAGAGGTGAGAATCTCAAATGAGTGTTCATAAAGCTAACATGTGTATTATATTTTCTTTATTGCTTCCTTAAATACTTGCTAAACTGTTTTAAAATATTTTATACTTGGGCTCTGACCCATATCTTGCAATATCTCATTTTCTTATGAAATTATTTTAGGTGCCCAGACACAGGGGCTCCAAGTTTAGACTGTTGGATCTTTTGACGTGTTGAAACTATTGTGGGAGTTGTAGGTCTTCGTATTTAGATGCCTCCACATCTATCTTTTCAGTTCTAGTATTTAGAGTTCTCAGTTAGGGCATGTGTCTCCCATCCTTAGTTTATTTATGTCAGAGAGATATTTTACTCATTTATTTGAATATTTCCATTTTAGTTGATTTATCATTATTACAATTTTTGGTCTGGATGTTTAACTGGGACGATTATTCCAGTTTATTATATTTAGTTGGATGATGTTTTACTCATTAGATATATATTCTTGAGAATGGTGAATGCTTTAAATGATTTAAATTAATTGACATTAATTAATGGGTTAAACATTTTTCACACTAGCATAATTAATTATTAGGGGATTAATAAAGTATATGTTTTTCGACAGTGATACTAAGAATGAACCAACCCGATATTATGTTATAATTTTATAAAGGAGAGAGCACCCGATATTTAATATAGAGGGGTGTCATAGGTGGTATCAGAGCATCAGGTTTTAGAGTCTTTTTGGATTGGTACGACTTATTATGCTTTTAGCTTAGCGTTCTTTGACATAGAGCCCTATTTTCAGGATTGCTGCATTCTTGATTATGTGATTATGTCTTCAGCCATTTGATATTGAATAACTATGGGCTTATAAATTCTTTCTCATTTTGGATGCCTCCCAACATCGAGGGCCTAAAATGCCCAACCAGAGCCGCACTGAGCTCAGGCTCACGGTAGAATGAATGCCACTGAAGTTGCTGCCATCTTTGCTCATGTAGTTAATGCAACATTAGCGATTGTTCAGCAGGCCCCATTATAGGAACAGGTAGTGGCGCCAGCACCAGCTCTTGTGTTACCTTAGGCTTGGGAGCGTGTTATAGATTCCTTCCAGAAGGAGCATCCCCCAGAGTTCCAGGGGAGTTTGGATGTGGTTGTGGCGAGCCAATGGAAGAAGGATATCCAATGGAATTTGAGGATGTAAGAGTGCACGGAGGTGCAGAGGCAGATACTATCTACTTTTAAGATACTTGGGGCAACATTACAGTGGTGGGAGTCCACTACTATTGCAGAGGAGCATGATGTATTGATGATTCAGGACTTTTGGGTGCGGTTTGACCACAAATATTTTCCTTTCCCCATTCACAGTTAGATGAGGTGGAAATTAATGGACCTCACCCAGGAAAGGATGGGAGTTGCATAATATGAGGAGAAGTTTATTTGACTAGTAAACCTAGTACCAGCTGAGGTACCTACTAAAGTGAAGAAAATTCAGATGTTCGTGGATGGCCTGACCTGGAGGATTCAACAATATCTTATGGGCAACCTTTCCTTGTAGTTGTATACCAATGAGCTTAATTCTACTTTACTACACTGATAGGATCGCCACTTCCATGGTAATGGAAGCAAATGAGGAGATGAGTCCATCCAGTAGAGCAAGACTAGTGGAGGTAGTGCCACCGAAGCGCCAACAGCTAATAGTCAGCAGAGTCATGGTGAGCAGGGTTCCCACCAGGGGGGATTTGTTAGGAGATTCATATTAGGGGTTTTCATCATGGGAGGGGAGGTTTTAGGAATGTCCACCAGGGTTAACATGGCCATCAGGACCATCTGGGCCAATTGCAGTTCCAGCAGGCCCATCAGGGCCAAGGGAGAGGTGGTAATGACCAGTAGGATCGAGTACAGAAAGTTCATAAGGGAGAAACTTTGTCGATAGGTGTTTTATTTATGATAATACTAGTCACAAACGTTAGGACTGCCTGCAGATGGATAGGGACCTGCAGCAGCAGTAGCAGTAGGGCGCTCGCCAGGAGCCCCAATGACCGATGTTTCCTGCTACCTTCCTAACGCCAGCACCAATCCCAGCTTTTCCGGCCATTTCACCAGCCCTGATTCAGCAGGGACAACTACAATATGGGCCTGTTTACAACGTCCACCAGGCAGTAGTTCCATAGGCTCCACCTACAATTGAGGGTATGTTTTCCATCCACAAGACTATGGGGCATATTTTATTTTACATGGGGCCTAACACTCTTTCATAGAAAATATATTTACACGAGCCAGAGGGTTGTTTGACACAATAGACAGTACAATGACTTTTGTAGACTGACCATTGGGTAATGAGCTGATGATTTTCTTTATAGGTAGGTGATTCGGCGGAAATATTGCGTATTTCACTCGCTAACATACGCGTTATTAGCCCCCTCGGGTATCTTATTCCCTATATTTATGCTCGTTAACCAGACAACCCTCGGATTTCTATGTTAACATGTTTTACAGGGGTTAATTGAGATTTTGTAGGTGTTTAGATGCTTAGTGTGAACTTCGGATGCGTTTCGCTCGATTTCCGTACACAACCGCACGCGCAAGGGCATTTTAGTCTTTTGACAGCTTGGGCACCTGGCCCGACATCTACACGGAAGTTGTAGATCTCCTCGCTAGCTTCGCGTGGCCTCGAACGGTTTCTCGATTCCGATGCATAACGACAAAGTTACGGCGATTGGAGCGAAGTTGGATTGTATGCCAATGCAGGGGAAATTGCAGGCTGCCCCTGCTTGATCGATCGATCGAGCCTTATTATTTTTGCCACGTTTTCCACTGTCGATCGATAGACACCAGGGGTCAATCGATCGATCCCCTATTTTTCCCCTGCAGATATTTTCTTTCTTTTATTCCAACTTACTATATAAGTTGGTTTTTGTTGTAATATGAAATATACACTTAGAGACATATTCTGATTTAGAGAGTTGTAGTTAGGGTTTGGTTTTGGAGAGTTCATTTCTCTCTTTTTCTTGGATTGACAGCCCATGTGGTTTGTAAGATTGAACTATTCACTTCCTCTCCTTTAATATAGTTTCCTCTTCTTCTTCCCTTGCCTTGTAATTTAGTTTCAATGCTTTCTAACTAGTTTACTTGCTTTAATTCTTGCTTTCTTAGTTTAATTAGCATAATTTAGTTTAACTCACCATGCACCCTTAGATAAATAGGGTCGGGATTTCATTTCCGCCATTTTCGGGCCCCGAGCTCCGAAAACTAGGTTTAGTGCAAAATCACGTTTAATTGAAACTGTGTGTATTAAAGTTGGATTGTTAAGCGTTTATCTTTCTTTGTCATGCAACATTAGAGTTTATAGCGACAATCCGAGTTCAATCCGCGTGCGACCATTTTTCAGTTAAATGTTTTATCTCGCAACTTTGGATTGAATTCCTTCTTGTGTGATGTTTATGCTTAATTGTAAATGCTCGATTAAATGTTTTCGAACCGTAATTCTAATTAGTAGTTTTTTAGCCCGTGAATGGTAGGATGCGATCCCGATCCTCGCTTTCCTTTTATTTAGAGTTAACTTCTCTTTTCTTTTGTCACCATAACCACCCTATCACCTTTTCTTTTATTTATTTTACACCACTTTTATTCCTGAAGTAATTAAAACAATTAAAGTCTAAAATTCAATCACTCCCTGTGGATTTTCGATACCCGACTTACCGCTGTGCTTGCTTGTCAAGTGTAGTAGTATATTAGGTTCTTTTGTATCGCGGCGGCGACAGACACGACGACTGTGTCCTCACACGAACACATTTTTATCGCTCGATCAAAATGGCGCCGTTGCCGGGGAGTGTGTTTTAGATTGTAATTGCTTTATTATTTCGTAGTATTTTTCCTTTTGTATTTGTATTCTTTGTTTTAACCTTTTTGCAGGATTTGCATACTTTGAGCGCTAAGAAACTTTGATTCGCGGTTTCTCACTTTATTGCTCGGATTCTCCATCTACAAACAACGAGGTAATCATGTCCTACTATTATAGTTATTACGGTTATTCTAATGATTCATACTTTGGGGATAGTTTTCAAGTTTTTCATTTTCAAGATTTTCTTGAAAATGAAAGACTTGAAAACATTTATTGGAATGAAAATCGCTATTGGGAGCTTGAGTTGGATTCATTATTCGAATCCAATGACGATTCTTATTTCATTACTTTCGAAGACGAGTTTCAACCAAATGAGGAGTCCGAGGATCTTGAGCCGAGGAAGCCTACTTTGGAAGAAACTTTGCTTCTTTACTCCCAAGGTTTGGAAAGCCTAAATGATGCTGGAATGAGACTTGGTGCACTTTGCGATGAGATGAATTCTTATGCACAAAGCAACGAGGAGGTGGAAACTAGTGTTTCACCTCAATTTTTGAAAGAATTTCTCATCGAGTGTGCATCTTTATCCTCCGAAATTCAACCTCCTTCCGACGATGAGTCGATTGAGATTGAATTTGTTTCATCACCATATTCGTTTATTGTCATTGAACCATTAGAATTACCGGTTGATTCTTATGAGTCGGTAGAAACTTTTAAAACTTCTACACTTTTTGCCGATGAGGACTCTTTACCGGACTTGTTTTCGATGTATGTTATCCTCATGTGTGCACCATCTCCCATTCCATTTGAAAAACCTTTGGGAGATGAATCAATTTTTCTTGGTCCTCTAGTGTTATTGTCCCCCTTATTATCCAAATCCCCCATCGTCCGCCCAAAATTTCAAATTGGCGATGGTTCACTTTTTTCACCACCCACATGCCTTCCGTTGTTCAAACGGAATTCTTATTTTCTGGGAGGCATGTTCACTTTGGAGGGTCCACCGTTGATCTTTCAAAGTCAAATCCCTTTTTGGGTGGACCCTCAACTATTTAGACTTCTAGTGTATAGTTAGTGTGAAGCCTAAATAGTAGGTTGTAAATAGTTAGCTTTTTAATTTTCTTTCTTTCCTATTTTTCTTTCCTTTTAATTTAGTCTAGTGTAATTAGTTAACTTTTTGTTATTTGTTTTTGCTATGCTCGGTACTAACTCGTTTTGTAGATTCCTTTGGACTCGCGCTTATGGAGATCACTCCAATTTTGGGTAATATCGTTCTTTTCCTCTCTTTGTGTTGTGTTCTTAATGCGCATTGAGGACAGTGCAACATTTAAGTTAGGGGGTGTAGGATATTCTATCCATTTCATGTGTAGTCCATGGATTTGCTCACATTTAGTTACTAAGTATGACTTTTTGTGAAAAATTTGAAAATTTTCAAAAATATTTTCTTTCTTTTTTTCTCATTTTGTTGGGCATTTTGCCTTGTTTCCGATGATAAATTTCAATAATTTCCCGATCCAATTGACAACTCAACGATGATTGTTTTCGATTTTAGAAATTATTAGACTTTAGTCCTCAAATCATTGATATTGTGAATAACTTCATGAATTAAACTTTATCCCATGAGCATATGCACTTTCCTTGTTCTATTGATTTGGTTTAAGATTTTTATAACTCGGTAATCTTTTGTTGCATTGTATATACTTACACCGAGTAAGCTTTGTACCTTTCGTCGTTTGTGAGTGTTATACACTATTCTTTTCTCATTGAAAACGTTGAATTCGTTGGTAATCTCTCTATTCTTTCATTTGACCGTTCATTAATTGAGTTCATACTTGAAATGTGTTACTTGATCATGATTTTCATATATTGTTTTGACTTGAGAATTGCGTAAACTTTGTGAAATGATCATAGGCCCTCTTTGTTATATCACCCATATTAGCCATGACCTCACCATATATGTTTACCCTCGTTAACCCGTTGAGCCTAAATTTAGCCTTTCGTTTCATAACCCCATTCCCATAACCAACTTCGCATTGGAGTTTTAGACAATACATACACTTTCCATACCTTTGTTTGGAATGATACTTGGGATTGAATGATGTTATTGTAGTGTGGTTGCAATTTAGGCATTTGAGAGTTTGAAAAGTAAAAGAAAGTAGTGAAAAAAGTGAAGAAAAAGAGAAAGCAAAAAGCAAAAGAAAACAAAAGAGAAAAATGAGAAAAAGAAGAAAAGAAAAGAAAGAGAAAGTTTTATATGTTGTGTATATTGTGTTCAATAAGCTTTGATTACTTTCCCCGATGATATATCTAATGCCGTTTTGGAACTTATTTTTCCAATTTTTTTATTGCACGTATTTTTCCATTATCCCGAGCTTTCATCCCAAACACTTTGAATCCATACATATATCCTTCATTTCGTACCTTAACCCCAAACCTACATTATAACCTTATTCAAGTCCTATGTGATCTTAAGTTGATGTAATTCAAAAGTTTAAATAGTTTTGATAATCTGTGAAAATGCATTTCGCCTCTTTTAGTGTGCGGTATCCTTTCATTGAGATTACAGTTTTTCATTTTATATATAGCGTTCTTCTTCTGTGACATGTGTGCGGCCTAGTTTCCATTTACATTTACTCTTAAGCCCACATGTTCCGTGTGTTACCTCCCTATTTTGAGTGAATTCGCTTGATGAGCGTAATGCCCGTGAGGATTGAATATATGCTTGCTTTAATGTATATCCGGTTTATTTAAGTTTTTGCCAAATCATATTTTTCATATGCTCTCCCCCCTCCCACTTTTAAAGTTTCAATTCTATGAGGTGCATTCTATAATGTTAATGATTTGGACTTTTGTGTGAATTCATTCACTTTGCTAATAATGCGTATGAAATCCTTTACGCCATTATTGGGATTGTCGCATGTTTGATTGGGCATATTTTGAGGAAACTTTATGATGTTTGTGGGTTCCATCACTGAAAACCCTCACGAGACGACACTCGTCCACTAGGGTAACCTAGGGGTTTAACGGCTTATTGCATATGCTAAATGCAATCGAATCGCCCGCGAAAGTGGCCTTATCTTTTTATTGCTTTTATACCATACTTTTGTACTCTCTCCTGTATTGGTTTACTAGTTCTTCTTGTTGCATCCTATTTCATTGCTAGGGACTAGCAATGTGTAAGTTAGGGGGTGTGATTCGGCGGAAATATTGCGTATTTCACCCGTTAACATACGCATTATTAGCCCCCTCGGCTATCTTATTCCCTATATTTATGCTCGTTAACCAGACAACCCTCGGATTTCTATGTTAACATGTTTTGCAGGGGTTAATTGAGATTTTGTAGGTGTTTAGATGCTTAGTGTGAACTTTGGATGCGTTTCGCTCGATTTTCGTACACAACCGCACGCGCAAGGGCATTTTAGTCTTTTGACAGCTTGGGTACCTGGCCCGACATCTACACGGAAGTTGTAGCTCTCCTCGCTACCTTCGCGTGGCCTCGAACAGTGCGCGATTCTGTTTCATAATGACAAAGTTACGGCGATTGGAGCGAAGTTGGATTGTATGCCAATGCAGGGGAAATTGCAGGCTGCCCCTGCTTGATCGATCGATCGAGCCTAGGGTTCGATCGATCGAGCCTTATTATTTTTGCCACATTTTCCACTATCGATCGATCGACACCAGGGGTCGATCGATCGATCCCCTGTTTTTCCCCTGCAGATATTTTCTTTCTTTTATTCCAACTTACTATATAAGTTGGTTTTTATTGTAATAAGAAATATACACTTAGAGACATATTCTGATTTAGAGAGTTGTAGTTAGGGTTTGGTTTTGGAGAGTTCATTTCTCTCTTCTTCTTGGATTGACAACTCATGTGGTTTGTAAGATTGAACTATTCACTTCCTCTCCTTTAATATAGTTTCCTCTTCTTCTTCCCTTGCCTTGTAATTTAGTTTCAATGCTTTCTAACTAGTTTACTTGCTTTAATTCTTGCTTTCTTAGTTTAATTAGCATAATTTAGTTTAACTCACCATGCACCCTTAGATAAATAGGGTCGGGATTTCATTTCCGCCATTTTCGGGCCCCGAGCTCCGAAAACTAGGTTTAGTGCAAAATCGCGTTTAATTGAAACCGCGTGTATTAAAGTTGGATTGTGAAGCGTTTATCTTTCTTTGTCACGCAACGTTAGAGTTTATAGGGATAATCCGAGTTCAATCCGCGTGCGACCATTTTTCAGTTAAATGTTTTATCTCGCAACTTTGGATTGAATTCCTTCTTGTGTGATGTTTATGCTTAATTGTAAATGCTCGATTAAATGTTTTCGAACCGTAATTCTAATTAGTAGTTGTTTAGGCCGTGAATGGTAGGATGCGATCCCGATCCTTGCTTTCCTTTTATTTAGAGTTAACTTCTCTTTTCTTTTGTCACCATAACCACCCTATCACCTTTTCTTTTCTTTTTTTTACACCACTTTTATTCCTGAAGTAATTAAAACAATTAAAGTCTAAAATTCAATCACTCCCTGTGGATTTTCGATACCCGACTTACCGCTGTGCTTGCTTGTCAAGTGTAGTAGTATATTATGTTCTTTTGTATCGCGGCGGCGAAACACACGACGACTGTGTCCTCACACGAACACATTTTTACCTCTCGATCAGTAGGGGTGTGGGGATAGAGATTGGGAGTCTTATTTTACCTTCGGATATGCTTATTTTCGATATGTCTGAGTACGATGCCATTATGGATTTGATAGTCGTGTATATAGCCATGATTTATTGATTTAGTATGAGTATTATTTTCGCTATCCCTAGTTAGGAGATGTTTATAGTGGTGATGCCTCACCCTGAGGGAGGATCGTCTGCTCACTTGTTCTATATAGAGGATGAGACCTCTACGGGAGTTGTGATTTACCTCAATTCGATCCTAGTTGTTAGTGAGTTCGTCGACGTGTTTCAGAACATACCAGGACTACCGCCAAGTAGAGATATGGGGTTCGTGATTAATTTGGCACCGGGAACACATTCGATAGCTCATGTGTCGTACCGTTTGGATCCTATGGAAATAAGGGAGCTATGGGATCAGATTGAGGAGTTATTGGGATAGGGTTTCATCGACATGAGTACCTCGCCTTGGGGTGCCCCATTTCTATTTCTGAATAAGAGGGATGGATGTTTACGACTGTGCATGGATTATCGGGAGTTGAATAAAGTCACCATACGAAATAAATATCCGTTACCTCGCATCGAAGACTTATTCAACCAGCTGAGAGGAGAATCTTACTTCTCAAAGATAGACGTGAGATTCGATTATCACCAGTTACGTATCAGGGAGCAGGATGTATCTAAGACTTCCTTTCTGACAAGATACGGGTCCTACAAGTTTTGAAATATGCCATTTGGGCTAAACAACACGCTGACTATATTTATGGACTTGATGAATAGGGTGTTTAGAGAGTTCTTAGATCAGTTTGTCATTATTTTCATAGATGACATTCTGATTTATACCCGTACCGAGGAGGATCAATCCGAGCATTTGCGTCGGGTTCTACAGACACTATGGGAGCATCAGTTGTATGATAAGTATGAGAAATGTGGATTCTGGCTACGAGACATGCAGTTTTTGGGTAATATCATTTATGAGTTGGGGATATTAGTGGACCCGACCAAAGTGTCGGTGATAAGGTAATGGGGACATCCCATGACACTGACGGAGGTACGTAGCTTCTTGGGGCTAGCCAGGTATTACAAACGGTTCATTAGAGGATTTTCAAAGATTGCGGCCCCGGTGACTAATTTCACCTATAAGGTGTACCATTTGTTTGGGATGATGCATGTAAGTTGGCATTTGATGAGCTGAAGGACAAGCTGACTTCATCACCCGTACTATCACTCCCCAGGGCAGGAGTGTAGTTGTAACGACCCGAAAATAATTATGATAAACCATGTTTAAATCATGCTTACCGCATGTGATGGGGATAATGTGTTATCATAATATATAATGTTAAGTTATTGTGTTTAGTCGAATCCTACCTTCATAACTTATGAAATATTGAATTATTTAGAAACACAAATTTGTGAAGTCTTCGATAGGAATGTTCGAGTTCGGGACTAGTTTTGGACACTATAATATAATAATTGACTTGAGGTGAAATCTAGATAGTTGTACATATATGAGTAAAGTTTGTAACAAAATAAATGGTGTGTAAAACAGAGGTTTGAGCAAGAAATTCTGCTGGAATTACAAAGCAGGGGAAAACTTGTCCATTCATTAAATGATATTTCTTCTTATTAGGCTAACAAATGGTGGATTTTGATTGGTTAAGGAAGGAGGTGGGTTTGGGCCGACTTTAAAGGCTTGAAATAATATCCTCCTTTATCATATTTCATCCATTAAAGAGTTTGGATTGAGAGGAAGAGAATTGGGAAGGCGAAGAAGAAGAATTGAGGAGAAAAATTGGAGAAAAATCCGTGGGAAATTACGAAAGAGTCCTTAAGGTAATTGTGTATGTAAATCTTGTTAATTTTCTTGTATTACTCATTGAAAGGGTATAAATCATATATTTTTTGTGGAAATTTCATGGCTTGATTTTTATGTATGAATAAATGCAAGTTTAAGCAAAGTGGAACGTGTAAATCATGTATATTGCTTCGATTGAAAACCTTGTGTATTCAAACTCCAATATCTTTTTGTATATTAATTGTAATTGAATAATTCCAGTTGGAGATAAAAATATACTCATATATTATAACATATCCTAAAATTATGTGAAAATACGATGAAATGAATCTTTGGTGATAGTTTAAAGTTCAAGTATAAAATCTGCCCAAAGGTGTAAATATGCACACCAAGTGTTCGATGTTTTGCTTGACATAGAAAATGAACCTTAAAAATTATGAAACTTTAATTTTGTATTTTTAAATATGTTTATGGAGATTCGGTAAAATATCACAAGAATTTATGATGTAAAAAATTTATAAAAATCCCTGGAAGTTGTCTGAACGATAAAAGAGCCTATAGGGCAGATTTGCGTTGCAATAAAGAAATGGGTACATATTGCTCTAGGAAACTTGAAATGGCATGTTGTCTATTATATTTGGAACATAATATGATAATAATTGGATTTCCAGGAAGAAATTAAATTATTTGAGAGCTGTGGATTGGATATGTTAAATATTTTAACATGAAATTGGATGAGACTTCATTTATGATAAATGATTTGAATTGAATCATATAATGCTTATGATTTGAAATAAGTTAAAGTGAGTATATGTATTGTTAATATTCTTATAATGGTACTAAAATTATAGTAATGATAGGAAGGGAATGAGTACCGGTTAGAAAAGTATCAGATAAGGACCCAGGGAAAACCCATTAAGTGGCCAAGATGAGTGTACTCACTAGTAAGATGTATTCATACGTGTTTCTGAATTGAATATATTCTGTTTAACGGGTTGATTATTGATATGATATGTTGTAGTTATCGAGTGGATTATAGATATGATATATTGTACTTACCGAGTTGATTATCAATATGATGTGTTGTACTTATGAGTTGATTACATATATGATATGTTGTACTTACTGAGTTGATCAGGGATATGATATGTTGTACCTACTAAGTTAATTACAGAAATGATAGGTTGCACATACCGAGTTGATTATCAATATAATATATTGTACTTACTCATATGATATGTTACACATATCGAGTTGATTATAGAAATGATAGGTTGTACTTATCGAATTGATTATTAATATAATATGTTGTACTTATGGAGTTGATTATGTATATGATATGTTGCACTTAGGATTAGATTATAGATATGATAGGTTGTACTTACCGAGTTGATTATCAATATGATATGTTGTGCTTACCGAATTGATTATAGATATCATATGTTGTACTTACCGATTGGATTATAAATATGATATCTTTTATTTATCGAGTTGAATATAGATATGAGATATTGTACTCATTGAGTTAATTATGGATATGATATGTTGTAATTATTGAGTTGATTATGAATTTGATCTACTGTACTTATCGAGATGATTATTGATATGATATGTTGTACTTACTGAGTTGATTATGAATAGGATATATTGTACCTATCGAGATGATTATTGATATGATATGTTGTATTTATCGAGTTGATTATAAATATGAGATATCATACTCACTGAGTTAATTATGGATATGATATGTTGTACTTATTGAGTTGATTATGAATATGATATATTGTACTTATCAAGATAATTATTGATATGATGTGTTGTACGTATTGAGTTTATTATAAATATGATATACTGTACTTATCGAGATGATTATTGATAAGATATGTTGTACCTATTGAGTTGTCTATGGATATGATATGTATAGGTTATACAGAGATGTTATGGCTTATTAATAGACAATAGATGTTATGGCTTATGAACAACCAAGAGATGTTATGGCTTATAAACCGTTAAGGGATATTATGGCTTATTAATAGTCAAAAGATGTTATGGCTTATTAACAGCCAAGAGATGTTATGGATTATTAACAACCAAGAGATGTTATGGCTTATTAATAGCCAAGAGATGTTATGGAGATGTGATGGCTTATAAACATCCAAAGGATGTGATGTCTTATTAACAGCCAAGAGATGTTATGACTTGCTAATAGCCAAGAGATGCTATGGCTTATTAACAGCTAAGAGATGCTGAGATGTTATGGCTTATAAAAAAAGTGATGAGATGTTGAGATGTTATGGCTCATTAACATCCAAGATATTTGGAGATGTTATATATTGTTACATAGATATGATTTATTACATTTAATTTTATGCACCAATGTAATAGTGATGCATTCAGTGAGCTAATTTTCTCACGGTTCCTATGTTTATGTTTTTCAGATATTGTGATATCACTGCTAAACCTAGGAGGTCGGTGGGGTTAGCAAGGGATGCATAAAAGTATGATTTTGGTCAAACGTAGAAGGGGTAATTTAAGCAGTAAGGACACAAATTTCCAATTGAGTCCAAATATAGTTTTGGCTCAATTCCGGACAAAAATATTTATTCATAGGATAGTATTTAATTGTAATATTCTCAAGCCTATGAAGTGTTTGTTGAAGATGTAGCGGCAAAGAGTATAAAGCTTCATCAAATATGGCGGTTTGTGTGCCTCGTTTCTACGTCATCAACCATAGTTCCATGCTCCCAAGGTATGAATGCAATATTATATATATAGGAGCTTGGAACAAAGTTTATTGGGTGTTAGGTTTTATAAAAACTGCATTTTGTTTTAAGAAAGAATTAATTAAAACTTTAAATAAATGTTTATAAAGTTTTTTGGGATAAAATCGAATTTTCCAAACTTTCTGGTTTTTCGTTCGATAGAGACGTTCGAACGAAATTGTCGTTCGAACGAACCTGCCAACGAGTTCCCACCAAAGTATACTGTCATGTCGTTTGATATGTCGTTCGAACGAACCTTCTGTTCGAACGAGATATCCAACGAGATTCTAACGAGTTCTCTCTGGAATGTTGTTAGAAGTCTCGTTCGAACGAGATTTCATTCGAACGAAATGTCGTTCGAACGAGATGCCAGGCGGGAACAGTTTTTGGCAGTTTCTTGGTAGTTTTGCACCTACTTCCCCACTTGGTTTTTAACCAACTTTTACAGAGTTCAATAGGTGCGGGAATGACATTTTCTAACTTAACTTTTTCCAACTTTTCATTCTAGTTTATCTCTTAGAGAGAGTTTGATAGCAAATTTGTTTAAGGAAAATGTTCGTGTTTTGAGTGAAATTTTTAGAGAAAAATATCCATCACTCTAGTGTTTACACCCAAATAAGTTTATTCCAAGTTCTCTTATACATATCAATTGCTTGGAGTTTGGCACTGGTTTACTCTACCGAATTCAAGAAGAGAAGTTTCAGGTTTTGCTTCTACCTCCCACGAAGAAAGAAGAAGTGTTTCTCATGTTGATTTACCCACACGGAGAAAGGCTCCATGCTAGGGTGACGGTGACCATATAAAGTCCTATCAGTGGATTCCGAGACCGCGGTGGTGTTCCAAGGTTATTCTCTAGGAAGAGGTTTCTACAAGAAGAAGCGTCGAGGCTTGAGAGGGATCGAGTCGTGCGTTGTAAGTCTATTTGTCTTGTAACTGTAATTCCGTTTCTAGTGGATTTGTGGCTAGGGCCGTCCGAGGTTGTTTCCCATCTTGGGTTTTTCCTCGTACATCGCGGCGTAGTGTGATTGGTATAACGTAGAACGCATGCGTAGCATAATTCAAGATAAAATTCGGTTTAAGTGAATACATCATTTGTTTAATTTTACTTCACTTGGTGTAATTTTAATTTGTTTTAAGAAATTAAAATTTGTTGTTTGTTTTAAAGTTGAACCATCACCTTTACGCTTCCTCATATCTTGAAAAGGAAATTGCAGCTCTTCAAATTGGTATCAGAGCCAAAAACGATAAATTATTTCGTTAAGATCCTTTAAATTTTTGGCTATAAAAGATTTTTCCCCATTTTCAAAATTTCCTATTTTCGATGGTTCAAACTACGTGTATTGGAAAGCGCGTATGAGATCGACACTAAAATCTATCGACGAAAGAGTTTGGATGTCTGTTGTTAACGGGTGGTCCCCACCAACTTATTTAGTTGAAAATGAACGTGTTATCAAACCCGCCGATAGATGGACTGAAAATGAATTTAAACTTCCTAATTTCAATTCCCGTGGTTTAAATGCCTTATTTAGCGCTGTCACACCGGATGAATTCCGTCGTATTATGACGTGTGAAACCGCTAAAGAAGCTTGGGATATTTTATAATTAACTCATGAAGGAACTAGTGTCGTTAAAGATTCAAAACCCCAAAACCTCACCACTCAATTTGAAACTATTAAAATGAATGAAAAAGAAACTTTTGATGAATTTTATGCTAGACTTTCAGATATTGTTAATTCATCTTTTAACTTGGGAGAGAAAATACCTGATGACCGTGTTGTAAAGAAAATTTTAAGGTCCCTACCCGATAGATTTATTCCAAAAGTGACCGTTTTAAATTCTTTACCCACTTTAGCCTCTACGAAATTAGAAGAGCTTGTAGGTGATTTACAAACCTATGAACTAGATATGTTTCCCTCTAAAACTGAATAGAAAATCGAAAAGGGCGTTGCTTTAAAAGCCCGAAAAGAGGTCAAACAAGTAGTAGAGAGCGAGAGTGATAGTGACTCGGAAGACATGGCTTTATTTGCTCGCAAATTTAGAAAATTTCTTAAAATTAACAAAGATAAATTTAAAAATGATTTTAAGAAATTTGAATCTTCTAAGCATGACAAGAATGAGAAGATTTCTAAAGTGGAGAAGATGCCCACAGCCGAGAAGATCCCTAAACCTAGTAATGAAAATTTAGATAGGGATGAGTCTAATAAGTGTTTTGGTTGTGAAGGTTATGGCCATAGGGCTTTTAAGTGCCCCACTAAACTAAGGAAAGAGGGTAAGCGACCCATTTCATATAATGCGAACCTTAGTGATAGTGATAAGGAAGATAAGCCCGATTCCCCCACTAAGAAAAATTTTGTGGCTTTTATGGCTAGTCATGTGAGTGATAGTGAGAACTCATCGATTGATGAAACTTTAACTCATGACACTTCCAAGGTCATTGTTTATGATTCTCTCGGTTATGATGATAGTGAGAGTGATAATGAAGAAGAGGTTAATGTGAGTGAACTTCAAAATGCTTTTCAAGAACTTTATAAAGAATCTATTAAATTGAAAAAGGCTAATTTAAAGTTAGAAGTTAGTTTAAGAGAAAGTGTCAAGGTCGTTGATGAAAATGCTTTAATAGAAGACCTTAGGACACGTGAGAGGACTCTTCAAGAGAAGCTTGAATATGTAGAAGGCGAAAGAGATAACCTTAAGGGTTTAATGGAATCCTTGAAAAAGGAGCTTCTTGCTTTTGAAGAGCGAAATGTTTTACTAGAATCTAACATTTTAGAATTGGAAAACAAATTAAAAGATTCTAGTAATGTCAAATTTGATTTGGATTGTCGTTCGGAAAAACTAGATAAAATGTTAGGAACGGTCCAAATTAAAAATGACACTTGTGGTTTAGGCTTCAATACTTGTAATGAATCTACTCATAAAGCCAAAACCAATGTTTTAGGAGAATCTACTAGGAATGCATTTAAAGATCACTCCTTAGGTAAATCTTTTCGACATGTTTTTGCTTGTACACATTGTGGTCGAAAAGGTCATCTTAGAAAATTTTATTTTGATCTTAAACGAATTTCTAAAAAATACCATAGTAAAGTAACCACGGTAGTTAACGTTCCAACACCCCAAGATAGTCATTCTTCATTAATTTGGGTTAGGAAATCCGACTTGGTTGCCTTGCAAAATAGGGTTTTTGATTCTCATTTACTTGGACATGCTTCCTCCCTTGCTAAATCTAAAGGATGAATGTGTCAGTGTTTGCATACTCTAGCTTTTTGTGCTTCATATTATATATCATTGCTAGATGTATGCATGTTTAGTCATTTTCTAGTCATTGCCTTATTTCATATCACATGCTAGAAATTATGACTTGTTTATCTTTTTGTATTATATTTTGTGTTTGAATTAATTGAAAAATATAAAAAGATTTTTGTTTATCATTTGTGTTTTATCTGTTTCATTTGAGATTAATGAAAAATACAAATGATTTTTGTTTGTCCTTTTGAGTAAATATTTATTTTTGATTAAAAATGTTAAAAACTCAAAAAGATTTTTTATGTGTGTATTTTAGTTTGACACACTTTAAGTGGCATATACTTGTGTTTGAATTCCAATCTTTTACGCTCCCACGTGGCTAGAACTTTTGGTTTAGATTATCAATCCTTATTATGTTCTTTACCATATTTTGTGGAGTAGTTGGATTTTGTGTTGCTTAAATGGATTCTATTTTTATATGCCTCTTTTCACACATGCACGAGCTCTTTTGAAATCTTAATGTCACATGTTATATTTGAGCTTTTTGAGGTGTTCTCCTACCAATGTAGTCATCTACATATCTATGACCTAGGAGGACTAGTGCATGTCAAAATCCGTTGCACGTGAGCTTTGTGAGATAAAAAATTATATATCAAATGTGCACGGGGAAGGGCTCCGAAAGGATGAATTAAATCCTTTGCGATAGTAAGACACCGTTTATTGGATCAAAAAGAAATACGTGATCCCAAGGCCTAAAAACAGAATATTTGGCATTAAAAAGAAAACAATTGCCAAGGCCTATGTTTGTTTGATATATTCATTCAAAAGAAAAATATTATATATGCTTATTGAGGGAGAATTGGATGGTATATCAACGGTTTGCACAATGTCCGTTTATCCTAGTTGTCTTTAATGTCATGACTCTATTTGGTTTATAGAATCATCATCATGCTAGGCTTGTATGCATTGTGTATGTTTGTTCATTGAGTTCAATCTTCATATTGTCACATGAGGTTATATTTAACTGTGATGAAGTTTGCAATCAAATGAGAACTCCGTGAACGTTTCTTAAGTATTTGGGTCTCAATTTAATCGTTACTAGTTCACACTCCAACACTTCCGTTTCCATATGACACATTTTTTCCATACGAGTGTGCAAACTAATTGTATTTTGTGTCATGTGCATGTTTATATATATATATATGCAAGTGCTTCATTGGTATATTTCTAGTTTATATATATATGATATTTGTTTGTCTTTGCCTTGCTTTTATTGACCATATGCTTTAATGTCTTAACACTTTAAGCTTCAACGTGTTTATTAGTTCTTTATCCTTTGCCTATTCCTGAACAAAAAGGGGGAGAATGATGATAGGGGGGAAATATGGAATCTAATCCTATTATTATCGTATCTTAGTTTGGGGGAGATTTGTAAGAGGGGGAGATGTCTTTCTAAGTATGACTTTTGTTTGATAAAGGGGAGAGTTAATTTAGGGGGAGTAATTGATTAATTGCATTTACTAATTTGATATTCCCTATGCATTTGATGAGTTTGCTTAAGTGTGCAGGATTTCTTCTAAAGCGGCATTGTTTAATGGCACAGCGTTTGATCCTTGGGTTGAGTCGAGTTTGGGTGGGTTATGTTTTGAGTCTAGTAGAGCTTGACGGCCCTTTAGGATTTTTGTTTGGTTTTTGTCCCAGAATAGCCAAAGGGGGAGATTTGTAAGGACACAAATTTCCAATTGAGTCCATATATAGTTTTGGCTCAATTCCGGACAAAAATATTTATTCATAGGATAGTATTTAATTGTAATATTCTCAAGCCTATGAAGTGTTTGTTGAATACGTAGAGGTAAAGAGTATAAAGCTTCATCAAATATGCCGGTTTGTGTGCCTCGTTTCTACGTCATCAACCATAGTTCCATGCTCCCAAGGCATGAATGCAATATTATATATATAGGATCTTGGAACAAAGTTTATTGGGTGTTAGGTTTTATAAAAACTGCATTTTGTTTTAAGAAAGAATTAATTAAAACTTTAAATAAATGTTTATAAAGTTTTCTGGGCTAAAATCGAATTTTCCAAACTTTTTAGTTTTTCGTTCGATAGAGTCGTTCGAACGAGATTGTCGTTCGAACGAAAATGTCATTCGAACGAACCTGCCAACGAGTTCCCCCCAAAGTATACTGTCATGCCGTTCGATATGTCGTTCGAACGAACCTTCTGTTCGAACGAGATATCCAACGAGATTCTAACGAGTTCTCTCTGGAACGTCGTTAGAAATCTCGTTCGAACGAGATTTCGTTCAAACGAAATGTCGTTCGAACGAGATGCCAGGCGGGAACAGTTTTTGGCAGTTTCTTGGAAGTTTTGCACCTACTTACCCACTTAGTTTTTAACCAACTTTTACAGAGTTCAATAGGTGCGGGAATGACATTTTCCAACTTAACTTTTTCCAACTTTTCATTCTAGTTTATCTCTTAAAGAGAGTTTGAGAGCAAATTTTTTTAAGGAAAATGTTCATGTTTTGAGTGAAATTTTTAGAGAAAAATATCCATCACTCTAGTGTTTACACCCAAATAAGTTTATTCCAAGTTCTCTTATACATATCAATTGCTTGGAGTTTGGCACCAGTTTTCTCTACCGAATTCAAGAAGAGAAGTTTCAGGTTTTGCTTCTACCTCCCACGAAGAAAGAAGAAGTGTTTCTCATGTTGATTTACCCACACGGAGAAAGGCTCCATGCTAGGGTGACGGTGACCATATAAAGTCCTATCGGTGGATTCCGAGACCGCGGTGGTGTTCCAAGGTTATTCTCTAGGAAGAGGTTTCTACAAGAAGAAGCGTCGAGGCTTGAGAGGGATCGAGTCGTGCATTGTAAGTCTATCTGTCTTGTAACTGTAATTCCGTATCTAGTGGATTTGTGGCTAGGGTCGTCTGAGGTTGTTTCCCATCTTGGGTCTTTCCTCGTACATCGCGGCGTAGTGTGATTGGTATAACGTAGAACGCATGTGTAGCATAATTCAAGATAAAATTCGATTTAAATTATCACACTCACCTTAATTGGGACTTAAATTATATATTGGGTAATGTTTAATTCAAGTCATTTGCTTAAATTTGGTTTGGCCTAATTTGCTAATATCAATAAATATGACTTAGGTTAATCTAGGACTTGGATTAATGAATCGGTTTAAGTGAATACATCATTTGTTTAATTTTACTTCACTTGGTGTAATTTTAATTTGTTTTAAGAAATTAAAATTTGTTGTTTGTTTTAAAGTTGAACCATCACCTTTACGCTTCCGCATATCTTGAAAAGGAAATTGCATCTTTTCATACTTATCTTTTTAGTAAGTTTGAATAATCATAATTACCTCAAAATTTGTGAAGAGTTTTAGTTTTATTGATTAATGTTAATAACTGAAAAAGGATACTTTTTTTATGGTTTGGTTTAGGTAATTATGATTTCGCTCACTTTGACTTTCAAACTTAATTATAAGTAACTGGGTTGGGGTGTGTCAACTTTGGTATCAGAGCCTAGGTTTTAGAGGTTCTGGGGTGAGGAATGCCTAGATTTGGCAGTGGAAGTAGAAATTGTTTCGTGTCATAAGTAAATTGGATTTTATTGACTAACATTTGTTAGTTATGCATATATATTGTTGTACGAGATGTGAAATGCAAGGATGTTGCAGGAAAGGAAATGACATGTTAACGTTTATTCGGGGATGACAACGAATACATGAATTTTAATATGAATCATTACATTGTTTTATTTGTGGTATGGACAAACATGTCAATTAAGGAAAAAATTTAAAGGCAAAATGTGGTATACGAAAATTGTGAAGTATTGGAACTAATCTCTTCTTATGTTGGAATATGTAGATTTGAGTAATGTTACTTATTAATCCATGGTTTGGTATGTGCCCATTTATGTGGGAGAATGGGGTACGGGAACCCATATTCCGTTATATGATGAGATTGTAAATTGTTAGAGTGTGAATAAAAGGAAGATTCACATGGTAAAGGTGAAGTGAGAAGATTAATAGTTTTATATGTTTAATTTAATATGCGAAATGATCTGAAATTCAATTACTAGTCAATATATCACAATTGATCCGAATATGGGTTCATATTGAATTATGATAAGTAGAAGAATAGAGTAATAAGAGTTGAGATGTACTTTTTTAATAGTATGAGTATATGTAGTGGATATTACCCTTGTGATGTTTTGAAATACTTATATGAGTAGTAAAGTTCAGACGAGGTGTTAAAGAGTTGGGAGTTTAAAAATATTGGGGAGTCCTTTTAAGAATATGTGTTGTGTATAAGTATGGGAAAGATGCTAGTCGGGTTTGAATATTAGCAACTAGTTGGGGGGGATATTGAGTTGTATTTGTCATTGTACGTATGTGTTATCATTAAGAGTATGTCATATAGTGAATATAATTGACATTATACAGAGTCACCAAGAAGTATGTGTAAGGATAAGATGTTATGTGAGATACCATAAGGTGATAAATTAAGGTATTTGTTTAAGTTATTTGAAAAAAATACGACATATAATAGTTAAGATAAGTATAATGGGGTTGGTAGGTATGGTTAAAGTTTTCAGTGGTGATGTTATGTTTAACATCCATGTTACCAAACGGGTAAGGTGAGTGCATTAATAATGTTTCATAAGACTATAATGTTAATAAGGATTGGGGTAAGATTATGATTGTAAAGTTATTGTGCCAGATAAGTGACTCGTTAAAGACATTGTATGTTTAGTTAAAGAACAATCATACGATACTGAAAAGGGGAATATAGTGAGAAGTTGTATTGAGTTCACAGTGCATGACTGCATAATAAACATGAACGTGAATATAAACATCTTAGTGAATGATTGTTCAGTTTCGATATATAAAAAGTAGTGAGGCTATATTTAAATTAAGAAATTGTAGGGACGAGATTTAACATACTCTTAAACATACGAAATGATATGGATAGTAGTTAAAGTCAAACATGTGTATTTGGTGTTGAATGGAAGATGGAAATATGCTGTGTAACAAGCTAATCTGGTAATACGATATTTATAATTTGAAATATTACATGGTGATAAGGGTAGACTAGAGGAATGAACGAAGAAAGATAAAGAATGGTAATAGGTTTGTAAAGAATATACACTCATTGTGAATATACGATGATACAACTGATAATCTAGTATGTGTGAATGTTTGATATACGTATATAAAGGTATTAAGTAATATATGAGTTAGGGATTGATTTTCATTAATAAGAAATCATTAGGCGATTATTCTTACGTGTAATGATAAAGAAACTGAAGTTATTATGAAACGAGATTTGTCATAAACCGAGGAACCGGTTGAAATTCTTAGTCGTAAGGAGAAAGTATTAGGGAATAAAGTTAGTTCCATAGTTAAAGTGTTATGGAGGATCCATGAAATTAAATAAGCAACTTGGGAAAGGTAAGATAGAATGATAAAATAGTACCCTAATTGTTTGATAAGTGAAATTCATCCTAAATTTCGGGGACGAAATTATGTAAGGGGGGAAGGTTATGACGACCCGAAAATGATTATGATAAACCATGATTAAATCATACTTACCGTATGGGATGGGGATAATGTGTTATTATATTATATAATGTTAAGTTATTGTGTTTATTCTAATCCTACCATCATAACTTAGGAAATATTGAATTAGTCACAAACACAAATTTATGAAGTCTTCGGTAGGAATGTTCTAGTTCGGGACTAGTTTTGGCCACTATAATATAATAATAGACTTGAGGTAAAATTATTATAGTTGTAGATATATGAGTTAAGTTTGTAACAAAACAAATGGTGTGTAAAACATAGATCTGATCAAGTATTTATGATGGAATTACGAAGCATGGGAAAATTTGTCCATTCGTTAAATGATATTTCGTCTTATTAGAAAACAAATGGTGGATTTTGATTGGTTAAGGAAGGAGGTGGGTTTTGGCCTACTTTAAAGTCTTGAAATAAGCTCCTCGTTTAGCATATTTCAGACATTAATGAGTTTGGATTTAGAGGAAGAGAAGTTGGAAGGCGAAGAAGAAGAACTAGGGAGAAAAAATGGACAAAAATTCGTGGGAAATTACGGAAGAGTCCTTAAGGTAATTTTATATGTAAATCTTGTTAATTTTCTTGTATTACTGATTTAAAGGGTATAAATAATAGATTTTTTATGGAACTTTCATGGCTTAGTTTATAGGTACGAATAGATGTGAGTTTAAGCAAAGTGGAACATGTAAATCATGTATATTGCTTCAATTGGAAACCTTGGTATTCAAACTCCTATATCATTTTGTATATTAATTGGAATTGAATAATTCCAGTTCGATATAAACATATACTCATATATTTATGTTATATCCTAAAATTATGTGAAAATACGAAGAAATGAATCTTTGGTGATAGTTTGAAGTTCAAGTATAAAATCTTCCCCAAAGGTGTAAATATGCACACCAGGTGTTCGATATTTTGCTTGACATAGAAAATAAACCTTAAAAATTATGTAAGTTTAATTTTGTATTGTTCAATATGTTTATGGATATTGGGTGAAATATCACAAGAAGTTATGATGTAGAAAAATTATAAAAATCCCTGGAAGTTGTCGGAACGATAAAAGAGCCTATAGGGCAGATTTGCTTTGTAATAAAGAAATGGACACATATTGCTCTAGGAAACTTGAAATGACGTGTTGTATTTTATATTGGGAACCTAATATGATAATAATTGGTTTACCAAGAAGAAATTAAAGTATGTTTGGTCTATGTATTGGATATGTTAAATACTTTAACATGGAATTGGATGAGACTTCATTTATGATAAATGATTTGAATGGAATCATATAATGCTTATGAGTTGAACTACGTTAAAGTGAGTTTTTGTATTGTTAATATTCTTATGATCATATTAAAATTGTAAGAATGATAGGAAGAGAAGGAGTACCGATTGGACAAGTGTCAGATAAGGACCCAGGGAAAACCCATTAAGTGTCCAAGGTGAGTGTACTTACCGGTAAGATGTATCCATACATGTTTATGAATTGGATATACTGTGTTTACCTAGTTGATTATAGATATGATATGTTTTATTTATCGAGTTGATTATAGATATGATATGTTGTACTTACCGAGTTGATTATCAATATGATATGTTGTACTTATGAGTTGATTACATATATGATATGTTGTACTTATTGAGCTGATCAGGGATATGATATGTTGTACCTACTGAGTTGATTATAGAAATGATAGGTTGGACTTACCGAGTTGATTATCAATATAATATGCTGTACTTATTAATATGATACGTTATACTTATCGAGTTGATTATAGAAATGATAGGTTGTACTTACCGAATTGATTATCATTATACCATGATGTACTTACTGAGTTTATTATGTATATGATATGCTGTACTTACAAGTTTATTATAGATATGGTAGGTTGTACTTACCGAGTTTATTATCGATATGATATGTTGTGCTTACCGAGTTTATTATAGATATTATATGTTATACTTACCGAGTTTATTATAGATATGATATGTTGTATTTATCGAGTTGATTATAGATATGAGATATTGTACTCACTGAGTTAATTTTGGATATGATATGTTGTACTTATTGAGTTGATTATGAATTTGATATATTGTACTTATCGAGATGGTTATTGATATGATGTGTTGTACTTATTGGGTTGATTATGATTATTGATATGATATGATTATTGATATTATATGTTGTATTTATAAAGTTGATTATAGATATGAGATATTGTACTCACTGAGTTAATTATGGATATGATATGTTGTACTTATTGAGTTGATTATGAATATGATATATTGTACTTATCGAGATAATTATTAATATGATGTGTTGTACTTATTGAGTTGATTATGAATATGATATATTGTACTTATCGAGATGATTATTGATAGGATATGTTGTACTTATTGAGTTTTTTATGGATATGATATTTATAGGTTATGAAGAGATGTTATGGTTTATTAATAGCCAAGGGATGTTATGGCTTATGAACAACCAAGAGATGTTATGGCTTATAAACAGTCAAGGGATGTTATGTCTTATTAACAACCAAGAGATGTTACGGCTTATTAACAGCCAAGAGATGTTATGGCTTATTAACAGCTAAGCGATGTTATAGCTTATTAATAGCCAAGAGATGTTGTGGCTTGTGAACTTCGAAGAGATGTTATGACATATAAATAGCCAAGGGATGTTATGGCTTATTAACAACCAAGAGATGTTATGACTTATTAATAGCCAAGAGATGTTATGGCTTATTAACAGCTAAGAGATGTGGAGATGTTATGGCTTATAAAAAAGTGATGAGATGTTATGGCTCATTAATAGCCAAGAGATGTGGAGATGTTATATATTGTTACATAGCTATGATTTATTACATTTAATTTTATGCACTAGTGTAGTAGTGATGCATTCACTGAGCTATTTTGCTCACGGTTCCTATGTTTATGTTTTCCAGGTATTGTGATATCACTGCCAAATCTAAGAGGTTGGTGGGGTTAGCAAAGGTGCATAAAAGCATGATTTTTGTCAAACGTAGAAGGGGTAATTTAAGCCTACTTATCTTTTCAGTAAGTTTTAATAATCATAATTACCTCAAAAATTGTGAAAAGTTTTAGTTTTATTGATTAATGTTAATAACTGAAAAAGGATACTTATTTTTATGGTTTGGTTAAGGTACTTATGATTTGACTCACTTTGACTTTCAAACTTAATTATAGGTAACTGGGTTGTGGTGTGTTAGTAGTACCTTGTTTTCACTAATGGATCGTTACAGGGGCTAGCTGGGGTATTACAGTAGGAGAATCAGGCTATAGCATATGCTTCCTGCAAGCTTAAGCCTTACGAGAGGAATCACCCCACCCACGACTTGGAGTTAGAGGAAGTCGTGTTTTCACTTTGAATATGGAGACACTCTGTATTGGCGGAGAAGTTCAGCCTGTTCATAAATCACAAGTCACTACAGTACTTGTTCACTTAGAGAGTTAAATATGCATCATTGTAGGAGGTTTGAATTTGTGAAAGACTATCAGTTTGAGATCCAGTATCACCCGAGGAAGGCCAATGTGGTAGCTGATGCGTTGAGCCGTAGGCCAGAGGATAAGGTGGCCGTGGTTTGGAAGGAAAAATGGAAGGAATTAGGACATTAGGATGCAGTCTCTCATCCATTTATGTTAGTGAGGACCGTTACACCCCAGATTGCGACAAGGGTAGTACAGGCTCAGGCAACAGACCCATTCTGTCAATAGTGGATTAGAGATCATTTAGCCAAGGGAGCAAAGTCTTATTCAGTGAGTTTCGAGGGAGGCTTACACTTTAACGGTAGACTAATTGTTCTCGAGGGGGAGGATTTATGACACACGATGATGATAGAGTCGCATGGGTCTCAATTTGCGATACATCCCGGCGGGGATAATATGTACTAGGATATGAGGCGACAATATTGGTGGAGTGGGATGAAGATAGACATTATTAAATTTGTCTCGAAGTGTGCCACCTATCTGCTGATAAATGTGGACCATCGAAAACCGAAAGGGTTTCTTCAGCCATTAGAGATTCCTATACGAAAATGAGAGAGCATTCCCATGGATTTCATCACAGGGTTGCCTACTTCTCAGAGGGGTCACGATTCTATATGGGTGATTGTGGATCGGTTGACCAAGGCAGACCACTTTCTTCCAGTCAAGATGAATTATACTACATCATAGTATGCTCAAATTTTAATTACCGAGATAGTGAGATTATACGGGGTGCCCCTTTAATATTGTGTCTGATTGGTATAAGATTTTTTGTCTCTTTTTTGGGAGAGCTTCGATGAAGTCATGGCCACCGAGTTGCATTTGAGTATTGCCTATCACCCGCAGGAAGATGGATAGACTGAGAATACTAATTAGATGTTAGAGGATATGTTGCAGATGTGTATTATCAATTTTGGAGGAAGTTGAGAGCAGTACCTTTCACTGGTAGAGTTTGCATACAAGGACTCTTATTAGTTCACTATTGGCATGGCTCCATTTCAGGCACTGTACGGTAGGGCTTGTCGTTCTCCTACTTTTTGGTTTATGGTGGGGGACAACAAGCTGCTCGGGGCAGAGGTGATTCAGGATACGTCATCTAGGATCGAGATAATTCAGGGTCGCATTTGATTAGTACGGGACAGATAGAAAATCTATGCTGATGCCAAGAGATTCTTCTGTGAGTTTATTGTGGGGGACCAGGTTTTACTACGAGTATCTCCTATGAAGGGGATAATGAAATTTGGGAAGAAAGGGAAATTAGAGCCAAGGTACATTGGGCCATTTCCTATCATCAAGCGAAATGGGTCAGTTGCTTACAGACTTGGATTGTCGGAGCACTTGCATCGTATACATGATGTGTTCTGTATTTCTTCACTTTGATAGTATCTCCAGGATGAGTTGGCTCACACTCACATCATGCTGGAGCAGATTGAATTACCTCGTAATAGTTCATATGAGGAGAGACCGATGGCTATCTTAGACCATAGCGAGAGGAGATTGAGTTCAAAGGTAGTCACACTTGTACGACTTCAATAGGAGCACCATAACACCGAGGATTCTAGTTGGGAGCGCATAGATGAGATGCGCAAAAATATCCTGAGTTTTTCTTACCAGGTATACTTTTTATTTAAAATTTCAGGACGAAATTCCGTTATTAAGGGGGAAGTATGTAATACCACGTAATTTTTATGATTTTGAAAACATGGGATTAATGAAATTATATATGGGAAATTAATTAATAATTATTTTGGATTAAAATAAATATTAACTAGGGAGATAAGATTTAGTATTTATTAGTGAGAGTTATATTGAATATTACTGAGCAAATAAAGTAATATATGATTGGGAATATGATTATGAATTTACGACAATTGTCGCGAGTGAGAAATACGATAATTACGGTAATTAAGTTGGGACACGCGTGTCAGTCGTGTCGAGACTAAACTAATGAAATAATAAGTAAATTATTTACTAGTTGTCTAAATGGTCATTTCGAGTGCACCAACATGTTTGGAAGGTTTGAAATAGTCAAATAAGTCTACTCGGGGTTTTTTTGCGTCCCAGCGAAATTTTAGGCCTAATCGGCATTCCGGGAGGGCATTTTGGTAATTTGTATTTTTAGGTGAATAGTATTCATGAAATTCCTAAGGGTTATATATGATTGTGGAAAAGGGGGTTAGGTTAAAACTACGTAAGAATTAGATGAGAGCCATAGAGAGGCCATGGGAGGAAGAGGAAGGAGAAGCCAAGGTTAGAACACCACTTAGCACCACCACCACCACCTCCACCTCCACCAGAGTATAGATCGGAGGAGGAGGAACTCCAATCCATCATCTTCCACAATGTATCAGACCTACTTTCAGAAGGAAAGTGTTTAATCTTGCGTAATTAGAGCAATAATAAACCCATGTTAGTGTAGGTTGGAATTAACTATAAACTATGTATGAAATTAATGAAATTGGAGAAATTAAATCATAATTGAAGACTGAAAATTATGTAGGCTTGATTACCCATGATAGGTAGATGATTACCCATGAAATTTGATGTGTAATGATGAACAAATCTGAGTTGTTATGGAAGTTTTTGAAAAAGATGACAACCTAGGGTTCATAATGACTATTCTTGGATTAAACCCAATAAATTGATGTCCTTTGATGAAATGGTGATCTTTAATTCTTAGAACTTGTTATTATGTGATAGTATAACATTTGGTAAGGTTCAATTGGCATTTAGGATGATTAAAATTAGAATTTGGTGTTGGAAATTAATGAAACCCATATCAACAGTAATGCAGAATTTCACGAGACTTATAGGGGCGAATTGATTCGGTCCAGGCCGAATTGATTCGGCTGCATAGTTTTGCCCAGTTTTCTTCTTTTGTTAGTTATGGTTAGGAAATCATCTGGAATTTATTCTTGGGAACCATTATAAAATACTTGGACTTATGTTAGAAGACAAGTAGGCCTAGGTTGGGTATTAGGCTTGAATTCATAATGGTACCTTTAGGGATAAACCTAATTAGATTAACATGAGAGAATTGCCTAATTTAGAGAACAATTCAGTCTCGAGAATTTGAGGATAATGATAGTTTAGACCAGTAAAATATGGTGAGTTACCTACTGATATTATGGGTAGAACATTAGGTACACTTTGTGAACAATACTCACGAGCGTATGATAAAGAGTGCCGTTTTAATTCAATTCAACGCAGGATATTTGGGATAATAATATACTATGTATGGGACTTAGGATATGGGATGTGAGAAAACCTATATCCAATATATAAAATTTATAGGTGAGATGAATGCCTATTGTATGATTGATTTATTATGTGTATGATATACCTACAGTGCTTGCTATCATGGGATGTTTTTGAAAGGGGAAAGTTTTATCCTGATGAGCCCATTGGGGGGATTTTAGATTTGGTACCTCATAACATAGGACCTAGGTACGGGATATCTGTGAGAATGATATTGATGACGGTCATATGGGTGCGTAGGTATGTGCGTGACCCATAGGCCTGGAAGTATATTCTCCTCCAATGTGTGAATTTGTGTTTATGGTTTGAGGGAAATACCGAACCAATTGTCTTTGTTTGAGTGTGAGATGTACCTGGACTTAATAGCAGAGTATTCATCGCACCATAGCTGAATATTGAGGTGACGTATTAGTATATATATTATATAATGGTGCTTAAATACATATACTTGTCTTAATTTCTACTCCGTGGAATTTGTAGATACGATTAATGACATAATCTAATATAGATTAAGTATGTGAACACTTAACCTCATTGTTAAACTCTTACGATAATATCAAATGAAAGAACGTTTAACAATGATAGTATATGGGAATTACGGGTTATTACTACAGGGGTTCGTTAGAAGATTATTGTCTACAATCAAGTTAGGGTGATGATGACTAGAACGGTTGAGAGTTACGTTAGGTGTGCATAATAGTTGAGGTGAGAATCTCAAGTGAGTGTTCGTAAAGCTAATATGTGTATTATAGTTACTATATTGCATCCTTAAATACTTGCTAAACTGTTTTAAAATATTTTACACTCGGGCTCTGACTTGTATCTTGCAAAATCTCTTTGTCTTGTGAAATTATTTTAGGTGCCCAGCTATAGGGACACAAAGTTTAGACCGTTGGATCTTTTAATGTGCTACAACTATAGTGGGAGTTGCAGATCTTTGCATTTAGACGCCTCCAAATCTATCTTTTTAAGTTCTAGTATTTAAACTTCTCAGTTAGGGCATGTGTCGCCCATCCTCATTTTATTTATGTCAGAGAGACATTTTACTCATTTATTTCAATATTTCCATTTCAGTGGATTTATCATTATTACGATTGTTGGTTTGGATTTTTGATTGGGACGATTACTCCAGCTTATTATATTCAGTTCGAGGATGTTTTACTCGTTACATATTTATTCATGAGAATGGTGAATGTTTTAAATGGTTTAAATTAATTGACATTAATTAATTGGTGAATTTTTTTTTACACTAGTTTAATTAATTATTAGGGGATTAATAAAGTAAATGTTTTTCCGCAGTGATGCTAAGAATGAACCAATAGGATATTTTGTCTTAAATTTTATAAAGGACTGATCACCCAATATTTAAATTAGCGCGGTGTCACACCTCACTCTCAATCTCATCCTCACTCTCACATAAAGTGCTCAAATAATCATTGAGGCTTTCACATTTACATGTGTCCTCGTCGGTGTAGGACAAACTAGAAGTGCTAATTTTAATAGTCATGAATGTAACACACGTGTCATGTGGTGATTATCCCCCTAAATCAATAAACTCGATGTCACTATCGCTAAGAGTGGCTTTATTTTCAATATCTTTGCCCTTTCTCTTTAGCCTAATGGGACACTTATATGCCTTTGCCCTTTTCCTTCTCACTAATAACACCTTATATCTTCCTCTTTCTCACCGCTACTCTTAACCTTATTCTTATTTTTATTTTTCTCTAAAATATTTTTATTGGAAGAATTTTCTTTGGAAACTTTGAGAAAACTTTTGAAATTTTTGCATAAAAGGCCATGCCAACAACATCAAAATGACTCTTTGATTCAGAGTTACAAACTTTGTCCCTTTTTTTTTGCTTAGCTTGAGTCTTTAAAACAATCCCTACTTCCTTAGGTTTAATGGTTTTAGGAACATATCTATCTCATATGTTTGAACATCTCCTATAAGTTCTTCAAACATAAGAGTGTCTAAAATCCCTGAAGTGTTAAGAATCGTAACCTTGGGAATAAACCGGGTAGGGAATGACCTCAAAATATTTTTCATGACCCTCATCTCATGATTTTCTAAGCCAAATTAAAACTAGTGTTAACAATGTCTGACAAACTAGCATAAAAATTATCAAACGATTGGGACTCTAAAATAGCGATGGTATCAAGTTTGTAAGATTTGATGCTTTTATAGCGTTGGTTTCCTCATGTGTGAGCTTGAGGGTATCCTATGCCTTTTTTGATGTAGTGCACTGCATGATGCGGAGGAACTCATCTGGGGTAACGTCTTCAGAAATAGCACTAACGCCATGTAGAAGAAGTTCGTGTAGGATATGAGATAGTGCATGGAGGATATGGTTTTGGAGAAAATACATGTTTTAAAAAGAGGCTTGAACACTTAATAACTTATAAAAGTGGAACGCATAAGAGACAAGCAGATTTTTTCATTGCTAGAAAAGGAGACCGATTAACGTGTAAAGATTGTAAGGTTATCCCGAGAGAGAACTTAACCTCACAACATAGGATAATGGTGTTGGATATAAATATTAAAAATCAACCAGGAGTGTGAAAAGTGAAGATTAACCCATGAACTAGGTGGTGGAACTTAAAAGGAGAGAAATTAGAACTATTTAAACATAGAATATTAAATGAAGCAACATGGAATACTGGAGAAGAGACTAACATAATGTGAAATAAGATGGCCAAATGCATTAGGAGAATATCAAAAAAAATTCTTGGAGAATCAAAAAGCAGAGGGACATAGTCTAAAGAAACTTGGTAGTGGAATGAAGAAGTAAAGAAATAGTAAAAATTAAAAGCGGGTGCTTTAAAACATGGCAAACAAAAAGAAATGAAAAAAATTTTGAGAAATATAAATGGGCTAAAAATGAAGTTAAGAAAGTGGTAAGAGATGCTAAGTTAAAAGTGTATGATGATATTTATGCAAAATTAGGAACACAAGAAGGGGAAAAAAGTATTTATAATCTTGCTAAACTTAGGGACAAGAAAACAAAAGATTTTAATAATGTTAAATGTATCAAAAGTGATGATTCGAGAGTCCTAGTCAAAGATGGTGAAATTATAGAAAGATGGAAAAACTACTTTGAGAGGTTATTAAATGGAGATAATGGGAGTAGATTAGATATAGAGGAACTTAGGGAGACTCGAGAAAATATATTTTTTCGATGAATTAGGACAAGAGAGGTTAGGATTGCTCTAAAAAATATTAAAACATGGAAGGCTTTTGGACCAGATAATATCCCTATTAAGGTTTTGAAGTGCTTAGGGAGTTATAGGTTCTCCATTAAACTCATCATTAGTCCTGGTAGATACAGGTTTAGTATTTATGACATTGCCAATAGTGATCGTGGGAGGAGTTAACCCTCTTTCACAAAATAACCAAACTCTTTCATCAATTGGTTTTAAAGTGGATCTCATTCTGGTTTTCTAGTAGTCATAGTTTGATCCATACAAAATAGGCATCCGATTATATAAGTTATCCATTACCATTTAGCAATTTTAAAAACTAATAATTTTTCAAAACAAATGATATAACATAAAATTTACAGAAAATAATTACGCGATAAATTTGTGTAAATGGATCTGATAACAATTTGAAAGAATTTGTAGCAGAAGAAAAACTCTGTTCATAACCAGGATCATATGATAACCTGGTGCAACCCGCTCTAAAACCAATTTGGGAGTGTTCTATTGTGATATTCATGGAATAGTTTATATAATTCCAAATTTATCTTTTGACCCTAATACATGCATCTAGGTGATAAAACAGATAAAGTAGACCATGCAATCAATAAAGTTAAAGTTTGAGAAAAAATCTCTTACAAGAAAACCTTTTTATTTCAGCACTTTACAAATATTACAAGACTTTATATTTACAATACTACTTGATACCAGTTACAAGTATAACACACTAGTCTTTACAAATCTCTAATGAATGCCACTTGTCTTCAAGTAGTCCAGAGGGGGCCTTCTTCCTTGATATCCACCGATCAACCTTTGTCTCAATGAATGATACCCTTGAGAATCACAATGGTCAACAGTAGAAATAACCTTTCCACAATAGTAGTGTACATAAGGATACAAACTATCTAGTGTTTAAACAATTTCACACAAATATATTTTGGGGATGTGTTTTGTGAATCAAAAGAGTTTTCTAAACTCAAAAGGCTAAAATTTTTTGCATAGAGTATGCCGAATACATTCTTGCAAAAGTCTTAACTAAAATAAACATGAAATGGGTATTTGTAAGGTGGCTCAAATTTCGAGGCGGCGTCATTCGATCCAATGACAATGAGGTTCGTTCGAACGAGATTATTAGTTCACTCCAGCTAAAATGGATCTCGTTCGAAATACTTTGCCATCTCATTTCAACAAGATTCAAACAACACCAAATAGTATGCTAGTACGCTCTCATTAGATGGTCGTCAGATAAATATATTGAACAAACTTTGAATGATTTAGACATCTCGTTCAAACGAGAATGCCTTCTCCTTTAAATTGTAACACCCCATGATTTTTAGACAGAGAAATTAAATTTTTGGGAAAATAAAATTTAATTTAATTGAAGAATTTTAAATTTGGGAATTGAGGCCCAAAAATAGAGGGCATTTTAAAGTATTCCGGATGATGATTTTGAGGGTACCATTGATCCCGGAAGGGTCGAGATAGTCAAAATGACTGTCATTGGGTTTCATTTCGGCTCCGAAATATTTTTAAGTATGTTTGGCTCGAATTGGAGTAAACGAGTCATTTAAAGTGTGTATTAACATTTAAAATTGGGATTTTGTTTTAAAGGGTTTTGAGGCTTACGGATGAAGCCATTTCTCATTTGAGAGAAAGAGAGAAAAAGCCCTATAGGGAGAAAGAAGAGAGAGAGGAAGAAAGCTTGGGGATTTCCGGCCAAACCGCGACAACGAGGACGATCCAACCTCTACAAATCTGAGGCAAGTGTTTAATCTTGGTAAATAGCTATTTTTGTATTTCATTTCATAATTTGTGGGTTAAAGAAATGGATTTTTGGGTATAAACATCAAAACCTAAATTTTGGTTCAAATCTTGAAATTGAAGATTTTAATTGGGTTTAAGGGATATACATTGATGAGGTTAAATTTAGGATGTGTTTTGATGTTGGAAATTTATGTTGGGATTGAAGATTAAGGGTTGGAAGTAGTATAAATCGAATTTTGGGGAATTTTGGGTTATTGAAAAACAACCATTTTCGTGGCTTTCTGAACTGGCCGAATCGATTCGCCAGGTTGCAGAAGTCTCAGGTCTTTAGGACCGAATCGATTCGCCCCTAGCGAATCGATTCGGAGGATTGTAAAATCTCAGGTCCCTTGGACCGAATCGATTCACTGTTGGGCCGAATCGATTCGGAGAGGCCGAATCGATTCGGAAACAGAGCATTTTTAGAAATTTTCTCTTTAGTGAATTCAAACCCTTTTTGGTTGGGTTTATTGATTTGGGGCTTTCTCTTATGAAGCAAGAGATATCTTTTGGTGACTTATAGGGAGTCTCTCACTTAGTATATGATAGTGGGGACTTCTTGGAATAATTGGATAAGAAATATTCATGTATGTTGTGAAATTCCTAGGCTAACATTTATGTCGAATCCTTATAAAGATAGGATATTGTTGAGATTACAATTTGGGGCCCAATGAAAGAGAATAATCGCATGTCCTTAATGATAACAAATTTAAGGAATAAATTGGAGAGGCATTAGACTAGGGGATTCATAAAAAGTGATTGAACCGTAGTCGAATTCGAGAGCGAGGAGATCATGTTACCAACTAGAGTAGAGTGTGTAAATCTAATTGGGGTAGATGTCGTTTATTAATGTGTGATTCACATAGAGGATTTTTCCCTAACATATGGGATTATTTGATGAAGTTAAGAATGAGCTTGAGGCTTATAGACTATTATTTATATGTATACCGATAGTCGAAATCATTACTAGATTTATAATGTAAATCTCGGATACAGATGGAATGTGTAGTGATGGTTTCCTACACAAAATTTTGGGTGATAACCCTAATGTTGAATATATATGTATAGATATATACATATGGCTTTGGGAGACTATTCATCATAGGAAAAATGATTGAATATGTTTCAAGTGAGGGATTGTATTCACATATCAAGGTAAATGATATGAGTTTGTGGTGACGACTTGTATATTGAAAATTTATGTATACTTATAGCCGGGTTTGTATACCTTATATATATGAATGAGAACTAGTTTATATATAGATATATGGATATGTGAATATGTGTAAATATATATATCTATATGCATATAAATGTATGGATATATTTATGTTGTGAACATACATGGTATGGATATTTAAACCGGATATGATGGTTTATTATTTGATCATATGATTGGATCATATGGATGTATATATATTATGCATGTGAATGGTATATATACTATTTGGTTAAGCATACCCCGCTCATGCTATCATTGGGAAGTTGCGCGCGTAGAGGGTGAGCATCCTGGCTAGAAAAGCAGGGTGTGGATATTCCCCAGGTCATAGTCGTCCCGTGTGTTATTATATGATATATATATATATATATATATATATATATATATATATATATATATATATGTATTTTTGGGATGAGACGTGGTGGGTATGTTTCGTCTCATTACTGGTTAGGAGCTATAACCTCTTCCCGGGACGTCGTGTGCGTGTGTTTACCACGAGTTGGGTGTCGTTTAGTCCGACCATGGTGCCCCCAGTATTGCTACGTGAGTTGGGCACTGGGAAGATGATAGCATTGATGCAGTTTATCGGCGCTATATATAGCTGGGTATTTATTTGTGCATGGCCTTTGTACATCATATATGGTATGTATACATGGTCATGGGATTGGATGATGGTGTGTATATATATATGGTTAGAATGAAATGCCTATATATATATATATATATATATATATCCTATAGATAAAAAGGATATGGTATCATTGTGGAGTACATCTTGGATGATTATGATGTATTAGATGATTGGGGGATTGATGTATCGCATTTAAGGAACATTTCGGTTACATCATCCCAAGTATATTATTGGAGATTGTAGATGTTTTCATATTGTAGTCTAAAATTTAGTAGTAGTAGTAGTAATAGTATTAGTAGTAGTAATAGTAGTATTATATGGTATGTACGGCATTATGGACCTCTATGATCGACATTGTCAAAGAGTAGTGCAATGGGGTGGTTCCTTGTTTGCATTTCGTTTTACAAGACATCCCACACACGAAATGTAGTACATTCTTGAGAGTAGAGAGAAGTTCTGTCGATATTTATGTGTGGCATAATGGATCTCCAGGATCGACGTTGACATGGAGTAGTGTAACGGGGTGGTTCCTTGTTTGGATTTCGCTTTGCGAGACACCCCACGCATGAAACGCATCGCAACGTTGAAATTAGAGGGAAGTTGTGTCAATAATAATTTTGCATGCTTATTAATTAGAAATTTAAATCATGTGTTTCAACCCAAATGCATATTGGGTAACTTATTAAATTATAAATGGTTAAAGTATAAACCAGAATCCACTAAGCCTAATAAGGCACATACGATTGAAAATAAATACTTATTTGTGGTTAAAAAGGGGGTGGATTCTTGGGTTATGATAGGAAGGTAGATCTCATGGGTATAGGCTAGGCCTATGATAAGTTAGGTTCTCCTAATAAATTGGGGTAATTTAACTAATAAAATTGAGGACGCGAATAGGTGCGCGCCTTTAGATGAGAGGTGAGTTGGGATTCCACGAGAGTGCGATTCCACTTTAATTATGAATAAGTGCACCGATATTTATTATGCACGGTTAACACACTTGCTAAATATTTTCACAACTCGGGCTCTGACCCGTTTACTTTTCTCTCCTGCCTGTATATATATATATTACTACAGGTGTCCTACCGCATGGATGCCGGATGACCTTCTATCCAGAGTCTAGGGAGCCGTGATAGGTGCGGACTGTTGCGGGATGTATCTGGTAGTCTATTCCTCCTTTTAAAATTCTAGGTAGGATTCATTTTTGTACATCGGGTTTGTACCCAAGGGATATTTATATACATGTTTATATTTATTCCATTTCAGTTATTGTATTGGCAGTGACCCGACAGCTTATTCGGTTTTACTTCTTTGTAGTATATTCAGTTGTAGTTATTTATTTCATTTTATTCTAGCATTTCATTTCTTATAGTTCTTCTTGCATCTTTCTCTTATTTATCAGTAGTTTATGGTGTTGGTTTGTTAGTTGTTGCATGTTTTAAATTATTCTAACATCTCGCTTTTATGATATCGGGTAGGTAATCCTATATTATATTGTACCGGCAGTTGATGTTGAGACTGGACCATCTGAAACTCCTGATGTAATGTAGTATAGGGCTGGCCACCCGTCATTATTTTAAGCGGGGTGTTACATAAATGAGGCAGGAGAATTTTGAAAAATAAATTAAAAGTAAAAATGGCTCGATTTTAAACATAAAAAATCAAGTTTCAGTTTTAATAAAAGTAAAACGCCCCAAAATATATTTATGAATAAACTTAAATTCCTAAAATATTTATAACTTCATAAAGTGGAGAACCATTGAACTTGGATATGTTGGATATTCGGTTTGTCATGACGGCTCGAGTCAAAGTGTAATGGGATATGAAAAAATATATGTAAGCCCAAGATATGAGAAAATGATGAAAATTATGCTCTTATAAGATTTAAAGAGGAAACTTATGCAGTTTGAGGTAGGAGAGTAGGTACTACTTCAGCTTTCCCCTATGTAAGGGATGACGCAATTCAGGAAAAAGTGAAGCTAGAACCACATTATATTAGGTTGTTTATGATTATATACATGGTGGGGAGTGTTGCATATCATTTAGCAATCCCATATCGTCTTGATCGGGTATATATACTTCACTTGTCCAAGCTCCGTAGATTTTTTTTGTAATATGACTTCCTATCAGCATATTGATTTTGGTAAAATCAATTTATACTCAAATGCATCTTATTATAATAAATCAGTGGGCATACTTTATTGGAGGGTTTAGATGTTAATCTCTAAAGATATAAGCTTAGTGCATATTTAGTGGAACCACGATAATGAGGAAGCGTCCTCATACGAATACAAGGATTTAATGAGAAAATAATACCCATTGTTATTTTAAGTCAGGTATGTCATTTTCTTGTGAATTTTAAAAACATAATTCTTTTTGTTAGATGGAAAGATTCTAATATCCCACATTTTTGGTGAATAATGAAACAATTATATTAAGGAATTTAGTTAATAGAATTTGAAAATTAGATTTAATAAAATTAATTGAAGTACATTATGTGTGAATTAGATATTAAATTATAATAATTAAATTTTTCATTTGATGAGTGTTAATTGATAACTGGTAACACACTATTTGACTAATTATATTAGGATAAATTAGAAATGTTTGGTTTGAGATATGGGTTTAGGCCGAAGGTTAACAATGTCTTTAGAAGGTTACTTGGTGTCCAAAATTAGACCAAGCTAAGACTTGCATGTGTTGACATGAGTCAACTTAAGCTTATTAACATAAATAATTTTGGCATAAATAATATAAAAGGAAAGGAAAAGAAGTAAGAGAGAAGGTTTTGATACCCCCCAATGGTCCGCGATCGTTGGGTCACATGTCGACTACGATTGGCTGCTACTAGTTAGTTGTTTAATTCGGTAACTTATACTTATTTTTCACTTGTTTACCTCACAAATCTTCACTCACAAACCCTAATCATCCAAGAGTCCAAAACCCTATTAGCAATAAAGAATAAAGTTCATGAAGAAAGAAGGAGGAAATAAGAAGGAAAGCAAATGGGAATTAAAACAAGGACTATCATGTCTTCATACCAACACAAGTTCTACATTAAGGCAAGATTAAACATACTATTCCCTTTTCATGTATATATGTAGTAATTTCTACCTAAACCTTAATTTAATTTGTAAAATACATTATAGATAATTAAGTTAAATTCTCTATTATATAATTCTCTTAAATTAAGAATTCTTATATTATGTTTTATTCACCAATTTCAGATGGACTACATAAATTGTTAATTAGACTTATGATTTTAATCAATCATGAATTTAGTATATTGTTCAACCTAAATTTACATTGGAAATTATAATTGCAATAGTAAATTACACATACGTTATAAATTTCATGTGAGTTGGAATAAACCATGATAATCCCTCTTATTGTTGAAATTGGATTATAAACTGATAGTGTATGCGTGTTTGCTTTTAATTTAAATTCAGACAAAAGTTAATCCTAGTGTTTAAGTGACAAAATAATTATATACATGTTGATTCAACTTAACAATATATGTTCATTAAGAATATAAGATTAATTAAAATGGAAAATAGTAAATTATGCACTTGAGAAGAGGATTTATACAAGTGAAGCCCTTTTAAGAAAAATCTTGAGCCAAACAAACACCTTTCGCTAACAAAGTAAAGATCTAAAAGGACAAATGACATACAAACTTAAACCTCACCTAGACTCAACAATGCATAACCTCCATAAGACACTTTATCCACCTCCTAGATGGAAGACCAAGCACGGTCTGCTCTCTTAGAACTAGCCACGTCGTAGGTGTCAAGTTCTATCGATAATGTTACCTTTGCACCAAATCAAGTTTCTCTGTCTATTGTTTGAACAAGAAACTTTTTTTTCTATATTTAAAAGAAAAACTTTTATGTTTCAAAGTGGAACAAGTGAAAAGCCTTTATGAACATTGAACTTCCTAGTATGCGAGGGTCCTTAAGGTTGAGGCAAGTTTGAGAGTGTTTGGCTACTCAAAACTCATAAAGTATTTTTAAGTTTCTCAAGAATAAGTTTTTCAAAATATTAGTTCAAGACTTGAGAGAAATAATCAAGCTTCAAGAACTATAAACTAGAATGATAAAAAATAAATATATTTAAAAAATACAAAGATGGTTTTTGCTCTTAAGAAAATATTATTTCCTTATCTTGATAAACAATGAAAACCTTTATAAAATTTATTCACCTTATTTTCTAAAATGGGAAGAGAGTGAGTTAAGCAATATTTTTTTATTTCAAAAATGTGCACACAAATTTCCAAACCTTCTAACTCATTTTCAACCACAAAAAAATAATTTTCTTTCCGAAAGCAACAAAATATATGGCAAAAAAATAAAATCTCACATTTTGTAATACAAGCTTTTTAATCCAATTTGATTTTGTGCTAGATCTCATGACGTTGTAGCAGTGTCATTGAAATGAGATTTTTCGTCGTTGCAACAAACCTGAGGTGATCTAGATCATGCTATGGTGCAGGGAAAAATTGGATATGGAGAAGTATAACCACAATAGACGTTCGTTGTAGCGAGATAAGTCGTTTTGTGGAAATTGAGGCGAGGAAGGTTTCACCTTTGTTCAGAGAATTTTTTTTAAAACAAAAGATACTAGTGACGAGCTTTCACTACAGCTAGACATAGTGTCATTGCCGATAAACTGCACTGAGGAAGGTCACGCCTTTCTCTAAAAAATGTGACTCAATATTTTTATTTCAAAAGGTTTGAAAATATTTTAGAAAAATACTCTTATGTATGTTTGTTTTTCAACTAACAACACTTATACTTAAATACACGCACAAGATTGCAATTTTATGATCAAAGTTTTTCTATTAAAAAAGTATATTGCACAAGGTATTTGTTCACATAATTCAAAAAAATATCAATTTAAGTTATGTCAAAACAAGGGTGGTGAAATCAAGTCATTCTAAGTCAAGTTTTAACACATTTTACATTTTAATAAAATCTTAATTTAAGTTATGTCAAAACAAAGCTATTGATACTAAGTCATTCTAAGTCCTTTACCTTAACCAAAAGAGACAATCTCATTAGTCATGGCATAAGATAGATTTTCAAATGAATATGAATAAGTCCTGTTTTGAGATCTTGATCATGAATGTGACACCCCGCCTAATTAATCCCGGGTGATCAGTCCTAAATCAAGTTAGAACAGGATTCTCATTTGGTCCATTCTTAGCATCACTGTCGTCATATTTAAATTACTAACCACCTAAGTGAGAAAAAAAGACTGGTGCCATTTTTATATCTTTCATTATTTAAACAAAAACCCATGCGGAAAATAAAACTATATAACAATCACATGGAACTGAATTGATCATCCACAAGTAAAAATATAATTGACCGAATAAACCAACGGTCCAAATAATAAATCCCATAAAGACAAGAATGAACTCCCAACAAGTCTAATACAAATAAATGGAAAGTGAGCAAGATGCTCGAATACTAATCATGAACTTCTACATTAAGAATGAAGAATGAGGCGTCTATCAAAACCCCACAACATCCACATATGCTGCTGCAACGGATCCCTGGAATATAGTCAAGGCTGGCGTCCCTGTGGTTGGACACCTAAAAGGGTTTTTAAAAGTTTTTATAGCAAGGGTTCGTACCCAAAACATTTGAAAAACATTTAACAAATGATTAACTTACAGTAATAAATAAATATGCATGTTGTTCATATTTTTAGTTAGTATCGCACTCTCTTGAGGACTTCCTTACCCTTCCTCTATTATACACTACTAATGCTTTAATTAAATTACCTAGTTATTCATCTCATGACTAGATAATCAACAAAGTTCCTTTATACCCACCTGACTCTAACTGAGTATGTAATGATTATGATTTTTAAGTTATTAGTAACATCAACTTAACTAAATCATTTCTTTTTTTAAATATATATAACTTCTACACTTGTTATACATGTGAAGTAACTCATATTTTTCATTAATAACCCGTATATAATTAATTATCCAATTATATACTTATAATCATTTTTCAGCTTTCACAATCATACTGTAATATATATAACAACTTGCATCCTCCCGAGAAAAATACTCCCGGAATGTAAATTCTATAAGGTGCTATCCCACTAGGTACAATCACATAGCCTAGTTACCCCAAGTCAGAATTTTCATACCAACTTGATAAAAATAAATAATTGGAGGCGGTCATATTCCTTCCCCTGAAAGTGAGATGTCCCTCACCCATATAACGGACGCTATGACCTCGGGAATATACTCACCCTACTCCTAAAGCTAGGGGATTCATCCACTACGTGCAACCTCCCCCTATAGCACTATAGTATAAAATATCTAATCACTGATATTAATTCTGCACACCATATATATATACTATCGCCTTCGTATATATAAATATAAAAGTCCCGGCTATACCGTTCGCTAAATCCGTAACATAAGCCTATTAAAATTATTAAGAGTTTATGGTCCAACTCTAAATATTAATTAAATTGCACTTTAATTAATTAAGTTATTTTTGGTGTCGCCCCCACCATAAATTTGGACTTACTCTTGTAGCCCAAAATAAATTTACCCGAGTCAAAATTTTCGACTCTAATTTATTAGCCTCAAACCCTAATTAATTTATCTACAATTAATTGGATTTAAACTCATGTATTTAATTTCTCAATTATTAATTACATAAGATTTTTATATGATTTTCCCTTCTTATATAATTAACTAGCGGAACTGCCAATTTCTGGCGACCGTCGATCGATCGACCCCAGACCGTCGATCGATCGATCTAACAGGTCTTCGTCTTCTTCGCGAAGACAGGGCAGCGATGGACGGAATTTCTTAAACCCTAATCTCTTCTAACATGAATTTTAAGCCTTTTTAACACCAGTACATATTAGAAACCTTATTAGGATTCCCCAGAAAGTCCACAACAATCATCAATTCGTCCATAAACTACTGATTCATAATTTTGGGGAAAAATCTATCTTTATCCTTAAACACATTTACACTCCAAATTTCTTCATCAAACTCATTCTAATTTATCCGGATATCATTCTAACAGATACACATCAATATTCCAATATCAGATTTTGCATAAATCCTCATAAATTCTGGCAAATTAGATTAATATTTTCTCTTGTTTATCAAAACCCCATGTTTATGCCATGAAACTCCAAAACGAATTTTAATTCATTACATCACACAAATACGAATTTAAAGACAGATTTAATGCTATTGCAAGTTATTCACTTGCCTTAGGTTTCGTAGTGTCTGAATTTGCGATGGATTCCAAGGTTGAAGATGACCTTGTTGGCTCTTTTGAGATCCCCAAATGGCTTTGGCTGCTGCTAGGGTTTTCTAACCCTTTAATTCTTTTCTCTAATTAAGCTCATCCATGCCCTTATTTCTTTTTATTAGGTTAATTATTCAATTTCCGTTTTTTGACTAATGGGCCAAGCCCAAGTGACCTAAATGCCCCCGAGTGGGCCCGACTATGTCTAAAAACGTCCCGTGACCCGTTTACTACCCCCGGGTACATTTTTCCGACTATCTCGGCCCATCCAGACACAACTGTACACTCAGAATTTGCATCCAAATTAATTTATAAAAATACTTATCCCCCACCCAATATAGTCTATACCGACTTCCGGATGTGATAAGTACATACCTCGTCATTAATACTCGAAGCGACGTAATTTCATTATTACTATTCACTTAGTAAATAAGTTTTCCCTAAATATTAACCATTCAATCCCAGATTAATATTTATATATTATTCTACCATAATTAATTCATTAAATTACAACACACTAGTAATTTAGAATTTCCGAATTAATTAAATTTTAAATGTACCAAAAATACGGGGTGTTACATATTCCCCCCCTTATAAAGGAATTTCGTCCCCGAAATTAGATCGTACCTGCGATGAAAAGCTCTGGATATTGTTCCGGCATATCCTCCTCCCGCTCCCAGGTAGACTCGTCAACATTGTGATGACCCCATTGTACTCTAACCAATGGAACAACCTTGGATCGTAATTTCCGCTCACTATGATCCAGAATAGCTACTGGCCTCTCCTCATACGAGATGTATGGCTGTAAGTCGATCTCCTCGAGTGGAATGTGCCAAAAGGTTCTCTCGCTCCTTCGATATTTCTTCAGCGATGCCACATGGAATACATCGTGTATCCGCTGAAGATGTTCTGGTAACCCAAGCTTATACGCCACCGGTCCCACCCTCTCAATAATAGGGAAAGGTCCTACGTACCTTGGTGCTAACTTACCCATCTTGCCGAACCTCATCACCCCTTTCATTGGGGATACCCGGACTAAAACCTGGTCCCCAACTTCTAGCTCCACATGTCTTCGAGAAGCATCAGCATAACTCTTTTGCCTGTCCTGAGCTATCCGAATTCTTCCTCGAATCAAATCTATCTTGGCAGATGTCTCCTGAACAATCTCCGGCCCCAAGAGTTTGTTGTCCCCCACCGCTAACCAACAAACGAGTGAACGACAAGGTCTCCCGTACAGTGCCTCAAACGGTGCCATGCCAATCGTGAATTGGTAAGAGTTGTTATACGCAAACTCTACCAAAGGGAGATATTTCTCCCATCCTCCCCCGAAGTCCAAAATGCACATTCTGAGCATGTCTTCCAGCATCTGATTAACTCTCTCAGCCTGTCCGTCAGTCTGTGGGTGATACGCTGTACTCAAGCGCAACTCCGTGCCCATTGCCTCCTGAAAGCTCTGCCAAAAGTGGGCGACAAAGATTTTGTCTCGGTCGGATAAAATATTTATTGGTACTCCATGCAACTTAACAATCTCTGCTATGAATAGCTGTGCATAACGCATTGTCTCAAAGTCTGTGCATACCGGCAAAAAGTGGGCCACCTTAGTCAACCGATCCACAATAACCCATATGGAGTCGTGACCCCTCTGCGATATAGGTAACCCTGTGATGAAGTCCATGGAGATGCTCTCCCACTTCCACACGGGAATTTCTAACGGCTGTAGCATCCCTGATGGTCTCTGGTGGTCAACTTTCACAAGCTGGCACGTGGCACATTTCGAAACAAACTCCGCTATGTCCCGTTTCATCCCTGCCCACCAATACTGCCTCCTCATATCTTGGTACATTTTATCCCCACCGGGATGTACTGCGAATTTCGAACCATGGGATTCTGTCATAACAGCGTGCCTCAAATCCTCGTCCTCTGGCACCATTAACCTCCCATTAAAGCGTAGGCCTCCTTCTGAGCTAATTGAGTAACCCTCTGCTCCCTCACCTAACAACTAGCCCACCCTATCCCGGCAAATCTGATCCTCTGCCTGAGCCTTCACGACTCGCATAATGATCTCGGGTGTGATAGATAAAGTTGACATGCAAGCCTTGGCTACGTCATCCTCGTATTGAAGCTCTCTCCACTTCGCTTTCCATACCTCTGATATCTCCCCAGTCGGCCTTCGGCTCAATGCGTCTTCTACCACATTGGCCTTACCAGGATGATACTGAATATCAAACTGGTAGTCCTTCACGAATTCTAGCCACCGCCTCTGCCTCATATTCAGATCCTTCTGTGTGAAGAGATACTGAAGTGACTTATGATCAGTGTATAGAGTAAACTTCTCTCCTAGAAGATAATGCCTCCATATCCTCAAAGAAAAAACGACCGCTGCCAACTCTAGGTCGTGGGTGGGGTAATTCCTCTCGTGGGGTTTTAGCTTCCTGGAAGCATAAGCTATAGCCCTTTCCTCCTGCTGGAGCACACCCCTAAGACCCCGTAAGGATGCGTCTGTGTAAACCCGATACTCTAGCCCTCCCTTTGGCAATGCAAGCACGGGTGCAGATGTCAACTTGTCCTTTAGCTCGTCGAATGCTAATTGACAACTATCATCCCACTTGAAAGGTACCCCTTTCCGAGTCAGATTCGTCAAAGGTCCTGCAATCTTAGAGAATCCTTTAATGAATCACCTGTAGTAACCGAACAAACCCAGAAAACTGCGCACCTCGGTCGGTGTCGTGGGCTGTCCCCACTCCCTCACCGCCGACACCTTATTCGGATCCACTGCAATACCCTGATCTGACACGACGTGACCAAGGAACTGTACCTCCCGTAGCCAGAATCCACGCTTCCCTAATTTGGCGTAGAGCTGATGATTCCTCAGTGTTTGTAGAACTATGCGCAAATGCTATGCGTGTTCCTCTTCGGTGCGCGAGTAGATTAAGATGTCATCAATGAACACGATGACAAACTGATCTAGGTACTCCCTGAAAACCCTGTTCATTAGATCCATGAACACTGCTGGTGCATTGGCGAGCCCGAAGGGCATCACCCTGAACTCATATGATCCATACCGCGACAAGAAAGCGGTCTTAGGAACATCCCCCTCTCAGATACGCAGTTGATGATACCCTGACCTCAAGTCGACCTTGGACAAATAAGACGCCCCTCTCAATTGGTCAAATAAATCATCAATCCGAGGTAACGGATATTTATTCCGTATCGTCACCTTGCTCAGTTCCCTATAATCCACGCACAAGCGGAGTGAACCATCTCGCTTCTTCACAAACAACACCGGCGCACCCCACGGCGATGTACTCTGCCGAATAAAACCCTGACCCAGTAGTTGCTGAATCTGTTCCCCCAATTCCCGCATCTCTGAAGGGGCCATTCGGTAAGGTGCCCGAGCAATCGACCTCGTCCCCGGTGCCAAATCGATAACAAATTCGATTTCTCTGGTGGGTGGTAATCCTTGTATGTCCTGGAATACATCCTCAAAGTCCTTCACTACAGGAATAGAGTCTAAAGTGACTACCACCTCCTGTGAGGTTTCCTCCTCAATGTAATATAAGTGAGTGCGCGACCCTCCCATAGGAAGCGGCATTGCTATCAGGAACATCTCCTGTCCTGGAATGGAGAACACGATTGTCCTCTCATAACAATCCACCGTAGCCCGGTAACCTGCCAACAAATCCATGCCTAAGATGACATCATACCCCTCCATATCTAACACTAAGAGGTCTGCTGCTAAACTAAGCCTCCCAATCAAAATGTATACTCCTCGACAAATCGAGCGAATCAAAGCCCCGCTGCCTACTGGCGACTCTACACTCATACTGAGGCTACCCGTTGTCTCTAATAACCCAGCCCGTTTAGCAAAATTAGATTTAATGAATGAATGTGATGCTCCCGTGTCAAAAAGAATGCTACCCTCATGCCCATGAATGAGAAACATACCCTCAATCGCTGGCGGCGCCTGCTGTTCTGGAGGATTGGGAACATCCTGAACGTTGTACACACGTCCTTAGTGCATCTGCCCCTGCTGCTGTGGGGCGGGTGGGGCTGGTGTGGCTGGCGGCATCTGACCCTATTGCCCCTGCTGGGCACCCTGCTGCTGGCCTCTGCCCCTCTGCGGGCACTCCCTCTTGAAGTGTCCTGGCTGGCCACAGGCGAAACAGCGTTTCTGGTCGTCACCCTGCCGTTGGCCCTGACGTTGCTGGCCCGGTTGGCCTCCCCCGTTGTTCCCTTGGCCCTGACGGCCCTGAGGAACCTGCTGTTGCTGATTAGGGCCTGGTTGCCCCTGCCTGAACCCATGTCCTCCCGATAGGAACCCACCAGGCTTAAACTTCTTAGCCTGATTCCCTTGCTGAATGATGACCTGCTGCTGTGTGCCACTCGTCTCACTACTAGTGACCGCCTTGCCCTGCTGGCTCGGCTCACCTGCCTTCTTGTTCCCCTTAGTATGGAAACGATGATCCTGGCAATGTACAAGTGCGGCATTAACGACATTTGTATAAGTCACTAACACCGGATTTCCAATCAAGTGATGCTTGATTTTCTAGGCTAGGCCATCCATGAACTTTGACTTCTTCCGCTCCTCATCACTCACCTCATTTGGCACAAAATTTGCCAAACGGGTGAACTCCTCCTCATATTCTGCTACTGACCTATCACCCTGTACCAACTTGCTGAATTTCTTTCTCATCTCAGACTCTACTGCCGGAGGAAAGTACTTGCGGTCAAACCGCACCCAGAATTCAGAAATCGGCATCAAATCCCGCTCTTCAGCGGTGGTTACGGACTCCCACCACTGTAAGGCTATCCCCGACAGACGAAAGGTAGCAAGCATCTGTTTCTGCACCTCTGTACCCTCTAACATGCGCAGATGGCGCTGAATGTTCTTCTTCCAGTCACAAGCCTCGACCATATTGGTGCTACCTCGAAACTCAGGTGGGTGACCCTTCTGAAAGGTCTCCCTCACTCGCTGCCAAGATGGTGGCCCCACTGGAGCCTGAACTGCTGGACCCAATGGAAGCGGTGCCTGGGGCTATGGAAAATGAGCTGCCATAGCTCGCATCGCTATCTCGACCGCTTGGGCCACTATCACTGCCACCTGAGTGGTAGAAATCAACTCGGGTGGGGGTGGGGGTGGCGGTATCTGTGGCTCCTGGCGAGCCTTCCTCACCTCATCTCTAGCCTCAGCCCTCTCCGCTCTCTGTCTCTTTGGTGGCATCTGAAATAGATTGAATCGTATAAGTACACAATTTATACAAAAACTAATAGCAGGAATACGATATCTCACAAGCGAAAAATATAATCAACAGTCCTAATAATAGGGCTCTATAACAATCGAATGCTACGCTGAAACGTAGAAAGCCGCACAGATCCTAAGGACACTAGAACCTGATGCTCTGATACCATCTGTGACACCCCGCCTAATTAATCCCGGGTGATCAGTCCTAAATCAAGTTAGAACATGATTCTCATTTGGTCCATTCTTAGCATCACTGTCGTCATATTTAAATTACTAACCACCTAAGTGAGAAAAATAGACTGGTGCCATTTTTATATCTTTCATTATTTAAACAAAAACCCATGCGGAAAATAAAACTATATAACAATCACAGGTAACTGAATTGATCATCCACAAGTAAAAATATAATTGACCGAATAAACCAACGGTCCAAATAATAAATCCCATAGAGACAAGAATGAACTCCCAACAAGTCTAATACAAATAAATGGAAAGTGAGCAACATGCTCGAATACTAATCATGAACTTCTACATTAAGAATGAAGAATGAGGCGTCTATCAAAACACCGCAACATCCACATATGCTGCAGCAACGGATCCCTGGAATATAGTCAAGGCTGGCGTCCCTGTGGTTGGACACCTAAAAGGGTTTTTAAAAGTTTTTATAGCAAGGGTTAGTACCCAAAACATTTGAAAAACATTTAACAAATGATTAACTTGCAGTAATAAATAAATATGCATGCTCTTCATATTTTTAGTTAGTATCGCACTCTCTTGAGGACTTCCTTACCCTTCCTCTATTATACACTACTAATGCTTTAATTAAATTACCTAGTTATTCATCTCATGACTAGATAATCAACAAAGTTCCTTTATACCCACCTGACTCTAAATGAGTATGTAATGATTATGATTTTTAAGTTATTAGTAACATCAACTTAACTAAATCATTTCTTTTTTTAAATTCATATAACTTCTACACTTGTTATACATGTGAAGTAACTCATATTTTTCATTAATAACCCGTATATAATTAATTATCCAATTATATACTTATAATCATTTTTCAGCTTTCACAATCATACTGTAATATATATAACAAATTGCATCCTCCCGAGAAAAATACTCCCGGAATGTAAATTCTATAAGGTGTTATCCCACTAGGTATAATCACATAGCCTAGTTATCCCAAGTCAGAATTTTCACACCAACTTGATAAAAATAAATAATTGGAGGCGGTCATATTCCTTCCCTGAAAGTGAGATGTCCCTCACCCATATAACGGACGCTATGACCTCGGGAATATACTCACCCTACTCCTCAAGCTAGGGGATTCATCCACTACGCGCAACCTCCCCCTATAGCACTATAGTATAAAATATCTAATCACTAATATTAATTGTCCACACCATATATATATACTATCGCCTCCGTATATATAAATATAAAAGTCCCGGCTATACCGTTCACTAAATCCGTAACATAAGCCTATTAAAATTATTAAGAGTTTATGGTCCAACTCTAAATATTAATTAAATTTCACTTTAATTATTTAAGTTATTTTTGGTGTCTCCCCCACCATAAATTTGGACTTACTCTCGTAGCCCAAAATAAATTTACCCGAGTCAAAATTTCCGGCTCTAATTTATTAGCCTCAAACCCTAATTAATTTATCTACAATTAATTAGATTTAAACTCATGTATTTAATTTCTCAATAATTAATTACATAAGATTTTTATATGATTTTCCCTTCTTATATAATTAACTGGCGGAACTGCCAATTTCTGGCGACCGTCGATCGATCGACCCCAGACCGTCGATCGATCGATCGAACAGGTCTTCGTCTTCTTCGCGAAGACAAGGCAGCCATGGACGGAATTTCTTAAACCCTAATCTCTTATAACATGAATTTTAAGCCTTTTTAACACCAGTACATATTAGAAACCTTATTAGGATTCCCCAGAAAGTCCACAACAATCATCAATTCGTCCATAAACTACTGATTCATAATTTTGGGGAAAAATCTATCTTTATCCTTAAACACATTTACACTCCAAATTTCTTCATCAAACTCGTTCTAATTTATCCGGATATCATTCTAACAGATACACATCAATATTCCAATATCAGATTTTGTAAATTCTGGCAAATTAGATTAATATTTTCTCTTATTTATCAAAACCCCATGTTTATGCCATGAAACCCCAAAACGAATTTTAATTCATTACATCACACAAATACGAATTTAAAGACAGATTTAATGCTATTGCAAGTTATTCACTTGCCTTAGGTTTCGTAGTGTCTGAATTTGCGATGGATTCCAAGGTTGAAGATGACCTTGTTGGCTCTTTTGAGATCCCCAAATGGCTTTGGCTGCTGCTAGGGTTTTCTAACCCTTTAATTCTTTTCTCTAATTAAGCTCAGCCATGCCCTTATTTCTTTTTATTAGGTTAATTATTCAATTCCCGTTTTTTGACTAATGGGCCAAGCCCAAGTGACCTAAATGCCCCCGAGTGGGCCCGACTATGTCTAAAAACGTCCCGTGACCTGTTTACTACCCCCGGGTACACTTTTCCGACTATCTCGGCCCATCCGGACTCAACTGTACACTCAGAATTTACATCCAAATTAATTTATAAAAATCCTTATCCCCCACCCAATATAGTCTATACCGACTTCCGGATGTGATAAGTACATACCTCGTCATTAATACTCGAAGCGACGTAATTTCATTATTACTATTCACTTAGTAAATAAGTTTTCCCTAAATATTAACCATTCAATCCCAGATTAATATTTATATATTATTCTACCATAATTAATTCATTAAATTACAACACACTAGTAATTTAGAATTTCCGAATTAATTAAATTTTAAATGTACCAAAAATACGAGGTGTTACAATGAAGCTTTTCAGAATGATTTAGACAATGACTCAAATAGTTTTGGAAGGGAATAAAACATCCTAATCCATTGGAGCTTTTGATCATATGTGCTCTTATAGTGTCTTCCTTTGTTTATTCCGTGACAAAACATATAAATAAAATATTACAAATAAACGAATCAAATCTATCTCCTATGACATGACTCGCCCGACCAAAGTCATTACAATGATAGACACGAATAAACCATTTTTAATTCTTGCAACCTGCTTTTTTGTCAAGATATTAGCATGTAAATCAAGATGCCAATGCACAAATATTGAGAAGATAATAAGAGTAATAAGATGAATATAAGATATAATTAATGTATACATGGTTCATCTAATTACAAAGGTTCATATACCAAGTTTAACTAATAGCTCAATGTTTTAATATGTAACGCCCCAACCCGGATTATGGGTTACCCATAGTCAACCCAGCCCGAACCGAGCTTCAGGTGTGAAGTGCAATGAAATGACATATATAATATTGTTAATCCATTTTTATTTAGATTAATGTTTCACTTATTTAGTGCGCGACTTCAATTTCAAGTAAACTACCTTAGGGACTCATAGGGAACACCCCCGAAGTCCAAACTTATAGGGATACTAACATAAAATAAAGAGAAAATTTACATGTAGAATTATCTCAAATATGAAACCGCACCCAACCTTTCGTAAGAAAATAAGGGAGTGAGAGGAATGCTTAGTGGGAAACATACAACAATGCAATATAAAATCGCACGACAAAAAGACGACTCTAACACATTACGCCTACATGCACATGCAAATACCCTATACATATAGATACATACATATACGTACACTTACTACAAGAAATAATTTTATTTCCAAAAACCATGATTATCCCAATTAATTCACCTTACTATTGTATAAGACTTCCGTTTCAATATTTTGACATTTATCCCTTTCTTTAACACACGGGGTTAAATATTTAAAATAACTCCTCTTGGTTTGACCAAAAGATATTTCTTTAGTGAAATTACCCTTATCATTTTTAACAAATCCATAATAATATTTTAATTGAAAATCATCCATTCAACCCACGCTAGCACTACGTTAGAAAGTAGTTATTTAGCTTTTGTAAACCTTTCACGACACAATCTTGTGTTAATTACGGGTTAAACCTCTTATGTTTCTTAACCACTCATTTACCCACTAACTTTCCCATTTTCTATATCTTATGGAGATTAATCAATTACACGTTTACTTGTCCATTTTATCCTTTATCAGAAAATTTATTACTTCCTCTAGCTTAGGTTGTCTTAACACATTTTCACCACATAACCCATTTCTTGACATGCTCTTTTTCCTTTATCTTTTTCTTAAAATCTTCCAATAACTGCATACTTTAACGGGCAAGACACTGCCGGTTTTGTGCACCACATGCTCTAGTAAGTAATTTTGGGTCTTTCACCCTATAGATCTGGGCCCTCCTTAATTTTTTGGGTCTCATTCGAGTTCTTTTTTAATGTGTTTTAATATTTTAAAAATATTTACATTATTTCCCTTTTTCTTTTTATCCGGCCAACGCCAAGACTAGGGGTTTCACCACAACTTGTGTTATGCTTTGAAAATCATTATTTCATTTCCTTTATACTTTAGCCTTGATTTCATTCCAAAAAAATGATGTTCTTTTGGACCATCATGTGTAACACCCTTTCAACATTGTTTTCATAAAAATGTTTCACTTTACGCAAAATTATTATTTTACCCATTTGTTTCCAAACTCACATTTACTCCATTTTCACAAGTTTTAATTTTCCAAAATACCATTAAGTTACCCACACTAACTTCTTAAGTGTTTTAACACCTTAACACCATTTTATCCATTTGGAGTAATATTCTTCTTAATTGGAAACATCTTAATTTCAATACTTTTATTTCCAAGAATTGTTAAACATATAAGACCACTTTATAAGAAAAATACCATTTTCTTTCTTTAATGCATGTAGTCTTACGATCTTACACTTATTACCTATAATCCCTTTTTTACAAACTTTGAGGACTAGAATTTCTATTTTTATGCTTTCATGTTTAAACCCTACAAAACCTTGTTTATATGCTCATTATCAAAATACATTATACGCCTAGCAAGATGAATTTCAATCCTAAAACCCAACCGAATGGGTTAAATATACATTTCATTTTAGAAATTTGTAATACTTGAAAAATATATTTTGAAGCCATAAAAGATATTTTATTTCTTCAAGCTCAACAAATGTCCACTTTCATAAAATCCACTTTTTTGCAAGAAACTTTGGAACATTATTTCATCAAACATTTTAGCAAATTCAACATCATTTATAAACATTTTATTTCATAAAATGTTTAAAATCAAACTTCTAGAAAATACACTATTTTCATAAAAATCCCATTCTTTATTTCAAGAAAAATTAAAATACGTATTCTTCACATAGTCTCAATAAAATGACATTTTTACAACAATTTTATACCATAAAAATGTTTATCATTTAATTTTACTAGAAAACTTATCATCAAGTTCATAAGCATTCTACTCTTAACATTCCAACAACATGACTACAAACACATAAATTAGAGTCTTAATATGAGATTAGATTTTCCAACTTCAATAAAGCATTGACAATGGAAGGAATGGAAGATCTAGGCAACCTTCCACCAACTAAGGTGGCCTCAAAGAGGTTGCCCAGCTTAAAATCATTCTCCATTTAGTTTCCAAGTAGAATCCCCTTAAAAAACTCTCTGCATACTCCATGAAAGCTCTGTCCTTATCTTCTCCAAAAATCCTCCAACAACACATCTACAAATTCGTAGCTATGTCGAACAATCGAGGAAATGGGTATCTTAAGCTTGGATATGGTGAAGACTAGAATAATGGGATGAGTTAAGGTTGATATACGGTGGTGGAGTGGTGATTTGTGGTGGAGAGAATCTCAACAATTAAAATATTAGGGTGGGGTATTAGAAACATCCCTCGTCAATGAATTTCCTCCCCAAAATTCTTAATCCATACATTCTTCAAATTCATGGGGTTAATAACTCTCATTCTAAGTTATAAAATCCCTTTAAGAAAAAATCATTGAAATCCTCAATAACTAAAGGTTCAACAGAAGACATGATCTAACACTCACCATTTTGCTAACCATAAACGTCACATAACTGACTCTGAGTCTCCACTCACTTGTTGGTCATGCTCAATAGAGTCCTAGGACTACCTTTGTTAATGCCCAAAGCGTACCAGTGCTTTGAAGGGAAACCCTCTTTAGTGATCCACTCTCACCCAAGAGTGAATCGCAATATGACCAATCCTCAAGTTCATCATTAACAACTAGTCTTAGGACTACATATCTTGCGTCCCTAGGAACGTTCGAGGTCATCCCTACTGCACAATTTTTTTTTTGAGATCGACAATATCCATACATTGCTAATTTCTCACTCTGAGAAGTAATACACCTACTAAATCATCATCGCACATTTGGCTGACACCTTCTGCTGTGTCAATCTGATGATCGTAGTACTACTTTAGGCGTCTCACCTTTAAACAACCACTTGAGCCTCACTCTAATCCACTCACCATGGCAAAGTAACACCGTGTGCTAAGTTTCCTCAATTTCTAACACTATATAATATCCTCAAGTCATCTTCCCGCTATTTCTAACTAGAGCCACTGACTTCCATGCCAGCTGTTCGAAAGGCCTCTAATCCAATGAGAAGTAATTACTACGAGCAAACCGTGTGGCTGAAAGTGTAGCCACACGCACAATGAAGTTTGTACAATAGCAAGAATACCTCAAATAGGGTTCACCCACTTACTGAGATGCATTGATCATACCCGACCCAACTTTGCTATACAATAAAAAGGTACCAATCTGGGTTACCGCATATGTGAGAATACTGATCCCCGATTATCGAAACCGAAAGGGACACACGAGAGTCAAAAGGAACAAGCAACCATCCTTATAAAATCCTGCAGGTACACATTAGATTATGATTTATGGAAAGCGAACCTATGCTATGTGCTTGAATTCTTATATCTTATATCAGACGTTCTCACTGGTTACTTACTTAGCCACATACCTTAGTTTGAGTGACCAACCGTGACGAATCGAGTCACAAACATTCATCCTTGCAAAATAAAAGAAACATACGAACATGTCATTCTCTAACAAGAAAAACTCTCGAGTTGCTTCCTTAGGAGTGAGGCCCTTCCACTCACACCCTTGTTATATATGAACCGCTATACTTGGTGAATGCCTAACGCCCTTGTTCACACTTACCTAGTCCACTTACCGGTAACGACATCACCGACCTACTACACCTAGGTCATTGTCTTCCTCACTGTATCACGATCGCAACCCCAATTACCCCTAGGCAATATTTTATTCAAGAGAAACACTCACTTTATTGTGTCATTTGACTAAACGAGATTGTCACCAAACTTACTTCTAGGTTCTACCTAAACTGAACTCACGTGATGACCACACCCACCGCCATTGTCCTTCTAAGAGTAGTAAGTACCACACTGGACTACATATTTTAATTCGTATCGGCTTGGCAGGACGTGCCAAGAACTAGTCCTTACCTTTCTAACGCTATCCTACCAGGTACTATCGACACGCACCAACATTTTAATTATTCTTCCATATTACCCCACCTTGGTTGCCATTTTCAAGCCTCCACATGGCATAATCAACCTAAGTTTCAAATAAATTTTCTAATATTCCTCAAATCAAGTGTCATACTGCCACTGCTAGTAATTCCATAGCAATTGTTCATTATGCCCTAGAACTGACTCGACCTTTTAATTCCTCCTTAGAGGATGTACCACCCATCTGGATCGATTTGGAAAATTGTGCCTGACACATAAACTATTTGGCTCTCTAAACCCTGATCAGTAACCTGAGTTTATCACCTGATCCTTAACAAAATCACTATTAGGATGATAATACCTCTTCATATCTGAATCAACTAGTCTTATAAGTAAACTAAACACATTCCATGTAAAAGTCCCCAAGACTCGACAAGATTTCATCATTTATACATTTATCATTGTAGGTACACTCTATAAACCTTTTAATACCAACACTATGATTACTAGGTGCTCGTAAGACACTAGTTTATGAGCTTCCACATATGGCGCACCTTAACCATTAAATACCTTAAGACGTCACAAGATGTAGATTTCTACACCCAATGATGCCACACAAAATTTATCCCAAGAGAACTCGAAGATGACCTTAAGCCACACTCACACTAGGATTACCTTGCATCCAACCATTAACTTGGTATCTAAAATGAGCCTTGACACTTAGATAACATTCTTATCTCTCTTCTAAATGGCTATGACATTAAGCCACGTACCAAACCATAACTAATACTACTAAGGATTCTGGTAGGATATAGGACATTGCCTATAGCCTATAAACACCTAGGTCTACATCATCGACATCACTATAGATCATATTCCTTGAAATAATATCATATTTTTGAAAACCCCGACATAGAAGACTATCTAGAACTTTCTCATACGTCTCATCAACCATCACCGTTTCCTACGCAACATACTTGCTGCAATTCGTACGTAACTCTTATCATACCCTATGAGGTACAACCTTTATCCAAGAGTCACCAAGACACTTAGTTGTAACGATAATATCTTATCGACTTAGACCGACTACACATCTCAAGTGTTGACAAACACGGTTCAACATGCCCATTAAATAATCAATTTCCTTGGGATATGATACCATCCCAAAGATCAAATTCACCCAACCACGTCGTTGGTACTAACTACTTGAAGTACTCATTAAGAGAAGTGAACGCATCCCTATCACAAATAAATTCTACTTAGGTATGATGCAGTAGCCACCAATCTCCAAAATAAATTTTACACGATGTGGATTTATCTCTCAATAGACATCTTTCACCATCCTTTACATCTCAATTTACTTATCATCTCATCGCGGATTGACAAAAAGAAACCTAGAATGTTGCCATTATTGTCTTTCATGGACACTCGTAACTTATTACCATATCAAAATAAAAAATGCGAAAGCGATTAACAACAACTAACATGGTTTCCTGCCACTTAGCAAAGAATTCACCCGTCGTGCTAACCTCTTTGACTTCACCGTCGAGGGCACAAACTAATATGTTACCAAAACTACCGTGACAGACCCCAAACTAACACTGACATTGAAGGATCCACTATCGACCTCACCACTTCACTCCCAAAAGGAACCTTGAAACTAGATCTTTGATATGGCTTTTAATGCCCCGACCCAGATTTATGGGTTACCCACAATCAACTCGATCCGACCTGAGTGTTAAGTGTGAAGTGCAATGAAACAACCTATATAATGTTCCTAATCCAGTTTTATTTAGATTACATTTCACTTATTTAGCATGAGATTCTAATTTCAAGTAAAAATATATGAGGGACCCGAGGCAGCATCCCAAAGTCCAAGCTTATAGAGCTACTAACATACAAAACAGAGAGTACTTTCCTGTATAACACTCTCAAATATGACCCTGCACCTAACCTGTCGTAAAAAAATGAGGAAGTGAGCCAAATGCTTAATAAGAAATATACAACAATGCAATAAAGAATTGAACGAAAAAAAGAAGACTCTAACACATTATGCCTATGTGCACACAACTACCTTGTACAGATAGATACATACATGTACATACAATTAATTCATGAAATAGTTTTACTTTTGAAAACCTTGTTTATCCCAATTAATTCACTTTAATATTGTAAAAGACTCTCCTTTCTTTTTTGAAAATTATCCCTTTATTTAACACACACCGTTAAATATTTGAAATAACTCAACTTGGTTTGACCAAAAGATATTTCTCTACCGACATTACAATTTTCATATTTAACCAATCCACATTAATATTTTCGTTGAAAATCACCCTTTTAACACACACTAGCACCACGTTAGAAAATACTTATTTTGCATTTGTAAACTTTTCATGACAAACCCTTGTGCTAGTTACGGGTTAAACCTCTTAGGTTGCTTAACCACTGATTAACTCACTTACTTTACCCTTTTTTATACCTTATGGAGATTAATCAATTACACATTTACTTCTACATTTTATCGTTTATTGGAACATTAATTACTTCATGCAGGTTAAGTTTTCTTAACATATTTTCACCACACAACCCATTTCTTGACAATCTCCTTATTCCTTTATCTTTTTCTCGAAATCTTCCAATAACATCGTACTTTAACAGGATCCACATCGTCGGCTATAACCACCATATGCTTTGGCCAGTGATTTTGGGTCTTTTAACCCAGGGTTCTAGGCCTTCCTTAATTTTCCCAGTGTCATTTGAGTTCCTTTATAATGTGTTTTAATATTTTGCAAATGACTACATTATTTCCCTTTTTCCTTATACCCGACTGAAGCCAAAACCCGGGGTTGATCCACAACTTGTGTTACACTTTGAAAATATCCATTTCATGTCCTTTACATATTAGCCTTGATTTTATTCCAAAAAATCATGTTCATAGGATTATCATATGTAACACCATTTCACATTTTTATTTCATAAAAATATTCCACTTTACGTAAAATTACCATTTAACCAACTTGTTTCCAAACTCTCCTTTATTCCATTTTCACAAGTGTTAATTTTTCAAAACACCATTAGGTTACCCGCACTAACTTCTTAAGTGTTTTAACACCCTTTAAACCATTTGGAGTAATATTCTTCTCAATTAGAAACATCTTAATTTCAGTACTTTTATTTTCAAGAATCATTAAAAATATAAGACTACTTTTGAAGAAAACGCCATTTTCTTCCATTAATACATGTAGTCTTACAACCTTATACTTATTACTTATTATCCCCCCTTCACACACTTTGAGGAATAAAATTTCTACCTTTCTTATTTCATGTTTAAACCCAACAAAACCTTTTTATATGTTTATTATTGAAATATTACAAGTTTATATGCATGATAAGATGAATTTTAATCCTAAAATCCTACCAAAATGGTTAAAAATACATTTCATTTTAGAAATTAATAATACTTGCAAAATATATTTTCAAGGCATAAAATAGATTTTATTTCTTCAAACTCAACAAATGTACACTTTCATAAAATCCTCTTTTTTTCAAGAAAGTTTGGAACATTATTTCACCAAATATTTTAGCAAAATCGACATCATTTACAAACATTTTATTTCATAAAATATTTAAAATCAAACTTCTAGAAAATGCACTATTTTCATAAAAATCCCATTCTTTATTTCAAGAAAATTTGAAATATGTGTTCTTCACATAGTCTAAAAAAATTAAAAATTTCCAACAATTTTATCCAACAAAAATGCTTATCATTAATTTTAATAGAAAATCCATCATCAATTTCATGATCAACATACTCTTAACATTCTAACAAAAAGTCTATAAACACATAAAATAGAGTCTTAATATGAGAGTAGATTTTTCCACCTCAATGAAGTACTAAAAATGGAAGGAATGGAAGATCTAGGCAACCTACCACCTCCTAAGGTGGCCTCAAGCAGGTTGCCTCACTTAAAAGCATAATCCATTTAGTTTCTAAGTAGAACCCCCTTCAAAAACTCTCTTCAAACTCCATGAAAGCTCTATCCTTATCATCTCCAAAAATCCTCCAACAACACCTCTAAAATTTCTTAGCTATGCCTAACAATCGAGGAAATGGGTATCGTAAGCTTGGATATGGTGAATAATAGAAGAATATGATGATTTAAGGTTGATATATGGTGGTGGAGTGGTGATTTATGGTGGAAAGAATCTCAACATTGGTGTAAGACCGACTCCACCCTCCTCTCTCTCTCTCTCTCTCTCTCTCTCTCTCTCTCTCTCTCTCTCTCTCTCTCTCTCTCTCTCTCTCTCTCTCTCTCTTCCCTCTTCAAATAACCAAATAAATCCCAAAAAAACTTATAAAATCCATCAAGTACCCAAATCCCATTTTACCCAATTTGGGTTCATTAGAGCTCGACACCTCATTAATCTAACGACCCAAAACAATAAAGGGCACAAGGGTAGTCTGACTTAGAAATTTTGATTGACCTTATTCGAACAATATTGTTCCTTCATTTGAATGAGAAACGCATCTCGTTCGATCTAACCCTTCAAACGACCTTCGAACGACTTGGACCTGTTACGCAGTAGAACCTCATTCCATCATTTTCTTCGTATGAACCTTGATTATCGTTCGAACGACCCTTCTTATATTACCTTAATCCTTCTCCAAATTTAACCCACAACTTACACTAATTATCATCAAGCGTCCAAAAATAGTCAATTTAGAATATAATGCTGTTTATAATTATCCAAATCCCATGATTCTTATTTTAGTCCAACTTATGCAGGAAGACAATTAAAATATTAGGGCGGGGAATTACATCATATTATATTAATATCGTATTTTCTCTATCTTTAATGAAATCCGGTTTAAATAAAGTAGATCATAATACTACAATAACACTTTCCATTCATCATCTTATCTCTCCCTTAGGGAATATTCTCCCCTTAAGATTAAGTTTCTCCCCTTAAGGAAAAATTTGTATCAAACATTCCCCATAGGAAGAAGAATCATTCTCTGTATTTTTATCATGGAATGGATAATGACAGAGACAATATAATCAAGAACTATCATCATTTAATATTATCATGAAAACGCCTTTATAAAGGTGATTTTATAATATGTAATCAAAGAATTAAAATCCGTATATTAATTTTTAATTGAGATGTAATTGAATCTAGGTTATGATTAAATATATATGGGGTAACAATACATATGTAGTTTGAAGATAACATAGCGAAAAGCATGGCTAAATATTTATATGTCACCACAATCCCATTAATCTATGTATCTCATAAAAAATAGTTCTAAAATAGCTCTATCATTTATATAATATGACAAATGTACAATCTTACTTCCTTATAACTAATTTCTCTTGATTTTGGTTCTTATATTTCTTGACCACTTAATCTGTAGTGCGACGTGGCAAAGAAATATAAGAATGTAAAATCAAAAGATGAAAAATTATTTGAAATTACTATAGAACACAAGTCCTAAGATATGACGAACATGCTAAGTGAGAATAATAAGTTCATTGAGTAATATGAGATATGAGTCATATGATATAAATAGCATCACGATATATATTTTGGGATTTATGACCATAGGAAGCATAGGAATTTGGTAGTGACATATTCGTATGGAAATCCTAAAACTCATGATATGTAAACACAATTTCTAGATACCTAGAGATATTATAAGGTAAGTATCTAAGAGCTATGTTAATAAACACCAATGCTGAAGCATTGGTAATTGTAGCAGTAGCAACCACCAAGGATATAAGGTAGACTAAGAGATGTGTAATTAAAATCTAGCATCATATCAAATAAGATGAACACAAGTGAGGATCTAAAGAATTTGGATAAAGTAATATGTTTGTCCTAATGCAAGAACTAAAATATCAACATATATTGAATTTTTTTTCCAATATAAAATTTAAAATCAACATAATGAAGAATATAACATGAATAAGAAACATCAATTCCAAAGTCATTAATGACTATATACGTGCAAATATGTATCAACAACAAAATTTATCACTAAATAAAGGTGATATCCCCAATAATTCAATTAAAAAAATATTTTTAAGGACTTCTCAAGCTATACTACACAATGAATGAGAATAAGATGCAAGGCAAATAGTGAAAATTGAGTTTCCAACATCTTATTTCAAATAGAGAGTTTTATATGGGGTAATAAGCATTACCCATTTTTGGTAAGTAAAGAGTATAAGTACTATTATCTCACTTACCAAAGTTAGAGAGATATGTCTAATATTCATAATAAAAAAATGATTATCCATAAGAGTCTAATAACATGATAAGAGTTCGAACCAAGAACATAAGATTATATCTCGAATGTGCAAAAGAATGAACACCTTTGAGAGAAAGGTCTAAGATAAATTTCAATTAAGATAAATAATTATGAAATAAACAATATAAAGCTTCAACTGAAGTGAAATATTCAACACCCTATTTAGGATCATTTTCAACTTCTCCCCCTCCCCCCCCCCCCCCCCCCCCCTCCCCCCCCCCCCCCTCTCAAAATAGCAATTTTGGTTAAAACCATTTTGTCTCCTATTTTTGGTGTTACGAAATTTTGGATAAATAAAAATGTTTGAGACATTGATATTTTTCATGTAAAGGCTTTCACTCGTTCATTACTAAGATGGGATATTATTTCCAATTTTCTATGGTAGCATCATCTAATAAAAGTTGTAGCCATAACCACATCAACACTCATTATTTTTAAGATATAGTGTAAACCTTTTCAACTTCTACCAATCATGGTTGGAAATCCTTACATACACATATAGGAGTTAGCCACTCTTTCACAAGTCTATTGAAGCTTCGAATTCTTTATAAAAGATTCTAAAATCTATGGCATTCATATAAAATGGCATCAACTCAATTGGTAGTGCGGGTGTAAAGTACAACAAAATATGATAATATATTCTCAAGGTATAAGATTTCTCAAAGTTTATAAGACTTAGAAAAAATAAAATTTGTCTGATAAATCTCATGTCAGATTCCCAAACAACCGAAAAATGATCAAATAAGCCACTTTGATATATCAAAATATGTCGTGGAGTATATGATCTAAACGGCAATAACGTGATTGTACCAAAAAATATCTTTCAATTTTTTTGTTGAATGATATATACAACCACAAAAGAGAATGATATATGATTAAAATATATACATGAATCAAAAACTACTAAACACATTCTAATAAGCTCAAATTACCAACCATAATCAAGACAATCCTAAGATAATCAATCCAAAAACAAATAGGGTTAATGTTAAGAGAGGATGTAAAACCTAAGTATAAGACTCAAATCAAGTGCAATGAATATACATCCATTGTAAAGTGAGAATATTTCTAAAATGCATAAGAACATAGCATACATGGATTAAATAAATGATCAACTAAATGTGATAATCTTAAGTATATCTTTGGGAATCTAAAATAATGTATTCTAAAAAATAAAATATTTATAAAAAATTCAAAAAATAAATGAAGAGCAAATTTTGAAGAAAAATAAATCATAAATGAGTTATCAAGAGTGAGAAGCATGAGATATAAACTAAAATATGAAACAAATATACATAGTCTAGTATAAGATATATAACGATGAAACATAAGTAATGTTATGACAAAAAATAAACAACCTTTTAGATTTAGAGGTGGAAGGAACTAATTTCAGAATATTTTTTGTTTTAACTTTAGATTCATCTGAAATATTCTTCCTAACCCATAATTGACTCATATGAGGAGCTTTGAATTCAAATGTGATATTACGTACACTTTTCTTTCCACTGCCTTCCTTTCCTTTAACCACATGACCAAAAATGTTTTGAATCTTTATAACCCAATTTTGTCTTTTAATGGGTTTAGACATAAATTTTCAAGAATCATAAACTTTTTACCCTTGTTGTTCACCAAAAATTTCTTATCATAATTATAATGGTATAAAGGTATGTTTGGTTTAAGTAAATATCAAAAATCCCTCAAATGACCAACCTTGTGATAATGAGCACATTTAAACCGTTTTGGGCTAGATATTTGGGTTTTATGTTTAACAACTTTTACGAAACATTGACCTTCATCAACTTGTAAAAAAAATATTTTATATGACCTTCCATATTACAATGAGAGAAAATAAAATGCTTTTTATGTGTTCCGTGGTGAGGCTCATGATCTTTGTTATCGAACTTACGATGGATAAATTCATCTTTCTTTTCAAAATTATTTACCATATTTTCCTTTTTATCTAAAGTTTTCAAAGGAGTTTCTTCAATGTTTATTTTTTAATTTTGATAATAAGATTTTACAAAAAAAATGTTTCACTAATGGAAACCAAAACATTGAACTTGTCAAAGCCTAAACCTTTTTTTATCAAAACCTTTTTAGATTGTCACCAACATGACTTTCTCAAGATTTTGTGCACTTATCGCAAGGTTTACGCTTACCTTTTTGACATGGTTAAAACCATTTAGAATACTTGCAATTTTCTTTTATAAAATGTTTTTGAAATCTTCACATAAAAGAAGATCCATTTTTAATTTTTTAATTGATGTAAAAATAATATTTTTTCGTGATGTTCTTGTCTTTTAACTCATCCAAAAGGTCTACTAGATTTGAAACATTAACATCAGTACTTTTAAGCTTTTTATAGAAGATAGGATTTTAACCTTCCAAAATGCAAAAAAAATAAAAAAAAAATCATTTTCATCTTTTAAACGTGCAACCTCATTACAAAACTCTAAATTTTCTCTTTTAAGATTTTTGACCTTTTTTAAAATAGCCCCATTTTATTCTTTTAATAGATTTTTTGACTTATAATCAATAATTGGAGACTCTTCCTTTAACAACTTAGTCTTCTCACTTAAGTGAGCACGATCGACTTGAAGTTCATCAACCATACATGCCTTAAGTTGTAACTTATTATTCTTCTTTTTATAGTCTTTGGGTTTAGAGGACAATACGGTATAATCTTTAAAACGTTTCAAAGACTCGTCATACAATTTATCATAATTATCATCATGAGTTAAGAAACCAAAATATTCACTATCATGATCACTAGATTCATATTCATTTACGAGTGAGGGACGACAAGTAAAGTTGGGTGGAGAATAAAATTTGTAGTGAGACATATCGAATGGTCTACAATGAGAATTCTCATATATGTAGAATATTAAATCCTTTTATACAGACACAAAATTTACGTCTAGGGGATTAACCCTAAGAAAAATCATGTATATCTCTCATACCAATTGATAGTTTGTGCATGAGGAGAGAGACTACCAAAATTAAAAAAATTATTTCCAAAATGAAGATAATGTTTTCTTTTCATTCTAATTTGAAAATAAATTTGTGACAACCCACCATCCGAAATAGGGGGTGGCCAGCCCAATACTCCAAAATAACGGAATAATGGATGGAGTCATTCTCAGCATCACAACAAAATCAGAAGTATACGGGATAACCACTCCTTATTTCAGAAAAACGGGTTGCCAAAATTTCGATTTTTAAAGTTAAAGAAAAGAATTTAAACAACCCAACTTGAAAAGAAAGTGGAAATCCAGATGACATTATATTATATACTCATAAATGTACCATAAAGGACCGAATATGCTGTCGACAACAGACTCAAACAACATTGTAAAACAAGTTCAATTATTTACATATTACGTTACATTAATCAAGTACAAAAGCTTGGGCCTCACGCTCGAGTAAAAAGACCTGATCCTGACTAGAGTACAAGAATGACAACGTCTATTGCCAAATGCCCCCTAATACCCGCAAAGCATCACGGCTCGCCAAAGACACCGGGATCGAAATTCAAATCAGGCATCCTTGCGGCGGAGTACCTGAGCGGATACAAGATGCAAACACAACAAGAAATATGAACGGGTCAGGTGTCGGTTCTATATGATTACCAGATGAATAAAGAGTATGACAGTTATGAATAAAATCAGGCTAGGAAGAATAAAATCTATCTATACAGTTCTAATACATAAGTTAAGACAGTAAAGATAAACATGAGTTTAATTTGAATATGCAAAGAAAAAGAAAGAGTAACATAAATTAAAATCTTCCATCTCATTATTATGTTCCTTATCAGTAACTCATAATTACAACATTTATGATGTTTACTAGCATTTCATTCCTTATCAGGAAAATATAATTAAAATTTTAAGCTCTTTATGGATTTTATTTCAATTACATGCCCATCCTGGCATTACCATTCCTTAGCAGGAATATAATCAACATTAAATGCTCTTTATGGCATCGTACTGTGCTCTTTGTGGCACTTCTTTATGCTCTTGATGGCATATCACAAACATCAAGTCCCACTTGATTATGAACTGTTATATTTATATACATATAACGAATTCTAAGACCGCCCCTCCGAGTTTCCCAACTGGGCGCGCCCCTAAATGACCATCATCTTCCAGGGCCTATCTATACAAGACAACCTGGGCACCTATCGCAATACGTCGGGAAGCGGCCATATGCCGTCGGTGTAGTCAATACCACACCCGGAATCTACTACCCATCGCAGAAAATATATATCAACAAACGCTCATATGGCCTAGGACTATATCCACCCTGCATTCATTAGTCAGGGGGCTTCACCTCACGGGCGATTTTCCCTTATGATGTCATTTAGAGAGGTGTGTTCATCCATTTTATTTACCATTTTCAAAATCAAGTAAATTATCATTTACCATTTTCAAAATCAAGTAAATTATCATTTAGCATCATTATTACCATATCCATTTCATTTCCATTTACACGTGTATGTTTCGTTTTATTTGAAACCATGCTTATTTACAATATTATAAATAATTCACTTTATTATCCAGAGCCATACGATAAATTATATCGTTACTACAACCTCAAAGGAGTAAATAAACTCTTCATTATCTCCAAACATTTTAGGGTGTTATTTTTTTTAAAACCCCAAGACTATCATCCTTCAAAGGAATGAGAGAACTTTTAATTTATTCTCCCAACACTTTTATGGTGTTATTATGAACCATCAAGGTTAACATAGATCAATTGAGCTTCTAAAGTCTACCAAACATAATAGTACATCTCCTAGTTTTATAATAATCAACTAGAAGAAAAAGTGCCCTAACATCAATAGGCATAACCGTGGAAAAAAAACCATATAAACCAATTCTACTCTAGGGTAGCTTCCCAACTCATCTATAACTTTAGTACTCTAAGTTTACTTCATTCAAGAAGGTTCCTAGGTCCTAATCTTAAAGAAAAAGGGTCAAAATTGAGTTATAAAAACAACTCAAAAATAGCAGGAAAACGAATCGATTCTCCAGAAAAGCGAATCGGTTCGGACCACAAAACCAACTTTCTGCAATTGGCCGAATTAATTGGGCCTTAACTCGAATCGATTCGAGTTATGCAGACCTGGAAGCAACCCCTTACCAAATCGATTCACCCTAGGGCTGAATCGATTCGGTCCTGCGATTTTGCCAAGAATGGCTACGAAGGGTTATGAACCCTAATTTCTCTAAACCCCAAATCTCTTCCATTTTACACATAACCAACCATATTTATCAACCCAAACTCATCCTACATGATTAATAACAACTACAACTCAAGGTTTTATCATCAAAACTAAGATTAGGGCTTAAGTCCCATAATTTCAATTTTTAAACCATAAATATAAATACACAACTATCACACAATTTATACATCTTAAATCACATATTAGCAAGTAGAAAACTTTCCTTAGGGTTGATATCTCAGATTTCTTGGTGAAATAAGCAATCCCCATTCTTCAATCTCCAATCTCTCGCTCAATCTCTTTTTTTCTCTTCCTCTCTTTCTCTCTCTCTCTCTCTCTCTCTCTCTCTCTCTCTCTCTCTCTCTCTCTCTTGTTTTGGACATGAAATAGGGAAATAAGGGGTTTAGAAGACTAAAATTGGGGCCTAAGTTTAAAGTCTCCAACTTAAGTGGTTAATACCACATTAAATGACTCACAATACGCGTTTAAGTTAAAACCAGGTAAAAGAGCCCGAAACCCAAAAATACAATATGGCACTTATTTTGACTGTCTCTTACATTCTGGGACTAACTGCGCCCTCTAAACTGGCATCCGGGAATTTTATAATTTATTTCCAGTTCTAATTTCATTTAAACCATAATGTCATTTTAAATACATGACACTATAAACATGCAACCTGATGATATTTACTTTCACATACAGTAAATATGCATCAATCTAGTAAATATTAACTTTCAATTCATTCAACTAATATTTACTCCAGTCCCAACTTTTTATATAATTGCCTTATGCGGTAAATTAATATAAAATTATCCTCCTAAAATCGAGGGTTGTTACATACTCCCCCCCCCCCTAAGAGGGAATGTTGCCCCAAAAATTCAAGCGTACCCAATACGCATAAAGGGTATACTACTCTAACTAGAATTCTACCATCCTAAAAAAACCCCTCATTATCCCAACGTCCCAAATGGACTCGGACTAAGGTCGACCCTATCGATCTCAGTCTACACCCTTCGTGCTATAACATAGCACAAAGCATGCCTTACTAACTATTGACTCTAGCTTCTTACGGTTGAAGACGATGCCCACATGACTCGGTGCAAAATTCTTACCTACTAAATTATGTTACATCACACCTCGGGGCACCTACACCAACTCTAAGTGGATAATCCCCAATGTTACTCAAATTTTCCTCACATAGGCGTATCCCTTCTAACATATGGATAAAAAGCCTAATCCTCAAAGAATTGTTCCAGAACTATTCGAAGTCGAAGGAATATATGATTCGCTGGCCTCATCCAACGAGTATGTAAATTTCCCTTATCGGCTACATGAGGCCACTCACGACGCCACACCGTAGAAAATTATTTGAATTCTTGTATGGGAAATTTCCATCCACACAAGTCATTGTTACCATTCATCCATATATCCCAAGGCGCACATTCAAGATACGCCTTTCGGCATTGGGTTAACTTCCCCCATTCATCCATCCACTTTAAGGTGGAAAGATATACTCCATTTCCATACAGTTCCCATTCCTTCATGGAAACTTGTCCAACCTTTGATACGAATTATCTAGTCTCCGTGCACTACTATTTTATTAGGAACCTCCCACAGTTCTACCACTCCTCTATAAGGAGGGGGCGTACTTATCCACCTCTAGTCCGCCCATAATGGCCGAAAAAGCAATAATTTGGTCGAATGATCAACAATTTCTCGGATGGGATCATGACCAGTTCAGCGCCCTCAATTCAACGCAGACGTCTGTGAATATACCCCTCTCCACTCCACCACTACTCTTCTCTACTAGAGTAGGTGAAATGGTCAATCACTGACATGAACGCTCTTGCTTCAAAGTCTTCCTAGTTATGTTCATTCTAGCTGGCTTTCCACGCCATAACTACTATGTCGACGAGTTCTCTACTCGACGCATTTACTACCCCAATCACATTCCTTAAGCGAGAGGAAATGTCTGATTGAAAGTCTTTTATGAACTTCGTACACCAATCTCGATACCTCCCACGACGTATTGCAATAACTTGTCGCTCGCGAGAAAGACCAATTTCTGCCCAGAAAGTAGTGCCTCCCTTTCTTTAAGGCGATCACTAGCATAATAAATTTTTAATTCAAACAGGGGATAATACTCCCCACACGTTTAAACTGGGGAGACACATAGACAGCGGGTTGATGTTCCAGTAGCATTACTCCCCAACCTGACAGAGACTTATTCGTTAAATCCACCCTCGAGCTTAGTAACATGGCTCAGGAGTGAAAAATCAACTCATCCTTTTAATTCCCCAAAAGTTAAATTACTAACCTAACCCTCTAAACAAGAGAGGCCTTATCTCCTTCGGCCTAGCCTAGCAACCTCTCGAGATCCCGTCATCTCGTTCCTAGGGAACCAATCCCTTTTCAGAGTTACCCCACAACCCATTCGTGGTCAACTCCCGACAACCTTCCTAAACTAACGTCACGTACTCTAAAGGGCATATATCCTAATAATCCTAGAGTCTATCTATATACATCCTATCTAAGTCATAGATATATAATACTAAGTATATCCCTAGTGTCCAAGACCTATCTCAACTTCTGACATTCGCTCGGTTTCGTGCGTGGGACGTCTTGCCTACGCGAAATCCAAACAAGGAACCCTCCCGTTACACTACTACCTCGCATCGTCGGTCATTAAGATGTGACGTTCGAAAACACATAATCGGGATCGATAAAATTTTAACTTGTAATTCTACTAACAAAATTTCACATCTATATATATATTACTATTTCATCCTTAAAGATTCAATTAATCAGACATTCACTTTCTGTGAAGTCTTACAAACTTTATCCCATATCATATATACATCTTTTCAAATAGCCTTCTTATCAAGGCATAACCCAAAGTCTCAATTCGACTTTGTATCTCAGTCTCCCTCACATTGATCAGAGGAGAGAACTATATATAGTGCTTCTATCTCTCACTTTAATAACCCTTAATCACTCTACTACGTGATTCTCGGCTAAACCTTTCAAACCAACTTCTAGCAACAGAAAAAAAAAAAAGAAAAAGAATAACGTCTCTCCACTCACACCATCGTTAAGTGTTCATGCGGCGGAGTGTCTCGCAAAGCGAAATCCAAACAAGGAACCCCTCCGACACATGCCTACTTAACTAGTTGGTCATGGAGATAAAGCGTAACAAGCATACAAACGAACAATCAAACACTCACGTAAAATAACACAATCAAATAAAAAAAATCTTCTACCTACCACGATCCACCTCTATAAAGTCTCAACATGTATCCAGGAGAGATATTATAGAACAACTAGTTCCATTTCGAACTAGAAGTGAGATAGCCTTAAAATTTTATTTGCTTGCTATCACCCCAAACAAACCAAAATATCTTTACTCGCATATTATACATAACATAAGAGAAAGGAAAAGTAACATCTCTCCACTCCCAACGTCGTCAAGGTTCACGCGTGGAGCGTCTCGCAAAAGCGGAATCCAAACAAGGAACCCCTCCTATGCATTACTACTTAACCTTATTGGTCGTGGAGATAAGTCATAACATCCACATACAATGAAAACAAACAATAGAGCGCTCAAACCAAGGGACACATAATGCAATTAACATATATGATACATATACATTTAAAATATCATCACTCACTTCATAACGAGTGAAGAAAAGATAGAACTTCCATACCACGAAATTCATATAATTACTCTTCTATAATCATGTCAATACTACTACAAGCTCAATATACACACCCGAATCTACAGTAGATACAATACTATTACATCTTATCCTAAGGAATACACCACCCACTAATAAGGTGGAATTCCCACCAATAGTTTATGCCAATCACTCCGGGTCAATACTAATGGTTCTCAGACTCCATATTCGAGCCTTACACAAACCAACATTATTTCCATCAACTCCCTAACCAGGCACTTTACTCTTGCCCTTGTTTTCCACTTAGAGAAATTTAAAATGAGTGGTTCTACACTCCACATCATAACCATTGTTTCGATAAAAATTTCCCACGCAGTCCCTCTTACTTTCTCAGTAAAAGAGGGCACTCTCTCGGCCTCCTCTTCCTTAGTTCAATGAAAACTCCCCAGGCAGATGTCCACCAAAGGGGTTTCATGATCATTACTCCATCAGAAGTGTTAACGACACTTATTCTGGAGCCTATCATTTGATGGTGCACAGTCTCCCTAACCGTATACACTTTATTCAATGTCGGCCTTTAACCGAGCATTATGTGAACATTCGAGAATCCACCTTCTCCTCAGTCCAGTTATCCCAGAGAAACTTACGATATAAAGTATCTATCGGTTTTCTCCATGGGCAAAACTTTCGGCACCCACGAATATGGTGACCACATTTTCACCCTCTCAACACTACTCCTATCGGTGAAGTATTTTCCTCCATCCTACTTCAGGGAACTTCTCCACTTCAATTTACCATCACTTGAAATCTTAAGATTAGTACCACTTTCTACTTCTAGCAGCACATGGGAAAACTACATCGACTGAAATTAGTAGTCGTAGTAGCAAGACAAGGAGGTGCTACAAAAAGGGAGAGACCCCCAAAGCAGTCCTCATCCCCGACCACGATTTATCGTTCTTAGTAGTCCCATCTCATGACGCATTCGCGATGACCTTCTATGGCGTCCTTCTTCAATCGACCTACTAATCTCACACGAATTCACAAAAGGCTCTATAAGTTCTACCTCATGACAGAAGAACGAGATCTCACAAGATAAATCAACGATCGTAATCCTAAGGCTCTATGTCAAGTCAAAAGGAACGCTAAAAACTTAAGGCATCCACACAGATTCCTAAGGACTCTAGAACTTGATGCTCTGATACCATCTATGACAACCCGCCATCGGAAATAGGGGTGGCCATCCCGATACTCCAAAACAATGGAATCATTGATGGAGTCATTCTCAACATCATAAAAAAATCAGAAGTATACGGGATAACCACTCCTTATTTCAGAAAAATGGGTTGCCAAAATTTTGATTTTTAAAGTTAAAGAAAATAATTTAAACAACCCAACTTGAAAAAAAAGTGGAAAACCAGATGACATTATATTATACACTCACAAATGTAACATAAAGGACCGAATATGCCGTCGACCACAGACTCATACAATAATGTAAAACATGTTCAATTATTTACATATTACATTACATTAATCAAGTACAAAATCTTGGGCCTCACGCCTGTGTAAAAAGACTTGATCCTGACTAGAGTACAAGAATGAAAACGTTTATTGCCAAATGCCCCATAATACTCGCAAAGCATCACGGCTCGCCAAAGACACCTAGATCGGAATTCAAATCAGGCATCCTTGCGGCGGAGTACCTGAGCGGATACAAGATGCAAGCACAACAAGAAATATGAACGGGTCAGGGCCCGGTTCTATATGATTACCAGATGAATAAAGAGTATGACAGTTATGAATAAAATCATGCTAGGAAGAATAAAATCTATCTATACAATTCTAATACATAAGCTAAGACAGTAAAGAAAAACATGAGTTTAATTTGAATATGCAAAGAAAAAGAAAGAGTAACATAAATTAAAATCTTCCATCTCATTATTATGTTCCTTATCAGGAACTCATAATTACAACATTTATGCTCTTTACTAGCATTTCATTCCTTATAAGGAAAATATAATTAAAATTTTAAGCTCTTTATGGCTTTTATCGTAATTACATGCCCATCTTGACATTACCATTCCTTAGAAGGAATATAATCAACATTAAATGCTCTTTGTGGCTTTCTACTGTGCTCGTTGTGGCACTTCTTTATGCTCTTTATGGCATATCACAAACATAAAGTCCCACTTGATTATGAACTGTTATATTTATATACATATAACGAATTCTAAGACCGCCCCTCCGAGTTTCCCCACTGGGCGCGCCCCTAAATGACCATCATCTTCTAAGGCCTATCTGTACAAGACAACCTGGGCACCTATCGCAATACGTCGGGAAAAGGCCATATGCCGACGGTGTAGTCAAGACCACACCCTAAATCTCCAACCCATTGCAGAAAATATATATCAACAAACGCTCACATGGCCTAGGACTATATCCACCCTGCATTCATTAGTCAGGGGGTTTCACCTCACGCGCGAACTTCCCTTATGATGTCATTTAAAGAGGTGTGTTCATCCATTTTATTTACCATTTTCAAAATCAAGTAAATTATCATTTACCATATTCATGATTAAGTAAATTATCATTTACCATCGTTATTACCATATCCATTTCATTTCCATTTACACATGTATGTTTCGTTTTATTTGAAACCATGCTTATTTACATTATTATAAATAATTCACCTTATTATCCGGAGCCATACGATAAATTATATCGTTACTACAACCTCAAAGGAGTAAATAAACTCTTTATTATCTCTAAACATTTTAGGGTGTTATTTTTTTTTAAACCCCAAGTTTATCATCCTTCAAAGGAATAAGCGAACTTTCAATTTATTCTCCCAACACTTTTATGGTGTTATTATGAACCATCAAGGTTAACATAGATCAATTGAGCTTCTAAAGTATCCCAAACATAATAGTAGATCTCCTAGTTTTATAATAATCAACTAGAAGAAAAAGTGCCCTAACATCAATAGGCATAACCCCAGAAAAAACCCTATATACACCAAATCTACTCTAGGGTAGCTTCCCAACTCATCTATAACTTTAGGACTCTAAATTTACTTCATTCAAGAAGGTTCCTAGGTCCTAATCTTAAAGAAAAGGGGTCAAAATTGATTTATAAAAACAACTCAAAAATAGCAGGAAAACGAATCGATTCGCCCTAGCGAATCGATTCGCCCAAAAAGCGAATCGGTTCGGACCACAAAACCAACTTTCTGCAATTGGCCGAATTGATTCAGGCTTAACCTGAATCGATCCGGGTTATGAAGATCTGGAACCTACCCCTTACCGAATCGATTCGTCCTAGGGCCGAATTGATTCGGTCCTATGATTTTGCCAAGAATGGCTACGAAGGTTTATGAACCCTAATTTCTCCAAACCCCAAATATCTTCCATTTTACACATAACCAACCATATTTATCAACCCAAACTCATCCAACATGATTAATAACAACTACAACCCAAGGTTTTATCATCAAAACTAAGATTAGGGCTTAAGTCCCATAATTTCCATTTTTAAACCATAAATGTAAATACACAACTATCACATTATTTATACATCTTAAATCACATATTAGCAAGTAAAAATTGCCTTAGGGTTGGTATCTCTGATTTCTTGTTGAAAGAAGTAATCCCCATTCTTCAATCTCCAATCTATCGCTCAATTTCTTCTTTTCTCTTCCTCTCTTCCTCTCTCTCTCTCATGTTTTGGATATGAAATAGGGAAATAAGGTGTAGATGACTAAAATCGGGGCTTAATTTTAAAGTCTCCAACTTAAGTGGTTAATACCACATTAAATGACTCCCAATACGCGTTTAAGTTAAAACCAGATAAAAGTGCCCGAAACCCAAAAATACAATATGGCACTTATTTTGACTGTCTCTTACATTTCGGGACTAGCTGCGCCCTCTAAACTGGCATTCGAGAATTTTATAATTTATTTCCAGTTCTAATTTCATTTAAACCATAATGTCATTTTAAATACATGACACTATAAACATGCAACCTGATGATATTTACTTTCACATACAGTAAATATGCATCAATCTAGTAAATATTAACTGTCAATTCATTCAATTAATATTTACTCCAGTCCCAACTTTTTATATAATTACCTTATGCGGTAAATTAATATAAAATTAGCCTCCTAAAATCGAGGTTTGTTACATACTCCCCCTCCCCCCCCCCCCCCCCCTAAGAGGGAATTTTGCCGCCAAAATTCGGGCATACCCAATATGCATAAAGGGTATACTACTCTAACTAGAATTCTACCATCCTACAAAAACCCATGATTATCCCAACGTCCCAAATGGACTCGGACTAAGGTCGACCCTATCGATCTCAGTCTACACCCTTCATGTTACAAAATTGAGCTTGGAATTTAAGTGACAAAATATTGATTTACATGTTGACTCAACTTAACAATATATGTTCATTAAGCATATATGATAAATCAAAATGAGGAATAGTAAATCATGAACTTGAGATGAGGATTTAAACGAAGAAACAATCGTTTTCAAAAAAATCTTGGGCTAAAAAAAATCTTCCACTAACCAAATTAATATATATAAAAGGGAGAATTCATTTACAAACATTAACCTCAGGTAGAATCAATAATGCACAACCTCCATAAGTCACTCTCTCCATTACCGTGTTGAAAGAGCAGGCACAGATCACTCTCTTACTAATTACAGTGTTGCAGGTGTCAAATTCATAATGTGGTAATTGAACCACGCCAATTTTCTTCTTTATAGTTCGAAGAGAGAACTTTCTTCTTTTATAGTTTGATGAAAAACATTTGTGTTTCAAACGGAACAAGTGAAAAACCTCCATAAATATCGAACTTCCTAGGATGTGAGGATCCTAAGGGTTGAGAGAAGTTTCTGAGTATTTGACTATTCAAAACTCACAATGTATTTATGAGATATCCAAAATATTTAAAGTTTCTCAAGAACAAGTTTTGAAAATTATTTTTCAAGACGTTAGGAAGTAATAAAACTTCAAGTAATTTAAAATAAAATGATATTAATGGATATCTCAAAAACACAAAGAATGTTTTTCTTGAACAAAATATACTTTTTTAACTTGATTAACAACGAAAACCTTTATAAAATTTCTTGCCCTTATTCCGTGAAATGGGAAGATAGTGAGTTAAACAGGAATTTTTTATTTTAAAAATGTGGACAGAAAAATGTAAACCATTTAACTCATTCTAAACCACATAGGTAACTTCCCCAAATTAACAAAAGATATGGGGGAAAAATAGAATTTCATGTTTTACATTGTAAGATTTTTAGTTAGATTTAATTTTTGTGCCAAATCTAATGTTGTCGCTGAAGTGAACTTTTTCGTCACTGCGATGAATCTGAGGTGATCAATGACACACCATGATGTAGGGAAAAATTAGATATGGATAAGGATACCAATGACAGAGCTGCATCAATACAAGTTGTTATGGAGAAACTAAGGTTAAGCACCTCGCACCTTTGTTCTAAGAATTTTGGTTTTGAACAAAAGGCATCGACGAAGAGTGTATAACGTCAATGCGGAAAAACTGCGACTAGTTAGGTCTCGCCTTTCACAAGAAAATTTGAACCAATATTTTGTTTTCCATGGTTTTGAAAATATTTTAACAAAATACTCTAAGTATGTTTGTTCTTCAACGAAGAACACTGATACTTAAAATACAGACATAAAATTGTAATTTTATGGTAAAATTTATTCTATAAAAAATGTATATTGCATAATTTATTTGATCAAATAGTCCAAATGACTCTGTCACAAAAGTTTAAAACATTTTCCATTTTAATAAAATCTTAATTTAAGCTATACCAAAACAAGGGGGGTGAAACAAAGTCATTCTAAGTCAAGTTTTAACACATTTTCTATTCTAAAAAATCTTAATTTAAGTTTTATCAAAATAAGGGTGGTAAAACTAAGTCATTCTAAGTCCTTTACCTTAACCTAAAGTGGAAATCTCATTGGTCATGACATGAGATAGCTCTTCGAATAAAGATGAAGAAGTCTGATCTTGAGTTTTTGATCATGAAGCTTTCGGGGACAACTTTGACAATGACTCAAATATGTTTTCGAATGGAATAAGACAATCTAATCCCATGGAGATTTTGAACATGCATGTAATACCCTATCCCAAAAATTCAATTAAATTTTGTATAAATTGTGATGGAGTGAGGACTGAAGAGAATTATTAAAACAATTATGAGCTAAAGTTGAAGGAATTAAAAAAAACGAAAATGGGGGTCATTTTAATGACAAAAGGATGTTGTTAGAATCGAAATGGGATTGTCGTGCGAAGCAGGTCTTCAAATGAAATCATACTGTGATAAGCACCCAAAAGTGTACATTTTATACCCCCAATAGACGTATTTTAGTTGCTAATTCTCGGCAAAATTGGGTCCTATATGCGTAAATGCTTAATGTGTAGGCCTGATCGCCGTTTGCGGAGTCAAACGATTATTTCAGGGCAAATGTGCAATTTATGGAGCTAATTCCCCGTCCCGTATCAAACCCGAGCCTAAACCTAGCCCAAACCTTCACCTGTGCTTGCGTGTGTTGAGTTTGTGCCTTTATTATTATTCTAGATTTTTATTTTAAGTCGTTTTCATTTTTACGATTTATTTTAGATTTATTTAGAATTTTCTAGAATTTATTTTTGAATTTTTAGTTTTTAATTGTAGTCTTTATTTTTAGTTTTGCTAGATTTTTTATTTTTAGGACTTTAGCTTTTTATTTTTATTTGATTTGTAGTTTTTATTTTTATAATTTGAGTTTTATTTTATATATTAGGAATTTAATTTTTAATAGATTTTATTTATTTTTAGAGGATTTATTTTTATTTTAGTGTGTCGAGTAGTTGTTTTCCTTTATTTTTGTTTGTTTTTAGTTTGTTTATTATTATTTTATTTTATTTATTTTTATTTGAGTCGTGTTTAGTTTTTAGAGATTGTATTGTGTGTTGTTTTATTTATATTTTTTTTTGTAGTTTTTTTAGTGAGTTTTATTTTTAGTTGATTTTTATTTTTAGTTCAGTTTAGTTTTTATTTTTATATTTTTTTTATTATTTTACTTGTTTTTATTTTTAGTATTTTCTTATTTTACTTTATTTATGATGCAAAGTTAAACACACACTCACATACAACAAAAAAAACCTCACCCTCACCCTATTATCATACACCTCTCCACACCATAACCTAATCACACACTCACCCTCGCCCACACACTAATTAATCTACACCCACACACACTCAAAACACCCCATCATCATCTTCCCTAACCTCACTCTTCCTCTCTCTCCAAAATCCCCATAACCATCACACACAAACTTCCACCATTACTCAACCACAATACACCTACCCAAATCCATTTCAAACAAACCAACTCCGGCCACAACGAACCGCATCCCGCCGCAACCCTGCCCCAAAATCCGCGACCCAATCACCTCATGTCACAACCCGCCTAAAATAATAACGGTTGGCCAGCCCTATACTATATTAAATCAGGAGTTTCAGATGGTCCAGTCTCAACATCAACTGTCGGTACTATATAATATAGGACTAACTACCCAATATCATATAAGCGGGAAGTTAAAAATTAAATAAAATGCAACAGACAACAACTAACACCACAAAAAAAAAAGATGCAAGAAAGAAGTAAGACAAATAAAATGCTACAAATAAAAAAAAATAAAATGAACTAAATAAATACAACCGAATGTACTACACACAGTAGACCCAAATAAGCTGTCGGGTCACAGCCAATACAATGACTGAAATGGAATAAATATAAACATGTATATAAATATCCCTTGGGTACAAACCCGATATACAACATGAATCCTACCTAGAATTTTAAAGAAGTAGGAAGCGACTACATGAAACATCCCGCAACAGTCCGCACCTGTCACGGCTCCCAAGGCTCTGGATAGAAAGTTATTCGGCATCCATGCGGTAGGATACCTGTGGTAATATATATATATACAAGGAGGAGAGAAAAGTAAACAGGTCAGAGCCCCGAATGTGAAAATATTTAGCAAGTGTGTTAACCGTGCATAATAATTATCGGTGCACTTATTTCATAATTAAAGTGAGACCGCTCTCTCGTGGAACCCCAACTCACCTCTCATCTAAAGGCGCGCGCACCTATTCGCGTCCTCAAGTTTTAGTTAAATTACCCCATTATATAAGGACAACCTAACTAATCATAGGCCTAGCCCATACCCATGAGAGCTACTCTCCTATCATACCCCAAGAATCCACCCCTTCTCGAAACACAATTAAGCATTTATTTCAATCATATGTGCCTTATTAGGCGAAGTGGATTCCGGTTTATACTTTAACCAATTACAATAAGATTACCCAATATGCAATTGGATTGAGACATATAATTTAAATTCTAATTAATAATCATGAAAAATTATTATTGACACAGCTTGCCTCCAATTTCAACGATGCTCTGCGTTTCGTGCGTGGGGTGTCTAACAAAGCGAAATCCAAACAAGAAACCGCCCCGTTACACTACTCCATGTCAATGTCGATCCTGGAGATCCATCATGTCACACATAAATATCGACATAACTTCTCTCTACTCTCAACAATGTACTACATTTCGTGCGTGGGGAGTCTCGCAAAGCGAAATCCAAACAAGGAACCGCCCCGTTACACTACTCTTTGACAATGTCGATCATAGAGATCCATAATGCCGTGCATACCATAACTGACAAAACTTTTCTCCAATTTCAACACTGCGATGCGTTTCATGCGTGGGGTGTCTCGCAAAGAGAAATCCAAACAAGGAACCACCCCGTTACACTACTCCATGACAATGTCGATCCTAGAGATCCATAATGCCATAAATACAATATAATACTATTACTACAACTAACATCACCAATAATATCCTTAGGATGATGTAACCGAAATATTCCTTATATGCGATACATCAACCCCCATCAATCTAGTACACCATAATCATCTAAGATGGACTTTACCAAAATTCTATATCCTTTCCTCTATAGGATATATAAATACATATATATAGTTATTTTATGCTCACCATATATATACATATACCAATCATCCATATACCCATGAACAAGGGTACATACCATATATGATGTACAATGGCCATGCAAATATAATACCCGTCTATATATAGCGCCGATAAAACTGCATCAATGCTATCATCTTTCCAGAGTCCGGCTCACGTAACAATTGGGGACCACCTGGTGGGGATCAACGACACCCACCTCGTGGTAACTCACACACACGACGTCCCGGGAAGCGGTCATAGTTCCAATCGGCAATGAGACGAAACATACCCACCACGTCACATCCCAAAATATATATCTATATCGTATAATAACACAAGGGACGACTATGACCTGGGGAATATCCACACCCTGCTCTATATGCCGGATGCTCACCCTCGGCGCGGAAACTTCCCAATGATAGCATGAGCGGGGTATGCCTAACCACATAAGTATATATATCGCTCATAAAATCAATATACATACATCCATATGATCCCATCATATGATCCAATATAATAAACCATTATATACGGTTTAAATATCCATACCACGTATGTCCACAACATAAATATATCCATATATTCATATTTATACATAGATATATGTACATATATTCACACATCGCTATATCAATATATATACAAACTAATTCTCGTTCATATGTATAAGATATATAAACCCGGCTATAAGTATACATAATCCTCAATATACAAGCTGTCACCACAATTTCCATTAAATGTACCTCGATATGTGAATACAATCCCTCACTTGAAACATATTCAATCATTTTTCCTATGATGAATAGTCTCCCAAAACCATATGTATATATCTATACATATATATTCAACATTTGGGTTATCACCCAAGAGTTTGTGTAGGAATCCATCACTACACATTCCATCCATAACCAAAAGTACATAATTACCTTTAGTACTATATAACCATTGGCTCACACATGACTTAATAGTCTAAAACCTCAATTTATTCCAACCTCATTTCAAGTATTGGAATCTCAATGGTCATATCCTCATGATTACGTGTAAACTAATCCCACTAGAATTTATGATACCGCTTATTCTAGTCGATAGTACGATCCCAAAGCGTTCTCAATGTCAGCTATGGTTCGAATAAATCTCGGTAACCCTTACTCCTATAGGGTTACCAATTGTTCCTTAGCCTAAACATTTCTATCTAAGGATATGAGACCCCTCACTCTTTAAAGAGTATGCGACCACTCTCTCCCAAATGGCCCCAATCTGTAACTTAACAATATCCTATCCTTATAAGGATTTGACATAAATGTCGGCCTAGAAATTCACAAGAAGTTCACAATTATTCCAAGAAGTTCCCACTATAAAATACTAAGTGAGAGACCCCCTATAAGTCACCAAGAGATATCTCTTACTTTATAAGAGAGAACCCCAAATCAACAAACCCAACCATAAAGGGCTAGAAGTCATCTTAGGAAACCCATAAAACAGCCCATTAAGGAAGCCCCTAAGAATAAACTCCAAAAAAAAGGGGGAGAAGAAATCCAAGTTTTGGGCTAAAAATAGGGGACCGGTCGACCGGTCCCATACCCCCGGTCGACCGCGGGTCCAAATTTTGCCTACGAAGAAATGTAGTAGGCTTTTCCTTAAGGCGCGGTCGACCGGTCCCCAGACCGCGGTCGACCGGCCATACCAGTTAAGCTGGCCGATTTTTCATTTCAGCACACCCCACGAATTTAAACCCTAAAATTTTCATTCCAATCCCCAAATCTTTATCACAACATGATTTTAAGCCAATAAATCAACCTAAAGTTGTTCCCAACCATTTCTATTCCATTAAATCCATATTTAAACATTGATTTCAAGATTTAAACCCAAAAATCTAGGTTTTGGTATTTATACCCAAAAATCCATTTCTTTACCCCACAAATTATGAAATGAAATACACAAATAGCTATTTAGCAAGATTAAACACTTGCCTTAGATTTGTAGGGGTTGGATCGTCCTCGATATCGCGGTTGGGCCGGAGATCCCCCAAGAGATCTTCCTCTCTCTCTTCTTTTCTTCTTCTTTCCTTCTCCTTCTCACTCTAGGGATTTTTCTCTCTTTCTCTCAAATGAGAATGGCTTAATCCGTAAGCCACATAAACCTTTAAAACAAAATCCCAGTTTTAAAAGTTAATACACACTTTAAATGACTCGTTTACTCCAATTCGAGCCAAAATAACTTAAAAACATTCCGGAGCCGAAATAAGACCCAATGATAGTCATTTTGACTATCTCGACCCTCCCGGGATCGATGGTACCCTCAAAAATATCATCCGGAATACTTTGAAATATTCTCTATTTTTGGCCTAAGTTCCCAAATTTTGAAATTCTCCAATTTAATTAAATTTTATTTTTCCAAAATTTAATTTCTCAGTCTCCAAAAATCGAGGGTTGTTACACACTTCCCCCCTTACAAAAATTTCGTCCGCGAAATTTAAGACATGCCTAGGACCTCAATATCATCTAGTCCTCACATCAATCCTTAGGATCACTATACCGATCCTTCCTGGTTCTCATATCGAACAATATAGATTTAAAGTAACTACTACCCAGGGCGCCCATACACCCTGTATCCGAGTTTCCACTCGTAAAAATCATGATCAGGCTCCATTAGCCTCAAATCATAACATAACCCTCAGCAATATGATCTATTAAAACATACTAAATATATAAAAGTTTAAAATTTCCCAATGGTAGAACTCTCCTCAATTCCTGACACTAGCCACCTTCGTGTGGGGGAGGTCTCGCAAGCGAAATCCAAACAAGGAACCCTCCCAATACACTACTGTGTAGCTAGGTCGGGGATTGAGATTAGTTGAACCAGGGTTAAGGTTTTATAAAAAGAAAGATTTCCATATTTTAGATATTTCCCGAGGGCCTATGCAACAATACTATATAAATCAATCCCGCGTCTTTCGACACGCCAAACAAACACCTTATGTTTAAAACACAAGGCCTTAATAAATACAATATGGCTAACCAATATCTAGTTCTCAAAACTAGCACAACTATGAGCTAAACTATCCGCTCTACAGAAATCTACCAAACTCTAAACCTCTCAGTCATGAAAAGGTGTATCATCTCCAAAGACGCCATACAAAGGCCACACTTGCTCACTTCCTCCTCTAGGAAAATTTTATACACCCTAGCGGTAAAGCGATTAGCTACTCATCACACCTCACACGCGACATTCCCAATCTCGCACAAGCGTAACTTAAACCCAAAGAAAGGTATTATACCTTTCATTTCCGTAACTCAAGGGTTTCCCCTTGTTCTAGAATCTCAACTCAGGGTCCTCAACTTCTTCTAGGACAATCATTATCCCTAAGCCTATTTCTTCACAAGAGAAACATCTTCCTCAAAACCCTTCCTAACCATATTGAAGGGCAAGGCGCGATTGCAACTGCCAAAAACTCCCTCCGTCCTACACAATGAAACTGAGTCTCCAAAGGCATTCTCCCTCATCTTAGAAGGCGATACTCCTGATATTGGGATAATTACACCAACCTAACCTCGGTAAGAGTTACCAACATAAGGTTTCCTAACTAAGGTTAACAGATTCTCAATCTAAACCTCCTAAGGACTACACTACATGCCTCTCCTCGGACTCTCCTTACTAAGACCAAGATTCGCCAATCGAGTAAATTTTCCTTTCTTACTCGACTGCCGATAAATCACCTCGAACCACTGCTAGAAATCTCCTCAATAACTCCTCCGGAACCGGGGAAAACAAATACCCCCGATCAAAGCGTACCCAAAACATGTTATTGGTATGGTACTTCTAATCTTATCCTTTCCTAGATGACAAAATCTAGGCGACGTCTGAAATGAAACAAGAGCAACTGTTATCAGAACGCCAATCAGGTGAATATACTTCACTAAAGAAAACAACGCAGTGAACACAACAGTCCTATTTATAGGGCTTTATGTCAAGAACGTTAACGGAAGAATCCATAACTCGCACAGATCCTAAGGACTCTAGAACCTGATGCTCTGATACCATCTGTCACACCCCGCCTAAAATAATAACGGGTGGCCAGCCCTATACTATATTAAATCAGGAGTTTCAGATGGTCCAGTATCAACATCAATTGTCGGTACTATATAATATAGGACTAACTACCCGATATCATATAAGCGGGAAGTTAAAAATTAAATAAAATGCAACAGACAACAACTAACACCACAAAAAAAAAGATGCAAGAAAGAAGTAAGACATATAAAATGCTAGAAATAAAAAAAATAAAATGAACTAAATAAATACAACCGAATGTACTACACACAGTAGACCCAAATAAGCTGTCGGGTCACAGCCAATACAATGACTGAAATGGAATAAATATAAACATGTATATAAATATCCCTTGGGTACAAACCCGATATACAACATGAATCCTACCTAGAATTTTAAAGAAGTAGGAAGCGACTACATGAAACATCCCGCAACAGTCCGCACCTGTCACGGCTCCCAAGACTCTGGATAGAAAGTTATTCGGCATCCATGCGGTAGGATACATGTGGTAATATATATATATACAAGGAGGAGAGAAAAGTAAACAGGTCAGAGCCCCGAATGTGAAAATATTTAGCAAGTGTGTTAACCGTGCATAATAATTATCGGTGCACTTATTTCATAATTAAAGTGAGACCGCTCTCTCGTGGAACCCCAACTCACCTCTCATCTAAAGGCGCACACCTATTCGCGTCCTCAATTTTTAGTTAAATTACTCCATTATATAAGGACAACCTAACTAATCATAGGCCTAGGCCATACCCACGAGAGCTACTCTCCTATCATACCCCAAGAATCCACCCCTTCTCGAAACACAATTAAGCATTTATTTCAATCATATGTGCCTTATTAGGCTAAGTGGATTCCGGTTTGTACTTTAACCAATTACAATAAGATTACCCAATATGCAATTGGATTGAGACATATAATTTAAATTCTAATTAATAATCATGAAAAATTATTATTGACACAGCTTCCCTCCAATTTCAACGCTGCTCTGCGTTTCGTGCGTGGGGTGTCTCGCAAAGAGAAATCCAAATAAGGAACCTCCCCGTTACACTACTCCATGTCAACGTCGATCCTGGAGATCCATCATGTCACACATAAATATCGACAGAACTTCTCTCTACTCTCAACAATGTACTACATTTCGTGCGTGGGGAGTCTCGCAAAGCGAAATCCAAACAAGGAACCGCCCCGTTACACTACTCTTTGACAATGTCGATCATAGAGATCCATAATGCCGTGCATACCATAACTGACAGAACTTTTCTCCAATTTCAACACTGCGCTGCGTTTCATGCGTGGGTTGTCTCGCAAAGCGAAATCCAAACAAGGAACCACCCCGTTACACTACTCCATGACAATGTCGATCCTAGAGATCCATAATGACATAAATACAATATAATATTATTACTACAACTAACATCAACAATAATATCCTTGGGATGATGTAACCGAAATATTCCTTATATGCGATACATCAACCCCCATCAATCTAGTACACCATAATCATCCAAGATGTACTTTACCAAAATTCTATATCCTTTCCTCTATAGGATATATAAATACATATATATAGCTATTTTATGCTCACCATATATATACATATACCAATCATCCATATACCCATGAACAAGGGTACATACCATATATGATGTACAATGGCCATGCAAATATAATACCCGGCTATATATAGCGCCGATAAACCCGCATCAATGCTATCATCTTTCCAGAGTCCGGCTCACGTAACAATTGGGGACCACCTGGTGGGGATCAACGACACCCACCTCGTGGTAACTCACACACACGACGTCCCGGGAAGCGGTCATAGTTCCAATCGGCAATGAGACGAAACATACCCACCACGTCTCATCCCAAAATATATATCTATATCGTATAATAACACAAGGGACGACTATGACCTGGGGAATATCCACACCCTGCTCTATATGCCAGGATGCTCACCCTCTGCGCGAAAACTTCCCAACGATAGCATGAGCGGGGTATGCCTAACCACATAAGTATATATATCGCTCAAAAACGCAATATACATACATCCATATGATCCCATCATATGATCCAATATAATAAACCATTATATACGGTTTAAATATCCATACCACGTATGTCCACAACATAAATATATCCATATATTCATATTTATACATAGATATATGTACATATATTCACACATCGCTATATCAATATATATACAAACTAATTCTCATTCATATGTATAAGATATATAAACCCGGCTATAAGTATACATAATCCTCAATATACAAGCCGTCACCACAATTTCCATTAAATGTACCTCGATATGTGAATACAATCCCTCACTTGAAACATATTCAATCATTTTTCCTATGATGAATAGTCTCCCAAAACCATATGTATATATCTATACATATATATTCAACATTTGGGTTATCACCCAAGAGTTTGTGTAGGAATCCATCACTACACATTCCATCCATAACCAAAAGTACACAATTACCTTTAGTACTATATAACCATTGGCACACACATGACTTAATAGTCTAAAACCTCAATTTATTCCAACCTCATTTCAAGTATTGGAATCTCAATGGTCATATCCCCATGATTACGTGTAAACTAATCCCACTTGAATTTATGATACCGCTTATTCTAGTCGATAGTACGATCCCAAAGCGTTCTCAATGTCACCTATGGTTCGAATAAATCTCGGTAACCCTTACTCCTATAGAGTTACCAATTGTTCCTTAGCCTAAACATTTCTATCTAAGGATATGAGACCCCTCACTCTTTAAAGAGTATGCGACCACTCTCTCCCAAATGTCCCCAATCTGTAACTTAACAATATCATATCCTTATAAGGATTTGACATAAATGTCGGCCTAAAAATTCACAACATACATGGATATTTCTTATCCAATTATTCCAAGAAGTTCCCACTATAAAATACTAAGTGAGAGACCCCCTATAAGTCACCAAGAGATATCTCTTACTTTATAAGAGAGAACCCCAAATCAACAAACCCAACCATAAAGGGCTAGAAGTCATCTTAGGAAACCCATAAAACAGCCCATTAAGGAAGCCCCTAAGAATAAACTCCAAAAAAAGGGGGAGAAGAAATCCTAGTTTTGGGCTAAAAATAGGGGACCGGTCGACCGGTCCCATACCCCCGGTCGACCGCGGGTCCAAATTTTGCCTACGAAGAAATGCAGTAGGCTTTTCCTTAAGGCGCGGTCGACCGGTCCCCAGACCGCGGTCGACCGGCCATACCAGTTAAGCTGGCCGATTTTCCATTTCAGCACACCCCAAGAATTTAAACCCTAAAATTTTCATTCCAATCCCCAAATCTTTATCACAACATGATTTTAAGCCAATAAAGCAACCTAAAGTTGTTCCCAACCATTTCTATTCCATTAAATCCATATTTAAACATTGATTTCAAGATTTAAACCCAAAAATCTAGGTTTTGGTATTTATACCCAAAAATCCATTTCTTTACCCCACAAATTATGAAATGAAATACACAAATAGCTATTTAGCAAGATTAAACACTTGCCTTAGATTTGTAGAGGTTGGATCGTCCTCGATATCCCGGTTGGGTCGGAGATCCCCCAAGCTTTCTTCCTCTCTCTCTTCTTTTCTTCTTCTTTCCTTCTCCTTCTCACTCTAGGGATTTTTCTCTCTTTCTCTCAAATGAGAATGGCTTAATCCGTAAGCCACATAAACCTTTAAAACAAAATCCCAGTTTTAAAAGTTAATACACACTTTAAATGACTCGTTTACTCCAATTCGATCCAAAATAACTTAAAAACATTCCGGAGCCGAAATAAGACCCAATGACAGTCATTTTGACTATCTCGACCCTCCCGGGATCGATGGTACCCTCAAAAATATCATCCGGAATACTTTGAAATATTCTCTATTTTTGGGCCTAAGTTCCCAAATTTTGAAATTCTCCAATTTAATTAAATTTTATTTTTCCAAAATTCAATTTCTCTGTCTCCAAAAATCGAGGGTTGTTACACCTCACTGTACTACCCCGAGATTTTTGGGACAATAATTTATTTCTTTTGGGAGAAATAAATATTATTTTATTCGGAGAATAATTAAATTGGCACTTGAGGTCAAAATTTAAAGATGTTAGAAAGTGATTCAAATGACGATTATGAGGGTGCGGTTGGTTCCGGAAGGGTCGAGATAGTCAAAATGACTGTACTTGGGGCTTATTTGGGTTCCAAAACATTCTAAGTTCGTTTGGCTCGAATTAGAGTTACCGAGTCATTTAAAGTTGTGTATTTTGGTAGATAAGTCTTAAAAGCCTACGGGAGAACAAATCTCCTTAGAAAGAAAGAGAGAAATAGAGAGAAGAAGAAAGGAAGAAGAGAAAGAGGAGCAAAGTGGGATTTTCGGCCATTACGCGATCTCGAGGAGGATTCAGACTCTACAAATTCGAGGAAAAGTGATTAAACTTAATAAATAATTGTTATGTATCATTTATTTCATGATTTGTGGATAAAAATTGTGAATTTTGGGATAAAATGTCACAACCTAGATTTTGGGTAAAATCTTACATTTGGTGTGTATGTAACGAATTAGAGGTTGTAAATTACTTGGGTTAAGTTATATACTGAGTTTTGAGGTCATCTATATGTTTGGGTTGAAGAGAAATGGTTGGAAGATGATAAAAATGAATTTTGGATTTTGGAGAAGAAGGTGAATAGTGACACAACGTCACTTCCGAATCAATTCGGCTCTTGGTCAAAAAATAAAATTTGTATATCTTTTCAATACGGTCGCGTGGAAGCGGACCACGTATTTTTCCTGAGTTTTTTAGATTTATAATAAGTTTTCTACGAAAAGCTGTCCGAGATTGAAATCGTTAGTTAGAAATTAAGGTTAGAATTATTTGGAGATAAATATTAGGGGTTCCTAAATAGAGTGTTAGGACCTCTAAAGGACTAGAGGAGATATGAAAACTTTGGGTTCATAGAAATAAATTCGAGTTATAATTTAAATGGAGGTTTGCGTTTTTGGAGAAAAAATGCCATTTTCGTAGCTGTTGAATAGGTCGAATCGATTCGGCCCCAATCCGAATCGATTCGAAATGTTCCATCTTGACAGGTCTGAGTGACCGAATTGATTCGGATGCAAGCCAAATCGATTCGTCCTAAGACAGTAGCCAAGGTATTTTGACCCAAATCGATTCGAATTGGGCTTGAATCAATTCGTAAATAGGGCAGATTTGGGGATGATTTTCTAAGGTGAGTTTCATCCCGTTTCATTTGAGTTATCGATTAGGAATCTCTATATGGCTTTTGAGGAGTATGTTTTTGATACTTTTAGGATGTTTTCCCCTATAATAAATTGTTGGGGTCCTATGGACTTATTTCGAGATAAAATCCTTAATGTAAATTGCATTGGGAGATGATTCATACGAATAGAAGTGAAGTGTGAATTTCAAGTGAGAAATAGTATAGTGTATACAAAGTGGGGAAGTTATGTGAGTTATTGACGAATAGTATATCGAGAGTAAAATATACTAAATAATGATATTATTTCATTTACGCCTAAGAGCGTAATAAGAGTATGTAAATAGTGTGATATATATACCTTGTGTGATGTCATACCTTTATATGATGTGATGATGTATGTATATCTTGTGTGATTGATATATATATATATATATATATATATATATATATATATATATATATATATATATATATATATATATATATATATATGTGTGTGTGTGTGTGTGTGTGTGTGTGTGTGTGTGTGTGTGTGTGAAGCATACTCCCTCTATGCTATCATGGGAAGTTGCGCGAAGTGGGTGACGCCCCTAGCTTTAGGAGCAGGGCGCGTATAGTCCCCAGGTCATAGCGTCCATTATTATTGTGTGATTGTTTTTATTAGGGGTGAGACGTGGTGGGTAAGTTTCGTCTCATTTCCGTGGAGGAACTATGACCACTTCTCGTACGTTGTGATATAGTTTTTGCCAAGGCGGTGTGAGATTCCGACCGTTGGTACCTAGGATGATATGTGAGTAATTCCCTGGTAGATGATAGAATTGAGAACATGCATCCTCGAGTTATAGCTCATTGGGATGGTTATTATTATACTTGTGTGAATATTATATTAATTGTATATGATTATGTGATATCATAATTATCTCTAAAGTAAAGAGATATAAAAAGATTGATTGAATATCATTCCGGGAGATTTTATCTGGAAATATTGTGATGAATATATTAAAGTGAAAATGAAGAGTAGGAAATTAATGGTGTATGCATAGTAATTTAGGTATCTAGGGCAAAATGGACCTCAACGACTAACATTGCCAAGGAGTAGTGTATCGGGGGGGGGGTGGGGGGGTTCTTTTTTTGGATTTCGCTTGTGAGACGTCTCACGCATGAAACGCGGTGCAATGTTTAGAGTGATGAGAAGTTAGTCCTTAGTAATCATATTTATATATTAGTATATATCTCGACAATCAACAGTGCCAAGGAGTAGTGTATCGGGGGGTTCTTGGTTTGGATTTCGCTTGCGAGACGTCCCACGCACGAAACGCCGTGCACTATTGAGAATTGAGAATAATTAATTAATTAATCATATTATATAAGAATTTGGGTTATACGCGTCCTGCATTGAGGGCATAATGAATCTTGATAATCAATACTGCCAGGAGTAGTGTATCGGGGGTTTGTTATTTGGATTTCGCTTGCGAGACGTCCCACACATGAAACACAATGCAGTATTGAGAATTGGGAGAAGTTTAGTCCTTAGCACTTAGATTCTATTAACTCATATATATTTATATATATATTTATGTCAATAACTAGAATATGAGAAATTCTAGTAAAAGAGAGTGTTTATGTATATTTTATATGTTTAGAAAATGGGCGAATATTTGAGAGTGGTAATATTTGAAGTTGAGAGATATGATTTAGAATGATTTTACATGAGTATGAATTGGGAGTAAATTATATTACTTTGCCCCTAAATAGATTTGGTCAATTATTTGGAGATCATGTGCATACGTTCAGTTACGCGCTTTAGTTGAGACATGAGTTGAATTTTATGGAGAGTGCAACTCCACTTTAATCATGTCATAATGCATTTATAATTATTATGCAATTTAATGCACTTGCTATAAATATTTTTCACACCTCGGGCTCTGACCCGTTTATACCTTCTCTTGCATTGTATATATATTGTATTATTATTGGTTTTCCTCCGCAAGGACACCATTGATGTTATCCATCCAGTGTATTCGTGGAGCTGTGGCAGTGGCAGACTGTTGCGATACTGCCACAGTTCCACGAATACTCTGGATGGAGAACATCAATGGCGCCCTTGCAGAGGAATACCTAGAATAATACAATATATATGCAAAGCAAGAGAAACTACAAACGGGTCAGAGCCCGAGGTGTGAAAACATTTTATAGCAAGTGCATTAAAATGCATAAAAATTATAAATGCATTATGACATGATTAAGGTTGAGTCGCACTCTCCATAAAATCAAACTCACCTCTCAACTAAAGCGCGCAAGTAAACGTATACACATGACCTCCAAATAAATGCCCGAATCTATCTAGGCAAGGTAATCTAACTTATACCCAATTGATACTCTTCTAAGTTCCTTATAACACCTAATCCTCCAATATCTAATATTATTGATCTCAATTATTTGTTCACTTACTTAACATAAAAAATTTACATAAACATTTTCTTACTAGAATTTCTCATATTCTAGTTATTCCACCAATATATATATATATATATATATATATATATATATATATATATGAGTTATTAGCATCCAAGTGTTAAGGACTAAAATTCTCCCAATTCTCAATACTACACAGCGTTTCATGCGTGGGACGTCTCGCAAGCGAAATCCAAAAAAGGAACCCCCCCGATACACTACTCCTGGCAATATAAATTATCAAGTTTCATTATTCCCTCAATGCGTGACGCGTATAACCCAAATTATCTTTTTATTTTATAAAAATTTAATCAATTAAATAATTATTCTCAATTCTCAACAGCGCACGCCGTTTCGTGCGTGGGATGTCTCGCAAGTGAAATCCAAATAAGGAACCCCCCGATACACTAGTCCTAGGCACTGTCGACCATAGATATACATAATATTTATATAATATGAGCACTAAGGACTAACTTCCTCACTCCCAACATTGCACTGCATTTCGTGCATGGAACGTCTCGCAAGAGAAATTCAAACAAGGAACCCCCCTCGATACACTACTCCTTGGCAATGTTGTTCGTTAAGGTCCATTATGCCTTCGATACCCAAAGTACTAAGCACACCAGTATAATCATAACCATCCCAACGAGACATAACTCGAGGACGCAGTTTCTCAATGCTATCATCTTCTAGGGCATCACTCATATACCATCCTGGGGACCAGCGGTCGGACTCAATATCACCGAAATTGCGGCCAACACACACACACAACGTCTGGGAAGCGGTCATAGTTCCTAACCGACAAGTGAGAATAACACATACCCACGACTTCTCACCCCCAAAATATAATCACACAAATAAAATGGACAACTATGACCTGGGGAATATCCACATCCTTATCCTTGAGACAGGATGCTCACCCTCATCGCGCAACTTCCCAATGATAGCAAGGAGGGGGTATGCTTCACTTTTATTTATATATATATATATACATACATCATCACATCATATAAATATATACCATCACATAAGGTATACATATCACACTGCTTACATACTCTTATTAGGCTCTTTGGCGTAAATGAAATAATAACATTATTTAGTATATTTTACTCTCGATATACTACTCGTCAATAACTCACATAACTTCCCCACTTAGCATACACTATACTATTTCTCACTTGAAGTTCACATCTCACTTCTATTTATTAGAATCCTCTCTCAATTTGATTTACTTTTAGGATATTCTCTGTATCCTAATGCACCTCGATTAGCATTTCTCATTTATGTGAAACACTGCCCAAGTTATTTATCGTTAAGGATATTTTCTATATCGGTATGTACATCAATCAGCATTTGTTATTCTCAATCCATAATATGGTTCAATTGATCATATGAACCTTTAAAGTTATCCCCTTTTGGGATTTGATTCTAAAATCCAATATCATTAAGAGCATTCTCACTCTTTCATATAATTCCATAATTATCTCCAAATAGAATTCTCAAAGGTAGTGGGCTTCCCCACTAATCGGTACAATACTCTCTAATCGGTATTCTCTCGAACTAAATCAATATGACTCCAATAGTTTCTTATAAAGGAAGTTCCCTAGTAGTCTCCAAAACACGCTCCTCATAATACATATAGAGCTTCCTAATCGATAACCTCAAATGAAATGGGATGAAACACACCCTAGAAAAACATCCCAAAAACTCCCATGTTTCCGAATCGATTCGGGTCCAATCCGAATCGATTCAACCCAGCGAATCGATTCGACCTCCAAGGTGAATCGATTTGGGTCCAAAGATCTGGGCTTCTGTCTCAGTCTGAATCGATTCGGGTTGGGGCTGAATTGATTCGGTCACTCAGACTTGTGAAGCTGGAACATTCTGAATCGATTCGGGTTGGGGCCAAATTGATTCGGCCTGTTCAAGGGCTACGAAAATGGCTATTTTCATCAAAGTGAAAAATCCCCAAAAATCATTTTTATCATATTCTTTTCATTTCTCTTCAACGCAAACATATATATATCATTAATATTCATCAAATATCACACCTCAACTAATATCTAACCTCGAATCCATTATATACACAACAAATCTAGGATTTCACCCAAAAGTTAGGTTTTAACAATTTATCCCAAAACTCAGAAATTATATCCACAAATCATGAAATAAATGGTATACAACAATTATTTTGAAAGTTTAATCACTTTACTTAAGTTCGTAGGGTCTAAATCCTCATCGGGATCACGTAATGGCCGGAAATCCCACTTTTCTCCTCTTTTTCTTCTTCTTCTTCTCTTCTTCTCTCTTTCTTTCTTTCTATTTCTCTTTCTATCTAAGGATAATTCTATATCTCGTAGGATTTTAAGCTTTATCTCCCAAGATACAGCTCTTTAAATGATAATACACACTTTAAATGACTCGGTAACTTTATTTCGAGCAAACTGAACCCAAAATATTTCAGAACCTAAATAGACCCCAACTGTCATTTCGACTTTCTTGACCCTTCCGGAAACAATGGCACACTCAGAATCGTCATACGAATAACTTTCTAACATCTTCAAATTTTTTACCTCAAGTGCCAATTTAATTATTATCCAATAAAAATAATATTTATTTCTCCAAAAAATACATAATTTATCGTCTTAAAAATCTCGGGTTGTTACAGACTTCCCCACTTACAAGAATTTTGTCCTCAAAATTTAGCTAAGCCTAATACTCCAAAGCTCAACTAGTTCCTACTACACTTATCCTTACTAACACTATACCCAAACCTCCCACTTTTGACGACGAATTATTTTAATTCATTATAAAACCAATTTTAACTACTAGGGTGCCCATACACCCTTTAGTCGAGCTCTACTCATATAAACATAATTAGTCTTCTTTTACCTCAAAAGTTACACCATTCACAATATAATGAATTACACTAACATACTAATAATATAAAAAAATTGAAAGGTCCAAGGATTTAACTCCAATCAATTCCTGACATTCGCTACTTTCATGCGGGGGAGGTCTCGCAAGCGAAATCCAAACAAGGAACCCTCCCAATACACTAATATGTAGCGACGTCAAGGATTGAGAGTTTGTTAGATCAGGACTAGATTTTAAAAATATTTTTGTTATAAATCATTTTAATATGGCCCAAAGGCCTATAAAAAGTTTTATTTTGAAAACAGTTTATTTTAAAATGGTTTGTGTCTTTCGACATTTAAATAAAATACCTCATGCCAATGACACAAGGTTTTAACAATCATCATACGCATAATAACATATAGCTCTCAAAATTAGCATAATTATGAGCTAAAATTCTCTCGCTCAACAATAATCTATTAAATTCTGAATTTTCTTTCAGAAGTTATCTCACACAAGATATTAATATATATTGCCATTCACTAGGCTCTTCCATAACTGGAATACAACAATTATATAAGTCTAACATGACTATAAAAATAAGTAGCTTTATCATTACTACTCAATACACAATAACAATTCTTACATTCAAAACAAAGTTATAGCTCTCTATTTAGCACCTTACAAAATAATTTAGTTTCTCAAAAGATAATAACACAATAGCCTCACTTGCTCAAAATTCCCTTTCGGGTCATTCCATACATAATAGGGTTATAGCACTAACGTCTCATAACTATCTCCCATACAATATTCCCAAACTTCATATAGTAATAATCCTATTCACAAAGGAAAATAACTTACATCCTACCTCACTAGTCCGATTTCCTCTCCTCATCATTGGGTTCCCACACAAAGTCCCCTGGCCTAAAACGACCTCGAATTTGATGTAGAGGCTGCACATCCAAAACTTCTCAAAATGTGGTCCTCTACCTCTTTTAGGACAATCTCTCTTTTTATGACCTATTTCCTTACAAAAGAAACATCTACCCGCAATTCCTCTCGGCCCACCTTGAGGAACAAATCTCCGTTGTGACCCTCTATATTCCGACTTATACCCACTGGCATTACTGGCGTTCTCTTCGCCAGACCTACTTGATGAACCCGAGTCTCCAAAGTTCTTACCCCCTTGCGAACGAAGACAATATTTATGACACTGTAATAGTGTCGCATTCACTACCTTAGTGAAAGTCACTAACGCTAGGCTCTCTAACAAATGCTATCGAATTTGCCCATTTAAGCCTCGCATAAACTTCGATATACGCTTCTCTTACGTATTTACCGCATCAGGTACTAATTTCGCCCATCGAGTAAATTCTTCTTCATACTCGGCTACCGTTCTATTTCCTTGAAACACATCCATCAGTTTCCTTCTGAATCGGGGAAGGAAAATACCTTCAGCCAAAGAGTTCCCAAAAATTTGGTATAGGAAAAGTATCTCTCTGTTCTGACGTGGTGACAATCTCCCACCATTGGAGAGTTTGTCCCGTTAACTTAAAGGTGGCTAAAAATTTCTTCTGCACCTCACTACACTCAACTATACGGAGGTGCCCCTGCATACTATTCTCCCATCGGCTTGCAGCCATCGCATCAACTCCCCCCAAAAACTCTGGAGGATGCCCCTTACTAAAATCTTCCCGAACTCCTTCGCACAAAGATGGTCCTGAATGGGTTTTGGCTGATTGAACAGCAGGTTGCTGCGCCATCGTAGAAATGGCAGCAGTTACTGCCTGTGCCACAATATTGGCAACTTCATCTGTAGTCATAGTCCTGGGAGGCAATTGGGGTTCCACACTCTCATCCCCTTTATTTGCCCTGACTGAACGACCTCTCTTCGGTGGCATCTGAAACAAGAAACAATTGTATCGGATCTCCTTTCAAATGTTTTCTCATCATAGAAGAAATATGGACGTATGAACACAACAGTCCTAATAATAAGGCTCTACATCAAGAATGCTTACAGAAGATCACAGTAACCCACACAGAACCTAAAGACACTAGAACCTGATGCTCCGATACCACTTGTGACACCCCGCTTAAAATAATAACGGGTGTCCATCCCTATACTTAAATAATCAGGAATCTCAAGTGGATCATTCTCAGCATCTACTGATGATCCTAACAATAAACACGGATAACTACCCATTACTACAACAAGAGGGTATACAAAAATTAGAACATTTTATTAACACTTACTATAACCCACCATGCAACACATAACCAACAATATAACATCTAAGTATGAGATATATAAGCGACTAATAAAGGAGTACAACATAATGTACAAAGTATAATACTAGAATATGTTGTCGGGTCATAAACAATACAATAATCTGAGAAAGAAAATATAAAAGTGCTACTCTACAACACATGGGTATAAACCCGATATAAAAACTGAATCCTAATCTAGATACACAAAAGATAGGAATCGACTATAACAAAATGTTGCAACAGTCCGCTATTGCCACAACTCCACAAATACTCTAGATGGAGAACATCAATGGCGTCCTTGCGGAGGAACACCTAGAATAATACAATATATATGCACAACAAGAGAAAATACAAACGTGTTAGAGCCCGAGGTGTGAAAACATTTTATATCAAGTGCATTAAAATGCATAATAATTATAAATTCATTATGACATGATTAAGGTGGAGTCGCACTCTCCATAAAATCCAACTCACCTCTCAACTAAAGCACGCAAGTAAACGTATGCACATGATCTCCAAATAAATGCCCGAATCTATCTAGGCAAGGTAATCTAACTTAAACCCAATTGATACTCTTCTAAGTTCCTTCTAACACATAATCCTTCAATATCTAATATTATTAATCTCAATTATTTGTTCACTTACTTAACGTATAAAATTTACATAAACATTTTCTTACTAGAATTTCTCATATTCTAGTTATTCCATATATATATATATATATATATATATATATATATATATATATATATATAAGCTATTAGCATCCAAGTGCTAAGGACTAAAATTCTCCAAATTCTCAATACTGCACTGCGTTTCATGAGTGGGACGTCTCGCAAGCGAAATCCAAACAAGGAACCCCCCGATACACTACTCCTGGCAGTATAGATTATCAAGATTCATTATGCCCTCAATGCATGATGCGTATTACCCAAATTCTCTTTTTATTTTATAACAATTTAATAAATTAAATAATTATTCTCAATTCTCAACAGTGCACGACGTTTCGTGCGTGGGACGTCTCGCAAGCGAAATCCAAACAAGGAACCCCCTTGATACACTACTCTTAGGCACTGTTGATCGTCGAGATACATACTATTTATATGATATGAGCACTAAGGACTTACTTCTCCTCACTCCCAATATTGCACTGGGTTTCGTGCGTGAGACGTCTCGCAAGCGAAATCCAAACAAGGAACCCCCCCCGATACACTACTCCTTGGCAATGTTGGTCGTTGAGGTCCATTATTCCCTCGATAACCAAAGTACTAAGCACACCAGTATAATCATAACCATCCCAACGAGATATAACTCGAGGACGCAGGTTCTCAATGCTATCATCTTCCAGGACATCACTCACTTACCATCCTGGGGACCAGCGATCGGACTCAATATCACCGACATTGCGGCCAACACACACACAACGTCCGGGAAGCAGTCATAGTTCCTAACCAACAAGTGAGAACGACACATACCCATGACTTCTCACCCCCAAAATATAATCACACAAATAAAGTGGACGACTATGACCTTGGGAATATCCACATCCTGCTCCTCGAGCCAGGATGCTCACCCTCATCGCGCAACTTCCCAATGATATCAAGGAAGGGGTATGCTTCACTTATATATATATATATATATATATATATATATATATATATATATATATATATATATATATATATATATATATATATATATATATATATATATATATATATATATATATATATATATATATATCATACTGTTTACATACTCCTATTACGCTCTTTGGCGTAAATGAAATAATAACATTATTTAGTATATTTTACTCTCGATATACTACTCGTCAATAACTCACATAACTTCCCCACTTAGCATACACTATACTATTTCTCACTTGAAGTTCACACCTCACTTCTATTTATTTGAATTGTCTCTCAATTCAATTTCTTTGAGGATATTCTCTATATCCTAATGCACCTCTATTAACATTTCTCATTTTTGTGAAACATCTCCTAAGTTAATTATCATTAAGGATATTTTCTATATCGGTATGCACATCAATCAACATTTGTTATTCTCAATCCTTAATATGGTTCAATTAATCATATGAACCTTTAAAGTTATCCCCTTTTGGGATTTGATTCTAAAACCCAATATCACTAGGCGCATTCTCACTCTTTCATATAATTCCATAATTATCTCCAAATATAATTCTCAATGGTAGTGGGCTTCCCCACTAATCGGTACAATACTCTCTAATCGGTATTCTCTCGAACTAAATCAATATGACTCCAATAGTTTCTTATAAAGGAAGCTCCCTAGTAGTCTCCAAAACACACTCCTCATGATCCATATAGAGCTTCCCAATCGATAACCTCAAATAAAATGGGATGAAACACACCCTAGAAAAACATCCCCAAAACTACCCTGTTTCCGAATCGATTCGGGTTGGGGCCGAATTGATTCGGCCTTTTCAAGGGCTACGGAAATGGCTATTTTCATCAAAGCCAAAAATCCCCAAAAATCATTTCTATCGTCTTCTCTTCATTTTTCTTTAACCCAAACATATATATATATATATATATATATATATATATATCATTAATATTCATCAAATATCACACCTCAACTAATATCAAACCTCAAATCCATTATATACACAACAAATCTAGGATTTTACCCAAAAGTTAGGTTTTTACAATTTATCCCAAAACTCAGAAATTATATCCACAAATCATGAAATAAATGGTATACAATAATTATTTAGCAAGTTTAATCACTTGCCTCAAGTTCGTAGGGTCTGAATCCTCCTCGGAATCACGTAATGGCCGGAAATCCCATTTTTCTCCTCTTTTTCTTCTTCTTCTTCTCTCTTTCTTTCTTTCTATTTCTCGTTCTCTCTAAGGAGAATTCTATTTCTCATAGGCTTTTAAGCCTTATCTCCCAAGATACACCTCTTTAAATGATAATACACACTTTAAATGACTCGATAACTTTATTTCGAGCAAAATGAACCCAAAATATTTCAGAACCTAAATAGACCCCAAGTACAGTCATTTCGACTTTCTTGAACCTTACGGAAACAATGGCACACTCAGAATCGTCATACGAATCACTTTCTAGCATCTTCAAATTTTTGACCTCAAATGACAATTTAATTATTCTCCAATAAAAATAATATTTATTTCTCCCCAAAATACATAAATTAGCGTCTCAAAAATCTCCGGTTGTTACATGGGGAAAACATGATTTTGGTCTTTAAGAAGATTTTTATAAGGCATGTTTGGGTCATTTGTTGGGAAAAAATATAAGAAGAGAGAGAGTGAGGGAGGGAGGAGAAGGGTGGTCTTCCACCATTGTTGGGTTGTTCTTCCACCTCTTCCCACCACAAACCATCACTCCTCCACCATACATCAACAATAAACCACTATTTACTTAATGTATTCCACCATATTTTAACCATATACACCCATTTCGACCACTATTGAAGAAGAGCTACGATTTTGTAAGGTGTTTCTTGGAGCTTTTGGAGAAGATGAAGATGAACTTTCATGGAGTTTAAAGTGGGTTTTGAAGGTGTTTAGCTTGGAAGCTTGAATGGAGCACAAATTGAGCATTTTGAGGGTGCATTTGGTAACCCCTTGAGGCCACCTTTGGAGATGCGGGTTGCTCCTCCTACAACAACATTTCTACCACCATGCGGATTTTCTGAGGTGGGAAAATATATCCTTAGTATTTAAGACATTGTTTTCATAATTTGTAGTCTTGTAGTTAGATTGCACGAGAAGGGTGCATTTGATTAAATGATATAAATAATGTGTAGAAAAAAATAAACAATTTTATGGAATAAAAATGTTAGTAAAATGTTATTTTGATGGAAATAAAGAGTGAATAAATATTTCAAAGTCTTGAAATATTAAAAGTTGGTACTTTTGAAAATGGTATATTTTCTAGAAAGATTGATGTTAAAGATTTTATGAAATAAAATGTTTGAAGATAATGATTTATTTTTTTAAACATTGGTGAAGTAATATTTCAATGTTTGTTGCAAAAATGTAAAGTTTATGAAATGGAAATTTATTGAGTTTGAAGAAATAAATGTATTTTATGCCTTGAAAGTGTGTTTTTGCAAGTATAATGAATTTCTAAAAGGAAAAATATGTTTAACCCAATTGATATGATTTTAAGATTTGAAAATCCATCTTCTCATGCATATAAACTTGTAATATTTTGGCAATAAGTCCATAAACAAGTTTAAAGAAGATTTTGTTAGGTTAAAATATGAAATAAGAAAAAGTAAAAATTCTAGTATTCAAGGTATGTGAAAATGGGATTAAAGGTGTGATTGACATAAAGTTGTAAAACTACATGTGTTGAAAAAAAGGAAATAGTATTTTCTTATAGAATTAGTCTTTAAGTGTAACTAGATTTCTTGAATAAATAAAGTAAAGAAATTTCTAGTTTGGAAAAAAGGTTATTAATGGTGTTGAATAAGTGTTAATTATTAAATAAATGAATGTTGGTCTGTATAACTTAATACTGTTGTAAAAGATTAACATTTATGAAATTGGAAAGAAAATAATAAGATATATATGTTTTCAATTAAGAAGAATATTACTCCAAGGTTAAAAAGGTGTCAAGCTGTTAAAACACTTAAGAATCTAGTGTGGGTAACTTAGTAGTGTTTTGGGAAAATTAACACTTATGAAAATGGAGTAATATGAGTTTGGAAATAAATGAGCAAAATGGTCGTTTTACTTAAATTGGAATATTTTTACGTAACAAAAATGTTGTAAGGAGTGTTACACAAATTGGTCCTAAATGAATATGATTTTTGGAATAAAATCAAGCGTAAAGTGTAAAGGACATGAAATGATAATTTTAAAGTATAACACAAGTTGTGGTGTAACCCCAAATTTTAGTTTTGGTCGGGTGAAAAAGAAAGGTGGAATTTTATGAAAATTTGCAAAATGTTAAAAAATTTGTAAATGAACTCGGATGACACAGGGAAAATTAAGGAGAGACCGAAGCCGTAGGTTGCAAAACCCAAAACAACTAGCCATCACATATGGTCCACATAGTCGGTGGTGTGGAGCTCGTTGAAGTACGTGGTTATTGGAAGATTCGAAGAAAAGATAAGGAATAAGGAAGATGTCAATAAATGGGTTGTGTGGTGAAATTTGTTAATAGAACCTAGCTTGAATGAATCAATAAATGTTCCGATAAAGGTGGAATGGATAAGTAAATGAGTAAATAGATTAATGTCTGTAAGGTCAGGAAAAGGGCAAAGTAAGTGGGTAAATGGGTGGCTAAGTAACCTAAGGGGTAAAACCCATAATTAACACATGAATCTGCTGTAAAAGGTTTTCAAAGACTAATTAAGTATTTTCTAATACAGTGAACGCATGTGTTGAATGGGTGATTTTCAAAGGAAATACTAATGTGGATTGGTTAAAATGAAAAGGGTAATTTCGGTAAAGAAATAGTTTTCTATCAACCCAAATGTAGTTATTTCAAGTCTGTAACCGTGTATGTTAAATAAAGTGAGAAATGCTGAGACGAGAAAAATGAAGTCTTTTATAAGATTTAGGTGAATTAGTTTGGATAAACAAGGTTTTCAGAAGTAAACTATTTAATTCTTTAATTATATGTATATGTATGTTTATATATGTATACAAGGTCGTTGCATGTGCACCTAGGAATAACGTGTTAGAGTGTTCTTTCCGTCGTTCGATTATATACCGCATTTCTATATTTTTCACTGAGCATTTGGCTCACTCTGTCTCTTTGTTATGGAAGGTTGGGATAAGTTTCGTATTTTGAGAGCATTATATCGGTAAGTACTTTCTTTTACATTACGTTAGTATCTCTGTATGCTTGGACTTCGGGGTGCTCCCTATGGGCCCCTCACGTAGTTTAATTTGAAACTCGAATCGTATTCTAAACAAGTGAAATTTTAATTAAAATAAAAGTGGACTAGGAATATTATATAGGTTGTTTCATTGTACTTCAAACCTAACGCTCGGGCTGGACCAGGATGACCAAGGATAACCCATAAATCCGGACCGATGAGTTACAAATGGTATCAGATCTCTAGATTTAAGGTTCCTTTTGGAAATGACATGGTGAGGTCGATATTGGATCTTTCGACGTATGGGTTAGTTTGGGCCGATGACGCTAGTTTTGTAACGGTTTAGTTCGTTTCCTCGACGGTAGAGTCAAAGAGGTTATCACGACATGTAATTTAGTGTCAAGTGGCATGCGATCAAGTTGATAGTTATTAATCGCTTATACTCTTCTTATTAGAATTATTAGTAGTTTATGAGTGTCCTTGCAAGCCAATAGTTATCACACCATGTGTCGTTAATGCTCGGATGTCATGGAATTACTAGTATGGGTGTGATGATACTCGATTTAGGGATGTTCTAGGAAATGTATTCGAAAGTTAGAGTGATGACTCCATGTGAAGACTTAAAGATGGAAATCTAGGTGGGGTAACATCGAAAAATGATTATGATATCGACTTGTGTCGACAATATATACTAGGGTAGCCTTAGCAATGTAAAGACAAGTTCTTGTCACGTCTTACCAAGCCGTTACGGATTAGAAGATGTAGCCTTGTGTGATATTTACTAATCTTAGAATACCAATGGAGGCGGGTGTGGTCGCCACATAAATTCTGTGTGGGTAGAAACCGAAAGTAAGTTTTGTGGCAACCTTGTGTCGTCAAAGGACACGATAAGGTGAGTGTCTCTCTTAAACAAAGTAATGCCTATGTAAGCTTGGGATTTTGATCATGATATGAGAAGACATATAATTACCTAAGTATAGTAGGTTTGTAGTTTCATCAAAAGTAATTGGACAAGGTCAATATAGATAAGGGTGTGAGACATCTACCAATAAGAATGGTTCATGTGCGCCAAGGATGTGAAGGGTAGGGCCTTGATCCCAAGGAGAAAAGTCGAGTGGTGACTCCCTAGAGGACTACCTATTTGTATATTACTTTCATGTTAAGAGATGAATGGTTGTTATTCGATTCATCAAGGCTAGTAACCCAAGCCAGGGTATGTGCTAAGATTTGTGCTCGGTGAGAACGTCAGGAATGAGCAACGTGAATTTAAGCATATGCCGTAGGTTCACTTTCTTAAATCATAGTCGAAATATTATGGGAGAAATTTAGAGGGACGATTACTTGTTCCTTCTGACTCTCATGTGTCCCTTTTGGTTTCAATAATCATGGATCGGTGTTCTCACATATGTAGTTACTCGAATTGGTGCCATGTCATGGTACGATGCAGTTGGGCTTGGTAGAGCCCGGTGGATCAGGTATTGTCAATGCAACTCATTAACTGGGTGCTCCCCATTTGAGGTATTTATACTATTGCATAAAGTTCTGTGTGTGAATGGTTGCGCTCTCGTCCACATGGTTTACTTATAGTATTGGATTTTCTTAGGATTAGTTTGCTTTCGACAGGCCAACATTGCAGCAAGTGGCTCTGGTAGTAAAGATCGGGTTGATGACTTAAGGATATGTTATAGAGCTAGAATCGAGGAGAACTTATCACAGTGTGATGATTTTCCATGGTGAGTGGATTATAGGGGAGCTCTAGCGGGTGCCTAAAGGTGATGCAGCTAAAGTAGTACTAGGGTCATCAAAGTGTCACAGGAGAAGGTGTAAGTTGGATGCACGGTGATGACTTAGTAAGAATATTACTTCTTGTACTGAGAAAATATCATAGAATGCTTGTTGGAAACCTTCTGCGAGTGGTGTAGTCAGGATAGCCTGAAAATTTATGGGATGCCGGATGTGTTGTCCTAAGATGGAATTGACCTTGTTGAATGAATATGATCATTAGTTGTATTGCAGTTCACGTTGGGTGAGTGTTGATCTCTATAATGGTTCATCCGTGGAGGAGCCATCATACCTTGGGTACTATCTTGGGTAGATCTAGAAATTATCTGAACAAGATCAATAAGTGAGTGGAGACTCGAAGTCGATTATGTGACACTCATTGTTACCGGGATGGTGAGCATTAGAGCATGTCGCATGTTGATTATTTGGTGACAAACCCCATGTGTGGGCACGTAGGGTGACCTTAGTGTTGAGAAAATTGATGATTTTGTCTTGGAATATTTTTATGGCTTATTACAGAAGTTGGTGAACCCCTTATGTTTAAGGATTAATAGATCGAGAATTTTAGGGAAGAAATTCCCTAAGGAGGGAATTTTGTAATACCCTATCCCAATAATTTAATTAAAATTGATATAAATTATGATTGAGAGAGGACTGAATCATTAAAAAATGTGGGTTAAAGTTGAAGGAAATAAAATAAAAAAGGGGGGTCATTCTAACGACAAAGGGGTGTCATTAAAAGCGAGATGGGGTTGTTGCGCGAAGGTCGCATGAAGGTCATGCGAAGAAAGTCTTCAAACGAGATCACACTTCATTGCAATCCAAGGTCATGTGAAGGTCGCGTGAAGCCACCCAGCAAATGAGGTGGACATGACGCTCGAAGGAGATAGTCCTGTCGTTCGAACAACGTGTCATGCAAATATTTTCATCAGATTGTCCTTGTGCATTGTCACATTTATGGACCTTAATTTGGTGTGTTATCAAGCCCAGATGAGCCTAGAATGGGAAAAATAGGATTTCGACTTTAAGGGATTTTTATAAGGCACATTTGGGTCATTTGTTGGGGAGAAATGCTAGAAGAGAGAGAGAGAGAGAGAGAGAGAGAGAGAGGGGGAGAGGAGGAGGAGGAAGGGTGGTCTTACACCATTGGTGGGTTGTTATTACACCTCAAACCACCACTCCTACACCATACATCATCCATATACCACCATTTTCTGTGTGTAGTCCACCATATTTAAATCATATACACCCATTTCCATCATTATTGAAGAACAACTATGAATTTGTAAGGTGTTGTTAAGAGATTCTAGAGAAGTTGAAAATCGAATTTTCATGGAGTTTAAAGTGGGTTTTGAAGGAGTTTTACTTGAAAGGTTCAATGGAAAACAAATGGAGCATTTGGAGGGTGCATTTGGTAACCCATTGAGGCCACCTTTAGAGGTGGGGGTTGCTCCTCCTATACCAATATTTCTACCACCATTTGGAGTTTTTAAGGTGGAAAAATATATCCTTAGTATTTTAGAATTTATTTGCATAATTTTCATTGTAGTTAGATATCATGAGTAGGGTGCATTTGATTAAATGGTGAAAATCATGTGTAGAAAATAATGAACATTTTTATGTAATAAAAATATTCGTAAAATATTATTTTGATGAAAATATAGAGTTTACAAATATTTCAAAGTCTTGAAATATAAAAATTGGGTATTTTTTTTAAATGGTATATTTTCTAGAAAGATTGATGTTAAACATTTTATGAAATAAAATATTTGAAGATAATGTTTACTTTATTAAACATTGGTGAAATAATGTTTCAAAGTTTCTAAAAAAAATATAAAGTTTATAAAAATGGACACACTACACCAAAATGGGTAAATTGGCACCCTTTCAGCGGCTAGCCTTGTCACGATCATTAACCGTGACAAAAAAACATGCATTTTTTATAACGGTCATTGACGGTGATAACGTATTACGGTCATTGACCGTGACAAGACCGTGACAACGACACTTGTCACAGACTTGTCACGGTCAATGACCGTGACAAACCTTATAATATGGTCACGGTCAAGAACCGTGACACGTCCGTGATAATTTGTTCAGTAAAAAAAACCTACGCTTTCTTTTTTCCCAACGTTTTTGGTTTTCCCTCTCTTTCTCTCTCTGAACGATTTCGAGCTCTCTCTCTCTCTCTCTCTCTCTCTCTCTCTCTAAGGTATGTTTTTTTTCCTCTCTTTCTCTTTCATTTCTATATGTGTGTGTATGTGTGTGTGTATATGTGTGTGGTGGTGTGTGGTGGGGGACGGGGGCAGGGGGTGGTGGGGTGGGGGGTGTGTGTACATGTGTGTGTGGGCGTGTATGTGTGCGTGTGTGTTGGGGGGAGGGGGAGGGACAGGGGGCTAGGGAGGGGAAGGACAGGGGCTGGGTGGGGGCGGGGATGGTGGGGTATGTGTGTGTGTGCAGGTGTGTGTGTGTGTGTGGTGGGGTGAGGGGCAGGGGGTGGTGGGGTGTATGTGTGTGTGTGTGTGTGTGCAGGTTCGTGTGTGTGGTGGGGGGGAGGGGGTAAGGTGGTGTGTGTGCGTGTACGCATACGCGTGCGTAGGTGTGGTGATGGAGGGGGTGGGGTGTTTGTGGTGGTGGTGGGGTGTGTGTGGTGGGGGTGGGGTGGGGTGTGTGTGTGGTGGGGCAATCTCAATAATTGAAATGGACAAATTGATTAATAAAATATGTATTGCCCCTTTCATATGCAAGTAGGATTGCCCCTCATGAACAGATAATTATTGAGATTCGAAATAACTTTAATTGTATATCTTTAACAAAATAAATTGTATAGATTTAATTGTAACTTTAATTGTATAGTTTTATATGAAAGTAAATTAATAATTAGTGTCCATTACATATGAATGTACGATTGCTCGTCATTGTAAATTAGTAAATTAATAACTATATACTTTAATTGTTAGTTTAATTGATGAAATGATTTAATTGAGTAGATGAATTAGAAGGAGTACGGGATACACATTTGTTGTTGCGATTGGATTATAGTGGATCGATGTTGGGTTGGTCAATTTTATAAGTGGTATGACCAATGGATTAATGTCCATATGGGGGTGGAATTTTTCAACTTTTTTTTAAAATTACTTTGTATCACTCTTGTGTAGTGTGCGTGTGTGTGGGCAGTAGGGGTGGGGGTGGGGATGGGGATGTTTCACTCTTGTACATATTGTGAGCTAGATGATGTTGTTTTGGAATTCAGAATTGAGGTGTGTGTGGTGGGGGTGGGGGTAGGGTGGGGTGGGGTGTGTGTGTGGTGGGGCAATTTCAACAATTGTATAGCTTTAATTAATAAATTGTATAACTTTAATTGTAACTTTAATTATATAGTTTTATATGAAAGTAAATTAATAATTAGTGCCCATTTCATATGAAAGTAGGATTGCCCATCACTGTAAATTAGTAAATTGATAATTGTTATACTTTAATTGATGAAATGAATTAATTGAGTAGATGAATTAGAAGGAGTACGGGATACACATTTGTTGTTGACATTGTTGTTGGATTATAGTAGATCGATGTTGGGTTGGTTAGTTTTAAAAGTGGCATGACCACTAGATTATTGTCCATATGTGGATGGGATTTTTCAACTTTTTTTTAAAAATTACTTGAAATTAAATGAAACATACTTGAACTCACCCTTAGGAGGAGATGGGGGGAGGGGGCAGGGATAGGGGTGGGTGGTGGGGTAGGGGTGGGGGGCTGCGTGTGTGTGTGTGAATGTGCGCGCGTGTGTGTGTGTGTATGTGCGCGGGTGTGTATATGTGTGTGTAGTGTGCGTGTTTGTGAGTAATGTCCCTTGTAAACGAATCGATTAGTTATTAAATTTTTTAGTAAATTAATATATGATTGCCCCTCATTGTAAATTAGTAAATTAATATATGATTAATTATGAAAGTAGGATTACCCCTCAATGTAAATTAGTAAATTAATAATTGTATACTTTAATTGTTACTTTATTTGCATGTGTTCTTTTAATTCATTTTGATATGTACTAATAACATTTTTTTACAACAAATGTCTCCTTCAGGTATTAAGGCGAGAATGATGATGCTTGTTACGATGATGTCGTCTAGGCTCGGTAGTAGCGGAGGAGACGAGGGCTCCTCGGACCCTAGGCTCCTCAAATATGGAAAATTGGGGATGGACATCGAGAACAAGTCGGGGCTATTAGCGAGATCCCTCGAGCTGATAAAGATGATCATCGGTCTGGGGTATATTAGTTGGAAGGAGGCGCCATATGAGCTCAAGTTAGCTATTTGGGTGGCACAATAGGTAATGTATTTATGTTTATATTTATATTTATATTTATATTTATATTTATATTTATATTCATATGAATATGAATATTTCGATTTCGATTTCGATTTCATTTTATATTTATATTTATATTTATTTGCAACTAACATTGTATTTGTTGGACAGGAACAATTCAACCTGGATCCAAAGCTACGCGATTCTGTCTTGGAGCAGTTGAGGGAGAAACACAAGACATGGAAGAAAAATATGCGGACCCAGTACTTTGGGAAGACACGAGAGTCCATTATCTAAAGGCACGAATCCGTCCCGCCGAAGGAGCCGATCTCATTGGCACAATGGCAAAAGTTCGTTGACAATGAGATCGGGGAGCAACAATTGGCATCTCGCCAATCAGTGAGGGAAAACCGGGCAAAAAAGACGGACGTGCACTACTCCGGCCGGACATCTTATGTCGAGGTGGAGCATAGGATAATGGTAAGATTTAATTTTTCTATAACTACAGAAATATATTATTCTGCATTATTTTACTTTGCGGGGCCGATACTAATTTTACTTTATTTTATTTCAGGGGACAATGAGTGGCCCTGGGGTAGGCCACATAGGCTCGATACTTATGTGGCTATTCGAATGAAGAAGGGGAAGGACAAGGAGGTGTCCCCGAGCGTCGCGGCCACGATTTTAAGTAATCCGACAGTTTACTTTTTGTTAATTACGTTATAATTTTTTAATTTACTTATTTTACTAACCATGTACTTTTTTCGTTTCAGGCAAAGCTTAAAGAACTGCATGAGTCACAGTCTGATGCCGATAAGGCATCTTTGTTCACATACGCACTCAGCCAAGTGCTTGGCTCTGATCGCAAGGTGAGGACAAGGGGGGTGAGCTCGCAGGTGACTAAATCTAGGATCATTGGATTGGAGATGAGAGACACCGAGTTGGCTCGAACGGTGGACTCGCATGACGTGAAGCTATCCCGTTTGGAGGCAACGGTCCAAGATATGTTCTCATTCATGAAGCATTCATTGGGTGGCAAAAAATGCAAGGGGAAAGGGAAGGAGAAGCTGGTGGGGGAGGGGTGCAGGAGGACGAGGTGCGGGATGACGAGGATGTGGACCTCGCTGCTTCATCACCGACACTTGTGGACTTTGATGATCCACTTCCCTATTTGGCTCCCTTCGATCGACCAATGTCGACGCTTGGTTGGCCGAGCATGTTTATACTAGACATATTTGATGGGCAGCGGATAGGGGGTTGAGAGACCCGAATATCATCCAAGGTTGACTAGTTTATGGACGTGAGCTTCAAGACATCGAGTCCAGGGTGCTCGTCACGCATGTGATAATCGAGAAGGAGAACTCCCCATTGTGGTTGTGCGAATAATGAGGCACGATGTATATCAGTGGGTGTGTCAATTCGTATATCGTGTGGCCTAATCACCTCCTCGGATTTAACCTTCCACAAGACATGCAGTGACATTATTTGAATTTAATTTTATTATTTTTTAGCTGGTACATTTGAATTATTTTTAAGTTGGTACATTTGAATTGTTTTTAAGTTGGTACATTTGAATTATATTTGGATTATACCGTGATGCATATTGTTTTTATTTTTAATGTATATTTGCATTATCTCTAGTTTATTTGGATATATGATGTTTGAACAGGTATAATGTTGCTATAACAGGTACAAATATATTGTTGGGCAGTGGCAGTGGCAGTGGCCATACTACCTAGCAGATTTTTTTCAATTCTGCCCAGAATTATCACGGTCATTGACCGTGACAAGTCCTTGATAAATAAAGTTGTCACGGACTTGTCACGGTTAATGACCGTGATAATTTTTTATTAAATGTCACGGGGTTGTCACGGTTATAAACCGTGACAAAAAATTTCACGGTTAATGACTGTGACACGACCATGACAAGTCTAATTAACTTGTCACGGTCAACGTCCGTGACATGACCGTGACAAAAAAAGTTGTCTCGCCCAGAATTGTCACGGTCATTAACCTTGACAAGTTGAAGTTGTCAAGGCCAATGACCGTGACAATTCGAAAGATTTGGTGTAGTGACATTTGTTGAGTTTGAAGAAATAAAATATCTTTTATTACTTGAAAGTGTTTTTTATCAACAAGTATGATGAATTTCTGAAAGGAAAAATATGTTTAACCCGTTTGATAGGATTTTAAGATTTAAAATTAATCTTTTCATGCATATAAACTTATAATATTTTGGCAATAAGTGCGTAAACAAGTTTAAAGAAGATTTTGCTGGGTTTAAACTTGAAATAAGAAAAAGTTGAAATTCTAGTCTTCAAGGTATGTACAAATGGGATTAAATGTGTGATGCACATAAAGTTGTAAGACTACATGTGTTGAAAAAAAAGGAAAATGGTAATTTTTTTTTTTTATAATAGTAGTATTTAAGTGTATTTGGATTTCTTTAATAAAGAAAATATAGAAATGTATACTTTGAAAAATGGTTGTTAATGGTGTTAAATAAGTGTTAACGGTTAAACATGGGAAAATTGGTATGTATAACTTAATAATGTTTTGAAATATTAACACTTATGAAATTGGAAAGAAAATAATAAGATAAAGATGTTTCCAATTAAGAGGAATATTACTTCAAGGTTAAAATGGTGTCAAAGTTAGTGTGGAAACAAATGGGTAAAATGGTCATTTTACTTAAAGTAGGTTTACCCAAATTAGTCCTAATTGAAATTATTTTCGGAATAAAATCAAGAACAAAGTCTAAAGGACATAAAATGATAATTTCAAAGTGTAACACAAGTTGGGGTGAAACCCCGGGTTTCGGCTTCGGCTAGGTAAAAAAGAAAGGTGGAATCAAGTGGAAATTTGCAAAATATGAAAATATATGTAAAGGAAATCGGATTTCACAGGGATAATTGAGGAGGGCCCAGAGACCTGGGGTGAAAGACCCAAAACAACTGGCCATAGCATATGGTGCGCATAACATGTGGTGTGGATCCCATTGAAGTATGTGGTTATTGGAAGATTCCTAGAAAAGATAAGGAATGAGGAACATGTCAAGAAATGGGTTATGTGGTTAAATGTGTTAATACAACCTAACTTGAATGAATTAATAAATGTTCTGGTAACGGTGGAATGGACAAGTAAATGCGTAAATCGATTAATGTCCATAAGGTAAGGAAAATGGCAAAGTAAGTGGGTAAATGGTTGGTTGAGCAACCTATTGATTAAACCCATAATTAACACAAGAATGTGTTGTCAAAGGTTTTCAAAGACTATATAAGTATTTTCTAATGGATTGGTTAAAATGAAAAGAATAATATCATTAAAGAAATGGTTTTTGCTCAACGCTAGTGTAGTTATTTCAAATGTTTAATAGTGTGTGTTAAATAAAGTGAGAAAATTTAAGAGGAGAAAAATGAAGTCAAGTAAATCGTTTCATGCATTAAGTATATGTATATGTATGTTTATATATGTATACAAGGTAACTGAATGTGCACGTACGAATAACGTGTTAGAGTCTTCTTTATATTGTTCGATTCTATACTGCATTTGTATATTTCCTACTGAGCATTTATCTCACTCACTCGCTTTGTTATGGCAGGTTGGAAGCGATTTCGTATATTTAGAGCATCATACAGGTAAGTACTTTATTTTACAGTACATTAGTAGCGATGTATGGTTGGACTTCAGGATGCTCCCCATGGGTCCCACACGAGGTTTAACCTGAAATTGGAATTTCATGCTAAACAAGTGAAATGTTAATTGAAATCAAACTGGACTAGCAACATTATATAGGTTGTTTCATTGCACTTCACACCTAATTCTTGGGTTGAACGAGGTTGACCATGGGTAACCAATAAATCCTGGATGGGGCATTGCAATGCATCTTCTCTTACATACACAAATTGAATATAATGCTAAAAACCATAATTCATCTTTTACTCATAACTTACTCATTTTAAGATTCAACCCCTCTTATGTATAAGGAAAATTCTAATAAAAATTGTTTATGAAAAGTTAGAAACATTATAAATTAATTAGAATGACATGTTTAATAACTGGTATTCTATTAATCTGGATTGGGAAATTGAATTACATTTCATGTTTGAGATAATTTGCTTATGCTGGTTTTGCCTATTTTATTTATTCCTTACATGAACTAATTACTACTCGAAATGTTAAAAATTGAATATTTCGTATTGGATTAAGCTTCCTAAATGTAATTTATGTAATATTACCCCCAAGGAAACATTGTATTTCCATAAAAGAAGTTACAAATTCTTATATTTGTAACTATGTGGAATAAAAAGACATAATTTTCATAAAAGTGTTAATTATCCCATTAGGCTAATAAGATGAAGAAGGCTGGGAATGGATAATTTGGGTTTAGGCATGTACTTGTATAGAGTCGTGGTTTTATGTTTATTTGGATATTATCGTGGATGGGAGTGGAGTTGTTGGATTGGTTTTTAGTTCGTTTTTGGATAAAAATAAAAGAAAGTTGCACTAGTGTCCTCGATAGTTACTTGAGAGCTAACTGTGTTCATTTAGTCTGTGTCTGATAAAAAAACATGAACTTATGTGCTAGTGACCCCGTTAGTTAGTTGGGGGGCTAGTCACGAGTTATTTGGTATCCTAGTGACTCTGTTTGTTAGTTGGAGTCTAGTTCTAGTTTTATGATTTATTGTATTAGTGACCTCATTGTTAGTTGGGGCTAGTCCTCGTAGTTAGTAAGGATTCCTCTAAAAATCATAATAAGTTAATTTGATGAAGTCTTTGAATATTATTTCACTCTATACATTCATTTGGCATGTCTTTGAATCATATGATACTTCTATGTGACTTTCATTATTTTTTTTATTTGTAAATCATGATTAAATATCAAGATCCAATATATATCAAAATTTTTTGGTAAGTCTTTTTATTGCCTCTTTGAAAGATTTAAGATATAATTATAAATTGATGTAGTTGATTAATGATATGCTTTTTCAAAACTCATAAAGGGCTATCATTGGCGAGATAACATTGGTCTGAATTTGAGTATCATCAATAGTTGTCTTCCAAAGTGTTTGTGAAATACGTTGTAGAAAAATCAAATGAAATGATAAAAAAAAATATCCAAAGCCAAGTGCTAGAACTTTCGTGGAAAAAAATAAGATATGGCCTTTAAATTTGTTATCGTACAACTTTTAGTATTTGTATTAGGGATTATAACATCATTTTGAGGGAGTTTACATAGTTATAATCCACATTTGGAATACCTCAAAGGCATTTTGATTCAATTAAAAAATTAATATTGGTTTTTAACTCATATGAATCAGTTAGGTGCATTCAGCTGATATTTTGATTTATATCTTGATCACAGCATGTCTAGATTGATATGAAAATTACTTAATTATAGAGGAGTGTTCATTGACTTTAAATTATACACTACAACGTAGGCCTATATGGAGAGTAAGCCCATTTAGATAAGGGGACCTAGTCCTAATTTTGAAGCCATAAAAAGAAGGTAATAGTGAGGTGCCTCATCACGAGCAACCCCCTCCAAAAGATGTTGAGGCCAAAGTCAAAGGTCAGTTAGATGAGCAGGGGATCACCATGAGGGGCCCTCGTTCCAAGTCTCAAGCTACAAAAATGAAGTAAAGACGAGGAGGGCACATCACAAGCAGACACCCATCCCAAATCCCAAGTCATATAGAGTAAACAAGGACGAGGAGGGCCTATCTCAAGTAGCCCCTCACACTAAGAAAAATGCCATAGATAATAGGCAACGACGAGGAGGGACCATGACGATAAGCCCCTCCTCTAACGACTAAAGCCACAGAAAAAGGAAAGGGCAAGGAGACTCAATTTCGATCAGAACCCTCTGCCCCAGTTAATATATTACAAAATTAGAGGAAAGGGGAGGAGGTCCACCTAGAGTGGAACCTCTGCCATAAATGATATGTCATAAAAAAGACACAAGGCGAGGAGGTCCAGCTATAGTGGCCTCCTTACCAATATTAGTTACCCCAAAAAATAACAAAGGAATAATATTTTTCTTTCTTGTACAAGTAGCCTAGTTGAGAAAGAAGGGATAAAAAATGTTAGTTGAGATCTCCTAAGAGTTTTGACTTACTAATTGAGGAACAAGGTTTGTTGAGGAATATTAAACACTTAGAACTTTAAGATAGAGAGACTACTAGTGGAGAGACCCTATGAGTCACTTAAGACCTTACATAGCTCGCACTTACTCAGAAATGAGGTGAGTTTCCAAGTGGCTGGTCACAAGAAATGAGCTTCTCATAAAATGATTTTAGAAAGGGGGTCCTCGAGGCCATACTCAAGTTTACAAAGTCTGTACAACAAGTTACCAATTGAAAAAGATATTTATCAAATTAGATATTTTGTCTCCATTAAGAGACATATTTGTTTTTTGACTTTGGTTCAGACCACATGTAGTCTGTTAGATGGCATAGGAGACTACAAACCTTATAGAGACAAAAGGAACATTGAAGACCTTGTCCCTTTAAGATTTCACTCTTATTTTTAGCTCCCCAAAGGTCCCAAACCAGCCTTAGTATTCACATATAAATAGGGCCATTACTAAGGTCAAATCAGATATTGAAAACTCAAGTTATACTATTACTCTGTCAAAATCACACCAGACAGCATAGTATTCTCTCCCTGCTCTCTCTCTCTAAGTGTTGAGTGCTTGTTTCTTCACTCCCACCTTGATAGCCATCCTTCTCAAGAGATTCCTTTCTCAAAGTTACTATTATTCCTTGTGAAGTTCATCTTCTTGCAGGAAAGTGATTCTAGTCTTTGCTCCATTTTTACTATAAATCGAAGATTTTATCTGATGCTGCTTCTGAAACTTCTTAAAGACCATGGAGGTAGTGTTCATTGAGTTGGGTCATGCCTCACCAGTTCTAGTTTCTTACTAAAACCTAGTCACACTACCCTCCTACATTCGACGACTATGTTGGGGAGGTATCCTCACTTACAATGACAAAGAAGATTTTAATATTTCTAAGCAGCGGATCCTTGAAGACACCCCATCTGGGAATGGATCTCGGAGTGATTGAACCACTCAAGAGGATGTGGTGGTAACTGAATCAAGAGAACTTACTCCTCAAAGAGGATAGACTAGTGCAACATCAATTTCTCCTCTAACAAGTATGAATCTGATGAATAGGTTTTTTGAGTTTCAGAAATAAAATAATGTGGATTTCGTAAGTTTAAGCCAAAGTTGTGTAACACTAGAAACAACCCTCTCTGGAGGGGTATTTGGTTCAAGAGAAATAACAGTAGGGGTGGCTCTATCGCCAAAGGTGGTGCCAAAGAAAATACCAACACCATTGAGTTCACTAGTTGCAAAGAATGTGAGTTTGGACCTTCTCTCCAAGTTTATTACCATAGAGGAAGTAAAGAACCTACTATCCTCCTCTTATAAGGAAATTTCTTATCTATATGAGGAGTCACAGAACCCCTACCTGAAAAGTGTGAATGAGAAGCCATACCCAGAGTGGTATGTTCCATCAAAATCTATCAAATTTAATGGCAAAGGAGAAAATCCAAGGGAGTATGTGAAAAGATTTGTTAAGTACCTAAGAGTGCATAGGAATGGCCAGAATTTGAAGTTCAGGGAGTTATCCAAAATCCTCATAAGGAAGGCCCAAACGTAGTACTCCCACTTGGCACCGAACAACATCCCCACATGGGAGGAAATGCACAGTCAGTTCCTTCAAAAAAAATTCGTAGAAGAGGATGAATTCATATTGAGACACTTGGATTATGAGGTAAAGAAGCCTGGTAAAGAGAGATGCAATATATTAAGAATTTTTCTGAGAGGGAACTATATACCAATAAGGAGGTGGCAGAGGCAAGGTTACTACAAATATGTGTTAAGGGGATCTTGGAAGACTATAAGATCCATTTGGTCAATAGACCAGAGACAGGGCTTTTAGAGAGTTCACCAGGGCCACTAGTAATATAGCCATGTAATCAAGCCTAAATCCTCAAATTGGAGGACGCAGTTGCCTCTGACTTTTGGAAGGTTTCAAGTCTCGAGGAGGCAAGTAGTTAATTATGTAATGGAGTTTAAAAGGCAAGAAGGGCAGATCCAAATTCAAAGGAAACAACACAACTAACAAGAAGAAGTTTGGAGATGATGTCCCACTGCCATTGACTTGTATTGTGGCAGAAGTAATGGACTATTATCGTATATTGGTACTAAAGGGGGTAGTAAGTCCCCCTCATTCAATTGGGGAAATCCAAACAGTAGCAGACAAAGCTAATGCCAAGTATTATGAGTTGCATCAGAGAGTGCAATAGACCACCAAAAACTATTACTATATAGGGAGGACCATTAGCGAGAAGGTGTCTTGTGGTACTTTATAAATACCTCCAGTAGATGTCAACGAGAACCCAATTCTAATACATCATTATAGAAATTACCATATGGTGGTAGCATATGATGAGGCAGGAGATCAAGACTAGATTGAATGGGAAGGCAATGAAAAGATATGTGAACATATGGAAGGACTGGAACTTAACAGATAATAGAGAACTAAGAATGAGAGGATGCGTGAGGAGTGTTTCTTTAATGCTGATCAAGAGGAGGATGAATGTTAGGGGGTTGAGCAAGTGAATCCCCCATAAGGCAAAGTAGATGTCATCCTTGCTCTGGATGAAAGAAGAACATCTTAATCAAAATATATATGTTGTGCTTAAACTTGTGAGGTAGATTTGAACTTCGAGTGCGAAGCCATAAAAAGAAGACCCAAGCTTAAATGGTTCTTTGACTAGATACGAGTAAAGTATGACATTAGGGTGTTCCTCACGAGATAGGTTTTGGAAGTAGTGAAGCAGCGCCAAAACCCCTCGCTAAACTAGCAGTGACCTATTGGATGATTGATTAAAAGATACACTTTTAAGGTGGTGTTCTCTAAAGCAGGTAGGCGAGTACCATATTTTCATAACCGCTCACTCTACATGATAACCATGATTAATGGAACTTATTTCCCCAGGGCATTGATGGATGGAGGAGTGTCCATCAACATTATGTCAATCCGCACATCATATGAGATGAGAATATCTAAAGAAAAGATTGTGCCCGTGTCGTTGGTGATTTTGACATTTTATATCCTAGCAATGTAACCGCTTGTAGATGTGAATGTGGGTATAAAGCTAGGGAACTTCACTTCCCGCATTAAGTTTCATGTCATCAATACCAACAGAAGCTTTGAGAAAGTGTGGATGCACACTCATGGCATAGTTCCTTCCACATATCATCAATGTGCCAAAGCCAATACTCAAGGTAATGAGATTATACTCAAAGCAGCATAAAAAACATTTTTTTGTTGAGGAGGCCCACCTGGTAGATGGAACATTTTATTTTGAGCTTAATGAAGAGAGAAAGAGCTCGGGAAAAAAGTTTGAGCGGATAAAGGTGGTGGCAGGAGGTGCCTAACCAAGAATGTCTGTACATGATTGTTTGGGGTACAAAGTGATCCTCTAGATGGGAAAAAGAAACAGGAAGGTAGGTTAGGTATCCAAGCCCCTAGAAAATGCAAGAATGTGGTCCTATCGGATGAAAATGTCATGTACCGCTTATAAAGGTCTACTCGGACAAAGTTCTGGGATTAGAGAATCGACCCGGCACCAGAGTGTTTAGTGGTGGACGAATCCAACATTATCAAACATATTGAGGAGACAAAAAAATCCCTTAAGTGTATGCAATATGGACCAAAGTAACAGTTACAAGAGTTGGAGGAAATTAATCAAGGAATAGAACGTGGTGACAATCGACCCATTCTAATCTCCAAAAGTTTGAACTCAAAGCAGAAGGTGGAGATCATCAGTTTGCATTAGGAATTCACTGATGCGTTCACATGGAAATAAAGAGAGATGCTAGGTATAGACCCAGAGGTGAGTTCTCATAAACTAAATTTTCTTCCTAATGCTTTCCTAGTTAAACAAGCACACCATACATACACAACTAAGCTATACCTTAAGATAAAAGCATAAGTGGAGAAATTATTGGAGGCAGGGTTTATCAAACCCATTCAGCACCCCGTGTGGATCTCAAATATTGTACCAGTGGTGAAGAAGGATAAAAGGCAAATTTGGATTTGCGTAGATTTTCGTGACAGAAATCGGGCATGTCCCAAAGATGAGTTTCCCTTACCAAGTATATAAAACTTAGTAAACACTACCGTGGGTCATAAAATGTATAGTTTCATGAACGGGTATGTATGTTATAATCAGATCAAGATGGATTTGACAGATGCAAAGAAGACTTCCTTTCGCACGCGATTGGGAAACTTTCATTACCCAGTCATGCCATTTGGTTTGAAGAATGCAGGGGCTACCTAACAGTGAACCATGATGTCCATCTTACATGATTTATTTCATGATATATAGGAGTTCTATGTGGATGACATGGTGGTGAAGTCAAAGAAAGAAAGCAAGTGTATTCAATACCTTAGGCGGGTTTTCGAAAAATGCCGTAAGTACAAGATGAGAATAAATCCCTCAAAGTGTGTCTTTGGGGTCACTGTAGGAAGTATTTTGGGTGTTTTTCAGCAGGGGGTGTAGGTTGATGAGGAAAATAATAAGGCCATTGTGATGATGCCACTACCAAAGAGTCAACATAACTCAAGATTTTCTTAGGAAAGGTGTCCTACCTAAGAAGATTTGTACCCGCGCTAGAAGAGATGAGCCACCCATTTGTCCCCTGCTAAAGGAAAATGCTATGTGGATTTGGGGAGAAGAGTAGAAGAATTCCTTTGCAAAAATTAAGGAAATTTTAACCTCTCTATTTACGATGATAGCGTCAGAGTCCAGGGTACCACTGCTTCAATACCTTACTTCAACATAAATATCTACAGGAGCACTACTCACTCAAGAGAAGGAGGTGGTATAGAGGCTAGTGTACTACTTTTCAAGGGTTATTTTAAGCATAGAATCCAGATATACCAACATTGAGAGTCACTGCCTTGCCCTGGTCTTTATGGAGAAAATGTTTGGACTCTACTTGTTGGAATTTACAGTTCACATTGCCACTAGATATGACCCTATCAAGTACCCCTTGGCAGGGGCAGTCTTGGTAGGGCAAGTGGCAAGGTGGTTATTAATTCTATCAAAATACAATTTAAAATGCGTGGTGCCAAAATACATTAAGAGTCATGCCATGGTAGGCCTGTTAGCCCACTTCCCAAGATAAAATTTTGAGCCTCCCAGGGAAAACTGCCTTTAAAAAATTTCCAAGCATGTTTGGCAGAAGAGATGGAGGAGTTGAAGATGGAATTTGATGGCTCTTGTGCACAATGAACAAGGGGTGATGGGATTATCCTCTAAAATAGTAAGGAGAATGTCACTTTCTCCATCAAGCTAGATTTCAAGTGCTCAAATAATGAGGCGTGTACGAAGCCCTAATTTTGGGATTGTTAGACGCGTTACGAAGGGACATTAGAGTGCGTTGTATATGAGGGAACTCTAACTTGCTAGTAAAACAAGTTAATGGGGAGTTCTCCCTCAAGCATGCCAACCTAGCACTAAATAGATACCTCATCCAGAGACTGCTGGGCCACTTATGGAAAGTAACCATTGAGAGACATACGCGAATAATGAATAGGCACCCTGATGCGTTAGCTACAATACCCCGAAATCGAACATGGATGAGCCGAAAGCAACCATTATGGTTCGACGAAGAACGGTGCCAACCACAGTGAAGTCTTTATGTCCAAATGATGAGCCAGAAGATTGGAGGTACTTGGTTGTGAAGCAGTTAGAAATAAAAGAAGTAGCAATGATGATGTTAGAGCTGCCCATTTACCACCTACTGAAGGGAACACTTTATCATAAGATCCTCAAGGGGTCTTATCAATGAGTGTGGGAGAAGAGGAAGCTAGAGATAGGTTGGTAGAAATTCATGAGAATCATTACGGGAATATCGATATCCTTCTTTATCATCTATTATAGTCGGGCGCTACTACTGCCCACTATGAGCACGAAGGTTGATCGTCTGTAGTAGGGCTATCTAAAGTGTCAAACCCAAATTGAATATCCAGTAGAAGCTAACTTCGTAGAGACCTTTGAGGATTAGAGACAACCATACACAGCTTATCTAAAAGATGGTGAGATGCCACCAGAGAGAGCATATGATATTTGTCTCTGAAAGAGAGTGGCCCCCTTTTATCTAGTACAATTGGAACTCTAAAGGAAGGGCTACAATGAGAAGCACTACACTAAAATAGTCGATTGTTAAGGTGTTTAACAGTGACAAGTCAAACTTATTAAGGTTTATGACCATGATAAGTTTGGGGGTGACAACTACCTTTATCACGAACTTGTCATAGTCAAAGACAGTGATAAGCCTATGACAAAAACAAAAAAATTATCATGGTCAAAGAAAGTGACATGTCCGTGAGAAATTTCTTTTTCAAGTACTTGTCACGGTCTTTGACTGTGATAATTCTGGGCAGAATTAGAAAAAAAACTACTGGATAGTATGGCCACGACCACTGCCCGATAGTATATTTGTATCTGCTATAGAAAATTTGTACTTGGCCAAACAACATATATCCAATAAAATAATAATAATATATGAAATCATGGAATATATAATCCATATCCAAACCAACATGTACCAAGTACAATTAGGTTTGATTATGTGTCTTGATTGTTATGTAGTTTGTAAACTATTACTCTATTTTAGTGGATTTTTACTTTTTAGGTGCAGAGACCTCCGTGGATGTTTCCCCAATTGGATAGGGTTTTACCACAATAAAATTGTACTTATATACTTCCTCTTCCTCTCATCCCTTTATTGAGGTTGTGTTGGTTTAAGTTCTTTATAAGTTTTGTTTTTCAAAACTGGTAAACCTATACCTTAAATAACTCGTTGATACTGTTTTACACATCTTGTGTTAAAAATTTATTTTAAGAAAAGAGTTTCTTCAACAAACAATTCAGAGCCACTTAGATATTTTAATTTTGAATTAAACGACTTAAGTGGTATTTTTTAATTGGTATTAGAGCGTTGGTTTTTCAAAAATTCTTTAGATCTTTAGTTTCTGAAATTATTTTGTCAAAACAAATTATGGACGAAAAATTTGAGAGACTAGGTAACCTGTCGAGGCCCCCTCTCTTTGATGGAACCAACTATACTTAATGGAAGGTAAGGATGGTTGCCTACATCCAAGGGACATTAGGAGATGATATCTGGGAAGTTATTGAAAATGTTTACACTTTTCCTTCTAAACCAGCCGCTAAAAAAAGTACTGTGAGGATTAGAAAGTTACCAAGTGAATTCACTAAAGAAGAGAAACATATTTCCCTTAACAATAACAGAGGCATGGGATACCCTACTGACTGCACATGAGGGTGATACCAGAGTTAAATCTGTTAAATCACAAATGCTAATTCAGCAGTACAACTCCTTGATCATGACTGAAACTAAGTTATTTGATGACTTCTATATTAGACTGACAGACATTGTGACAAAATTATATGCTAATGGGATTGTTTATGATAGAAAGGAAATTGTCTCTATAATACTAAGATCACTTCCACAAAAATTTGATAATAAGAGATATGCAATTGAGGAGATGGATGATCAAAATCTCACACATGAACTCCTCAGTAGCAAATTGAGAATTGTGGAAATGGAATTAAAATTTAAGAAATAATTACCCCAGTCCCAAAAGAGACAGTCTGCCTCCAATCTTATTTTTTCATCTAAGTTGACCACACCTGAACTTAACATAACTAACATTGACTTAGACTCTGATGAGGACCGTAATTCAGAAACTTTGGATAATCAGATTTCCTTAATGTCTAAACAGTTTAAGAAAATTGTGAACTTTCAAAATAAAATAGACAAAAGACAAGGCAAACCTACCTATCCAAACCAATCTAACAATAGGCCTCATAAGAGAAGACAAGACAAACACTAGATTGACAATCAAAAGAGACCTCAGAAAGACCTTAAAAATGTTGAATGCTATAGATGTGGGAAGTTAGGATACGTGGCTAGTGACTGTAGAGTTAACTTAGACAAAATTCACAAACATAATAGGGTTCATCTAAGCAAGACTTGGGATGACTCAAGTGACTCTGAAAATGATGAACCTGAGTCATCTAACACTTTTGATCCTTATATGTCATTCTTTGTTAAGATAATATACAATGATGATGAGGAATCTGATCATGCTATGTTAACTAATACTATGCCTACTAGTTTATCTGCCTTATTGCTTAAAATATTGATAATGCTTCAAACGCTATGTGTTAGTCAAAGGGAACGCTCTATTGTTGATGTCAATGGGTGTGTGAGTCCTAAAAATGAACCGCTAGGGGACACTGCAAACTGGACACTTAGTGACTCCGATAACGATGACCTTCCTGACATTCACACACTATACATAAAAACTCTCAAGTAAAGCACTAGGCTTGAAAAGATTGTCAAGGATCTTACCCAGAAGATAGAAACCCTAATTCAAATGATCAAATAGAATGCCCAAGAGTACACTACTCAATGTCTAACTCATGAGAATAAAACCAAAAATTTTGAACAAAAACTGAAAGAGTTTTCTAACTCAAATGAAATTCTGGAAAAGAAATACCAAGGAACATTATTGGAATTGGAACAAACAAAAGAAAAGACATCCACAGTCTTCAAAAAGTTAGCAAAATTTGAAAATAATTCCAATTGTTTTGAAGATTGTGTTGCTGAAACTAAAACTAATTATGATGACAGAACTAGAATCGCATTTTGTCCTAATTCTAAGACCCAAACTAAAAACGTTGAAACTATAAAATTTGTGTTTGGTGGAAAAAGACCTATTGAAACTTGTCTAGATTTTCAAAGTTATAAAAATGAGTTTGATAAAAAACAACTGAAGTTAGACATTGGTGACTCAAGTAACTCTAAGCATAATGTTGAACAAAAGGCTAAATATGTTTGCCCCCTATTCGAAAAGAAGAATTGATGTTTCATCATGTGCCACCTGGGAACAAGACTAGAGCTCAAAACCTAGACAAACCATTGAATAATATTTTTCCTAAGGTTGGGAGTTCTACGTGCCATCTTTACTACTCTTATTGTGATGTATATGGACATTCCCTTGATGGTTGTTATTCCAAACTTCCATGTAATCCAGTTTATAACTCTCCTGTTAACCATAACTTTAACTATTCAAGGAGAATCCAAAACAACTATATCCTTCTGAGACAGCCAGACAAAAATTCTAACTATTATAATCGAAGGAAAATGACTAATACTAAAAGACCGTCATCAAGAAGGAATCCTAGATTCTTTTCTAAAAGGACAAATAGTAAAAGACCTCTAACTATCTCTTGGGAGCATAATTTTCCAAGACTATCATAATTAATGTGACCCAGCCTATTATGCCATATCTCATTGTCATCCATTCTAGGAATGTTACAAAACTCTGTACTTTGATGGACTGTGTAATAGTTATCTGGAGTATAGAGTACTGTAATAATTTGATCACCTTTTTCATTTAAATTTCTTTATTATTTTTGGGAACCGATAATACACTATGCTTAAACTTCCTAGGGGATTTTCTAAGATCACAGCAAAAATGCCTAAGGTGGCCCTTCTTACAATAATGCGAACATGTGTAAAATATGATGAGGAACGAAACCTTCGAGTTGACCTTTTCCAATACCCTAGGATGTGGTTAACGCTATAAAACAAACTATGGTTTTGTCTTTAATATTCGAAGCACCAAAACAAGATATGCAACTACCATCACTATTCACATTACTCGAGTGTTTTAAATTATTTTTCAACTTTAAAATTTTAGACTCTAGCAAAGAATTAGACTCCTCAATTTTTAGGAATTCCTTCTTCATATATTTAATTACCCCTAAAATGTTTTTTCTCTCCCCCTCAATGTGAGAAAAGTTATCCCTAAGAGTCTTCCCATGTGCCATATAATCATTAATCAAAACACTGTCCTCTTTGGCACAAACCCTAGAATTCTTAAAGTACTTTAACTCTTTTTCTAAAATAAGGACTCTATTCTCATTTTCTTCCTTGGACAATTTCAAAGACTTAAAGTTATCATACAAAGCAACAAACTTCTCACAAATGATATCTCTTTGAGTTTGAAATGTTTGCAAATATTCAATATGTTTAAAATGAGAATTTCTTCTTCAAGTATTTCAATTCTCCTTGAAAATTTCAAATTCAAAAGATTTAATTCGTCAAAACTTTAAGAATCCATTGAGAGAAAAACAAACACAAGAGAGATAAACAAACAAAACTATCAAAAAGCACAATAATAAGGATCTAAATACAAAAAAAAACTAAATGTAACCCACTCTCATATTAATTTGTAGGTTTATTTATTATGTTCTTTAGGTGAAAACAATTTTTTTTTCAATTTTAATATGCACCAATTTTACTTAACCCAATTTTATCTTGTTAATCCTAAACAAGCATCTAGCGTGATTAAACAAGTAAAATAAATAAAAAAAAGTCCATGAAACACACAATGTCCATGTACAAGTGAACCACAAAGGGAAAAAACCTCGGACGGCCCAAGATAGACAATCATTATGATATGGTATTATAAAGTACAAATAGTAGACTTACTCAACGAATCGATACCCTATAAGTCTTGACGCTCTTATGTGCTTTAACTGCTCCTCCACAATGCAACATAAGAGTCCACCTACGTAAGGTCCATAACACATGAGTTTACATATGTCTTGGTATCCATCGAACATCTTTGGCAACTGCCTACGATTCAAAAACCAGAGTCCACTGCTTCTTCACCACAAAACTCGGCAAACAATTTTATTCAATAGAGATGAACAAACTCGATATGGTGATACCCAAGATCTCTATAGCATATGTATATTAAAGTTCAGATCTTGAATACGAAGGATGCTTTTAACTTTGGAAACCTTTATAAACAACTACAGAAAAACGTAAGGGTTCTGTTATGTAATTTTTGGTTCTACACACCTCGAAATTCTGAGCAAAACAAATTAAATATAAAACATTAAGTCGGAAAGTCGTTAGAATGATATTGGTCTGTCGTTCGAACAATATGGAAATCTCATTAGAATGAGAACTTGATGTCATTTGAATGACTTCCACATGTGGTTAGACTATAGATGTCGTTTGATCCTCCAAAACTCAAGGGAAGGATCCATATGACTCTAAAATGTATTTATCTCAGAATAAACTAAGTTAAAATATTTTAAACACATTTTTAAATAAAATAACATTCGTAAAACATTTTTCAAATTTCGTAAACATTATGCATTCATACCTGAGAGTATCTCGGAATGCAATATGATATGAAGACGTGAAATGTGCACTAATAAACACAGCATGATCTATCTTTAAAGCTTCGCCTCTATGTCTTCAAAACAACGTAATAAACTATGTGGAAATCACGACAAGATAAAAATCTATCTATGAATCAAATTAGTTTTTTCGCGGAATAATGCCAACACATATAAATTGACATTATTTAAAAAAAAAATCCCTACACTTTTGTTGGTGATACAACTAGTTTTTTATGGAGGATTCATTGGTTCCATATATAGGAAGATCATTTTGAGGATTCAGAGTTTACCCCATTTTTTAGGCAGGTATGTCACAAAATGATGTGTCTACATTCCTTGTTAATAAATGAACTTAGTGGATGGGTAGGTTGTTTCCACAAGAATTCCTTCGACCTCACATAGGTTTTATTAATTTTGTAGTCATCTATTGTTTTATGCCTATACATAAGAATCGGGATTTTCCATATTGGGTTGGTAGAATGACTTATAACATTTGGATGAGAGACACTGTTCATTTTTCCTCTGTTTTTCCTTGAGGTGATTAGGCATGGTGCATAGGATAGCACTTATGTGGCATTTCCATTTGGAAAGATGATTACCAAATTCATATATTCTCTAAAGGTTCTCAGGTGGTATTTAGATTTCCTTACTTTGATTATATATTTATCACTAATACTTGTCTTACCTGATCTGATTATTAGGCATCTAGGAGGATAATTCCATTGGTTATCAATTTTGTTATCGAAGAAATTATTAGATAACCCTTCACTATAGCCATCCAGTCATCCTATCAGTCCTTCTCTAATCGCTCTAGTCCCCCACGATTATATATGGAGGCTCAATTTACTATCATGTGAAATTTATAAAACCCAACTTCATCACAACATCACTCTGATTTCAGATATATTTTATGACCGCTTTAACATTATAATATGAGAGATTGTCCATGAGGATCTTTTCTATTGATCGGTGCGATGACATTCCTTCTCCTTAACCATTTAGTGTTTTTTTCCATTACACCTTCATTCACACTTGCGCCAGTTATCAGGTCTAATTTTTCTCATGCCATAAGTGTTGATAAATGATTAAGGGAAAATCGAGCGATCATGTAAAGATGTTATTCATTTTCCTTAGTCAAACTCTCAATGCAAAAAAAAATAAATTTTATGTACACTTATTTTATAAGTATAGCGGCTAATTCGGGTATTTGATCCAAAGAGAACATTGCTACAATTTAGTATATTTACTACTTCACAAATAAAAGTATAAATGACAATCTTTGGTTTAAAAGGTTTTATACTATCATTAACACTAGGCAAGTATTGAAACTAAACTAATTGACGAGAATTAAAGTTATAGGTTGAGAATAATATCTCTTGCCACAGAATACATAGCATAAATGGTTACATGGTTAGACAAGCTTAAAACAAGATTAATACGCATTAAAAAATCACTTCAACCTATGGTGTCACTCCTCAAATTCTCACAAAAGCCTCAATATGATATTTGTGTCAATAATACTCCTAAAATCACATACGAAAGGTAGAATATATGGTTTATAAATGATGTACTCCATTAAGGTTCTTAGGTGTAAGATCAAGAACAATCAATCCATTAAGCCAATCATATTCCATCCCACCATAGCAAAGAAACCAAATACCCAAGGTGACTTAAACAATATCAACCTAATTTAAACAACTAAAACACATTATAAATCTAACTACAACATGTAATGAGACAAAGAAAAGAGAAATCAAAATAAATAATTACTTTTATTGAAGTGCAAACTATATTACAAAGTAATTAAATTAAGTTAAAAACGAATTAAAAGGGAAAAAATAAGATGAATAGTACCAACACATATTAATGAAACAAACCTAGGGGAAGAGATAGAGGCGTTCCCCTACATATTAGTTTGTGATTTTAAAATGAATTACTCTTTCTATTTGTAGGAGCATAGTGGTCCTGGGGTCAATAAATAACTGTAAGTGGGTAAGGTGTGACCCACTCCAATGGAAACTATCTTGAAGGTAATAATATTTCAAGAACAAGAGCAAAGACAAAAAAATAATTATTAATATAATAAAAAATTTCTCGTTACAACAATGAGAAACTAATGATTGAACAAATCTTTTTAATAGTAAATAAAAGAATGAACCACTTAAGAGTAATGATTCCCTGAGAGTGGTGAGATAATCACCTCAATATCTATGAGCGAACAGGGAGATAATATAATTGTATTAATTTGTACAGAGTAACACTTCTGATTATATTTTTCTTGTATATCACTAACAATTATCCTATTATTGTATATATCGCAAAACATTAGGGCCGAGGTGATACTTTCATGCCAAATGGATATTCCTTTATATTAGAAATATGGAAATATTTTTGTCCTTATTACTATTTGTCACTATTTACCATGCTCTCTCTGTTATGGAGTGACACCAGGTATAGTAGTCAAAAAAAATTAATCTTGTCGCACATACTGCTAAAAAGTAGTGTGAGTGAGTGTGAGTGGCCTCCTAGGTATCTTACTTCAATAATATCTCTTTACTAAGATATTCAAGTTCTTGAGCCTTATATGTCTCAACAAGAGCTACCTGCTATCCTCCAAACAAAAACTATTAATAGGTCCTAACTACCAATCTTCTCGAGCCCTACATTCTCGGCTAAGTCTTCTTGCTAAGTATATATATACAAGATAAAAACATATAAGTGTTAGTGAGGGAAGTCCTCATTTTTTTATGTCACTTGAGTGACAACTCATGAATCCCTTTACTTGTAATCCAAGGGACTCCTCATGTTCTTTCTCCAATTGAGAGCTTTGTGATATGAAATTTGTAGCGTTGTTTCTTTTTTATAATTGCTTGCATAACTTACTGGTTACTTGGGGTTGCTCATGAAGCCCTCTTGTAAGTAATTTCTTGCATGGTTTACGAGTGACATGGGATTATTCGTGCAACACCCTTGTAAGTCATTTCTCGAATGCATTGCTTGTCAATTGGATTTCCTTGTGCAATATTATTTATCGGTCACTGCTCATGTGATTCGGTGGTGACTTAGACTTGCTTTTCCACTTATCCTCTTTATTTTGTTTTTTTTGGCTTTAGGGAGCTTATCTTACATACCCTTTGATTGGGTACTTCTCACAAAATCCTTTAATAGTTGTGGGGTTACTCGAGTACCTTTATACTGTATTTATTGTATGTGGAAAAAATAGAAATAAAAAAGGGAAAAAAGGAAATATGCAAACATGGAATGATATACAAAAATGGTGGATTGATCCATGAAAAATATCTAAAAAATCACTAAAAACTCTCTACCAAGGTGTCGATCGATCCATGAAATGGTAAATCAATCCATGAGTAAATTACTCTCACGGAAGTGGCCATAACTTAATCATTCAGATTTAAAATGATGCAAGGTCAAAAGCTAAGTGGAGATAATTAAATAGCATATATGTTGGTATTTCAAAACCTCCATTATGCACATAAATTTACCAAATTACCCTTGAGGTTGAAGAACATGGCAAAACTTTCTAGGAATGACCATAAATTATTCATGCAGGATAAGAATAAACTACGACCTTAGGCCATGTGAAGGTAATTTGGTAATTTACAAGTTGATAATTTTATACCATCTAAAATATAGATTTTGAAATGACCAAATTTCCCTTTAATTTTCATCTTGAGATGAAACTTGCCTGAAATGCATCCAACTTCACACTATGCATCGCAATGCCTATAAGGCTGAAATAAACCTTACAAAATAAATAAACATCAAGAACAAAAGGTTATCACGTATAATAGCTTATATATAGGAACTAACAACCAGAAGTATGCTACAATGTGCATGAATAAAGGGTACTAAACGCAATATTCGTGACTAAACAATGAGGTTGATGATGATGATGGTTATTATGATGATGATATGAGGATGAATTTGGAGATGATGACAGATAGTAAGAGAATTTTACTGATGAGGATAGTAATATGATTCAATATTCACTAGATTTTTATTTTCTTTTGAGAATGTCTTATGTATCTTGCACGTTTTGGCAATAGTACTTCATGATATTTTTTGTTACATTTGGCCCTTCTATGATTGTATTGGAGTCACTTTCTATTAAATACTTGTGATACTCCATGTGATTCTAGTTCCAGTACTTTTGATTGTTATTGGAGATATATTTTATTTTTTTAGCTTTGTTTTTTTTATATGTTGTGATATCGTGTTTCTCTAATATGGATATCATTTAGATAGAATTTAGGATAATATATGTTCTTAAATTGTTCATATGTTTAAATATATCTTACGTTGTTATTTTTTTAATTGATATTCACATGCTATATATGTTACTTCACACGATTTATTCTTTTATTATGATGTTATAGCTTGATCATACCATGCCAGTTTCTTTGATGGTTGTTATTCCCATGTTTACCTTATATTTATCATATTTAACATTGGTTTATTACAAGATTTGTAGATTTTATTCTTGTCGATTCTCTTGTCATTATGTATATTTCCTATTACATTGCTATTTACCCGTCGTCTATGTCTTTTCTACTTCACTTTGAATTTTTCGTGTTAAAATATGCAGATATTTATAAGATACAGGAGATATGTTTTTCTTATATACTTTTTGTTTATACCAAGGGGGTAATATGATTGATGAAGAGTTAAATCATCTCTATACACTTGTGGTGTTGATATTGATACTGATATGATTTAAGGGAAATTTTCACATTGATATACATTGGTCACATGCATATTTACCTCTTTATGGTTCATATTGATATTAGTTTTAGGATTTACAAGAAGGGAGAATTACTCTTTTGTGTTGCGATCCCTTCATGATTGTTTGGTGTTTGTTCATGCTTTTATAGGCATCGACATAAGATTGCAACTTAGCCCAACGACATAAGATTGCAACTTAGCCCAACCTCAAACTCGACTTTGGTTATGTCATTGGTCTTTTGGATTTTATGTGTATTGAAAAAATTCTTCCCTCAATATATTGATAATGTAGAGTGAGTATTATTTGTTATAAATAAATAGTTTGTGGGCTCATATAATAGTCATGTGGGGAGATGAAAATGTATGTAATCCATTTATATCAGTTTAGCTGTCTTATTTTCGTGTCCAAGAATTTGATTCATGGATTATCAATCCAGAATGCTTGATTTCATATATACATTATTTGATAGAAACATTCATGTTCATTAGACATCGGTGAACATTGAAGATCAAATACTACTCTTCTACAATAAATATTTCCTTTCCCTTTACATTGAGGAATATTCTTTTACAGGTTGTCATTTTAAACGTCTAAAGGCTATGCACACATATAGATATTTTCATATAACTTTAAAAATTATTTTTAAAATTAAAAATAGTTAAATTTATATTATTGATAAATGATGTGTTTATCCTTAATGGATAGGGTTGGGTTGGAAAATGTAACTTGCGTGGATAAATGATTACATCCATATACATGAAGAGTTTTGGCCCATGCACACATCGAACATGATTAGGAATGTTTTGACTTATACCTAAAATCATGCCCAAGTATGGGATTTGTATCCGTTCACATGACATTCACAGTTTTTTTCATGTTTTTTGCATAGTGCCAAAAATCGTGCGCACAATGGTCTTTTGAACAATGTGTACGATGCTGCTAGATTTTTAAAGTTTATATAATTGGAGCATTATTCACTCTAGTTTGAAGCGATTGATATTCCTATTTTCTTCTCATATACTGAGAGAGTATTTTCGAGGCTGAGAGCATTTTAATTACTTTTCTATAATGAAATTATCTTGTTCCATTCATAATTGAGAGAAAAATTAAATTTGTATTAGATCTATTCTTTTGAGGAGTTGTGAGTGTTTTGTGATCCGATCCACATAGCTCACATTCGTTTTACCCGAATAAAATTAGAATTAAAGATAAAAAATCAAATAGAAGGGAGGTGTTTGAGCTATCGGGGAGTTCAATCATAGTGTGATCCTTAGGAAGATATTGGTCTTATTCATGCACTCGATAGAGTTTCGGCTGGATCACTCATTATCACTGGGGGAGAGTACAATATTCGTCCAATAACTTATTGTTATGGAATGTGAGAGAGGTATAATCTTGTATTGTATAAAAGGTTTTCAATTTGAATGATAGATTAGGATACATCGAGTTTTTTTACCCGTGGCTGAGGATTTTTCCTTATGAATCTATCTTCTTAATTTCTTGTGTGTTTTTATATTGATTTTAAGCTTACTAACACACACAACCCTTAGATCTAGCTTGGATCTATGGAGATCTGTTACAATTCAACTTAGGATTTGCATTTTGTCATTTTTTAAATAATTTACATAGATAATATAATTGAAGTATTAGGTAACATTTGAGACACTAATTAACCTTTCGTGTTAGTTGATTATATTTCATAATTATTCAATTATAGATTAAAAGGTTCCACCATGTTATCTAGTTTTATGTTTAATTAGGATTGCTAATATTGTGAACGAATTTGAAAACTGGTTATTTTCTTAAGATAATCCTATTCACCCCCTTTAGGTTTATATAAGTGTACACACTTACACACCATTATTCCTTATCTAGTCTTAGCATTTAGATGTACTTCCACACAAAAACATTTTTGTTATCTTTAATGACATGGATTAATGCATGATTCTTTGGTGCCTCTAAATACTTGTAAATAAAGATGGTTTGTGGTTCCTCATGACCTCTACTAGATAAACCTTCCGAAATTAATTCACTTGTGGTTTGATTTTATATTCCAAGCACTCGGGTTCATTTTTAATTTCTTCCACAAACTCGTGTATCCTATTAATATCCAAATATTAGTCTTGATTATCCACAATAAAACACTCATATTTTGGTTTTGGGTCAACTTCTTCGCTAAAGTGAACTGCCTGCTCACACATTTATAAATGATAAACCACACAAAACTTTCTTGCAACTTTTCTCAAGTAGTGGAGATGCACTACTTGTGTTGTGTATTCCAGTGGACTAGCAATTACATTTGCCCAACCTTTTTAGGGCTCTTTATCATCTTACTTCTTTGTCTAAGTGATTTTGTTTTCATTTTATCTTGGAGATGCTTTGAAATAGATTAGGATTATATAATGACCTCATTGACTTCCTTATCCTTAGTATTGTTCTCTTGTTAATATAAAATGGGGGCCAACATGTCCTTAATCAATGATAATTTTTCTCATTCAACACTCCGTATGAGGATTCGTGTATCTTCATTTAGTCTAGTCTAAAAAGATACATCGAATAGATGTGCTTCCTCCTTAAAAAAGATTTTTAATTGAATGGATTATAATCTTTGAGCCCTTAACAATTTGGCACAATGATGGTTTGTTGAAATAACTAGCCCATGGATATGCATTCAAACTCTCTTAATTAATAAGTGGTAATAAGTGGCAGACTCAATCACATGGAATTATATGTGTGATGTGAGATTTCCTATTTGAATACCCATATTAACATAGCCTATTGATTGAGAGGTATGGAAATCATAACCATGGAAAGATAAAGACATGGAGATTAACATTGATTTTTCGATGTTGGCTTGGTAAAAGAAGCTAATGGGCAAAATTTTCTTCAAAGAACCACCATTAATTAGAGCTCTATGTTGCCCAGATGTGACTCAAGAAGGGGGGTTGAACTGAGTCTAGCAAACTAATAATTTTAATTAAAATTTTAGCCTTTAAAAAGATTTATTTTTGGACTAAATTAATTTTAATAAATAAACTAGTAATTATAAAATAAATCTTTAGATTGCTTGGTTAAATGAGATCATAAAAGAGAGCAATACAAACTTATGAAATAAATTTTTGTATTTAATTATATATTAAATAAGTTTAGAATTAGTTTACGAAATAAAGGAATAAATGAACAACATTTTTTAGCTTAATAAAAATCTAAATAGCAAATGTTTACAACACTAATTAACTCATAATTTACTAATCCAATTTCGTTTAACTTTAAACAAAAAAAAACTGGTTTAAGAATTTTAATTTTAATTTTCGGATTAAAAAACTTAACCATATGAAATTAGTGTTGAGTTAGTTGTTGATTTTAAGAGATAATTAATATAGTTAAACAAACAACTAAATAAATGACCAAAAAATAAATAACACCGATTTTTAACGTGGTTTGTCCAAATACAGCCTATGTCCACACGCCTAGAGAAGCCTCGGTCTCCCACACTTCACTAATGTGATCCACTTCAGAGCAGGATCAAACCACCACTTGCACATCATCATCAGCAACTACAAAATTGTTCCCGAAGCTAAACAACCAGCTTCAAACTTTATAAATGGAGTAAAAAAAACATATGAACTTTTTACAGATTTGAGTTTGAGTGTTTCTTGAAGTATCTCAAAACGAATCAGAAAAGAACCTTGATCTTGAAATATGTAACGAGGTTGATTTTGCAAGCAAGAATATCACAGATGAGTTTCTTTTCTTCTCTTGATAAATTTATATTTCGTCTAACTCTGAGACATAGTTTTTTTTGTTCCGTTATTTTTATGTCCCATTTTGAATTTTGGAGTAAAATAAATATGACCTTCAAGAATGATCATTAGAGATATGAACGTTGGAAACCCTTGATCAACTTGAGAGAAACATTAATGAGAAGTGATGGAGAGAGTGACACCTTATCTTCTTTTGTTGATTTCTATCTAAGAAAATAAATGATAGACTGATATAGAGAGAAGTGTTCGTTGAACAAATGAGATATTATGCAATGAATCTAGTAACGAGAGAGCTAGTACACAAAGGATAATATCTCTGTAAGAGATAAATGATATATCAGTTAAATATATGTGGAGCCCATGACACCAGATCACTTGCTACAGATTATCAAGCCAAGATTTGGCTTCGTAGAAAAAAGGAAACAACAGACAGTGGTTAGACAAAAAGAAACCATATAAAAAAATTTAAGATAAACATTAGAAGTAAGAAATGTACTATGTAGTTTTTAGCATCACATAATAAATCTATAAAAAAATTTCTATAACTTGGGCACACCGTACTGCTATAAAAAAATTATATTCGTTTAAAACAAAATTAATAACATTTTCAAAAAAAATTATTTATCCTATTTTATGTGAAAGATATAATAATGTTTTTACAAAAAAATATTATTTATTTATATAGAAAATCATACAATTATTAGACTTGATGAACCCATCTTTAAATAATTTATAATAATATAAATGGTACATATACATAAACATTTCCATCAAAGGGCAGTCGTTGGGACCAAGAATAATTACAAACAAATGCAAGTGGGTTGTGTAATACCCCATACTTTTATGGATATTTATTTATGGGATTAATTAAATTAAATGTGAATTAATTGAGAATTAATCCGGATAAAATACTAACGAGATGTGAGTTTGTATTTGATTATAATGTGTATATATGGCAGTATATGAATATTGAAAATATTAAAATTGTCGCGAGACTGAAATACGGTAATTTGGGAAATTCTATTAGGACGCGCGTGACAGTCGCGTCAGGAAGGTAATTATTTAAATTAAAAAGTGAATTTTATTTTTATCAACCGTATGGTCATTTTGAGTGCGCCAACGAGTCCGGAAGGGTTGAAATAGTCAGAAAACACTAGTCGGGGGTTTAGTTTGGGTCCCGAGGCATTTTTGGGCAACACCGGCAACTTAAAAGGGTATTTTGGTAATTTGGGAATTTGGGAAATTTTGACCAACGAATTTTGGGAAATAAAAATAGGGTATTTGGGAACCCACTAACCCATTACCAGCACTTAACTAATTAGAGGGCTACGGGAGTTATAGGAGAAGTTAGGAGAGGCTCTCGAAAGAGAAAAACCATAACCATCATCTTCAACCTTCAACCTTGGGAGAAATTGTAGAGGAAAAGAGAGCAACATCCAACATCAAATTCAGAGAAAAATCCGAGGCAAGTGGTTTAATTACGTTATTTGCAACGAATGTTTCTTCCATGCTTAGACATTTATGAAAATTGCATTGTTTTGGGAGATTGATAAAAACCCATGAATTTGAGGATTAAAACTATAAACCATGTTAGGATTTGCATGTAGACATATTATGGATGAATTATGAATTCATACTATAGCCCTTGATAATTCAAAAAACGGATTTAAGAAGAGGATTATTGTTGATTTTGAAAGAAATAGAAAACTAGGGTTCTTGATGATATTTTGATCTAAACAAGGCCTTTCGGTGATGATTAATTAGTTTTAGAACGTTAACAATGTTGTAGGATGATTATTTGATGATATTATAACATTGGAATGAAGTTTCATGCATTGTAATGGATTTTTGGGACGATTTGAGGACTGCAAAATGAAGCAGTCCGTAACCTATCTGGTGCAATCGATTGATCGACATTCATCAGTCGATCGACCAACCACCATCGATCGATCGAACATACTAGGTCGATCGATCGACCTTACCAGAATGAGTAAAATCTTCCCGTTTAAAATTTTATGGATGTTAACCCTAGAAAATTATTGATGGAGACTTTGTGAGTATTCTTAGACTTAAGGAAGACCAGTAGGTATGGTTGTGAAATTGAACCTTAATTAGAATTTAATTTGGGATAGTTGTCTAAAATCCAATAAAGCTCGACGAGCGAGATAATATTAGGGTTAAAAGAGTAAATTCGAATGATTTGATGAAATGAGGTTTGTGGCAGAAATAATGACCTTAAGAATAATGAAATTAAATGTGGAAATAATAGAAGACTTAGTAACCTCTTTGAGATAGGTTTTAAGTATAAGAAACTAGGATGTGAGATGTGTCGACAGTCTACATTATATATTATCGAAAGACTTAAAATGCATAAATTTGGAAAAATCGTATAGGGATGTAGAATATACCTTTATTAATATTAAGATATCTAAGACGTGTGAATGCTTAGTATATGACTTATGTGTATGACATACCTACCATACTTGCTATCACGGAGGTCGTCGTTCGTGTTGGGCCAATTAATCTTTGTGTGCCTATGGGGGGGATTTAGATTGGTACCTTAAGAACATAATACTAGAATGACTTATTTGTGAGTTAATAAGTCAGCTGACTATGGAGCGTAGGTATGTACGTGACCCATGGATATGTGGAATTATGTTCGCCTCCATTTTTATGTGTTGTGCTTATTCTAACAATTCCTGAGAGATTCAGAATTTGTAATCCTTATGTACGTGATGTACCGGGATGAGATAGCAGAGTATGTGTACCGTAGCCTAGACTAGGGGTGCCTATAATGTATATTTATGATGTGAATAATATACAACTAATGTTCAATGAAATACTTAGTAAAGTAACGATGTATATACTTGTGCTATTTTAAAAGAGATTAAAATGAGAACTCCACATAATAAAAGGTTGTTATTAGGGAATTAAGGCACATACATGGTATACTTTAATGACATGAATAAACCCTTAAACCTATAAAGTGAAGCCAGGTTTTGTATTAGACTAGTTAGTTAGTAGCATAACTAGTACGGGCTATGGATGCGTTAGGAGTTCACATTAGTTGAGAGGTGAGGAGCTCATGTGAGTGCACGTCCTAACATGTATTTTTCACTCATTGTTTTAATGTTATTAAAGCACTTGCTGTTTTTAAAATACTCTCCACTTTCGGGCTCTGACCCGTTTGCTTTCAAATCTATTTTTTTGTAAAAAACCTTTTAGGTGCCCAGCCACAAGGACACCATGCATAGTATTTCCATTCAGGTGACGAGCTGTAGCTGTTGTGGAAGTTACAGGGCCTTGATAGTAGACGCCTCCTTTTCTAGTCTTGACTCAATATTCAGTTTCATCATTTGTAGGGCATGTCGCCCATTTCTATTTAGACACATTTCATATTTCAGTTATTCAGATTTTCGCATGTAATCAATTGAGGGTACACTGTTCTTTTGATTTTAGTTGTGGGATTGTTGTGAGTAGTATTTCCTCCAAACTTATTATTATTTGTTGGTTATTCTATTGCTTCTTTATGGTGAATGGTTATGTTATTCTTTCATAATTCTTTTATTGCATGTTAATCAAATTTAATTTAAAATTTGACAACTTACTTTTTAAATACTAGGTGGTTAGTAATCATTAAATGGTTTCGACAGTGATACTATTAACTGAACCAACTTGGAATTTTGAATTAATTTAATAAAGGAGTAGCTACCCGGTATTTAATTAGTCGGGGTGTCACAGGTGGTATCAGAGCATTAGGTTCTAGTGTCCTTTAGGATCTGTGCGGCCTATTATGCTTCCAACGTAACTTTCTTTGATATAGAGCCCTATGTTTTGGATTGTTGATTCCTTTAGTAAAATTTCGTTCTCCTGCTATGATGTATATGATAGCGAATCGTATTGCGATCGGGTGTATTCGTGTGCCGAACAATGTAGTACGTCAGGCGAAGACAGTTGGGTGAACAGCAGGAGGCAAATATATATTGAGGTTAATTAATTTATTTAAAGATGGATGACCGTAGTTGAAGTCACCGATATTATGGCACGGAAGTCCTGGATGATATAGAAGGCTAAGGCGCGACTTGAGACTTTCGGGTACAACTATAGTTGGAATAGGGTCAAATTAGACACATCCTACAAGGTTAGAATGGGAGAGAAAGAGTTAGGTGTAACATTGAAGAGAACCACCAGTAGCAATACTCGAAGGGCGAAGATGGCATGTGCTAGCCAAACGAACTCAATGTATCCAAAGGCTTGGACATATGTCAGGATATGACCAATTGAGAGTGAAAACATAGAGAAATTTTTTCTTGACTCGTAAGAGCGGAGAATCAATGGTGAGAAACAAGCTTCCCACTTAAAAGTGGAATGTGGTGTCGAGAGGGTGTATACGTATGGTTTGACCATAAGTTCCTTCATCAGATGTTCAGGTTGAAAGGCGAATGTTATTCTGAACTCACATAAGAGGGCCAAACAGGGGTCAACTTGTGAGGAGAAATTTAATGTTGTAGCGAACCTTACACCGGGTGGAGAAGGTGGTATGGAGAAGGGGATGTTAAAGGGAGAATCTACATACAAGAAGAATTGTTAGCTCTTATGGGGAATTCTGCTTGGATGATAAATACATAGAGTAATAATATCGCGTGGTGTAAATTTGGAGGTAAATGTTCCCTTGGGTAGGGAGATATAAAAATCGAAGAATTTTTATAGAATAAGACTGGGAAAATGGTGTTGGAGAAACACCACAAGGAGGAAGACCCAATGGAGAAACCGTTAAAATAATTCAATAACGGAATTTCTACCGAGCGATGGTAATTTCAGTAAGAGAGGTGGAAAAACTAGTAGTGTGTTCCTTAGGTACATCAAGCTAAGGGAACAATAGAGATAGTCTTCAGAGCTGAGACTACCAACGTCCGAGGAAAGGACCACTTTAACATGGTCAGGGTGACCGGAAATAAGTGGAGTATGTGTAGAGGTACTTTGTGGGAGTGAAAACCCGTACATTATAAATTTTTCCCGATACAAGAGTAGGGATCAAGGTATTGTGCCTGGCGAGGGCAACAGTTATTGAAATATCCGGTTTGGGACAGACATGTGTGGTAAGTCCAGGAACTATTTGAGCAGCCGGGACGATTATTAGGATAGAAGTATGAGTTATATCCTCAGATGAGGATGCATGTTATTTGTGGCATGAATGAGTTACTACATTTGTTACAATTGTATTTTCACTTGAGAGTCAAGATTAGTGAGTATATCAGTAAGTTTATTATATATAAGAACATTTTCCCTGATAGTGTGGGGGTTACTTTTATTGTCATCCGCGGAGGATGAATGAGTATATTAATAGCGGTTTATGCTTTATCGAAATTACTCGTTTTAGTGCTGTATTATACAAGTATGATATTATCCAAATTGTGTTTTTATATAATTGTACCGATAGTGTACTGGTATTACAAGCTTATCAAAGTTACTACCTTGGGGTAGAATGTTTTGGTTCTGGAGAGGCCCCATGTGTGAGAGGGTCGGGCTCAAAATTTTATAATTGTATATATGTATATATATATAAATATTGCTGTGATTTCAAAGTCATAATGGTCTCGGATATTTAATCCTAGTATGCGCGGAGATTTAAATGATATGATTAGTATGTAATTTATTTACTAGTTAGCAAAACGGTTTAGCTGGTTATTGTAATTAACACTCAGGATGGCGTAATAAGTATAGTGCATTATTTTATCGCCATTTAGAGATCTTGGAGTTTATACTCATAGTTGTGTACCTGGGGACGGGATTTTGAGAGCCCCGAGTATAATTTCATAGTGTATATGGAATGTGATTACCATCAATGTCAAGAAAAAGTGTCTTTCGGAAAGAGTTCCTTGTTTAAGTTAAATTGAGAAAGGAGATGTAACTTTGTTGTTAAGAGACGGGAACATAGGGGTACGTGTTATGGACTGAGGGCTTAATAAATCTCGATGACCGACAAGGTTAGGTAGTAATGTATCGGGGGGTTCCTTGTTTGGATTTCGCTTTGCGAGACATCCCACGCATGAAACCCAGCTTAAGGTTGGTAGTAGGGGGATATTTAACCATTCGTCCATAATTTGGAATCCCTCGATAATTACAAAAATAGTTAGTTAGCAAAAATTACGATATAAGGTCAGTAGAGACAGTGGTGTGGTGAAGAAGTACTGAAAATTTTGGTTTTATTTCGGCGGGTTGAAGGATGCATTGAGGTTAAGAAGTGTTTAGGATTTCTAATTCAGAAGCGATTGAGAACACCCAAGGGGTATAGCACCGTTGTATTTACAGTGAAAATAAAGAGTTTGGGATTTGTATGAAGCGTATATAATGTTTAAAAACCATATGGCTGGGTTATAAGGGGCGTAGACATCTTGATTTGCTAAAGTGTAAATCAAAGGAAGAGGGAACATAGACGGGTGAGATTATTACATATGAGATTAAACGTCATAAGAAAAGGTGTAAGTGAATATCATGTGTAGTCAGTGTAGCACGTTCAAATTTGGAGGAAAGGCAGTAGAAAGCCATTTAATAAAAGGATATCTCTTGAGAAGGCGAATAAATTATTATGAGCAATTTGGAGTAGAGTTCCGATCAATCGAATGTTGAGGGTGACTCAAGAGTAAATAGAGTGAGAATGTTAATAAGGTATAAGGAGTCCGTATTTTCACAAAGAGGTGAGAAAGTGTAAGGGTCGAAACTTTGGCATACGCCAAGAGAAGCAGAGGATCGTTAAGTATCACTTAACGGGAAGGAACATTTACAAGAAAGTCATCATTTAAAGGGGTGTAGTAAGTAGTAAAACGGTTCGATTTTAGATGATTAACCAATTAATTTTGTATCAAGACGACGATTCCAAGAATGGGAGGGTCAAGTTGGAGAATTTTCTTGAGAGGTAGCCAACTTATTGATAAGTAATGAGTTCCTTCGATTATATGGGACATGTTGTCCAGAAGGAGAGAAATTGTTATATACTTGGGGTGATTTACACTATTAGATAGTGAACACGCCGGTACATGGTTCGGCGTAGTATTATTTAGAACTGGGATGAAATCCCCGAAATCCACATTTAGGTGGGGTGACAATAAGTAGTGGGAAATAACGATTCAAACTGAGGGTTGTATCACCTATAACCCGAGGTGCAGGCGCAAGGTGACTAACGACTGATGGATTGTATGAAAGAAATTTTGGATTCATTACGATATTTTCAATTCCAAATCGGGTATAACTAGTGAGGTATATTGTAGTCATGAGGAGGAGATATTACCTAATGGTAGAGTTGGGGGAAAAGCACCCGTATCTATTTATGGTGGACAAGGTGCTTACAAAGGTTTGTGTGACACCAACAGACTGAAGCGGTTTTCCCTTGTGTAAAAGTCACAACGTCGGGATATTTCAAAGAATGGACAAGAGTAGTCAGATGTGTTATTGATTCATCCCAGGATGGGAGTTTGGAGTTTTGATAAACGCGGGAGTTAGTAGTGAGGTGCGGACTCACAATACTAATAAAAATAATGCGGCTAATGATGTATAGGCTATTTTTATTCGAATGTTGTTTAATAAGAGCACAACGTGAGGTGCATTTATCGAAGATTATTCTGATAAGGTATCAAGTATGTTAAACAAGCTTATTGTGAAGCGAGGGTTTTAGTGATTTGGGATTATCTTTATAATTGTTTTGAATACTGGAGGATACCTAATTTTTCCAAGTGTGCCTTACTTATCCGAATTTCGGGACGAAATTCTGTTATTAGGAGGGAGTATGTAATACCCCGTACTTTTATGGATATTTATTTATGGGATTAATTAAATGAAATGTGAATTAATTGAGAAATAATCCAAATAAAATACTAACGAGATGTGAGTTGGTATTTGATTATAATGTGTATATATGGCAGTATATGAATATTGAAAATATTAAAATTGTTGCGAGACAGAAATACGGTAATTTGGGAAATTCTGTTCGGATGCGCGTGACAGTCGCGTCAGGAAGGTAATTATTTAAATTAAAAAGTGAATTTTATTTTTATCAACCGTATGGTCATTTTGAGTGCGTCAACGAGTCCGGAAGGGTCGAAATTGTCAGAAAACACTAGTCGGGGGTTTAGTTTGGGTCCCGGTGCATTTTTGGGCCACACCGGCAACTTAAAAGGGTATTTTGGTAATTTGGGAATTTGGGAAATTTTAACCAACGAATTTTGGGAATTAAAAATAGGGTATTTGGGAACCCACTAACCCATTACCCGCACTTAACTAATTAGAGGGCTACGGGAGTTATAGGAGAAGTTAGGAGAGGTTCCCAAAAGAGAAAAACCATAACCATCATCTTCAACCTTCAACCTTGGGAGAAATTGTAGAGGAAAAGAGAGAAGCATCCAACATCCAACATCAAATTCAGAGAACAATCCGAGGCAAGTGGTTTAATTACGTTATTTGCAACGAATGTTTCTTCCATGCTTAGACATTTATGAAAATTGCATTGTTTTCGGAGATTGATAAAAACCCATGAATTTGAGGATTAAAACTACAAACCATGTTAGGATTTGTATGTAGACATATTCTGGATGAATTATGAATTCATACTATAGCCCTTGATAATTCAAAAAACGGATTTAAGAAGAGGATTATTCTTAATTTTGAAAGAAATAGAAAACTAGGGTTCTTGATGATATTTTGATCTAAATAAGGCCTTTGGGTGATGATTAATTAGTTTTAGAACGTTAACAATGTTGTAGGATATTATTTGATGATATTATAACGTTGGAATGAAATTTCATGCATTGTAATGGATTTTTGGGACGATTTGAGGACTGCAAAACGAAGAAGTCCGTAATCTATCTGGTGCAATCGATCGATCGACCACCATCGATCGATCGAACATACTAGGTCGATCGATCGACCTTCCCAGAATGAGTAAAATCTTCCCGTTTAAAATTTTAAGGATGTTAACCCTAGAAAATTATTGATGGAGACTTTGTGAGTATTCTTAGACTTGAGGAAGACCAGTAGGTATGGTTGTGAAATCGAACCTTAATTAGAATTTAATTTGGGATAGTTGTCTAAAATCCAATAAAGCTCGACGAGTGAGATAATATTAGGGTTAAAAGAGTAAATTCGAATGATTTGATGAAAGGAGGTTTGTGGCAGAAATAATGACCTTAAGAATAATGAAATTAAATGTGGAAATAATAGGAGACTTAGTAACCTCTTTGAGATAGGTTTTAAGTATAAGAAACTAGGATGTGAGATGTGTCGACAGTCTACATTATATATTATCGGAAGACTTAAAATGCATAAAATTGGAATAATGGTATAGGGATGTAGAATATACCTTTATTAATATTAAGATATCTAAGACGTGTGAATTCTTAGTATATGACTTATGTGTATGACATACCTACCATACTTGCTATCATGGAGGTCGTCGTTTGTGTTGGGCCAACTAATCTTTGTGTGCCTACGGGGGGGATTTAGATTGGTACCTTAAGAACATAATACTTGAATGACTTATTTGTGAGTTAATAAGTCAGCTGACTATGGAGCGTAGGTATGTACGTGACCCATGGATATGTTGAATTATGTTCGTCTCCATTTTTGTGTGTTGTGTTTATTCTAACAATTCCTGAGAGATTTGGAATTTGTAATCCTTATATATGTGATGTACCGGGATAAGATAGCAGAGTATGTGCACCGTAGCCTAGACTAGGGGTGCCTATAATGTATATTTATGATGTGAATAATATACAACTAATGTTCACTGAAATACTTAGTAAAGTAACGATGTGTATACTTGTGCTATTTTAATAGAGATTAAAATGAGAACTCCACATAATAAAAGGTTGTTATTAGGGAATTAAGGCACATACATGGTATACTTTAATGACATGAATAAACCCTTAAACCTATAAAGTGAAGCCAGGTTTTGTATTAGACTAGTTAGTTAGTAGCATAACTAGTACGGGCTATGGATGCGTTAGGGGTGAACATTAGTTGAGAGGTGAGGAGCTCATATGAGTGCACGTCCTAACATGTATTTTGCATACATTGTTTTAATGTTATTAAAGAACTTGCTGTTTTTAAAATACTCTCCACTTTCGGGCTCTAACCCGTTTGCTTTCAAATCTATTTTTTTTGTAAAAAACCTTTTAGGTGCCCAGCCACAAGGACACCATGCATAGTATTTCCATTCAGGTCATGAGCTGTAGCTGTTGTGGAAGTTACAGGGCCTTGATAGTAGACGCCTCCTTTTCTAGTTTTGACTCTATATTCAGTTTCATCATTTGTAGGGCATGTCGCCCATTTCTATTTGGAGACATTTCATATTTCAGTTATTCAGATTTTGGCATGTAATTAATTGAGGGTACACTGTTCTTTTGATTTTAGTTGTGGGATTGTTGTGAGGAGTATTTCCTCCAGACTTGTTATTATTTGTTGGTTATTCTATTGCTTCTTTATGGTGAATGGCTATGTTATTCTTTCATAATTCTTTTATTGCATGTTAATCAGATTTAATTTAAAATTTGACAACTTACTTTTTAAATACTAGGTGGTTAGTAATCAGTAAATGTTTTCGACAGTGATGCTATTAACTGAACCAACTTGGCATTTTGAATTAATTTAATAAAGGAGTAGCTACCCGGTATTTAATTAGTCGGGGTGTCACAGGTTGTCTCAGTCAAACTGACGCACATGATGAGCGCCTCTTTCAAAGACAGATAGGCTATCTGAAAGATTTTATAAAGATAATGTCTAGGCACAAAAGAACATATATATGTAAACGCATATCAAAATTTGACTATATGTATATATAAGATGTACAGATATATTACATGTAAATAAAAAAAGTGTTATCTGTCATAGTGTTATCTGTCATAAAATATATATACATATATATATTAACGAAAAATAAAAATAAAAATAAAAAATAAAAAATAAACAAAAAGAAAAAAAATCTTTTTCATCATTTTGTGAAGTAAGTGAGTAGAGATTTGTATTCCCAAAAAAGTCTCTTTCATTTGTTAAAAAATACCAAAAAGAGATATCAAATGTCAGACTAGTTGGTTATAGATTTTTAAGATGACAAAATCGTGATGGGACCACAAAATATCCATGGCTTCATATTTGACAAGATTTCTATAACTTCGTATTTAAAAAATAAATAAACAAAGTATAATAAACACTAACGAACATTTAAAGATGTAAAAGATTAAAAAAAAAAATAACAGAAAAAAAATTTACGATTGATAAAAAAATAACGAATAGTAAAAAACGTTAAAAATTACATAAAAATGTTAAAAAGAATTAAAAAGAGTGATGTTAACAAAAAATATTACACGGATAAAAAAAATGCATAAGCTAGTTTTTAATGAATAGAAAAAATTATACAAGTAGTTAACTAAGTAACCGCAACAAATTATCTACTAGTATTTATAGTAATATTTATATTGATAATAAATAGTTATTTGCTTGTTATCATCCAAAGCAATATTATAAAAAATTATCATTAATTACAATAAAAGTAAATTAATAAATGACTAATGATATTTTATTTAACAATCTCCCCCTTTTTTATTATGACAATATAAAAAAAAATGAATAAATATTAGCACAAAAATGAGGAATCACATATTTCTCCCCCTGTTTGTCATAAGCAAAAAAAATGAGAGATAACATAATCTCTGCCTATCAAAGGCAGTAGGTGCAAGGAAAAATAAAAGACAAGCATAACAACAAGTTTATTTATACTAACAACAATTTACATATTCATATTGTTAATCACATGACAAAAATCATTTGGATACCCTTTAAGAGAGATTTTTTTCCCATTTTCTTTCATCATAAGTTTGATAGATTTTTCGGCGTAGGCATTGGAAGAGGAAGATTCTGCTTTAGTGAAGGTGTTCTCTTGAAAGGGAGTAGGCATATGAGGGGGCAAGACAAATGGCCAAAGAGGTGGTGACACCCGAGGAGTGAAAGGAGGAGAAAGAGATATAGCTTTAAGTGCTTCGGGGTAAAATGGATATTATTTTTTAAATTTAGCATCACTTACTCCTTTTGTTTGAAGCTCTCATTCTACCCAAGAGGTATAAATCTCGGGATGTTTTCCTACCCAAAATACATAGTAAGACTTCATGGTGTGAGGAAATAGATAATACAAGGGGGGTATATATATAGGAGAGGATGTTTGTCTAGTAGTAATAAAGCACCCTAGAAAAGCGTGAATACATTATTCATATAAATAATTCATCGTTTCAGAATTAAATAATAAGAAATGTTTAAATTATAATTCTAGGTCACTTAAACGTGCCATACCGAGTTCTCGACGAATAAACGAAAATCACTCTTCGGGTAGAGGTTTTGTGAAAATATCCGTCAATTGAAGATCCGTACTAATAAATTCAAGTTTAACGTCACCTTTTTAACATGATCTCGTAAAAAGTGATGTCTAATTTCAATATGTTTTGTTCTAGAATGAAGAATTGGATTTTTAGTTAAACATATTGCACTTGTGTTGTCACATAAAATTGGAGTATTTTTAAAAGAAAATTTAAAATCATCTAATTGTTATTTCATATATAATGTTTGAGCGCAACTAGTACCGTGGCTATATACTCGGCCTCGACTATGGAAAGATCTACGGAATTTTTCTTTTTACTAAACCAAGAAATATGTGAGTATCCTAAAAAGTGACATGTACCACTAGTGCTTTTTCTATCAACTTTACAACTGGCAAAATCCGCATCGGAATAACTTATAAGTTCAAAAGATGTAGATTTAGGATACCATAAGCCTGAGTCTTTTGTCCCATTTAAATATCTAAAGATGCGTTTCAAGGCACATAAATGCGATTCTTTGGCATTAGCTTAAAATCGAGCACATAAATAAACACTAAGCATAATGTCGGGTCTACTAGCAGTTAAATATAATAGACTACCAATCATGCCACGATATAAAATTGTATTAACGGATTTTTCTTTTTCATCAATATCTAACTTTATAAAAGTACTCATAGGTGTACCAAGTGTTTTAGCATTTTCTAAACCATATTTTACTAAAAGGTTCTTAATATATTTAGATTGATTAATAAAAACACTATTTTTAGTTTGTTTAATTTGCAAATACAAAAAGAAATTTAGCTCACTCATCATACTGACTTCAAATTCATTTTGCATAAATTCTGAAAAATATTTACATAAATTTTTATTTGTGGATCCAAATATAATATCATCAACATAGATTTGTACAAGAAGCATATCATTGTCATGAACTTTTATAAATAAATTAGAATCCATTTTCCTCTTACAAAATCATTTTCAAGCAAATATCCACGTAATCTATCATACCAAGCCCTAGGGGCATGTTTTAATCCATATAAAGGTTTATTTTGTTTATATACATAATTTGGAAATTTGTGGTTTTCAAAACTGGGTGGTTGCTTAACATAAATATCTTCATTTATAAAACCATTTAAGAATTCACTTTTAACATCCATTTGAAATAATTTAAATTTTTTATAACATGCATATGCTAACAACATATGAATGGCATATAATCTAGCTACGGAGGCATACATGTCATCATAATTAATTCCTTCTTGTTGGTTATAACCTTTTGCAACTAGTCTAGCTTTATTTCTTGGAATTAATTTGGCATCATCCTTTTTATTTCTAAATATCCATTTAGTTCCAATAATAGTTTTATCTTCGGGTGAGGGCACAAGTGACCAAACATTATTACGTTCAAATTGTAACAATTCTTCTTGCATAGCTAATAACCAAAACTCATCTTTTTCAGCTTCATTAATATCTTTAGGTTCAATTTATGACACAAAAGCTAAATTATTGCAAACATTCTGTAAGGAGGATCTAGTAAAAATTACACTAGAAGGTTCACTCAAGATATTTTCAAATGGAAGATTATCAACGAATTTCTATCTTTTAGGTAAACTAGAATTATTATCACGTTTATCTTTATTTAGAGTCTTTTCAACATTAATGGAATCATCAACACCATAAGTGACATTTTCATTTAAATTTAATTTATTAACATATTTATTTAAAACCATAATATCATCATCTTCATCATTGTTAACAAATGGATTAGATTCATCAAAAGAGACGTGAATTGATTCTTGAACAATTATAGTCCTTTTATTAAAAACTCTATATTATTTACTATGAAGTACATACCCAGGAAAAATACCTTCATTCAATTTTGCATCAAATTTACCCAAATTATCTCTATCATTTAAAATGAAACATTTACATCCAAAGACATTAAAATAACTAACACCCGGTCTTTTATTTTTCAGAATCTTTCCTAACAATAGTTCTACTTATTACATAGCAAGATGTGTTAACGGCTTCCGCCCAAAAATATTCCAATAAATTATGTTCATTTAAAATAGTTCTAGCTATTTCTTTTAAACATCTATTCTTTCTTTGTACTACTTCATTTTGTTGAGGTGTTATGGGTGCAAAAAAGTTATGTTCAAAACCATTTTCATCACAAAATAATTCAACATCTTTGTTATGAAATTATGTTCCTCTATCACTTCTTATAAATACAATATTACAACCTTTTTCATTTTGAATTTTTCTACAAAACTTTGCAAAAATAGGGTGTGTATCATTTTTATGAGTGAGAAAGAAACCACATGTAAATCGAGAATAATCATCAACAATAACAAGAGCATAATATTTACCACATAAACTATAAACTTTATTAGGTCTGAATAAGTTTAAGTGTAACAATTCTAAAGGTCTACTAGTTTAAATGTCTTTTTTCTTTTTTAAAGAAGTTTTAGTTTGTTTTCCAATTTGACATGCATTACAAATTTTATCTTTAATAAACTTAGTTTTGGGCATCCCTCTAAATAACTCATTTTTAGACAAAATATTAAGTTGTTCCATATTAGAATGACCTAATCTTCTATGCCATAACCAACAAGCATCAATTAGAGCAGCTAAACACTTAACATTTTGTTGTGACAAATTATCAAAGTTAAGACTATAAATATTTTCATGTCTAAAATCAACAAATAAAACACTATTATCCTTAGCATTTTTTATTAAACAAAAATCTTCTTTAAAAGTAACTTCATAACCTTTATTACACAATTGACTAATACTAATTTGATTATGTTTAAGACCATCAATAAGAAGAACGTTCTTAATGCAAGGGGAAAGTTCCTTATCGACTTTACCTATCTCGATGATTCTGCCTTTGGAGTTGTCTTCGAATGTCACTAGTCCTCCATCCTTAGCAACCAAGATGGAAAACTTGTTTTTGTCACCCGTCATATGTTTTGAAGACCCGCTGTCTAAGAACCACTTTGACTTGTAAGAAAGATCTCTTAAACAATTCTATAATGGACATTTAAATAACTTTTCTTTTGGTACCCACAATGTGTTAGGTCCATAGGGGTTAGCAAAGATAAAAGTTCCCTTAGGGACCCATGCAACTTTAGTTGAAAATCTATATTTACAAAAGTTTGACAAATGGGTGTGTCTTCCACAATATGTACATAAAGAATTTTCCATATGTTTAGAACAATTTTCAAAACTTTTCTCATTTTCATTTTCATTATAACCAATTCCAGCCCTATCAAACATCCACCTTTGGCTTCCAAGGAGAATATCTAAGTAGTTATTTCCTTTTACAGATTTTTCAAGGCAGTGTTTCAAATATTCAACTTGAAGTTTTAATTTATCATTTTCAGATATGAGGTAATGACTTGGGGAATCTTTAACTTTAAGTTTTTCAATTTCTAATTTTAAAGACTGGTTTTCAGATTTTATTTCATCAATATTTTTAGAGAGAGAGTCATATTTGTATGATAAAGAAGAATGAATCTTTTAAAGATTAATGTATTTAGTCCAAAGTTTATCAAAATTATAATAAAGTTCATCAAAATCATTTTGAAGTTCATTATGATCATTTAAAGTTTCATATTCACTATCAGAATTAAAATTAGAAGATACCTCATCATCATTTTCCATAAGGCAAAGATTTTCCAGTTCTTCATCACTTGAATCTTCATCATTGCTACTTTCATCTAAATCACTCTAGGTTATAGCTTTCATGGCCTTTTTGTATTTTTCGTTTCTTTTCACTTTTCTTTTATTCTTCCAGTCTTTGTCTTTTGGACAGTTAGGTGTGATGTGACCTAACTCTTTGCAAGTGTAACATCTTGGTTCAAACTTGGAGGATGACTTTCCTTCATATGCCTTCTTTGAAAAGAATTTCTTCATTTTTCCAGGAAGTCCATTCTTTTTGGTAAGAAATTTTTAAATTTTCTTGTGAGGAGTGTTATGTCACCATCTTCATCATCATCAGCTTCTTCACTTTCTTCTTCTTCCTCAATGGATTTCAAAGCAATAGTTTTGCTTACTTTGGGCGTCTCATCTTCAGCAAGTTCTTTAAGTTCCATTTCATGAGTAATTAAGGAGCCCAGTAATTCATCAAGAGAAATGGGTCTTTCTCGTATAGCTTCTTTGATTGCTAGCTTCTTTGTCACATAGGCAGATGGTTTTGACCTGAGAATCTTACTCACTAATTCAGAGTTAGTATAGGTTTTACCAAGAGATTTCAAACCATTTATAATATTTATAAATCTAGTAAATATTTTAGAGATGGTTTCATCAGATTTCATTTTAAAATGCGCATAGCTATGAACAAACATGCTTATTTTATTTTATTTTACTTGACTAGTTTCTTCATAAGTAATTTCTAATCTATCCCAAATTTCTTTTGCACTTTCACAAAAACATATTATGTTATATTCATTAAAATCAAGAGCACAATGTAAAATATTCATGGCTTTGGCATTAACTTGAATTTTTTGAATATCATCATCATTCCACTCATTTTCATCTTTAGGAACATTTACATTATTTACAACTTCCATGGGAATATTGGGTCCATTTATAATAACTCTCCAAACAACATAGTCATTTAATTGAACAAAGTTTTCCATTTTATTTTCCAATAACTATAGTTATTTCCAGAAAATAGAGGAGGTATGTTAATTGATTGACCCTCACTAAGACATGAAACATAAAAGTTTGTCATAAATCGATTAGACTCTAAATATGTTTAAATCAAGAAAAAAAATTAGAGTTAAGATTTGATACCAATTGTTGCCCAGGTGTGACTCAATAAGGGGGGTTGAATTGAGTCTAGCAAACTTATTATTTTAATTAAAATTTCAGCCTTTAAAAAGATTGATTTTTGGACTAAATTAATTTGAATAAATAAACCAAAAATTGTAAAATAAATCTTTAGATTGCTTGGTCAAATGAGATCATAAAAGTGAGCAATAAAAACTTATTAAATAAATTTTTGAATTTAATTATATATTAAATAAGATTCAGAATTAGTTTAAGAAATAAAGGAATAAATAAATAATATTTTTCAGCTTAATAAAAATCTAAATAGTAAATGTTTACAAGACTAATTAACTCATAATTTATTAAATCAAATTTCGTTTAACTTGAAACAAAAAAATTGTTTAAGAATTTTAATTTTAATTTTCGGATTAAAAAAAATTAACAAGATGACATTAGTGTTGAGTTAGTTGTTGATTTTAAGAGATAATTAAACAGTTACACACACAACTAAATAAATGACTAAAAAATAAATAACACTGCTTTTTAACGTGGTTCGGCCAAATACAACCTACGTCCACGCATCAAGAGCAGCCTCCGTCTCCCATTCTTCACTAATGTGATCCGCTTCACGGTAGGATCAAACCATCACTTGTACAGCAACACCACCAGCTATAAAATTGTGCCCGAAGCTAAAAACCCAGCTTCAAACTTCACAAATGGAGCAGAAAAAAATAGGTGAACTTTTACACTCTTGAAATGATACATATTTGAGCTTGAGTGTTTCTTGAAGTATCTCCAAATGAATCAGCAAAGAACCTTGATCTTGAAATATGTAATTAGGCTAATTTTGCAAGAAAGAATATCACAGATAAGCTTTCTCTTTTTCTTTTCTTCTCTTGATATGTTTCTATTTCGTCTAACTGTGAGAGGGAGTTTTTTTTTTGTTCCGTTCTTGTTGTGTCCCATTTTGAATTTTGGAGTAAAATAAATATGAACTTCAAGAATGATAGTTAGAGATATGAACGTTGAAAACCCTTGATCAACTTGAGATCAGCATTAATGAGAACTGATGGAGAGAGTCAGGCCTTATCTTCTTTTGTTGATTTATGGGCAAAAAAATAAATGATAGACTGATAGAGAGAGTGGTGTTATTTGAACAAATGAGATATTATACAATGAATCTAGTAACGAGAGAGTTAGTACACAAAGGATAATATCTCTGTAAGAGATAAATGATATCTCAGTTAAATATATGTGGGGGTCATGATATCAGATCACTAGCTAGGGAATATCAAGGCAAGATTTGGCTTCATAGAAAAAAGGCAACAACTGACATTGGTTAGACAAAAAGAAAATGTATAAAAAAAATTTAAGATAAACATTAGAAGTAAGAAATGTATTGTGTAGTTGTTAGCATCACATAATAAAGATCTAAAAAAAATTCTATAACTTGGGAACACCCTACTGTTATAAAAAAAATTAAATACGTTTAAAAAAAAATAATTACATTTTCAAAAAAAATTATTTACGTTATTTTATGTGAATGACAAAATAACGTTTTTACAAAAAAATATTTTTATAATATAAATAGTACTTTAATATGATTACAAAAAAACATCATTATAATATAAATGGTACTTTAATATTATTACAAAAAAGTTATTTACGTTATCTAATATGATATCGTTCAATTATTAGGATTGCTGAACCCATCTTTAAATGATTTATAATAATATTAATGGTACATCTATATAAATGTTTCCATCAAAGGGCAGTTGTGGGGACCAAGAATAATTACAAACAAATGCAAGTGGGTTGTCTCAGTCAAACTGACACACATGATGGGCGTACCTTTCTAAGATAGATAGGCTATCTCAAAGATTTTATAAAGATAATGTCCAGGTACAAAAGAACATATATATGTAAATGCATATAAAAATTTTACTGTATATATATATATATATATATATATATAAGATGTACATATATATATATATATATATAAGATGTACATATATATTACATGTAAATAAAAAAAAGTTATCCGTCATAAAAAAATATATATTAATGAAAGAAAAAACTAAGCATTAAAAATGGCCAAATAAAAAAATAAATAAAAAGAAAAAAAGTTTTGTTTTTATCATTTTGTGAAGTAAGTGGGTAGAGATTTGTGTTCCCCAAAAAAGTCTCTTTCATTTGTTGGAAAAAAACCTACAAGAGATATCAAATTTCATACTAGCTGGTGGATGATTTTTGAGATTGCAAAATCGTGTTGGGACGACAAAATCTCCATGGGTTCATATTTAACAAGATTTATGTAACTTCATATTTAAAAAAAAAAATAAACAAAGGTTATAATAAAAACTAACGAACATTTAAAGATGTAAAAGATTAAAAAAATATTTAACAGAAAAAAAAAATCATGAATTTTAACAGAAAAAATTGTTAAACAAAATTTACAATTAGTGAAAAACAATAACGAACAGTAAAAAAACGTTAAAAATTACATAATTTTTTTTCGAAAGAATTAGAAAGAGTGATGTTTACAAAAAAACATTACATGGATAAAAAAAAGTATAATCTAGTTTTTAATGAATAGAAAAAAATATACAAGCAGTTAACTAAGTAACCACAACAAATCATTTACTAGTATTTATAGTAATATTTATATTCATAATAAATAGATATTTGTTTGTTATCATCAAAAGAAATATTATAAAAAATTATCATTATTTACAATCAAAGTAAATTAATAAATGACTAATGATATTTTATTTAACACTCTAGAAAAATTGACTTTGTTGGTACTTGTTGTGACATAAAAGGTTCTGTTGTGAGCATATTTGATGTGTCCATCAACATTTTAGAAAGTTATTTCATAAATAAATTGGAAAAAAATTATGGGTTTTATTATTAAAACGATGTAAAGAAATTTTATTTTGATTAATAAATGATTGTCTTATTCATTTTTGAAGCAGAATCATGTTTGTGAGAATTCACTGTATTTGTTTAAAAATATTATTTCATATCAATGTCGATCAATAGAGTTTAGTAGGAATTCTGGTGAGTTGGGTTCAGCTTAAGCATAAGGAAATAAGAATTCCTATTCTGGCATTATTAAAATTTTCACAAGCAAGATAGTGAGTTAACATCATATCAAAACGATTGTAATGCATTTCTAGTAATTTATCTCAAATTATGGTAACCTTTTTTAAGGTACAAAAACTTGTTCGATAGTTCAACAAAGGATTGTGATCGGTACCTCCTAAAAATGTATTGAACATTATCACCTGTGAGATTTGAGTCTAAGGGATGTCTTGATTAGACACATGAAATCTCACACTATTTGCAAAGGATGCATAGATTCTTAATCCTAAAAATTGTGACGATTGGAATGCTTTTATGATTGTTTCTTTGATTGTTCTGGGTGTGATTCGATTTATATCGAATCAATTGACTCATGGATATTAGGTGATAGTTATGTGAGTAGGTCTTAGATCATACTTCGAAGGAATATATGTTCGAGAGTGAGAAAGGGCATCCACCAAAGTTTTAGGGTAGCTCGAATGTGGTGGTAGCCGCCTAGTGGAAGAAGGACATTGCAAGTTATCTTCGCCTTGTGGAGTGCAATGAGACCCAAAACCAGATATTGGCTACTTTTAAGCTAGTAGGTGCAACACTTTAGTGGTGGGAATCGATTACCACCTCAGAGGAGAGGGATGTTATGACAATAGCAGAGTTCCGGGTGCGGTTTGATCGAGAGTATTTTTTGTAATAAACCCAGATTGAGATGCGGAAAAAAAATCTAGATGTTACTCATGGAGATAGGTTAGTGGCGAAATACGAGGAGGAGTTACTCATATGACCAGCTTTGTGATTAAAGAGGTGAATACGAAAGAGAATAAAATGCTGAATTTCATAGATGGACTCACTTAGAGAATCAGACAGTTCTTTATTGGCAACCCGACGTTGACCACCTACTTTGAGGTCATCAATGTCGCACTACTTCATTTCCAGGTCCATCGCTTCCATTTGAAGGGAAGCAAGAGAGTGGGAGAAATTAGTCAGGTCGATAGAGTAGGAGGGAGTGGTGCCAATAGAGGATAGCAGTATCACGGGGGCAGATAACAAGATCAAGATTTATGACGGGGAATCCAGCTAAGATATTTCAATCAGGAGGTTTTCGAACAGAGAGTAGTCGATTCAAACAGGGTCAGTAGGGACCTCAATATCAGCACCAGCAACAGTAGCATATTCCCCAATGCCTCCAGGGCCAAGGGAACAATTGGGGAGGCTAGTAATTGTGATAACCTCAAAATGGCAATCAGGGACAGAGACATGGGGACTTCATCAGTAGATGCTTTACTTGTGGTGAGATGGGCCACAGGCTGAGGGACTGCTCTCAGCCATGGAGAGGACCTTAGCAATCTGCCTAGCTTAGAAAATAGTCACAGTTACTACCAGCAAAACTAGCTCCACCATCCCTATAGCATCATACAAAGTTATAGTACGAACGTGTCGATAACGTTCGGGATGCAGTCATACCATAGTTGCAGCAAGCATCTAAGGGCATATTTTCTATTTATGGTCATATGGGTAGCGTGTTATTTAACACGAGATCTTCCCACTCATTTATAATTACCAGATTTTCATTTATAACAGGCCTACTAGATACAATCGACAGTACTATTATGTGTGTAGACTCACCGTTAGGTAGTGAAGCCTTTATACACTTCGTTTGTAGGGGACTATATATAGATGTTGGAATATTATGCTTAGAGGACGACTTTATTTTTTTAGATATAGTGAGGTACAATGTCATTTTAGGTATGGATTTGTTGGCTGGGTACCAGGAAATAGTGGATTGATATGGTAGGACCATTGTATTTTCTATTCCAGGATAGGAGATGTTCCTCATGGCAATGCCTCTTATCGAGGGAGGGTCGACAATGCACCTTGATAACATTTAGGTGGAGACCTCTCACGAGATGTTTATTTCCTTAAATTTAATTCCGATAGTGTGGGAATTCGCAGATGTGTTCCAGGAGATACTCGAGCTACAACCCAGTCGAAAGATAGAGTTTGTTGTTGACTTATCACCTGGGACTAGGCCGATTGTACAATAACCATATCGTATGGCCCCGTTAGAGATGCAAGAATTGAGGAATCAAATTCAGCATTTCCTAGGACAGGGTATTATCAGGAAAAGTACATTACCGTGGGGTGCGCCAGTATTATTTATGAAGAGAAAGGATGGGTCGCTTAATTTGTGTATAGATTACAGGGAGTTGAGCAAAGTCACGATTTGAAATAAGTATACAATGCCTCAAATCGATGACTTGTTCGGCCAGTTGAGATGAGTAACGTACTTCTCTAAGATAGACCTAAGATCAGGGTATCAATAGTTGTGCATCAGGGAGGAGGACATTCCTAAGACCGCATTCCTGATGAAGTATGGATCGTATGAGTTCAGGGTAATGCCATTTAGGTTGAATAATGCCTCACCAAAGTTCATGAATGTCATAAATAAGGTGATTGGGGATTTTCTTAACCAGTTTGTGATCATATTCATAGACGATATTCTTGTGTATTCTCAGACGGATGGTGAGCATGCAGAGCATCTGCATATGGTTTTGTAGATATTATGGGACCATCAGCTTTACGCTAAGTTCGAGAAGTGTGGAATTTGGTTGATGGAGATATAGTTTTTGGGCCATATTATATCGGATAGAGGGATTTCCATTGATCTGAGTAAGCTATCGGTGGTTAGGGAGTGGTAAAATACTATGACACCAACTGAGGTTCAAAGATTTTAGGGGTTGATCGAGTATTATCGCCGCTTCATTAAGGTGTTGTCAAAGATTGCGGGTCCATTGAATAAACGTACTCGTAAGGGGGGTACTTTTTTTTTGGTATGACTAATATCAGTTATCTTTTAACGAGATAAAGGGAAAATTAACTTCAATTCACATATTCCCACTACCTAGGGGGAAGTAGAGTATTGTGTTTTCATGAATGTATCCATACAGGGACTTGGGGGCTATTGTAGTAGTATAATAGGACAATAGCTTATGCATCTCAAAAGCTTAATCCCCATGAGAGAAACTACCCCACACACGACCTAGAGTTAGCATCGGTTGTGTTTCTATGAGGATTTGGAGGCACTATCCTTTGGGAAAGGGGTTCAGTCTATTCACGAACCATAAGTCGCTATAGTATCTCTTCATTCAGAAAGATAATAATATACAAAAATAGAGGTGGCTATCATTTATGAAGGATTACCAGTTTGATATTGAGTATCATCCTACCAAGGATAACAAGGTGGAAAATGTGTTAAGTCGACGACCTACAGGGGAGATAGAAGAGGTTTGGAAGGAGAAGATGGAGGAGCTCCGATATGATGATGAGGTCTCCATGTCATGTATGGTTGAATTGGATATAACTCCCGAGATTATTATGTGGGTGGTGAAAGTGTAGGCCAAGGATCAGTTCTATTAGGATAGGGTGCGCCAAGATGGGGCGGATTCCTACTCGATCAGTTCTGAGGGAGGCTTACGCTTCAATAGGAGACATTTTATTCTGAATGATGAGGAGTTGAGACACGCAGTGATGACCTAGTCTCATGGATTGAGGTTTGAGGTACATCCCGATGGGGATAAGATGTACCAAGATATGCGCAGGCAGTACTGGTGGTCAAGGATGAAGCAGGACATAATAGAGTTTATCTCAAACTGCACTACATGCCAGTTAGTGAAAATAGACCACTAAAGACCAACAAGGATATTATAGACATTGGAGGTTCTAGTCTAAAAATTGGAGAGCATTTATATGGTTTTCATCACAGGGTTATCGACATCAAAGAGCGATCATAATTCTATCTGGGTTATCTTGGATTGCCTGACCAAGGTGATGCACTTCCTGTCGATTCACACAAATTTTGAGATAAAACAGTATGCATAGCTATTTATTGTAGAGATCGTAAGATAATAATATAAACCGATTAACATCGTGTCCGATAACGACAAGATTTTTTCATCCCATTTTGGTAGAGCTTTCAGGAGATGATGGGCACGGATTTACGATTGAGTACGGCGTATCATCCTCAAATAGATGCATAGACTGAGAGAGTAATCAGATGTTAAAGGACATCTTAGGATGTGTATACTCGATTTTGGGGGAGGTTGGGAGAAGTACCTTCCACTGGTGGAGTTCGCTTATAGTAACTCCTACCATTTCACCATCGGTATGGAATCATTTGAGGCACTTTATGAATGTCCTTATCGTTTGCCCACTTATTGGTTAAAGATGGGGAACAACAAGTTATTGGGATCGTAGATGATTCAGGATACCACTACCTTGACTGAGTTCATTCAGGCATGTATACGGATATCTCAAAATAGGCAGAAGAGTTACAATAATGCTGACAGGAGACACATAAAGCTGGAGATAAGAGACCAGGTCATGGTGCGTGTGACACCCCGCCTAATTAATTACCGGGTGATCAGTCCTTAATTAATCAATTTCATAATATCAAGTTGGTTTAGATAATGCACCATTGTCGAAAACATAAATTTTAATTTAATAAAACTAACCACCTAATATTTAAAAAAGGTGATGTCCAAATTTTATCTTGTCATTAACTACTACCAAAATAATACCAATAAATACCGTGCATCACATTAACATAAGTAAAGTCCGACTAAAGTAAAATAAATGTCTGGAGTAAACATCTCCCGGAACAATCCCATACAATAAATCCAATAAAAAAATCAAATCAAAGAGAGAATTTAAAACTACTAAATCTCTAAAAGTAAACATAAGTAAGGACGACAAGTCCAACATAATGGAGAACCGAAAAGGAAAGAATGAGCTGAGTCATCAACTAGCAATAATCCCGCATCTTCCACAGCAGCTACAGCACGACGACTGAATAAAGTCTCCTAAGGATGGTGTCCTTGTGGCTGGGCACCTAAAATAATGGAACAGTAGAAAGATAGACAGAAAAACGGGTCAGAGCCCGAGTTAAAAACAGTTTAAAATAGCAAGTTCTTAAATTGATACAATTAACACAATTGGTCTTCAAGTTAACTTAACGTACTCACTTGAGATACTCATCCCTCGATCTAGTGTGCACGTCTAATGAGCCTAACTACCCATACTAGTCATGATACCCTAACGGACTAGTAAGTGAATGATATTATGCTTTAAAGTCTCCCTAAATAACTCAAAGCTGACGTATTTATGATTTTTATATAGATTGAGGATTACTTTAGTTTATTCTAGTATTCTTATAAATGCCCAACTGATAATACCAAAAGTGTACATTGGAAAATAGCGTCATCAACATAAGACACCAAACACGATTCCGGTCTACACACATTATTCGCTTTATGTATACATATTAATTTATATAAATATAGTAATATTTCACCTTTGGCTGAGAAACCCCTTAGTGCTATGCATACTCGGCTATCTAGTCCATTTGCAAAGCTCACGCATATAGGACAGCAGGTTCAATCTCTCGAGAACCAATAAAATATAAACACATATTGGAGGCGAACATAGTCCCAAGGCGATGGGCTACTCATATACCTACGGACCCATACGACTGTCATCACTATCATTCTCACTGATAGCCCATAGCTAGATTCCTTTCTCTAGTGGTACCACTCTAAATCCCCCGAAGGCACACAGAATCCAGTCGTCCACAACGCGTTAACCTCCGTTCGATAGCCAGTAGCTAGGTATGTCATACACATAATATTTTCTACAATAAACATGCAAACAACATATATAAATTTCATTATCTTTCCCACATTTTAGTATTTACAGTACGTATATTATATCTATTATTATAACCCATACTTTATTCGTGTGTACTCTACCTTGTATTTTCGCACCTCCTTAATTCTATGAATTTTATACCTTTCGAGGGTCGACATATTCTCTGCTCACTATTAATTATTAATATAGGTCACTCGATGATCATACTAGTTTAACACTCATATAAATAAGCCTATGGGAAGTTTGAACAAAAATAGACCTAAAAGGGTCATTCTGGAATCTCGTTAGAAGACTCAGAAATCTTGTTCGAACGAGGTCATTCGAACAAGGGTCGGTCTAATGAAGGTACTTCGAATGAACCACCAAACTCGTTAGAAGGTCTACTGGAATCTTGTTAGAAGTCTGGTTCGAACGAGGACGTTCGAACGTCCTGGGCTGGACTTCTAACGAAATTTTCGAAGTCACCCAGTTTATCTTCAAAATTCATTTTTCCATATTTTCTCCACTCAAATATCAACCTAAATCCATTCCAACCCAATTGAAAGGTTTCAAAACTACTCTAAGTCACCCTAGAATGCTTCTTAGCATAGTTTTTGGAGTACAATCCTTCTAATCATCATGTAATTTAAATAAATTCCCATATTTTACCACAGACCATACTAACTTAAACCCAGAATTTGTTTGTCTATTAAAACTCCATTTTTATTTCATGATTAACGTCTAATTCATCAAATTTCACTTTCCTATTAAGGGTAAAATCCTCTACATACAAACCCCCATCAGATTTCTAAAATTCCTACTCGATTTCATCATAGGTAAACCCAAATTTGGTAATAGTTGTTCTAAAACCTCAACACATGTTAACGAGAGTAATAATTGCTAAGAGAAGAGCAAGATAATCACTTGCCTTAAAATGAACTTCTGATTCGTGGGTTGAAAGTGGTATAGGAACGATCCTCCTAACACGATCTACGCACTGGTGTACTTTTTGTTGTGAAAGATTGAGTTCTTGGCTTAGGGCACTAATGGAGTATGCTTCTTCTTCCTTGGCTCTCTCTCTCTTTTTCTCTCTTTTCACGTAGGTTGAAACTGATGACTACTAACCCCAAATGCCTTTTAATTAAACCTAATTTTCGTCTATATAATTACCCAAAAATTCCAAAAGACCAAAATACCCCTCCGGGGTGTCGTTTTGGGCTAAAAAGTTCCGGACTCTAATTTAAATACCCGAGTAGTGTTTTCTGACTATTTCGACCCTTACGGACACATTGACGCACTCAAAGAACTCATCCGAGTTATACAAACATAGTTTACCTTTTAAAGCCCCACATGCATACTGGTGGCGCGACTGATACGCGTCCCAAATATTTATAACGTAACTGCCATACATCTCATTACCGGCCATACTATTATTTCAATAATTACTAACTCTCATCTAGATAGTGATTATTATCATAAAATTGGATTAATTACAATTTAAATTTTCTCCCTTTAATTTAATTAATCCCCATTTTCCATAAAAATTATTAAAAATTATTATGCGTAGAAGTACGGGGTATTACATACTTCCCCCCTAATAACAAAATTTCGTCCCGAAATTCAGAAAAGAATATTTATATACATGGCAAGAATAACTATGGATAACGTTCACGCATGTCATCCTCGCGCTCCCAAGTTGATTCTTAATCTTATGATGCCGCCACTGAACACGTACTAGTGGTACTACTTTTGACCTCAACTTCCTCTCACTCCGGTCTAAGATAGCAACCGGCCCCTCCTCGTAGGAGTTATTAGGATGTAAGTCTAGCTCTTCTAACGTAATGTGTGTATGGGCCAAATCATCTCGAAGAAATATCCTTAGCGAAGAGATATGAAACACGTCATGGACTCTATGCAGGTGCTCCCAATCATCTCGATAATGGGGAATGGACCTACATACCTAGGCGCCAACTTTTCCTTCTTTCCAAAATACATAACTCCCTTCATAGGAGACACCCAAAGTAACACTTGATCCCTAATGTTGAACTCTCGAAAGTAACGTTTGGCATCGGCGTAACTCTTCTACCGATCCTGAGCAACTCGAATACGGCTTCGTATCAACTCTATCCTCGTCGAAGTATCTTGAATCACCTCCGGACCCAGTAAATTTTTATCCCCCACCTCTATTCAACATGCTGGGGAACTACACGGTCTACCATATAGGGCCTCGAATGGAGCCATACCGATAGTAAATTCGTAGGAGTTGTTATAGGCAAACTCCACCAGTGGAAGGTATCGCTCCCAGCCTCTACCAAAATCAATGATGCACATCCGTAACATGTCCTCCAACATATGATTCGTTCTCTCAGTCTGACCATCCATCTGTGGGTGGTAGGCTGTGCTCAGTCACAACTCCATACCCAATGCCTCCTGAAAACTTTCCCAAAATTGAGAAACGAACACCTTATCTCTGTCAGACACGATATTGAGAGGCACTCCGTTGAGTCTAACTATCTCTACTATGAATAACTGGGCATATTGTCCCATGGTGTAGTCTGTCTTGGCTAGCAGAAAGTGGGATACCTTGGTCAACCGATCCACTATCACCCATATTGAATCGTGACCCCTCTGTGATGCGAATAATCCTGTGATGAAGTCCATGGAAATGCTCTCTAATTTCCACCTAGGAACCTCCAATGGTTGTAGAAGTTTCTCCGGTCTCTAATGGTCCACCTTTACCAATTGACAATTGGCACATTTTGAGACGAAATCGGTAATATCCTTCTTCATTCCGCTCCACCAATACTATCTCATGTCCTGGTACATCTTATCCCTGTTGGGATGCAATGTAAATTGAGAACCGTGCGACTCTGTCATCATCTTGTATCGCAAATGTTCACCCTCGGGAACAACCAATCTCCCATTAAAACGTAGGCCCCCGTCTGAACCCACGGTGTAAGACTCAGCTCCCTCGGCGAGAAGCTTCACTATCTGACTTTGGCAGAACGGATCATCTGCCTGAGCCTGTACTGTTCTCGTAATGATTTGAGGCGTAATCGTCATTGCAAACATAAACGATCGAGCCACCACATCCTAGTTCCCTAACTCCTTCCATTTCACTTTCCACACCTCGGCCACCTCACCAACTGGCCTACGGCTCAACGCGTCTGATACCACGTTAGCCTTCCCTGGGTGGTATTGGATATCAAATTAATAATCCTTCACGACTCAAGCCATCGACATTGACGCATATTTAATTCCTTTTGCGTGAAGAGGTATCGTAGTGATTTGTGGCCCGTGAATAAGAGAAATTTATCCCCGAGGAGATAGTGTCTCCAAATTCGAAATGTGAACATGACTGCTGCTAACTCCAAGTCGTGTGTGGGGTAATTCCTCTTGTGAGGCTTTATCTTATGGGATGTATAAGCTATCGCATGATCTTCTTGCTGAAGTACACCTCAAATTCCTATTAAGGACGCATCAGTGTAGACTAAATGCTCCACTCTCGGCCTGTGTAATGCTAACACTAGTGCCGAGGTTAACTTATCTTTCAACTCATCGAAGGCTAACTAACAGGCGTCACTCCAGATAAATGGCACCCCTTTGCGAGTCAAGTGCGTCAATGAACCCGATATCTTTGAAAACCCTTGAATGAGCCTCCTGTAGTATCCGACTAACCCCCCCCCCCCCGAAGCTTCGTATCTCGGTCGGTGTCGTGGGCTGTCCTCACTCCCTCACTGCTGACACCTTCCCCGGATCCACGGATGTCCCTCTATCGGAGATGATATGCCCCAAAAACTGTACCTCCTTCAGCCAAAACCCACATTTCTCATATTTTGCATACAACTCGTGCAGATGTAGTGTCTGCAAAACCTGCCTCAAATGTTCGGTGTGCTCCTTTTTGGACTGGGAGTAAATCAGGATGTCATCTATGAAGACAATGACGAACTGGTCCAGGAACTCTTTGAACACCATGTTCATAAAGTCCATAAACATGGTTGGGGAATTGGTTAGCCCAAAAGGCATAACCCTAAACTCATAGGAACCATATCTCGATAAGAAAGTATCCTTCGACACATCTTGATCTTTAACTGATGGTATCCCGACCACAAGTCAATCTTTGAGAAGAATTCGCTCCTCTCGACTGGTCGAATGGGTTATCAATTCGGGCAGCGGGTACTTATTCCATGTCGGGACCTTATTCAACTCTCGTTAATGAATACACATGTAACGATCCATCTCTCTTCTTAACGAATAGCACAGGGGCACTCCAAGGTGAAGTACTCCTACGAATAAACCCCTGGCCCAACTACTGCTTTACCTGACCTTATAACTTCAAAGGTTCGATACAATTAAGCTCAATCAGTCTAATAATCATAGACATAATAGCCTCCTTGTTGCTTCTATTTATTTATGAGGTAAGACTTTTGACAACACTTAAGTTATCGTTCCCTTTTACAGATGACAATTAGGGTACTACTTTGTGTACTAAAGGCCAAATACTCCCAGCTCCCGACGTTCGCTAGGTTTCATGCATGGGATGTCTCGCAAAGTGAAATCCAGACAAGAAACCCTCCCGATACACTAATATCTAACATTGTCGGTCAAGGAGATTTGGGGCCATCGATATCTGACTTGTACCCCGTATCCTTACTTCTTGCTAAGAAATTAACTTACGTATTCTCATGACATGTGAGGCTACACTCAACACATTCCTGCTACTAACTTGGCATTAGATTCTAGTACACACTATCTGTAATCCTCATGATCGGAAACATTTCATCAAATCTTGAATTAATATACGTCTCTACCCATCGGGATTAGATAGAACCAGATGACATACTTTACGAAGTCTTTACACGCTACCAACTAAAAATACGTATATATAGCCCTGCCTCTTCTCAAGTGACACTTAGTGCAATTTCTAACGAACGCAAAAATACTATTGTAATGGTTTATTATCACTCAAACCATCGTTAACTAATTCAACATTCAGGATACTACTGCATTCTATGCTAACATTTCTCATAGTATTAGTACTAAACTGTAACATATCTAAGTTATTCAAGATTTCCTTTTTATCTTAAAAGACATTATAATTAATGAAGTATCGTACCTCCAAACGCAGGTGATGGTTGCGGTATCAGTGGCATAACCGCGTATCGGACATTGTAGATACATCCATGTTGTACTCCTTGATGTTGTTGTGGATCCTGTGATGTTGGGGTAATTATCGAGGTTTCCTCATATTGGGCATTATGTCCTATTACTTTATCTTATTGCGGTCAGTCCCTCCATCGGTGACCCTGCTTTTCGCACTTATGAAACTGACCCTGAAACCCTTTCCTTCTTATGCCTTGTTGTCCTTGTCGATTGGGACGAGGTTCCTCACCAGCCGAATCTGGGCAGTAACGATGGGTATGGCTAATTTTTCCACATTTAAAACACCTCTTGGTGGTAGACCTCTTCTCCTGGCTTTATTGGCTCTAGCGGGTTTGGCTTCTCCCGCCCTTTTTATTATTCTCACGTCCTTGATGACTCTGAGGCACTTGTCGTTGCTGCGGCGGTATTTTCCCTTTGTTGTTAACTTTAGCAACGTCATATTGCTCAACTTATCTCATTCTTTTGCCCCCTGCAAGTTGTACACTGCTATTTTGGTACTGCAATATTGCTGTAGTCACTGCTTGTGCCACAATATTCGCTATCTTAGCGATTCCCGCTCTTCCTTGGTGTACCTGAGGTACTTGTTGGTCTTGTCCCACCTTTGCTCCTTCAGTAGTGTTAGTTTGTATCTTCCTTATGAGTGACATCTGAAATTCAAATGAATTACATAAGTCCATCGACCATACACATCATTGTAGCAGAAGAACGTAGTCTACAAAACAAAATCAAGGAGTTCAACAGTCCTAATAATAGGGCTCTATATCAAAGGACACTACGCGAAAACATAATAAGCTGTACAGATCCTAAGGACACTAGAACCTGATGCTCTGATACCACTTGTGACACCCCACCTAATTAATTACCGGGTGATCAGTCCTTAATTAATCAATTTCAGAATATCAAGTTGGTTCAGATAATTCACCACTGTCGAAAACTTAAATTTTAATTTAATAAAACTAATCACCTAATATTTAAAAAATGTGATATCCAAATTTTATCTTGTCATTAACTACTACCAAAAGAATACCAATAAATACCATGCATCATAGTAACATAAGTAAAGTCTGACTGAACTAAAATAAATGTCTGGAGTAAACATCTCCCGAAACAATCCCATACAATAAATCCAATAAAAGAAACCAAATCTAAGAGAGAATTTAAAACGACTAAATCTCTAAAAGTAAACATAAGTAAGGACGGCAAGTCCAACATAATGGAGCACCGAAAAGGAAAGAATGAGCTGAGTCATCTACTAGCAATAATCCCGCAGCTTCCACAACAGCTACAACACGATGACTAAATAGAGTCTCCTAAGGCTGGTGTCCCTATGGCTGGGCACCTAAAATAATGGAACAATAGAAAGATAGACAGAAAAACGGGTCAGAGCCCGAGTTGAAAACAGTTTAAAATAGCAAGTGCTTAAATTGATACAATTAGCATAATTATTCCTCAAGTTAACTTAGCGTACTCACTTGAGATACTCACCCCTCGATCCAGTGTGCACGTGTAACGAGCCTAACTACCCATACTAGTCATGATACCCTGACTGACTACTAAGTGTATGATATTATGGTTTAAAGTCTCCCTACATAACTCAAAGCCGACGTACTTATGATTTCAATATAGATTGAGGATTACTTTAGTTTATTCTGGTATTCTTATAAATGTCCAACTGATAATACCAAAAGTGTACATTGCAAAATAGCAATATTTCACCCTTGGGTGAATATAGCAATATTTCACCCTTGGTTGAGAAACCCCTTAGTGCTACACATACTCGGCTATCTATTCCATTTGCAAAGCTCACGCATATAGGACAACAGGTTCAATCTCTCGAGAACCAATAAAATATAAACACATATTGGAGGCGAACATAGTCCCAAGTCGATGGGCTACGCACATACCTACTGACCCATACGACCCGCATCACTATCGTTCTCACTGATAGCCCATACTTATATTCCATGCTCTAGTGGTATGACTCTAAATCCCCCGAAGGCACACAAGATTCGATCCTCTATAATGCGTTAACCTCCGTTCGATAGCCAGTATCTAGGTATGTCATATACATAATACTTTTGACAATAAGCATGCACATAACTTATATAAAATTCATTAGCTTTTCCACGGTCTAGTATTTGCAGTATGTATATTATATCTCTTATTATAATCCATACTTTATTCGTGTGCACTCTACCTTATATTTTCGCACCTCCTTAATTCTATAGATTTTATACCTTCCGAGGGTTGACATATTCTCCACTCACTATTAATTATTAATATAAGTCACTTGACGATCATACTGGTTTAACTCTCATATAAATAAGCCTACGGGAAGTTTGAACAAAAATCGGCCTAAAAAGGGTCATTCTGGAATCTCATTAGAAGACCTAGAAATCTCGTTTGAACGAGGCCGTTCGAACGAGGGTCATTCGAACGAAGGTACTTTTACCGAACCAACAAACTCGTTAGAAGGGTTACTAGAATCTTGTTAGAAGTCTCGTTCGAATGAGGTCTTTCGAACGACCTGGGCTGGACTTCTAACGAAATTTTCAAATTCACCCAGTTCATCTCCAAAATTAATTTTTCCAGATTTTCTCCACTCAAATCTTAACCTAAATCCATTTCAACCCAATTGCAAGGTTTCCAAACTACTCTAAGTTACCCTAAAACGCTTCTTAGCATAGTTTTGGGGGTCCAATCCTTCTAATAATCATGTAATTTAAATAAATTCCCAAATTTTACCATAAACCATACTAACTTAAACCCAGAATTTGTTTGTCTATAAAAACTCCATTTTTATTTCGTGATTAACGTCTAATTCATCACATTTCACATTCATATTAGGGGGAAAATCTTCTACATGCAAACCCCCATCAGAATTCTAAAATTCATACTCGATTTCATCATAGGTAAACCCAAATTTGGTAATAGTTATTCTAAAACCTCAACACATGTTAACATGAGTAATAATTCCTAAGAGAAGAGCAAGATAATCACTTTCCTTAAAATGAACTTCTGATTCGCGAGTTGAAAGTGGTACAAGAATGATCCTCCTGACACGATCTACGCACTGGTGTACTTTTTGTTGTGAAAGGTTGAGTTCTTAGCTTAGGGCTCTAATGGAGTCTCCTTCTTCTTCCTTGGTTCTCTCTCTCTCTTTTCCTCTCTTTTCACGTAGGTTGAAAGGTTGAGTTCTTAGCTTAGGGCACTAACCCCGAATGCCTTTTAATTAAACCTAATTTTCGTCCATATAATTACCTAAAAATTCCAAAAGACGAAAATACCCCTCTGGGATGTCGTTTTGGGCTAAAAAATTCCAGACTCTGATTTAAATACCCGAGTAGTGTTTTCTGACTATTTCGATGCTTTCGGACACTCTAGCGCACTCAAAGTAGTCATCCGAGTTATACAAAAATAGTCTACCTTTTAAACCCCCACATACATAATAGTGGCACGACTCATACGCGTCCCAAATATTTATAACGTAACTGTCGTGCATCTCATTCCCGGCTATACTATTATTTCAATAATTACTAACTCTCATCCCGCTAGTGATTATTATCATAAAATCGGATTAATTACAATTTAAATTTTCTCCTTTTAATTTAATTAATCCCCATTTTCCATAAAAATTATTATGCGTAAAAGTACGGGGTATTACAGTTCGCGTGTCTCCAATGAAGGGATTCCTAAGGTTCGATAAGAAAAGGAAGATGGCGTCGAGGTATATAGGGCATTTCCTAGTTATTGAAAGAGTAGGTCTAATTGCTTATAAGTTGGGACTATCGAAGCATCTACATAGAAATAATGACGTATTCCACGTGTCTTCGCTGAGGAGATATCAGAGGAGTGAGGGGGCTTTGTGTCACATCCCACTGGAAGAGATTAAATTACAGCCAGATATCTCGTAGGAGGAGAGGTCGGTTGCAATTCTTGATCATAGTCCATAATGTAGATGAGTTGACTTGGAAGTAGGAGGATGATGTGCGAGAGAAGTATCCAGAGCTTTTCACAGCACGTATGTCCGAATTTCAGGGACGACATTCCTTCACAGAGGGGGGAGGGGAGTATGTAACACCCCATGTTTTTGAATAATTAGTATTCAACATTTTAATTACATGCGTGCTCGTAATAACATTTCTATTGAATAAATATTATTTAGTAAGAATAAAATTAATAGTTATGTGGAAGTAAAATTTACCAAGTATGAATGAGTAAATTAAATTCGATAAATTGTTAGTACATCACAGTGGGTATTAGCTGGTAGGCTATTTACGGATTGAGATGGGATATTTATGTTTAGTTACTTAGATTGTGATTTCGAGTGCATGGTTGATCCAAAATTGGTCGAAATAGTCAAAATAAAGTACATGAGGGTAGAGATTGGTTATCGGGAGCTTTTTAGACTAGTTAGGACCCATTCGGGGACATTTAAGTCATTTTTCACAAAGTAATTAACCTAACTTCGAGATTTAGAAGTCTAAATGGGCGTTTAGGGTTAGGAGGCTGCCAATTTATACGAACTAAACCTCTGGGAGTCTTTTGATGTTAAAAGAAGAAGGAAGAACACAAAGAATGGTGGAAAAAGGCTATTCTTGACTAGATTCAATGAGTAGGAGACTAATATTCAACCATCATTCAAGGAAGTGTATAACTTGCTTTTTTATTTTACATTATTTAGATTCATATCAAAATTAGTAGATTATAAACTAATTTTAGGATGGGGATTCACATGTAAAATCAGGTTTTGGAAAAGATTTATATGTGAATTATATAATGAATCTAATCTTGATTTTTGTGAGAATGAATCTTGATTTCTGTGGAATTAATCTTGATTTCTATGAGATTCAATACTTATTATAGTCTAAATTGTGTGAAAGATGATTTGGGAAAAAATATAATTAAAGAAATAATTAAAAGAGGAAAAAATCTGGAAATTAGGATTAAATCATTGAATATGTTGAATTGGTGAAATTGGGATGATGATTATTATATTTGTGAATCTTAGGATGGATTTAGAATAAATTTTATGTGTGAGAACCCATGGTCGACCAAATATATTGTTGAAGTTTTGAAATTGAATGTAAGGAGTTTGGAAAACCCATCACTTTAATTCAAGAACTGGGCTCTTGCCCAGAATCGAATTGATTCGGCCTTCATTGGTGAATCGATTCAGCTATGAACTCGAATCGATTTGAACCTTTTGTGAGGGACAATCAGGTCTTTTAAGGTAATTTGAGGGGCTTTGGGGAAATTGTAAATTGTAGAAGGTCTGTAGGGTGTTGTAGGACTTCTGGATATTTAATAAGTAGTTATACGACCCCGAGTAGGGAAAAGTAGACTTAAATCATGGTTACGAGTGTTTAGGAGGGGTAACACTCGGAATATAAATTATGAATTTTAGATATAAGGATTCGGGGAGTATTATTACCATTTACGGGCTGGTTAAAAATTTTCTGGTATTTCAAAAAGGTTATGTAACAAAACTTAATTTAGTTAGTGAGGAATTAAATAATTAAAAGTCGGGGAGAGACTCGTTACTTATAAGATAATGCTTCGGGTGTTAGGCACGTATTATTCGGAGTTTATATATATATATATGTGTGTGTGTGTGTGTGTGTGTGTGTGTGTGTGTGTGTGTGTGTGTGTGTATTAATATATGTGTGTGATATTTGTGTGAAACTACCCATCCTAGTGGATATGTTATCGGTGGAGGTTGCACTCCGTGGGAGGTCATTCTGGCGAGCAGAGGGAGTAATGCTTCCCCTGCATAATAGGTTTGTGAATTCCCACATTGCGTAGGGTTGGAGTTCCACATAATAATGTGTTATGGTTATGACTACGGACTTGAGGCCATGACCACGTCCGAATTCTGTTATATGACCACGTTGTGTAGGGTTGGAGTTCTAAAAATTTCATATCGAGTGTGCTACCACTTTCAATATGAAAATTTCTTTACGTTTTTCAATACCTCAACTTATACACTTTCTAAATATTTTTCAAAGGATTTGGGCTCTGACCCGTATCAAATATTTTCAAAAACTTTTAGGTTTCCATCCACAGGGACTCTAAGGATGATATTCTTTCCACAAACACATAACTGCAGCTAATATGAAGGCTTGAAGTATTCAGAGTAGTTTTTTCATGTATTTCTATCTAGATTAGGTTCTCTATGTCAGTCATCGGTTGGACGTGTTGCCCGTTTTATTAAAACTTATGTATTTCCATTTATTTTAATCAGTTTGTATAGATGTATAGAAATTTTACGTAATGGTTTATCCAAGGTCTTTATTTTTATCTCAGCTTCAGACATTATATTATGATCTCATTTATTATGATTATTGTGCAAGGAATTATGGTGGATTTATTTGTATTGTTGTATGTTAATGGAAGATAAAAATTGACATGGCTTGTTAAATTAATTACGTGGTTAGTAATTAATCATGTTTGACAATGATGCTAAGAATGATCCCTTTGAGACTACCGCTTTATTTTTGTAGAGGGTTGGCCACCCATTATACTATTGGAGTTCCTTAAACAACTTCACCTAAACTATTCTATGAACAAGTTTGATTACTCTATGGGGTAACTGCTTAAGGAACTCCAAGTTGCAAAGAATATTAATATACATAAGGGTGTTATTCCTGTTTCTGAGAAATGACAATTTTCTTCTATCCCAACAGGTAAAAAGAAAAATGGAAAGTATCAAGGATAACATAAAGTGTCCAAGTATAACTTTCAGTATCAGGGAGTGGGTAAGAAGTCAAAAAGCAGATGTTATATATGTAAACAGGAAGGACGATGAAAGAAGAAGTGACCGATCTTATTAGCAAGAAAGAATGGAAATTATACTTTCTCCTATATCATTGTGACATGTTATGTGGTACAATATGCCGATACCCGATATGTAGATTCGTCACCCACTAATCATGTTTATAATTCATTGCATGGGTTTTTGGTAATTAGGGAGGTCAATGATGGAGAAATATTTTTGTTCATGGGCTATTATCACAAGGCAATAGTAGTAACAATAAGAAATTTAGTTATAGATTTTAGTGAATAAATTGAGTTAATATTAGTTGAACTTTTTATGTTCCTGGAATTAGAAGTTTTTTTTTTTTGAGTTTATAATGAATGGATATTTGGTTTATTTTAATAAATTTATTTTTATCAAAAAGGGCAAATCTCTTATCTATTCAGGTACATTGGAAAATGAGAAATCTAGCGCTCCTTAGGGTTTGTATGACAAACACCACTAAATTTTAATTTTCAAAATTTTAATTAACTTTACGGCGAATAAGAAACACAAGTGTTATGTGAAAACAAATTTTCCAATTTTAGTTTTATCGTAAGCATGCATCTTGGTGAGTATAAGTAAGAATAAAATAAAGGAAACCACAACACAACAATTTACGAAGAAAACTCACAGCGAGAAAAATCTCCAATGACCGAAACACACAAGTCCACTGTGATATAGGTTTGTTTACAAGAAAAACTTAAACTTAGTCACAGATTCGATGTCTTTAAGCCTTGATGAGGTACCTCATTTATTGTATCCTTCTTCGCATCCATTGTTGGACGCCTTCCAGCAACCACACAATGCAGTTACCATGTCTCGATATCCACCTTATCTTACTTGTCCCGTGACTACTCCAGTTGTCACTCAATACAAACATGTTCTCCAACTCTCTAAATGCTCACAATATGAAGTGAAAAATAGTATGGTGCCACACAGAATAGATATAAAAAAAACACTTAGATATAGGTTTTGTAAATCTTAGACTTCATTTTAAACTAGGTTTTGTGAGGCACAAGATAAACTGTAAAAATTGTTTTTGCGAAAAACCTCACAAAACATTGGTGTCAAACTTGAGAATTTAAAAAAACACATATTTTAAGGAGAAACGCTTTTTAAGGAAACTTTTTGAACGAAAACATATGTTTCATTCGAATGAAAAACTATCACGTTCAAACCAACTAAAACTTTGTTTGTTTGAGCCAACTTCGAACCTGCGTCAAATGATATATTTCTATCCAATAGAAATTTTTCATTTTATGTTCATTTAAAGATTGTTCTAAAGGCATTCACATCTTATTCGAACGAAATGTATAAAATCGTTCAAAACAATTAAAACCACAAAATATTTTTTTCAAAAATCCATTTTACGAAAATGACAAAAATATTTTTTATAAAACAACACCCAATCGTATCTAGGGATAAAAACAAATATGTATTCATACCTTCACTGAGATAAAAGAAATGATGAATATGAAAACTCGATATGCAATCCAATGTAATCTTGATGTCACTTTATCTTTTTCGCATGGTCTTCAATCACACATCATAGGCTTGAAGGACACACAAATCAAGTCCTAACCTATAACTCAAACATGTTTTGCCCAAAAATGGAATTAAGCCAATACACATAAATAGATTTGATTCGGAAATTTGTCCTTACAAATATCCACCTTTGTCTATATCGAGACAAACCTCAAAATGAAAGACTATTGGGTCGTCAAGCTCACTAAAACTCAATTCTCAACCCCAAATGGAAAAACTTACAAACACTTGACCGACATAAACTTAGGTAGCTTTGCTCTTGTGGAAACCTTTATCGCATCGCTTCTAACCTTCACACTTAAACACACCTTCAAATGCAAAGATAATATCACATATATAAACTGCATATGACCCCCCCCCCCCCCCCCCCATCTAATCATCTCCACCTAAGAAATAAAGTCTCCCCTAAGCCAAAGATATCCCCCACATGAAAAGAGTTAGATACTATTTATCCCCCTTTCTATTTAGGAAGAGATAAAGAATAAGGTGCATAATAATAAAACATTTATCCCCAATAAACCAAATCACCCCCAAGTGAAGCATGGGTAGTCATAAAGGAAAAATAAATATATCATGTTGTGGTGTGAAGCAAGCATATAACGATAAATAGTTCAGCTACACAAGTACCAATAATCTAAACTACTAACAAATGAATTCAACTAATATGCAAGAATTTAAGTATATGATAGTGAGATGATCATAACACATGTCAATATAAATCAATGAATAAGTATATGACAAACATGGATTCAGTGAAACTGCAAAGACTCAAAACAAAAAGCATACCCCATATATATAACCTTATATATACCAAGAAAGCACATACACATATGTAGGTATAAACGACCACAAAATACACAAACATGTAAATTTTACACACTTGCATAGAATTGATGTGTCTAAAAATGGTGGTACGAAGTGAAGGGCGCAAAGTGGAAATAAGAAAAAATTACCAATCACTCAAAAAATATCCAAATAGATCTATTTGATCGCAATAATTTATCAACAATCGATTTAGCCTCACATGACAAATAAAGAATCCAATATGACAAACAAACACAAACCACACTTGCCTAGAAATTTGGATGATTTTCAAATCTATAGCTCCAAAATAATTAATTCAACTAGGAGTCATTGTGCGAACCCACTGATCTTCAACTAAATACCCTAAAAATTTATATCATTTTTATCTCTCTTTTACTTTCAAATATATCAAGTTTTTGAAGAATCAATACTATAAAATTAGCCTCGGCCATTTTTCTTTTTTTATTACATCTCAATCTTTTAGGCTCTTGCCAACAATGGCATTTCACGCAAAGGACATTTCTCTTGTCATAGCCTTTTCTCGTGCAGACTCATATTTTTCAAAAAATATCAATCATCTCTTCTTAACAAGTCCTATTGCTAGAAAAACTTGGGATTTCTTCAATCATCTCATGGGAATCAGGATAGTTTCTTCATCAATGAATAGCTTTATTATTCCATGGTGGTTTCATTCTACCTTTACAAAACTGTCTAACTAGTTGTTCAAAATTATTCCAGTTGGTATTATTTGGGAAATTTGGTATAGTAGATACAAATCTCTTTATGATTCCATTCCTATGAAATCTAATATCATAATCCATACAGTCATTTGTACTATATCAGATATATCTAAATCTATCAGCTGGAAAAGGAAGGTTTGATGTAATCAATCAAGAAGCTAGGAGAGTTTTTTCCATAAACCGAAATCCTCTTTTTCTCAGTAACAAAGTCCAATGGCACACCCTATGAGAAGTAGTGTTAAACTCAATGTCGCAACAAGCTATGAGTAAAAGTTGCTTCAAGGTTAGTTTAAGAGATGATCAAGGCATAATAATGTTGGCTTATTCGAACTTCATCATTAGCAGATATCCTTTTCATTCATGGGTACGGGCTATCAAAGCTGGATTTAGCTATTGTATTAATCAAATGTATCATTATGTATCGCTAGAAATAGACTCTAAAGTTCTATTTGAGTCTCTTACCTCAGCTTCTAATAATATCCTTGGAGATTAAAGCTTGATTTTAGAGAAATTCAAGATCTCACAAACAGATTCTAGTGCCTTACAAGTTGTTTCTCTGGAGAAGCAAATAAAGTCCCATTTCTTCTTGCCACTCATGGATCTATTCATAATAGATTGTCTATCTACTATAGAGTTAATGGTCTTCCTAGAGAAATTTAGGTAGTTTCTTTGTTAGATTTTTCAAAAAATCCTTTTTTATGGAATTTTTATGCCTTTTGCTTGTAAGTCCACTATGGAGAGGCTATTTCTTAATTTTCTAATAAATTAGTGCCCTAGGCCTTCCCACCCACCCAACCCACCCCCACCCAAAAAAAAATGAAGAAGATAATCCCCGGGGGGTTTCAATAATTATCACAATTAAAAAAATTTAATTTCCTTTTTGAACAAATGCGGAAGCGTTGAGATACAAGTGATGGTTCCACAAAATAAACAAGGCCGGGTTTTAATATCTTCAAAACAAATTAAAACAACATGTATAATTCAAGTCCTAGAATTTTCCTAAGTCATCATTAACAATTATCCAAAGTTAGGCGAAACCATATTAATGCAAGTGACTTGAATAAACCAAATTTAATTCAATATTAAATTTAAGTCCCAATTTAAATTAGTGTGATTGTAAAACCAAATTTTATCTTGAAATTAATCTAGCATGCGTTCTAAGTGATATAGAGCAAGATAAAATAAACAGTCACACTACACCGCGATATACGAGGAAAAACCCACTAACGGGAAAAAACCTCGGGACGGCCCTAGCCTCAAATCCACTAAAAACGGTATTACAAAATACAAGACAAAAGACTTACTTCCTAAACTCGAACCTTCTCAAGCCGTGATGCTCCTTCTTGTATCAACCTCCAATTAGCGGATAACCAACGGAGCTCCACCGTGGTCTCGGAATACACCGATCGGGCAATTAGGCACACCGTCACCCCAACATGGAGCCTTTCTCCAAATGGGTAGAAATGAAACGAACTTCTCTTCAATTCGGTGTAGAGAAAAAACCGGTGCCAAAACAATCTCCAAGCAATTGATATCTATATATGGAACTTGGAATAAACAACAATGGGTGTAAACTAAGTGTTTAAAGATTTTTCTTTAAGTTGAAGAACACTTAAAACATGAACATTTTCCTTTTTGGAATAATCTCTCAAACTCTCTCTAGGAGATGTATTAGGATGGAAAATTTATCTTGGAAAATGTGTTTCCCGCACATAATAAAGTATGAAAAAGTTGGTTGAAAACCAAGTGGAGAAGTGGGGAAAAAACTGCCAAAAACTGCTCAAAACCGTTCCCGCCTGACGTCTCGTTCGAACGAACTTGACTCTCGTTCGAACGAGACTTCTAACGAGCGACCAGCCTGGGCTCGCTAGAATCTCGTTAGATATTTCGTTAGAACGAAAACTCGTTCGAACGACATATCGAACGACTGACCAGATAAGGGTCGTTGGCAAACTCGTTCGAACGAACCTGGTTCGAACGACAAAACTCGTTCGAACGAAATCTGGTTCGAACGAAAAAACTCGTTCGAACGACATTTCTAACGAACTTCCAGAAAGTTTGTAAAATTCGATTTTGGCCCAGAAACTTTTATAAACTTTTATATACTTATTTGTTAAGTTTCTAATTGATTCTTTCTGAAAAATAAAATGCAGTTTTTATTAACATAACACCCAATACATATTGTTCCAAGCTCCTATATACATATAATTACATTCATACCTTGGAGCATGGAACCTTAGTTGATGACGTAGAAACGAGGCACATAAACCGGCATTTTGATGAAGCTTTAAGTTCTTTGCCGCTACATCTTCAACATACACTTCATAGGCTTGAGAATATTACAATAAATACTATCCTATGAATAAATGTTTTTGTCCGGAATTGAGCCAAAACTATATATGGACTCAATTGGAAATTTGTGTCCTTACAAATCTCCCCCTTTGGCTATTCCGGGACAAAAACCAAATAAAAATCCTAAAGGGCCGTCAAGCTCTACTAGACTCAAAACATAACCCGCCCAATCTTGACTCAACCCAAGGATCAAACGCTTTGCCATAGAAAGATGCCGCTTTAGAATAATTCCTGCACACTTAAGCAAACTCATCAAATGCATAGGGAATATCAAAAGTATTAAATGCAATGAATTAAATACTCCCCCTAAATTAATTCTCCCTTAAACACATGACCTAACGAAGATACGATAATAATAGGATTAAATACCATTTCTCCCCCTATCATCATTCTCCCCCTTTTTGTTCGGGAATAGGCAAAGGATAAAGAACTAATAAACAACATGTGAAAGCTTAAAGTGAAACGATATGAAGGCATATGGGCAATACAAGCAAGGCAAAGACAAACAAATATCATATATATATATATATACTTTAAATATACCAATAGAGCACTTGCATATATATATAGATATAAACACACACATGACACAAAATAAAATAAGTTTGCACACTCGTATGGCAAAAATGTGTCATATGGAAACGGAAGTGTAGGGGTGTGAACTAGCAACAATTAAATTTAGACCCAAACACTTAAGAAACGTTCACAAAGTTCTCATTTGATTGCAAACTTCATCACAGTTAAATATAACCTCATGTGACAATATAAAGATTGAACTCAATGAACAAACATACACAATGCATACAAGCCTAGCATGATGATGATTCTACAAACCAAATAGAGTCATGACATTAAAGACAACTAGGATAAACGGACATTGTGCAAACCGTTGATATACCATCCAAATCTCCCTCAATGAGCATATATATTCTTTTGATTTTTGAATGAATATATCATACAAACATAGGCCTTGGCAATTGCTTTTTGATTAATGCCAAATATTCTGTTTTTAGGCCTTTGGATCACGTATTTCTTTTAGATCCAATCAACGGTGGCTTACTATCGCAAAGGATTTAATTCATCCTTTCGGAGCCCTTCCCCGTGCATATATTAATTTATCATGTTTTCATTTTTCGCACAAATCTCACATGCAACGGATTTTGACATGCACTAGTCCTCCTAGGTCATAGATATGTAGATGACTAGATTGATAGGAGAACACCTCAAAAAGCTCAAATATAACATGTGATATTAAGATTTCAAAAGAGCTCGTGCATGTGTGAATAGAGGCATATAGAAATAGAATCCATTTAAACAATACAAAATCCAACAACTCCATATAAAACATGGTAAAGAACATTTTAAGGATTGAAAATCTAAACCAAAAGTTCTAGCCACATGGAAGCGTGAACGATAGGATTCAAGCACAAATATATGCCACATAAAGTGTGTCAAACAAAAATACACACAAAAACAAAATCTTTTTGAGTTTTTAACATTTTTAATCAAAAATAAAGATATATACTCAAAAGACTAAACAAAAACCATTTGTATTTTTCATTAAGCTTAAATGAAATAAATAAAACACAAATGATAAACAAAAATCTTTTTATATTTTTCAGTTAAATCAAACACAAAATATAATACAAAAAGATAAACAAGTCATGATTTCTAGCATGAGATATGAAAATAGGCAATGACTAGAAAATGACTAAACAAGCATACATTTAGCATATGATTATGGCATGAAGTACAAAAGCTAAAGTATGCAAACACTAACACATTCATCCATTAGATTTAGCAAGGGAGGAAGTATGTGTAAGTAAATGAGAATCAAAATCCCTATTTTGTAAGGCAACCAAGTCGGATTTCCTAACCCAAATAAATGAAGAATTACTATCTTGGGGTGTAGGAACGTTAGCTATCGTGGTTACTTTACTATGGGATTTTCTAGGAATTCGTTTAAGATCTAAACAAAATTGCCTAAGATGACCTTTTCGACCACAATGAGTACAAGTAAGAACATGTCGAAAAGATTTATCTAAGGAGTGATCATTAAATGCATTCCTAGAAGATTCTCCTAAAACATTGGTTTTGACTTTAGGGTTAAAATCATTACAAGAATTGAAGCCTAAACCAAAAGTGTCATTTTTAATTTGGACCGTTCCTAACATTTTATCTAGTTTTTCTGAACGACATTCCAAATCAAATTTGACATTACTAGAATCTTTTAATTTATTTTCCAATTCAACAATGTTAGATTCTAGTAAAGAATTACGCTCTTCAAAAGCAAGAAGCTCCTTTTTCAAGGATTCCATTAAACCCCTAAGGCTATCTCTCTCGCCTTCTACATATTTAAGCTTCTCTTGAAGAGTCCTCACATGTGTCCTAAGGTCTTCTATTAAGGCACTTTCATCAATGACCTTGACACTCTCTCTTAAACTCGCTTCTAACTTCAAATTAGCTCTTTTCAATTTAATAGATTCTTTATATAATTCATGAAAAGCATTTTGAAGTTCACTCATATCAACCTCATCTTCATTTTCACTCTCTCTTTCTTCTTCACTGTCACTATCATCAAAAATAAGAGAATCATGTACAATGACCTTGGAAGTGGCATGTGCTATAATTTCATCATTCGATGAGTTCTCATTATCACTCACATGTCTAGCCATAAAAGCCACAAAATTTTTCTTAGTGGGGGATTCGGGCTTCTCTTCCTTATCACTATCACTAAGGGTCGCATTATATGAAATGGGTCGCTTACCATCTTTCCTTGGTTTAGTGGGGCACTCATAAGCCCTATGACCATAACCTTCACAACCAAAACATTTATTAGACTCGTCCCTATCAATATTTTCATTACTAGGTTTAGGGATCTTATCGGCTTTAGAAATCTTCTCGTTTTTATCATGTTTAGAAGGTTCAAATTTCTTAAAATCATTTTTAACTTTCTCTTTGTTAAATTTAAGAAATTTTCTAAATTTACGAGCAAACAAAGCCATATCTTCCGAGTCACTATCACTATCGCTCTCTACTACTTGTTTGACCACTTTTCGGGCTTTTAAAGCAACACCCTTTTCAATTTTCTTTTCAGTTTTAGAGGGAAACATATCCAGTTCATAGGTTTGTAAATCACCTACAAGCTCTTCTAATTTTGTAGAGGCTAAAGTGGGTAAAGAATTTAAAACGGTCACCTTTGGAATAAATCTATCAGGTAAGGACCTTAAAATTTTCTTTACTACACGGTCGTTAGGTATTTTCTCTCCCAAGTTAAAGGATGAATTAACAATATCAGAAAGTCTAGCATAAAATTTATCAAATGTTTCTTTTTCATCCGTTTTGATAGTTTCAAATTGAGTAGTGAGGTTTTGGAGTTTAGAAGCTTTAACGACACTCGTTCCTTCATGAGTTAATTGTAAAATATCCCAAGCTTCTTTAGCGGTTTCACACGTCATAATACGTCGGAATTCATCTGGTGCGACAGCGCTAAACAAGGCATTTAAACCTCAGGAATTAAAGTTTGCTAGCTTAAACTCATTTTCAGTCCATCTATCAACGGGTTTGGGAACATGTACATTTTCAATTAAATGTGTTGGTGGGGTCCAACCGTTAACAACAGACATCCAAACACGTTCATCGATAGATTTAAGTGCCGATTTCATTCGCGCTTTCCAATACGCGTAGTTAGAACCATCAAAAATAGGAAATTTTGAAAATGGGGAAAAATCCATATTTAGCCAAAAATTAAAGGATCTTTAACGAAATAATTTATCGTTTTTGGCTCTGATACCAATTTGAAGAAGATAATCCCCGGGGGGTTTCAATAATTATCACAATTAAAAAAATTTAATTTCCTTTTTCAACAAATGCGGAAGCGTTGAGATACAAGTGATGGTTCCACAAAATAAACAAGGACGGGTTTTAATATCTTCAAAACAAATTAAAACAACATGTATAATTCAAGTCCTAGAATTTGCCTAAGTCATCATTAACAATTATCCAAAGTTAGGCGAAACCATATTAATGCAAGTGACTTGAATAAACCAAATTTAATTCAATATTAAATTTAAGTCCCAATTTAAATTAGTGTGATTGTAAAACCAAATTTTATCTTGAAATTAATCTAGCATGCGTTCTAAGTGATATAGAGCAAGATAAAATAAACAGTCACACTACACCGCGATATACGAGGAAAAACCCACTAACGGGAAAAAACCTCGGGACGGCCCTAGCCTCAAATCCACTAAAAACGGTATTACAAAATACAAGACAAAAGACTTACTTCCTAAACTCGAACCCTCTCAAGCCGTGATGCTCCTTCTTGTATCAACCTCCAATTAGAGGATAACCAACGGAGCTCCACCGTGGTCTCGGAATACACCGATCGGGCAATTAGGCACACCGTCACCCCAACATGGAGCCTTTCTCCAAATGGGTAGAAATGAAACGAACTTCTCTTCAATTCGGTGTAGAGAAAAAACCGGTGCCAAAACAATCTCCAAGCAATTGATATCTATATATGGAACTTGGAATAAACAACAATGGGTGTAAACTAAGTGTTTAAAGATTTTTCTTTAAGTTGAAGAACACTTAAAACATGAACATTTTCCTTTTTGGAATAATCTCTCAAACTCTCTGTAGGAGATGTATTAGGATGGAAAAGTTCTCTTGGAAAATGTGTTTCCCGCACATAATAAAGTATGAAAAAGTTGGTTGAAAACCAAGTGGAGAAGTGGGGAAAAAACTGCCAAAAACTGCTCAAAACCGTTCCCGCCTGACGTCTCGTTCGAACGAACTTGACTCTCGTTCGAACGAGACTTCTAACGAGCGACCAGCCTGGGCTCGCTAGAATCTCGTTAGAACGAAAACTCGTTCGAACGACATATCGAACGACATATCGAACGACTGACCAGATAAGGGTCGTTGGCAAACTCGTTCGAACGAACCTGGTTCGAACGACAAAACTCGTTCGAACGAAATCTGGTTCGAACGAAAAAACTCGTTCGAACGACATTTCTAACGAACTTCTAGAAAGTTTGTAAAATTCGATTTTGGCCCAGAAACTTTTATAAACTTTTATATACTTATTTGTTAAGTTTCTAATTGATTCTTTCTGAAAAATAAAATGCAGTTTTTATTAACATAACACCCAATACATATTGTTCCAAGCTCCTATATACATATAATTACATTCATACCTTGGATCATGGAACCTTAGTTGATGACGTAGAAACGAGGCACATAAACCGGCATTTTGATGAAGCTGTAAGTTCTTTGCCGCTACGTCTTCAACATACACTTCATAGGCTTGAGAATATTACAATAAATACTATCCTATGAATAAATGTTTTTGTCCGGAATTGAGCCAAAACTATATATGTACTCAATTGGAAATTTGTGTCCTTACAAAAAAAACTCACGAGAAATGGTTTTTACATGCATAATTCCATTATACTAAATTTTTTTATGTATATGACAAGATTGTTGGGAGAACACCCCACTTAGCTCATGTTACGTATTAAGTTAAAATACGAAAAAATCTTTTGCCAAGTGTGTGTATAGGCATATTCAACATGAATCCATCATGCAAATCAATTTCAAACTACTTCATGTGAATGTTATTAAGAACAATCCAAGCACTGACAATCAAAATCAAATATCCTAGTCACATGGATAGATGGAAGGAATGGGATTCAAACAAATGTTGAGAGAGATAAATTGAACAAGTATGGTCGTCCCCTGTTGGGATGTACTATTAAACCTAAATTAGGATTATCTGCTAAAAACTATGGTAAAGAGGTTTATGAATGTATCCACGGTGGACTTGATTTTACCAAAGACGAGCCACATAATATGTGTAAACCAAAAATATTTTTGAGTTTTTAAACAATTGTCAAAATGATACCAATTGAAAAAAAACTCAAAAGACAAATAAAATCTTTGTATTTTTCTTATCAAGACCAAAAAATGGCAAAAAAATACAAAAGCTAAACACATCATAACAATAGCAATAACATAAAACATGAAGCAACACAAAACTAGTGTATGAAAAACATGCAAGTAATCACTCGTAAGACATAAAATGTGATGAATCATATGAAAGAGTACGAGAGTCAACAAGACTAATGCTTAGAGCCTCCAAATCGGATCTTCTAACCCACACAGTTGTAACGTGATGAACACGGGCTTAGGGAACCTTAGTGACACTAGCCTTAATCTTCCTAAGAATTTTTCTAAATCATAACGAAAACGCCTAAAATTACCTTTCCTACCACATTGTGTGTGCAAGTTAAGATACGAGGAATGTTACCTATAGGATAACCTTTTCTAACATCCCTAGATTTGTTTGGATATCTCAAAATTATGGTCTTGGCTTTAGCAGCGAAAGTATCTATACCATCAAATCCAATCCTAGACTTGTCATATTTGATTTGGACGGTGCCTAAAATTTTATCCAACCTCTCTGACCTAGACTCCAAATAAAATTTTACATTACTTGAGTCTCTTAACTTATCTTCTAACTCCATAATCCTCGACTTGATCAAATGTCTATACTCTTGAAACTCGAGAAGATCCTTCTTCAAAGCCTCCATCAAACCACGAAGTCTATCTCTCTCTCAACGTACTCAAACTTATCTTTAAGAGTACTCTCACATGCCTTAATATCCTCAATCAATTAACCATTATCATTCCATATGGAAGGTTCCTTCACCTTAGCTTCTAAATGTATGTTGGATTTTATCAAATTCAACGACTCCGCGTATAACTCCAGAAAGTCACTTCAAAGCTCGCTTTCCCCCTCATTTTCTTATTATCCATTTCTCTTATCCTCAATATATTTGGAGTCTAAAGATTGAACCTCGAAACCTTCATGCACATGATCATATTCAATAGGGGAAGGTACTTTATTTAATCCCACATGACTGTCCATGAACGCGGTGTAATTTTGATTAGTGGGGGAATTAACTTCCTCTTTCGACTCACTATCATTAAGGGTGTTATTGCATACCTTTAGAGTCTTACCCTTCTTACTTAGTTTATTTTGACACGAGAATAATTTTCAAAACCCTTGTCCTGGTCACTCACCTTCTTAGAACCATCCATATTCTTCGTATCATGGTCAACAAAGTTCTTAGGATTCTTTTCAAAACTTTTCACCAATATCTTCTCATTTCTAAGCTTAAGAAAATTCTTGAACATTAAGGAAAACCTAGATATCTCTTTAACATAAAGCTCACTGTCACTATCGAAATCCAACACATCCTTTTTTTGAACTTTTAAATAAATTTCCTTTTCTTTATTTTTTGTGACACCCCGCCTAATTAATTACCGGGTGATCAGTCCTTAATTAATTAATTTCAGAATATCAAGTTGGTTCAGATAACGCATCACTGTCGAAAGCTCAAATTTTAATTTAATAAATTCTAACCACCTAGTATTTAAAAAGGGTGATGACCAAATTTTATCTTGTTAATAACCAATATCAAAAGAATACCAACAAATGCCATGCATTACAGTAGTGTAAATAAAGTCTAGCTGAAGTAAGATAAATGACTGGAGTAAAACATATCCTGATACAATCCCATACAGTAAATCCAATAAAAGTAAATCAAATCTAAGAGAGAATTTAAAACAACTAAATCTCTGAATGTAAACAGAAGGAAGGACGACATGTCCAGCATAATAGATAATTGAAAAAGTAAGAATAGGTTGAGTCGTCTACTATCAATTATCCTGCAGCTTTCACAGCAGCTACATCACGACAAATAAATAGAGTCCCCTAAGGCTGGTGTCCCTGTGGCTGGGCACCTAAAAATAATGGAACAATAGAAAGATATACAGAAAAACGGGTCAGAGCCCAAGTTGACAATAGTTTAAAATAGCAAGTGCTTAAATTAATTCAATTAGCAGAATTATTATTCAAGTTAACTTAGCGTACTCACTTGAGATACTTACCTATCGGTCTAGTGTGCACGCCTAACGAGTCTAACTACCCATACTAGTCATGATACCCTGGCTGGATACTAAGTACATATTATTATGCTGGAAAGACTCCCTAAATAACTCAAAGTCGATGTGCTTAAGATTTCGATATAGGTTTTATAATTTCTTTAGTGTATTTTCATATTATTCTAAATGCCCAGCGGATAATACCATAAGTACACATTTGAAAATAGAGTCATCAACATAATACACCAAATAGGATTTCGGTATACACACATTATCCTCTTTATGTATACATATCAATATATATATAAATATAGCAATATTGCACCCCTGATTGAGAAACCCTTAGTGCTACGCATACTCGGCTATCTTGTTCCATTGCAATGCTCACGCATAGAAGACAATAGGTTCGATCTCTCGAGAACCAATAAAAACACAAACACCAATTAGAGGTGAACATAGTCCCAAGTCGATGGGCTACGCACATACCTACGCACCCATACGACCATCATCACTATCATTCTCACGGATAGACCGTACCTAGGTTCCATGCTCTAGTGGTACGACTCTAAATTCCCCGAAGGCACACAAGATCCTATCGTCCACAATGCATCAACCTCCGTTCGATAGTCAGTAGGTAGTTATGTCATACACATAATATTTTGAGCAATAAACATACACACAACTTATATAAATTCATTGGCTTTGTCGCAGCCTAGTATTCGCAGTACGTATAATATATCCCCTATTATACCCCGAACCTTATTTGTATATATTGTGCCTTATATTTTTGCATCTCTCCAATTCTATGGATTTTCATACCTTCCGAGGGGCGACATTTTCTCCGCTCAGTAATAATTATAAATTTTAAGTCACTCGACATTCATACAAGTCTAACACTAATTTACATAAACCTACGGGAAGTTTGAAGTAAAAATTGGGCCTTAAGAGTAATTCTGGAATCTCGTTAGAAGCCCCAGTAAATCTCATTTGAATGAGGTCGTTCGAACGAAGCCCCCACCCCCACTTCAAACGAACTACCAACCTCGTAAGAAGGGCCACTGGAAGCTCGTTAGAAGTCTCGTTCGAACGACATGTGCTGGACTTGTAACGAAATTTCCGCAGTTGCCCAGTTCATCTTCAAAGTTAGTTTTACCAGATTTTCTCCTCTATAATCTCAACCTAAACCCATTCCAACCCAAGACAAGGTTTCCACACTACTCTAAGTCACCCTAGAACACTTCTTACCATAGTTCAGGGGTCAAACCCCTCTAATCATCAAGTAAATTCAACAAATTCCTAAATTTTCCCATAAGTCATATTAATATAAACTCATAATTATCAATCATTAAAAATCCCATGTTTATTTCGTGATTAACATCGAATTCTCCAAATTTCACATTCCTATTAAGGGGGAAAATCCTCTACATGCAAACCCCCATCAAATTTCTAAGATTCCTACACAACCTCATCATAGGTAAACCAATTTTGGTATTAATAATTCTAAAAGCTCAACATGTGTTAACAAGAATAATAAATGCTAAGAGAAAGATCTACATAATCACTTGACTTAAAATAAATTTCTGAATTTCCTTTTCTTTATTTTTTGTGACACCCGCCTAATTAATTACCGGGTGATCAGTCCTTAATTAATTAATTTCAGAATATCAAGTTGGTTCAGATAACGCATCACTGTCGAAAGCTCAAATTTTAATTTAATAAATTCTAACCACCTAGTATTTAAAAAGGCTGATGTCCAAATTTTATCTTGTTACTAACCAATATCAAAATAATACCAACAAATGCCATGAATTACAGTAGTATAAATAAAGTCTAGTTGAAGTAAGATAAATGACTGGAGTAAAACATATCCAGATACAATCCCATACAGTAAATCCAATAAAAGGAAATCAAATCTAAGAGAGAATTTAAAACAACTAAATCTCTAAATGTAAACAGAAGGAAGGACGACATGTCCAACATAATAGATAATTGAAAAAGTAAGAATAGGTTGAGTCCTCTACTATCAATTATCCTGCAGCTTTCACAGCAGCTACATCACGACAACTAAATAGAGTCCCCTAAGGCTGGTGTCCCTGTGGCTGGGCACCTAAAAATAATGGAACAATAGAAAGATATACAGAAAAACGGGTCAGAGCCCAAGTTGACAATAGTTTAAAATAGCAAGTGCTTAAATTAATTCAATTAGCACAATTATTATTCAAGTTAACTTAGCGTACTCACTTGAGATACTTACCTATCGGTCTAGTGTGCACGCCCAACGATTCTAACTACCCATACTAGTCATGATAACCTGGCTGGATACTAAGTACATATTATTATGCTGGAAAGACTCCCTAAATAACTCAAAGTCGATGTGCTTAAGATTTCGATATAGGTATAGAATTTCTTTAGTGTATTTTCATATTATTCTAAATGCTCAGCTGATAATACCATAAGTACACATTTGAAAATAGAGTCATCAACATAAGACACCAAACAGGATTTCGGTATACACACATTATTCTCTTTATGTATAGATATCAATATATATATATAAATATAGCAATATTGCACCCCTGGTTGAGAAACCCTTAGTGCTATGCATACTCGGCTATTTAGTTCCATTGCAATGCTCACGCATAGAAGACAATAGGTTCGATCTCTCGAGAACCAATAAAAACACAAACACCAATTGGAGGTGAACATAGTCCCAAGTCGATGGGCTACGCACATACCTACGCACCCATACGACCATCATCACTATCATTCTCATGGATAGACCGTACCTAGGTTCCATGCTCTAGTGGTACGACTCTAAATCCCCCGAAGGCACATAAGATCCGATCGTCCACAATGCATTAACCTCCGTTCGATAGTCAGTAGGTAGTTATGTCATACACATAATATTTTGAGCAATAAGAATACACACAACTTATATAAATTCATTGGCTTTGTCGCAGCCTAGTATTCGCAGTACGTATAATTTATCCCCTATTATACCCCGTACCTTATTTGTATATATTGTGCCTTATATTTTTTCCTCTCTCCAATTCTATGAATTTTCATACCTTCCGAGGGTCGACATTTTCTTCGCTCACTAATAATTATAAATTTTAAGTCACTCGACATTCATACAAGTCTAACACTAATTTACATAAACCTACGGGAAGTTTGAAGTAAAAATTGGGCCTTAAGAGTAATTCTAGAATCTCGTTAGAAGACCCAGGAAATCTCATTTGAATGAGGTCGTTCGAACGAAGCCCCCCCCCCCCCTCCACTTCAAACGAACTACCAAACTCGTAAGAAGGTCCACTGGAAGCTCGTTCGAACGACCTGTGCTAGACTTCTAACGAAATTTCCGCAGTTGCCCAGTTCATCTTCAAAGTTAGTTTTACCATATTTTCTCCTCTATAATCTCAACCTAAACCCATTCCAACCCAATTACAAGGTTTCCAAACAACTCTAAGTCACCCTAGAACACTTCTTACCATAGTTCAGGGGTCAAACCCCTCTAATCATCAAGTAAATTCAACAAATTCCTAAATTTTCCCATAAGTCATATTAATATAAACTCATAACTATCAATCATGAAAAATCCCATGTTTATTTCGTGATTAACATCTAATTCTCCAAATTTCACATTCCCTTTAAGGGGGAAAATCCTCTACATGCAAACCCCCATCAAATTTCTAAGATTCCTACACAACCTCATCATAGGTAAACCAATTTTGGTATTAATAATTCTAAAACCTCAACATGTGTTAACAAGAATAATAAATGCTAAGAGAAAGATCTACATAATCACTTGACTTAAAATAAACTTCTGAATTTCCTTTTCTTTATTTTTTGTGACACCCCTCCTAATTAATTACCGGGTGATCAGTCCTTAATTAATTAATTTCAGAATATCAAGTTGGTTCGGATAACGCATCACTGTCGAAAGCTCAAATTTTAATTTAATAAATTCTAACCACCTATTATTTAAAAAGGGTGATGTCCAAATTTTATCTTGTTACTAACCAATATCAAAAGAATACCAACAAATGCCTTGCATTACAGTAGTATAAATAAAGTCTAGTTGAAGCAAGATAAATGGCTGGAGTAAAACATATCCAGATACAATCCCATACAGTAAATCCAATAAAAGGAAATCAAATCTAAGAGAGAATTTAAAACAACTAAATCCCTGAATGTAAACAGAAGGAAGGACGACATGTCCAACATAATATATCATTGAAAAAGTAAGAATAGGTTGAGTCGTCTACTATCAATTATCCTGTAGCTTTCACAGTAGCTACATCACGACAACTAAATAGAGTCCCCTAAGGCTGGTGTCCCTGTGGCTGGGCACCTAAAAATAATGGAACAATAGAAAGATATACAGAAAAACGGGTCAGAGCCCAAGTTGGCAATAGTTTAAAATAGCAAGTGCTTAAATTAATTCAATTAGCACAATTATTATTCAAGTTAACTTAGCGTACCCACTTGAGATACTTACCTATCGGTCTAGTGTGCACGCCCAACGAGTCTAACTACCCATACTAGTCATGATAACCTGGCTGGATACTAAGTACATATTATTATGCTGGAAAGACTCCCTAAATAACTCAAAATCGATGTGCTTAAGATTTCGATATAGGTTTAGAATTTCTTTAGTGTATTTTCATATTATTCTAAATGCCCAGCTGATAATACCATAAGTACACATTTGAAAATAGAGTCATCAACATAAGACACCAAACAGGATTTCGGTAGACACACATTATTCCCTTTATGTATACATATCAATATATATATAAATATAGCAATATTGCACCCCTGGTTGAGAAACCTTTAGTGCTACGCATACTCGGCTATTTAGTTCCATTGCAACGCTCACGCATAGAAGACAATAGGTTCGATCTCTCGAGAACCAATAAAAACACAAACACCAATTGGAGGTGAACATAGCCCCAAGTCGATGGGCTACGCACATACCTACGCACCCATACGACCATCATCACTATCATTCTCACGGATAGACCGTACCTAGGTTCCATGCTCTAGTGGTACGACTCTAAATCCCCCGAAGGTACATAAGATCCGATCGTCCACAATGCATTAACCTCCGTTCGATAGTCAGTAGGTAGTTATGTCATACACATAATATTTTGAGCAATAAGAATACACACAACTGATATATATTCATTGGCTTTGTCGCTGCCTAGTATTCGCAGTACGTATAATATATCCCCTATTATACCCCGTACCTTATTTGTATATATTGTGCCTTATATTTTTGCCTCTCTCCAATTCTATGAATTTTCATACCATCCGAGGGTCGACATTTTCTTCGCTCACTTATAATTATAAATTTTAAGTCACTCGACATTCATACAAGTCTAACACTAATTTACATAAACCTACTTGAAGTTTGAAGTAAAAATTGGGCCTTAAGAGTAATTCTGGAATCTCGTTAGAAGACCCAAGAAATCTCATTTGAATGAGGTCGTTCGAACGAAGCCCCCCCCTCCACTTCAAACGAACTACCAAACTCGTAAGAAGGTCCACTGGAAGCTCGTTAGAAGTCTCGTTCGAACGACCTGTGCTGGACTTGTAACGAAATTTCCGCAGTTGCCCAGTTCATCTTCAAAGTTAGTTTTACCATATTTTCTCCTCTATAATATCAACCTAAACCCATTCCAACCCAATTACAAGGTTTCCAAACTACTTTAAGTCACCCTAGAACACTTCTTACCATAGTTCAGGGGTCAAACCCCTCTAATCATCAAGTAAATTCAACAAATTCCTAAATTTTCCCATAAGTCATATTAATATAAACTCATAATTATCAATCATTAAAAATCCCATGTTTATTTTGTGATTAACATCTAATTCTCCAAATTTCACATTCCTATTAAGGGGGAAAATCCTCTACATGCAAACCCCCATCAAATTTCTAAGATTCCTACACAACCTCATCATAGGTAAACCAATTTTGGTATTAATAATTCTAAAACCTCAACATGTGTTAACAAGAACAATAAATGCTAAGAGAAAGATCAACATAATCACTGGACTTAAAATAAACTTTTTATTTGCGGGTTGAAATTGTGAAAGCTTGAGTTTTTGGCTTATGGCTCTAATGGAGTCTTCTTCTTTTTCCTTGGTTCTCTCTCTCTTTTCCTCTCTTTCTCATGTAGGTTGAAACTGACAGGACACTAACCCTAAATGCTTTTAATTAAACCCAATTTTCGTCCATTTAATTACCCAAAAATTCCAAAAGACCAAAATACCCCTCCAGGGTGTCATTTTGGGCTTAAATGTCCCAAACTCCAAATAAAATACCATAGTAGTGATTTCTGACTATCTCGACCCTTTCGAACACTCTGGCGCACTCAAAATAGTTATCCGAGTTATATAAAAATAATTTACCTTTTTAAACCCCCAAATCAATACTAGTGATGCGATTCATACGCATCCCAAATATTTATAACATAATTGTCGTGTATCTCATCCCCGGCCATAATATTATTTCAATAACTACTAACTCTCATTACGCTAGTAATTATTATCATAAAATCCGATTAATTACAATTTAAATTTTCTCCTTTTAATCTAATTAATCCCCATTTTTCATAATTTCAAAAAAATAAATATGCGTAAAAATACGGGGTATTACATTTTTCTTTGGAGGACATCTATTCATCTTATATGTTTGAAAGTCACCTGTAAGTTCTTGAACTCTCATAGTGCTGAAACCACCTAGGGAATCAAGGACCATGACTTTGGCATTAAATCTTCCAGGAAACGATCTTAATATTTTTCACACAACTCTAGACTGGAGAATAGGTTCTCCTAAGTTAAATAAGGAGTTGACAATATCCGATAACTTGGCATATAACTCATCAAAATACTCATTATCTAACATCTTATCATCTCAAACTTAGTCATTTAATTTTTTAGCTTAGAGACCCTGACCAAAATATCCCAATCATCCATTGCTCTCTCGTAAGTCATAATGCGTCTAAACTCTTTAGTGGTCACAGTGCAAAAAATAGCGACCACACCACTTGAATTAAAAGTCTAGGCATTCGTTTTAGCCGTTGTCTAGGAGGCATACACTTTAGTAGCACCACCTTTTATGGGAGGATTCCGCCTATACTCAATAGAGTTTTAAACCTTCTCATCTATCGATTTTGAGAAAAATCACATCCAAGCCTTCTAATAGGGATAGTTTGTCCCATCAAACAATGGAGGCCCGCCAATGAAATTACCCTCTCGGTTAAAATCCATATGAACCCTAAACAAGCACAAAATTGGGATGTAACACAGTAAGCTAGTGTAACCCTCTCTAATACAAATTAGAGAAAACTAGTGTGACCTAAGGTTCGTATGAAAAACACCACACCAAATTTTAAGTTTCACATTTTAATAAACTTTGGAGTGAATAAAAAACACAAGTGTTATGTGAAATAATTTTTCCAATTTTAGTTTTATCCTAAGTATGCATTTAAGTGAGTATAAGCAAGAATAAAATAAGGAAACAACAACACGTCAATGTATGAAGAAAACTCATAGCAGGAAAAATCTCGAATAACCCAGACACATAAGTATACTACGATATAGGTCTATATATGAGAATAACTTAGACTTACTCACAAACTCGACGTCTTAAAAACTTGTTAGGATTCATCCTTCCTTATAACCTTCTTCGCAATCATTGTTGTATGCCTTCTAAAATCCAAACGACGCTAATTAGGCATAAATTCTTCCGAATTTATCCCCTTAATTTGATAGCTTTTAGCACCTCGAATAATGTAAAGCATATTGATTTATCTCATTTATATGATACTGACCATTCCCACTTACTGCCTCTAGTTTTGTGTGTTTTTTATGCTTTTTACATGCATTTAATGCTAAGTGAAGAAAAGAGAAATCCAAATCCGATAAATCAACAAAGGAACGGAAGTCAGAGGGAAAAATGGTCAATTTACATCAAGAGTTCGGATGAGAGACCAACATGAAAAATGAAGATCTCGCATCCACAAGCGTGTAGGAAGAAACGACATCCCAATCCGAGCATCGAGTCAGAAGATATGAAGCCTAAAATATGAGAAAATAAAAGGAAAGCATACTGGAGAAATTTCAACACTGGACCGGACCAGACCAGATATAAGCAAAAACGAACCAGTTCGGAAGAGAAAAAAATAAACCGTCTCATTTAAGGGATTGGACCGATCCGATTATTTGCAAAAATGAACCGGTCCGAAAAGCCAACAACACACTGGTCACTTTTGAGCACCGGACCGATCCATTTAGAGAAGAAAACTAACAGATCCGGTTATTGGCAGACCGAACCAAAACTACTCATCGGACCTGTGTGATAGATATATATTAGAATTTTCCGTTCGGATTTTAGAGTTTGATTTGGTTCCAACTCCTGATTTTTTGTGATATATTGAAATTAAATTAATGACAGACATTAAAGGGGGTTAGTTAGTCCATTTTGAAAAACTTTTTTTGAAGGAGTTCTTACAGAGTGGAAAACCCTAGTTTGGAAGACTGACTGGTTTTAATTCATGATTTAATTTTTGGTTCCAGATTCATCTATTGCAAGGAATTTTTATTGCTTTTGCTTTGAATGATTTCATAATTTGTTTAAGTAATCATTAATTTCTAGCTGCAATTTCCAATCAAAGATTTTTCTTTTCATATTTTCCAAAGTATTCATGATTTCCTGCCGTTCTAAAATTGAGTTTTTCTTTAATTTAATCATGTCTAGCTAAACCTTTAAGGGTTGGGGTGCATGAACCCAACCCGATGTAATTCAACATCCTAGGAAATAGGTTTTCGAATTGAATATTAAAGGAATCATTTTGTGTGACTATCAAAATCGTCGTAGAACTTTTGATCTCGTTTGCCCTAGGTAATTGGGATGCTTAAGAGTGCAACGCGCGTGTTAGCCAACGCGACACCACTTTGTTCTTTCTTTTGATTAAGTATGATGTGGACTTGTATCCTCATATATGTAATTCTTAGGACTAATAAAGCCCGGGTACATTTTAAATTATAATTCAGGAATATATCATTCTATGAGGTAAATTTACTAGGGTTTGGGGGATTGTAACCCGACCTATTTGTTCTCATTCGTAGTTAACTCCTTCATAAACTTGGCATTTGCACTTAGCTTAAATTAATTAGTTAGTTTTCAGTTGCATTTGGTTTAGTTAATAGTTCATTTTAATACATATTTAGTTAGTAGATAGACTTTCCCTTAAATTATCTTTTTATTTCGTTTTAGAGTCAAGTTAGGGTTTACCATCTTACCAATCCCTATGGATTTGACCCCGACTTACTTTGATTATTACTTGAGTGACAGGCTTGCACTTGATCCTATATAACACGCACACTAGATAAACATTTGTGGTCACGTCAAGTTTTTGGTGCCGTTGCCAAGGATCTAGGTAGATTGTAGGTTAGATCGAGTTAATCTAAAACTTTGACCAAAAATTGATAAAAATCCAAAAAAAAAAATTCAAAAAATATAAAAATTCAAAAAGATACATATTTCTTGTAGTCCTTTCATGATAAATTAGAAACAAACTCCTCAATCAACTCAAAATCGCATTTACGAGAATTCGTTAGTTGTGTACAATCCAGATAGCCCCCATACTCCTAACGTACCTCAGTTTTGGGTTCTAAATCCTACACCGCCAAACTCCATAGCAAGTCACACTTCGAGTGATCCATCGAGTTACACTTTAAGTTACACTCCGATCACACCAAGTGAGGATACTGAGTCACTTCGAGAAAGATACATATCTGATCAAACGAGTCTTGGTACGGGTGTGGCAGAAGTATTGTATTGCCCTTTAAAAGAATTCTTCCCGAGCGATCAATCACTCCGGGATGCATTCTGCTCTCGTAGAATGCAGAGCAATTCCTCTTTCAGAATGGGATTATCCAAATACTTTCCACATATCATGGAATGGAGTCGAAGAAGCTATATCTCCACATTAAGGAATTTGAGGAGGCGTGCAAAACTTTCAGTGATCAAACATGCACAAAAGAAGTGATCCGCTCAATCTTTTCCCGTTCTCTCTAAAGGATAAATCTAAGACATGGCTATGGTATTTACCTCAAAACTCGATTACATCGTGGAATGAGTTGCAATCCAAATTTCTCAAAAAGTTCTTCCCTTCACATCGAACAAACTCCATTAAGTCTCAAATTTAAACTTTTCGGGCAACTAGAAAATGAGCCGTTTAATTGATGTTTTGAGCATTTTAACGAGTTAGTCACTTCATGCCCTCACCATGGTCTTGATAAATAGCAAATCATTTATTTCTTCCATTTTGGGCTGAATATAAACTCTAAATAACTCGTTGAAATAATGTGTGATGGACCGTTTATCAATTTAGACGTTAATGATGTTGAGCTCCACCTGAGGTATGTCAACGATACTACTCAAGCGTGAGACACATCTGACCCTAATGCTCAGAATCGAACTCGTCAAGCGGCCACCACTCCATCGGTGTCCGATATATACTACGTAGACAAAGATACCATGATGGACTGTCGAATCGATCAAATTGAGAAGGGAATGATATAATTACTCACAGCACGTGTAAGAGAACCAACTGGCCCCATCCACACCCCCATTGAGAAGGTGTGTGATATTTATGAGGCGGGACATTCAATAGAGGAATGACCGACGATACCCAGCTACAAAGTTAAGCTTCAAGAACAAGTGAGTGGTGTAGAAGGATTTAAGGGTAACTTCGGTGCCCCACACGAAAATTCTTACAACCCCTCATGGAAAAACAATCCTGGTTTTAGCTAAAGGTAATCGCAGGTTGCGCTGAACTCTAATTCACATGTTTCCCCTGCTCCACCTCCACATTTTCAACAAGAACCACCTCCTCCAGCGTCCTATATCATTCCACCACAGAGAAATCTCGAGGATACGATACACCAATTCATAAACTCCTAAAAATCAACAAATGTTAGATATAAGTGTATGTTCACCGACATAAATGCAAAAATTTCGAAGTTGCAATCATCACTGAGTGTCCAAGAGAAGGGTAAGTTTCCAGCACAAGGTCAATGACCTCCTCAAGGTCAAACTAATGTTAGCTATACATCCACAGAACATCAAGAACAATGTCAAGCCATAACCACTCTACTTAGTGGGAGAGTTGTTGATTTATCACCTCCCCCAGACATACCTAAGGACAAGGAGATTTCGCTCGGCACGAAAGAGGCCAAAGATGTCCCCTTAAAGGAGAGTGAAAATGATGACATTAGTGAGCCCAAAATAGTAGTGAAATCACCCACCTCCGTGCCATTTCCTCAATGGTTGGTTCCTCCCCAAATAGGAAACCCTCGTGATGATGTTCTAGAAGTCCTTAAGCAGGTGAAGTTCAATTTAACTTTTCTCGATGCCATAAAGCAGATTCCCGCCTATGCAAAAGTTATCAAAGACTTATTGACGGTGAAAAGAAGGCTAAAGGTAAAAAATAACGTGTTTCTATCACAAAATGTGAGCTCCATTTTACTCAACGATCTCCCACCAAAGTTCAAAAATTCGGGTGCACCTACTATTTCCTGCATCATAGGAGAGCACCGAATTGAAAAGGCCTTACTCGATTCAAGGGAGAGTGTCAATATCCTCCCCTACTCCATTTATATGCAACTTGATTTGGGTGACCTCAAGACCACAAACATCACTCTCCAACTCGCGAATCGTATCTTGAAGATACCAAGTTGTATTGTTGAGGACGTAATAGTCCAAGTTGACACCTTCTACTTCCTGGTAGATTTTTTCATTTGGCACACGGAGCCCTCCTTAACCTTAATCATGTTCCCATTATCCTTGGGCCCCCATTCTTATCTATGGCTAACGCCTTGATTAACACTCGAAATGGGCAAATTCAACTCACTTTCGGGAATATGACCTTAGAGACAAACATCTTTAACATCGCCCAACATGTGGGCGATGAGGATGAGTCTCACACAGTGGATCTTAATGAAGAGATCGTAGTGGAGATTATAGAGGAAAATTTTAGTGGAGATGCCTTAAGAGCGTGCCTCATATCGACCAGTGAGAGTGAGGGAACGTACACAACCTTCGAGAGGGAGATTGAGTAGTTGAGAGTGATTCTTGATGAGAGAGCGTCAGATGAGGACGTGAGATATGTAAGTTGGGTTTCTATATTCGAGGAACTACCCCAGAGGGAGTCACGCATGGTTCCCTCCGATGAAAAGTTTCATACCCTAGAATTAAAGAAACTATTCTCCAATGTCAAATCTACTTATTTAGGAGAGGATGAGACATTTCCTATTGTTGTTTCCTCTAGCCTAGATAAAGAACAAGAGGGTAAATTGCTAAAAAATTTTAGGAAGCATCAAAGTGCTTTTGGTTGGTGCATAGTATATTTGAAGGATATAAGTCCCTTGATTTGTACCCATAAAATCCACCTCGAGAAGGACGTAAAGCCCTCGAGGGAAATGCAAAGAAGATTGAACCCTACCATGAAAGAGGTAGTGCGGGCAAAAATTATTAAGCTGTTGGATATCAAGATCATCTACCCAATCTCGGATAGCAAATGGGCGAGTCTTATAAAAGTTGTCCCAAAGAATTCGGGTATGACTGTGATTGGGAATGCCAAGGGTGAGCTAGTTCCCTAACGTACCACCACCGGGTGGCGCATTTGCATTGATTACCGAAAAATCAATGCAGGCACTAGGAAGGACCGTTTCCCCTTACCATTCATTGATCAAATGATAGAGAGAGTGGAGGGACAACCATACTATAGCTTCCTAGACGGTTATTATGGATATAACCAAATAAAAGTAGATGAGCTTGACCAAGAGAAAATGACTTTAACATGTCCTTTTGGCACGTTTGCCTACAAACGTATGGCATTTGGATTGTGCAATGCACCCGCAACCTTTAAAACATGCATGTTAAGTCTCTTTGGCGAAATGGTTAAAACATGACTTGAAGTTTTCATGGATGATTTCAGCATTTTCGGCACCTCTTTTGACCTTTGTCTAGCGAATCTTGAGAAAGTACTTGCCCGGTGTGTTGAAACGAACTTGGTGCTGAATTGGGTGAAATGCTATTTATGGTCACCTAGGGAATAGTCCTTGGCCACATTGTATCATCCAAGGGAATTGAGGTTGATAACGCCAAGATAGATGTCATAGTTGAATTACCCCCACCGAAATCACTAAAAGATGTGCGCTCTTTCTTAGGCCACGTGGGGTTTTATAGAAGGTTTATTAAGGACTTTAGCGCCATCGCTAGACCCTTGAGTAACCTTCTCATGAAGGACACCCCATTTGAGTGGAATGAAGCATGCTAATGTGCTTTTGATAAATTGAAATTTTTGTTCCCATCATGCAAGCTCCGAATTGGCCATTACCATTCTAGCTTATGTGTGATGCTAGTGATTTCATGATAGGGGTTGTTTTGGGCCAAAAGAAAGACAAGAAAGCTCATGTCATCTACTATGATAGCCGGACTTTAACCGAATCACAACCCAATTACTCCACCACAGAGAAAGAATTGCTAGCGGTAGTGTTTTCTCTAGATAAATTTCACACCTGCTGATTAATGCGTGAAAAGTGTGTTCATTTAAGGACATAGTCATTGTTTTCGTTTCACTGCGATAATACAAAAACCTAAGTTACGACTACACTTGCGAGGCAAGCACAACGGTAAGTTGGGTATCGAAAGATCCACTGAGACGAGTTGCTAGAATTTAAATGATTTAATACTTCTAAATAAAAGGGAAAAAGTTGATTACAAACTAAAAAGGAAAATATGCATAAAAGGAAAATATTAATCTAGGCTAGTGTAAATTAAACTAGATTAACAAAGCGAGTAAAAACTATAGGTTGCGTCGAATATCCCTCTCCCGAATTAATTTGTATAAAATGGATACATGGGTCGACGAGTTATTAAAATTGCGTCTCGTTTCGACAGTTAATTGAATCAAGGGTTGTCATGCCCCTAAATCAGTATAAAAGTCTAATAAGATTTTGGCGTCAACAAATACCCCAGAAATTGCGCACGCAAGGTCATAAGCACGGGACATACATGATATGCCCCGCTAAATCTCCTAGGCGCAATAACTAGGACAACGCACCTGAAATAGACCCGTAAACGCCATCACCAAAGACAAGCAACGCGTCAACTCGAGTGAGTTCCATTCAAACACAACCTAATTTAAATTACCTAGAAATCATGTTAAAAATGTGATAAATGGAAAGCGGTAAATAAACGCGATAAATCTATACTAAAAAGCAAGTAAATCAAAGCATGTAAACTAATTAACAAAACATGTAAACCTAATTATCAAAGCAAGAAATAATGAAATACAACTATATTAAATGGAGAGGGTGAATGAATAGTCAACTTACTAACCAAAAAGGGTGTCAATCCAAGAAAAAATGAAGAGGAACTAACCAAAAACCCAAACCCTAACCTAAACTATCTTCTAAAATCTATTCTAAAGCTTCATATCTGACTATTATAACAAAAATGATTTACATAGTAAGTGGGAAAAGAAATAGAAAAGACAAGAGAAAAGAAAATAAAAGGCAAAATATCTCCTGGAAACAGGAGATCGATCGATCATGAACAAATATGCCCACTGTCGCGAAGGATCAATCGATCCACCCCTTTGGTCGATTGATCGATCAAGCAGGTATCACACACTGCATTGCTGTTTTGGCTTGGTTGGTTTTCCCGTCCGCTAAAACTAGCGTAACTTTTTCGTTCTGAATCAGAATCGTGCACCGTTCATGGCCACATGAAGCTTGCGAGGAGAGATACAACTTTCGTGAAGATGTTGGGCCAGGTGCCCAAGATGTGAAAAGACTAAAATGCCCTTAAACGTGCGATCGCGTAAGGAAATCGAGCGGAATGCGTCTGAACTTCACACTTAGCATCCAAATACCTATAAAAGCTCAATTAACCCCTAAACAACATGTTAACATAAAAATCCGAGGTTGTCTAGTTAACGAACATAAATATAGGGAATAAGATACCCGAGGGGGCTAAAATTCCTAGGTTCGGAGGATGAAATACGCAATATTTGTGTATCATTACCTACCTCATCGGTTCACCCATCACATGCTTCTCCGACCACTCAATACTAAAATACCTCCTTGCTAAGAAAGATACAAAGTCGCGCCTCATAAAGTGGATCCTACTGCTGCAAGAGTTTAATTTCTCCATTAAAGACAAGAAAGGAGCAGAAAACGTCATTGCCAATCATTTATCAAAGCTTTCGTTCGACATACCTAGAGATCCATACCCATAGACGAATATTTACCGGATGAATAACTTTTTACTACCTCTTCTCTCCCTTGGTTTGAGTACATAGTTAATTATCTTATCACAGTGTGTGAACCAAATCATCCGACGATGTGTACCATATGATGAGATTCCAAAAGTCATCCAATTATGTCATTCGAAAGCATGTGGAGGTCATTTTTCGACAAAAAAGACGACGTCTAAAATCCTTAAAGGCGGCCTCTATTGGCCCACAATGTTCCAGGATGTTAGCAATTGTTACAAATCTTACGATAAGTGTCAACGAATGGGAGCTATTACCCGACGAGATTTGATGCCACTAACCCCCATACTAATTATTGAGATTTTGATTGCTAGGATATTGACTTCATGGGACCTTTTCCCCCGTCTTTTGGACTCCTATACATCCTTGTTGCGGTAGTCTATGTTTCTAAATGGGTGGAAGCCATAGCTACCAAAACAAATGACAATAAAGTGGTGATAAGGTTCTTGCAGGAACACATACTTTCTCGCTTCGGTGCTCCGAAGGTGATAATTAGTGATAACAGCACACATTTCTGCAACAGGCCGTTTGAGAAGCTTATGAGAAAGTATGGAGTCGTTCATAAGGTTGGAATGACTTATCATCCACAAACAAATAGGTAGGCCGAGTTGGAAAATCATGAAATCAAGAACATCCTTGAGAAAACCGTCTATCCTAATCAGAAATAGTGTTCCCTTAGACTGAACGATTTGTTATGGGCTTTTCAAACCGCATACAAGAACCCCCTTAGAATGTACCCATTTCGCTTTGTGTATGGCAGGCCTTTCCATCTCCCCATGGAGCAAGAACACAAAACGTATTGGGCCATTAATAGGTTGAACTTTGATTTGGATAAAGTCAGTGAAGCTCACAAGCTTCAGTTGAATGAGTTAGAAGAGATAGGCGATGATGCGTACGGGAACGCTGAGATATCCAAAGAACAGATGAAACTTGAACATGATAAGAGTATTCGACGCAAGGAGTTTTATACCGGGAAAAAAGTGCTTCTCTATAACTCTAGGCTTCACTTGTTTCCAGGTAAATTGCAGTCTAAATGGACTGGGCCATTTGTTGTTCGAAAAACGCTTTCCCATGGAGCTATAGAATTAGAATATTCAAAAGGGGGAACTAGTTTCAAAGTGAATTGACAACGCCTCAAACCATACTACGAGGCATTTGTTGAAGAGCTCGACACCATTTGGTTGTCGGCCCCCATTTACGGTGATTAAGTGAGCCGTACGAGAAGGTCGTTGCACCCCCAACGCGTATAGGGTGAATCTTGTGTAAATTAGGTATGCGTAGGTTAGGATAGTTAAAGTCGGTTAGGAACTTCGAGTTCGTCAGAATAGGATACACAGGATAGGTTTGAGCGAACACGCGTTGAGAGCAAGCCTAGGGTTTTGGAGCAAGAATTGAGTGAAATGGGTTGATTACGTGTTGGTAGAGTGGTGAATGTATCCCGAGTTCGAGAAAGAGACATAAAATGATGTAGAGGGTACTCTTGTAAAAATTGAGAACTGGACTGGTCCGCCCCTCGGCAATCAGACCGATTCATTTTGGGGAAAAATTAAAATAAAAAAGGCATGGACCGGTCCAGCCCTGGGCACCCGGATCGGTTCGGCCTCTGGTTATTTTCGATCATCCCTACGTGTAGCCCCCCCCCCCCCCCCCCCCACACACACACACAAACACACAATTCCCTAATAACCATTTCTCCCTCCCAATACGTTTCCCTCAAACCTTTCCCTCCCAAATCCTTCCCCCCCTTCCCTCCAACACATTTCCCTCCCAACCCAACCCCTCCCCCACCCATTCCTACCTATAAATACACCCTCTCCCACCCCTATTTCCACCATCACTTCTCCAAACTCTCTTACTCTCTCTCTCTCTCCAATATTTCTCCTATTCCCATTCCTCCCCTCACCATTGCCAACCAACCACCACCCCAAAAATATAACTCTGCCCAAGTGGTTGATTTCGGAAATTTTTAGTTCCCGTACCGCTCCCTTGAAGAACAAGAGTGGTGCCACACATTTTTTGGCCCATCTAGGATGCTACACATGGTGCGACAAGTGCAATGGACCGAGATACCTGCTTCTGTCAACAACCTTTTCAATTCTTGGGGTTGGTTTCGATTCCTCAACGAGCCACACGACGAGGTGTGGCCAGCGAAAATTCGAGATTTCTATGGCTCACTAGTCTGAACCAATGACTTCACCTTCGAAGCTTATATCAACGAAACCCGTGTGTCCATTCTCCTTGGATCGCCTCATTCGCAAGTTGGCGAAAAAAGATGTGCCCAGCCTAAACAATTTCACTTACTCCAACCCCCTCGCCCCTCTCTCAACGGCCACTTGCATGTCTCGAATGGCGACCGGTGAGGTTTGGGCTGCCAAAACATTTCAGGTGGGCCAGATGGATGACAAGTCCATATTTACCTTCCAAATTATGTGCGCCAACATACTCCAAACATCCAACGAATGCACCATGCTCCCGTAATAAGCAACCCTCGTGTATCACCTCTTTGACCCCCGCCACCGTGATCCATTTGGCCCGCATCATTTACAAAGACATCTTATTTGCGGTATTTGACCAAAAGGGCACCGCCCCGCTCCCCTGCCCAGCTAATTACATCCATCCTCGTCGATGCCAGAATTGAATGCCCAACCAGTTCCCACGCCTTCCAAACCCTTTTGGACAGGGCACCTGTACCAAGAGCAAGCATCAATGAGAGATTATACGTGCCCGGCAGGCCCAAGCGGCGGAGGAGGAAAGCTCGGATAATGATGATACAGAGTCGAAGGAGTCGGAAGATGATGATGATGAGGGAGAAGTTGTTGGGGTCGACGATGTTAGCATCGTCGAGGGAGATGAGACGGAATATAACGAGGAGGACAACTCTGACTTTAAGCCTCCGGGTGGAAACTTTGATGAAAGACTCACCGCGCTGGAAGCGATTTGATGGTTTGTTCACCAATTATCAACGCGATACAAGTATGATGCACCGCCTCCAAGCGGACATGTATTGGAGGACCATGGGTCTACCTCCCCCGCTATATTTTTATGACCCTTATGATCCAAACGCCCCCGTACCTCCTCACCCGCCACCACAATAGGCTGTTAATCTAGGCTGCTTATGTATTATTTTTATTTTCTTCCTTCCACAAATTTTGTATGCCTTATATATAATGGATAGCGGATTGCCTAGCTTGTATGTTTCTATGTTTATGTTTATATCTAGCATTTTGCACTTTGTTTCATTCTTATTGTTTCTTTGCTTCATTTATTTTTTAGTCCTTTTTGCATCGAGAATTTGCAAAAACTAAGTTGGGGGGGGGGGGGGGGGGGGGTAAGCATGCGCTTTCACATTTCACAAGTTCAAAATACCCAAAATTTCAAAAAACATTGAAGAAAAAAAATCCAAAAATATTTTTCTTCAAAATAAATAAAAATTGGAATTTAAAATTTTCAAAAATATCACCAAACTTTTGTTTAAGGTCTCAAATTGCACAAAGTCGAAATTGACCAAAGATGGAAATTGAGCGAAAATGGACAACTTAACGAATACGTGTGGAGATTAATCAAACCCGGTGACATTTCAAACCTTTTACGTTTTCTGAGAAGTTAAATCAATATGAGTTAATGATCAACTCAAAGTTTAATTACGCGTTAAAATAAGTCGTTGATGATCTCTAATTTATTGTTTGATCAGTCAAGGAATAGTGTGTGATGTTGCCTCGAAAAGCACGCTAAAATGTCTCTGAACTTAATTTATCTCGAGATGCATATGGTAAAGCATTTAGCTATTTGAACAATGAAGTAGGCCCTCAGTTGACACCCAAAAATATTGACCAGAAAAACTATTGAAAAATTTATCCCGTTTTGTAACCCCAATTGAGCCTTATAAATGTTTTCCTTTGCGTTTGATAACCCGAAAAACTCAATTGGCCCGAAATTGTGAAAAATGAAAAGTCAGCAATTAAGTCCAATTTGTGTGATAAAAAGGGGCAGGAATAATAGAGTAATGCTCAACAAAAATATCAAGAAAACAAAAAAAAATAGAAAAAGAAGAGAAAAATGAGAAAAAGGCCCGAAAAGACAACGGATAGAATAAGGACATTTTCCAAATTACCTGAAGTTTTCCATATTTCCCAATACACCTTATGACCCAAAAAGGACCTAACCGAGTCCGGATTGAGAAATTAATTACCGCGTGGAGAAATAAAATAGATCTTTTCACCCATAAATTTTTGTCTTTCAATTTTATGTGAGTGAATTCGTGTTCTGATGATTTTACTCCTTATATCATGCAACCGAGCGAAATAGACACATTCCGAGCGATTCGTTTGCGAGAGTATCCCGTGAGCACTTGGATCAAAACGAATTTTTGGAAAAGTAATGTAATGATCAATTGGTGAAAATTTGCGATTAAATTTTTGGCTTCGAACACACACGACAAATTGAGATTTGAGCATATAAAAATTGGTGATTATTTTTCGAAAAGTTTAAATTACACAATTTTTAGGTATTTTGATTTATTCCTTGAATCGAAAATCAAATTTTGTGGGTATATTCACTACAAACCCTCATGAGACACAACTCGTCCTACTAGGGTAACCTTGTGGGTTTAAAGGCTTGTTGCACACGTTAAATGCAATCGCTTGCCCGTGAAAGTGGTATTTTATCTTAATAAAATGATTATCGAGAGTTGAGCCTTAGCTGGATTCTTTTACATTGCTCGGGACGTGCAAAGTTTTAAGTTAGGGGGGTTTGATTAAGTATAAATTCTTTCAAATTTATCCCCTTAATTTAGTATCTTTTAGCACCTCGAATAATGTAAAGCGTATTGATTTATCTCATTTATATGCTATTGACCATTCCCATTTAGTGCCTTGAGTTCTGTGTATTTTTCATGATTTTTACAAGTATTTAATGCTCAGTGAAGAAAAGAGAAATCCAAAACCGAGAAATCAATAAAGGAAGGAAAGTCAGAGGGCAAAATGGTCAATTTACATCGAGAGTTCAGACGAGGGACCAACGTGAAAAATGAAGACATCGCGTTCACAAGCGCATAGGAAGAAACGGTATCCTAGTCCGAGCATCGAGCCAGAAGATATGAAGCCTCAAAGATGAGAGAATCAAAGGAAAGCATACTGGAGCAATTTCAGCACAGGACCGGACCGGATATAAGAAAAAATGAACCGGTCAGGAAGAGAAAAAAATAAATTGTCTCATTTAAGGGACCGGACTGATCCAGTTATTTGCAAAAATGAATCGGTCCGGAAAGCCAAAAATACACTAGTCACTTTTAAGCATCGGACCAATCTGTTTAGAGAAGAAAACGGACCGGTTCCTGACAGACCAAACCAAACCTACTCGTCGGACTGATCTGGTAAAGATATATTTGGATTTTCAGTTCGGAATTTAGAGTTTGACTTAGTTCCAACTCCTGATTTTTCGTGATGTATTTATATTAAATTAATGACAGACATTAAAGGGGGGTTAGTTAGTCCGATTTGAAAAACTTTTTTTGGAGATCTTACAGAGTGGAAAACCCTAGTTTGGAAGACTGACTCGTTTTGATTTATGATTTAATATTTTGATCCAGATTCATCTATTGCAAGTAATTTTTATTGTTTTTGCTTTGAATGAATTCATAATTATTTTAAGTAATCATCCATTTCTAGCTGCAATTTCCAATTAAAGATTTTTCTTTTCATATTTTCCAAAGTAGTCATGATTTCCAGCAATTCTAAAATTGAGTTTTTTTTTTTAATTTAATCATGTCTAGCTAAACCTTTAGGGGTTGGGGTGAATGAACCCAACCCGATGTAATTCACCATCGTAGGAAATATGTTTTCGAATTGAATATCAAAGGAATCGTGTTGTGTGACTATCAAAACCGTCGGATGACTTTTGATCTCATTTTCCCTAGGTAATCAGGATGCTTAAGAGTGCGAGGAGCATTTTAGCTAACGTGACACCGCTTTGTTCTTGCCTTTGATTATGTATGATTCGGACTTGTATCCTCATATATGTGATGCTTTGGATTAATAAAGTTCGGGTTCATTTAAAATTCTAATTTCGGTACAAGGGTTCGGGGGATTGTATCCCGACCTATTTGTTCTCATTCATAGTTAATTCCTTCATAAACTTTGCATTTGCATTTAGTTTAAATTAATTAGTTAATTTTATGTCGCATTTGGTTTAGTTAATAGTTCATTTTAATACATATTTAGTTAGTATATAAACTTTCCCTTAAATCATCTTTTCGTTTCTTGTTAGAGTCAAGTTCGGGTTCACGATCTTACCAATCATCGTTATGATCATTCATCATATTTCCCTGAGGAATCGACCCAGACATACCGGGATTACTACTTTATCGATAGGCTTGCACTTGAGCCTATATAACATGCATGTTAGATACACATTTTGTGGTCGCGTTCGACGCACCTGTCCAACCACATCTCAACATAAATTTGGTCTCCATCACTCAAAATGCTCACAATATGAAGAGCAAACTAGTATAGTGCAATGCAAAAGAGATCTCAAATAGACATATGGATATATGATTATTGGATCTTAAACTTGGGTGTAAACTAGGGTTTGGGAGCCATAAGATAAACCTTAAAAACATTTTTATAAAAACCCTCACAGAAAACTGATGTCAGACCTGTGTATTTATAGAAAACATGCATTTTAAGGTGGCACAGATGAAAACATATGGTTTGTTCGAACAAAAAACTATCTTGTTCAAACCAACTAAAACGCCGTTCGAATAAATATGTTAATCTCATTCAAACCAGATTCGAACGGTAAATTTTTATTTATAGAAATTTCTCATTTGATATTCGTTTGAAGGTTATTCTAACAACATTCACATCTCGTTCGAACGAACTGTATAAACTCGTTCGGACGAAATAAAACCACAAATATTTTTCATTTAAAAATCCATTTTATGAAAAAGATTCAAACAACACCTAAAGGTATCCAGTGATCAAACACAAATATGTATTCATACCTTCACTGACATCCCTCGGATGATGAAGACGAAAACTCATCACACAATCGAATGTAACCTTGATATCACTTTAGCTTTGCCGCATAGTGTTCAATCACACATCATATGCTTGAAGGACACACAATTTAAGTCCTAACCTATGACTCAAATAAGTTTTGTTCAAACATGTAATTAAGACAATACATATAAATTAACTCTATTCGGAAATTTATCCTTATATAAATTGATCTTTGTATTATAAGACCTGTTTCACGACTGCTACTTAATACTAAAGTGAATAACTTGAATGGAAATAGCTTAAAGAGAAAGGAACCTTCTAAGTTGAACCAAACGTATCTTTTGCACTCATGTTGAGGTCATATCAATTTAAAAAGGACACAAAGATGAATTTAAATGGATAATTAGTTCATTGGAATTGGAGGCCCTTCATGTTTCTGAATCTTACTTAGAGCGTAAGATAACCAAGAGGTCATTTATGGCTAAGGGATGTAGAACAAAAAACATATGGTGTAATTGGTTCATTATGATTTGTGTGGCCCTATGACTATAATGGAAAGAGGTGGTTACCAGTATTTCATCACTTTCGTTAATTATTACTCGAGGTTTGGATATGTTTATGTTATACAACACAATTTTGAACCCTTTGATAAGTTCAAAGTGTACAAGACTGAGGGGGAGCGTAGGCACTATAAAATAATCCATACTCTACAATCTGAATGTGAAGGGGAATACCTCTTAGGAGAGTTTAGGGAAAACTTATTGGTGTTGGGTATTACAACCAAATTGTTTAAACCAGAATCTCCATAATAAAATGATGTGGAGAAAAGAAGGAATATTACTCTTTTTAACATTGTAAGTACGACTTTCGATTTGAGAATACGAGGATAATTTGCATATATCAGGACTTAGGCTTAAAAACATGGCATTAGAGGGAGAAAACTCGAAATAGCCCCTGAACGACCACATGAGAGGTACCAACACCTTGTATGGAATCAATGTAACTCGTATGAAAAAATTGCTCGATCACGGGACTCCCAGTTTGAGAATACGAGGATAATTTGCATATATCAGGACTTATGCTTAAAAACATGGCGTTAGAGGGTGAAACCCCGAAGTAGCCCCTGAACGGCCCCGTGAGAGGCACCAACACCTCCCACAGGACCAATGTAACCCGTAGGAACTAATTATGCGATCACGAGTCTCCTGATTTGAGAATATGATGATAATTTGAAAATATCAGGACTTAGGCTTAAAAACATGGCGTTAGACAACGAAAACCGAAAACAGCCCCCGAACGGTCCCATGAGAGGCACTAACACCTCGCACGCGACTAATGTAACTAGTAGGAACTGACCGTGCGATCACGGGACTCCCGGTTTGAGTATATGAGGATAATTTGAAAATATCAGGAATTTGTCTTTAAAACATGGCGTTAGAGGGCGAAAATTCAAAATAGCCCCCAAACGGCCCCATTAGAGGCACCGACACCTCGTACGGGACCAATGTAACTCGTAGGAACTGACCGCGTGATCATCGGACTCCCTATTTGAGAATACAATGATAATTTGAAAATTTCTAAACTTAGGCTTAAAAACATGGCGCTAGAGGGGGAAACCCCGAAACAGCCCCGTGAGTGGCACCGACACCTCGCACGGGACAAAAGTAACTCGTAGGAACTAATATGTTGATAATTATTATTCGTATATGCAATTTTTCTGCTTGAATACGATTTTTTTAAAACTACTTGGTTACTGATATCATTTTTTTATCCTAATTTTTTAAGGATAACATTGTATCGTTTGCTTTTTTTTCATGTGGAACACATGAAGAAGGCAATGGTTTACAACATGAAGATTGCTTATATAATGTTGTTGACATTCAAGATTATATATTTTTATGTGTTACGGTTGTGCGGGCTTTTATAGTTTTATGGTCGTGCGGGCTTTTATAATTTGATTGTTAAATTTTATGGTCGGATAGGTATTATAATAAGTAGATTTTTTTATTTGCAAGTTTTGGAATGTCCAAAAAATAGGGGAAACTCTGCCCAATTTTTTTTTGTCTGTGAATTATTAAGACTTATAATATTTTTAAAGTTATATGTATATTAGTTTATTAACAACATTCCTGATTAGCAATTTGTGATTTTTTTATTATTTTGCCAATAATAAATATTTGTAACACTTCGTGCGCGTCCAAAGTTATGTGTAGCAATCGTCCGCGTAGTCACGGGACCCCCAATTTTAGGATTGGATCTAAAAAGATTGGATCTAAAAAAGTAACTTTTGTATTATAGTTAGATATGGTCATGGACTTTGTCCATGACAATTTTTTATTTTTTTCGTCGCGCTTAAAAATGGTCGCGGCTAAAGTCCATGACCCCCAATCGTGACGAAAAATGGTCGCGACCATTTTTCTTCGCGATTAGCGGTCGTGGACTTCGGCCGTGACCATTTTCCCCTTTTTTCGTCGCGGTGTGGTTCACGAACTTTGGCCGCGATCATTTTTTGTCACGGTTGGGGGTCATAAACTTTGGCCGCGACCTTTTTTTTCACATCGCGATATGGGTCACGACCCAAGTCCGCTACCATCTACCGTGACCCCCTCAGGGCTACGACCCTACATTGGTCATGGACTTGGGCCGCGACCCACGAAATTGGTCGCGCCCAAAATGTTCACGGCCGAAGTCCGCGACCCACAGTCTTGGTCAGGGATTTTGGCCGCGACCATTCGTCAGTTTTGGTGTAGTGCATAATGAATTGTTTGGATCTGTCGGATTCCTTTAGAGGTTATGCAATAAAGACGGTTACATATTTATTGGACTTAGTTTATTCTAAATCTATCTCATTAACTCCCATAGAACAATGTAAAGGGTGCAATGAAAGTTTAGCACATACTCGGATATGGGGGTGTGTAACAGATATTCTGTGAAAGGATCCATGGATGTTATAATCAAGGATGAGTGTATGTATATTTGTAGGTTATTATAAAGGAACCAAGGGTCGACAATTTTATAATCCTACGGATAGTAAGGTATTTATTATCACAAATTCCCGATACTTAGATAAAGATGATATGATTCACCATAAGCCCAATAGCTTAATATCTTATGAAATCTAAGAGGACAAGAGCAAGTAACTACTTCGGGACCATCCGTACAGGATATAATACAACTTGATATCGATAATACATTACCTAATGGTAGTGGGAGTGTTATCGATGATCAGAATATACGTGTCATTTATAGTAGACCACAAATGGAGCCACATCATAGTGGGAGAGTTGGGCGTTAACCTTATAGGTTAGTATATTTTGGAGAGCACTTCCGTGAAGTCTCAAGTGCACACAAACTAAATCCCAACAACTATGATGAGTCGCTCCAAGTCAAGTATGCTAAGATTTGTCTAAAGTCTATAATTACCGAGATGGATTCGAAGTATTCGAATCATGTTTGGTAACTAGTGGGGTTTCCAGAAGGGATAAAACCTATCGATTGTAAGTGGATCTACACGAAAAAGAGACCGGTAGACGGGAATGTGGAAAACTTTATGGCACGGCTTGTTGCTAAAGGGTTCACTAAAAAAGAGGTGGTCGACTATGAGGAAACTTTTTCGACGGTGTGATAATATCTATTTGGATTCTTTTATCCATTGCAAATTAACTCCATTTTTAGATTTGATAAATGATTATTAAGATTGCGTTCCATAACAATAGTCTCAACGAATTCATTTATATAATGCCACTTGTTATATTCTTTATAAAGGAAAAAAACAAGGTTTGCAAGCTTAAGAGATTTATTTATGGACTTAAGCAAGCATTAAGGTCGTGGAATATTTTCTTTGATTAAGAAATCAAGTTATTCGTGTTTGATTAGTATTTGGATGAAACTTGAGTGTACAATAAGCATTAAGGGAACATGATTGTATTTATACTATTTTACATAGATGAAATTTTCTTAATCTAGAACGATAAGGGTGTTTTATCTAGTATAAGACTATGGTTGTCTAATCAGTTCGATATGAAGGACATAGGAGAATCTAGTCACATACTTGGGATTAATCTTTTGTGTGATTGAAAATATAGGATGTTAGCCTTATGTCAAGCTACTTATATCAACATAGTTCTCCTAAGGTCTATTATGCAAGATTCCAAAAAGGGGTTCTTCCTTTCATGCATGGAATTTGGTGAATTGGGTTCGGCTTGATCAGAAGGAGATCGGGATTCCAATTCTAGTACTATTGATTCAAAACCTAGATAGGGAGTTTACATCTTATCTGAATCGTTGTGATGCATTCCTAGTAGCTTATCTGAAACTATGAGAACATGTTTAATTGTTCGAGGACTTGTTTAATAGTTCGAGAGAGAATTGTGATCGGTACATCCTAGGAATGTATTATATATGACTACCCATGATATTTGATTCTAAGGGTTGTCTTGTGCATAGATTCTTGATCCCAATAATTATGAGGATTAGAATCCTTATATGGTTGTATCTTTGATTTCTATTAATGCGATTCAATTTTAGATTGAATTAAATGATCCCCACATATCAGGTGATAGTTATGTGAGTAGATCTGAGATCATACTTTGAAGGAATTTGCATCTGTGGATACCTAGTATCGCGATACCGCATAATAAAATTATAAGATTTGTTTCCAGCAGTTAAACCTGATTAGTGGATAATTGATCATCTGATGGAGGGTTAAAAAGTCAGTTAAACCTGATTAGTGGATAATTGATCATCTGATGGAGGGTAAAAAAGTTAAGTCTTGGAATCATGGAATTGATTAGACGTCGGTTAATGTCAATTAGCAATAAATTGATCTGACCAAACAGGTATCAAAACTTAATGCGGAGAATCACATTATGCACCATTATCAACTTTGAAAATAATACCTCATTATATCCTATCGATTTCTGAGATAATTAAATTAGAATGGAGTTATAATTATTTATTGGAATTTATTATGATTAAATAAATAAAGTAAATCAATTATGGGATGTGTAATTTGGATTTTTCGAGTATTTGATTATAAGCCAATTTGATTATTTGTGTTAGGTCCCTAATATAGTCCATACACCCAAGTGGTTATACCCAGATTAAAAGAAATCTAGTTTACCCCAAGTATACCACTTAAGTAGGCATATATTAGTTTAAGTTGGGTCTTTAAGATGCATAATTCATAATTAAGGATTGAGAGGGGTGAGAGAAAATACTATTTACATTTTTGTGAGGGAGTCTAAAGAGAGTGGATCATATCTCACTCAAAAGAAAAATATTTCATCTAAAATGCGCCTACACACCTACCTAGCTTTGAAAGGACTATATACTAGAAGATCCAAAAGAAGGAAGATCCAAAGAAGGAAGCCCTTCATCATCAACAATTTTTTTTCTTTTCATTTGATTGCAAGCGGATCCGCAAATGTATTGTGTTCAGAACTCTAGGTTTTCTCTTAAAAACTTGTTTTGAATTTTTATTTTTTTATTATTTGATTAATCGAAGATTTAATGGATAAAATTTTTGTTCCATTTATATCGATCCCTAATAAAATCAACCTCCCAATAGGCCCTTTCTAGTTCATCAAAGGAACTAAGTTCGTCGTTGCTACTTCCATGAGTCTTGAATAATTGTATGCCAACCTGATACTTTAAGCATGGATCCATCTCATAATCTTAAGATTAAATTTTTTTCTCGACATCTTTGATACTAGGTTCATCATAGGCAATGACCAAATTGGCCATTTCTATAAAGCATTATTTATACATTCTAGCAACCTCCTCCTCCTCCTCCACCACTTTTGTTTCTTTATTAAAGGCTACTTCCAGTGGCGGATCCAGGATTTTTGGTTAGGAGGGGCGAAAGTCTCGAGTGGTGTCGGGGGTTCGGGGGCGGGAGCCCCCGAGGCAAATTTTTTTTGGGTTAATACAAGGTTTATACAAATTTTTGATTAAAAAACAGTGTAGGCAAGATCTCAGGAGGGGCCTCCCTTAAAAATTGCACCCCTAAAAAAAAATTACATATTTTACATACCTAAATTTTTTTTTTTTTAATCTCCGGGGGGGCCTCCGCCCCTCCTGGCACCCCCCCGATCCGCCCCTTGCTACTTCCGTGTTCACATAAAATCGAAAAGGGTTGGTTTTGACATTGTTCTAGGGAATAGGGAATTTGTAGGTTCCGTACTTTTATTTGTTGTTCTACGAGTCTTCTTAGTGTATAAGATAAATAAGTAAGCTGACTAACCTTCAAGTAAATTTGACAGTATTTCGTTTTTTTCTAGATTTCCATCGAATGAATATTGTTATTAGTATTCCTTTGAGGAAAAAGTAAACGGCTAGTAACCATTGTTGTGCAATGACTCATAGCTTCCCCAACTAAGAATGGTAGAGGAGGTGGTTCTTTAAAGTCAAATTTTCTCTTATTATTGAATCGTTTTCCTTCTCAAATCAATTGAACATCTCCCCCTACGTTGTTGTAGTCGACTCATGGTTGAGGTTGCGTGGTTGTGACTCTGTCGATGTTTTCTCAAAAGGCTAGACTTTTTTTAGCTTTCGCCCCATGTTTGGCACCACTAGATTTGGTCGAACTACCATACTGATGTTTTTGGCATCTTTGGTGAAGGCTTTGAAAGAAACTTCTCTCGTATCATTGATCAAATTGAAAATATATTCTGGTAGTAAAACCTTTGCACAAACTTGCAAGAGCTTGCAATCAACATCTTATCTCACGTCTAGAGATCTTTCTTTAAACCTTATAATGTATTCCATAACATCTTCCTCTGATTTTTGTTTTTCACGAACAAGATGAGTAAGAGGGAACTCATCATCTGCAAGAAATAAGTTCTCTAGAAATTGTAAGTGGACGTCCCACCAAGTGGCCAAACTCCTTAGAGATAAATAGGAGTACAAAGTGTAAGCTTTCTTTGTGAGATATTTGGAGAATTCTCTTAAACAAAGATTTGTTATTGTAATGAGATCCCAAGTCCTTAATTAAGCGTTTTATATGTTCCTCCAGATTTCCTCTCTTGCTATTAAACTTCTCAAACTTAAAGGGATATTTCCCTCAAGGTATGATTCATCGTTGTATTCTCCAGGATATGTCATCTTGAAGTCAGCATAAATTGATGCAGCTTCTATCGAGGAACGTGCATTCTACATCATCATCTCCGTCATTTCTTTCTTTAATTCTTCCAAGGTCACACCTTCGCTTGCTACTGTCTTAGCCTAAGTTAGTTTTGGTTGACCTGGAGTGTGAGAAATGGTGCATCGAGTAGGTGTGTCAACAATAGTTGGTACCGTTGATATGCATACGCCTAAATCCATGAGGTTAATCATTGGAGTGGGATACCTTCTTGAGCCATGGGGGCTTCCAAGTGTGCTACTTGTGTAGTGAATTATCTTGTAAAATTTCCATAAACTTGTCCATGATGGATGTCATGTGAACAGGCCCCACTACAATATTAATGGAGGCTTGGTTGGTTTGTCCTCTACCTATGTTGGTCTTGGTGGTGTCATGAGGAGGATCATTTACAAGAAAATTAAGATGTCCTTCAGGTTGGGCAACATCAAAGAACGTATGGTTGATATTTTTCATCGCCATTTCAACACGAATGATTCCTCAACGAAGTCACAAAATATAAGAGAGTAATTTAATACGGGGTACATAGGATAAATATAAGGTATAAACCGTTTAATAGTCAAAGAAAATAACAATGAGATAAAAATAGTGGAAAAGGGATTCTTTGGTAATACAATTATGACTAAGAAATACAAAGGCATTTGATAATAAATGAGGACTTTTGAGATTGATGATTCGGAAGGACACGCACTCAAAAACACGGGAGTAGACAAGTGTGGTCACTAATATATGAGTTAAATATTGAATGAGAGTAGTAAATGAGGAATGTTTTGGTGAAAAATAGAGTTAATGCTCAATGATTTTCCTTGGAATGAATCTCGCCAAAGTGTTTGTGCTCTCAAAATATTTTTCGATTTGTTGTCATATTGTTAAGAGATTGCTAAGTACTCACCAAACACTATCTTTCATATGGGTGGAACATTGGCCTATTTGCATTTTTTTCGTCCACTAGATCTACAAGTGGATAGTCCAAGGTATATTGTTGATTTGCCACGTCGGGTCTGCTTGGACAATTGTGAAAGAGTTAATAAAAAGGTAACTTTTTTTCTAACCAAAATAGGTGTGGTTGAGAATGCATATTCTTGAGGTGTTTTAGAAGACATTGAGCATGTCCTTCGAACCACCTTGGTGCATTGCTTAGTGTGTTTGAAATGGTTATGTTAGAAGCCTTAACGATGCCTTGTTATAAATCCTATAATTCACTTCCTTAGAAGTTTTCCATGAATGACCTCCCTTGATAGAGCTTGTAAGTTCTCCGAAGATCTGTCAGACTTGGTCGATCGTTGATACCTAGGGTACCTTACAAGAATAAACTGCTTATAAAAGAAGTTGGTTCGTTGCTGAGTCATTTGTGCTTCTTTGACGAGACTTATAAATAGTTCATAAAGCTTTGTCTTGCCTTAATCATACATTAGTGATTTGACGCAAATGTTTATTGTTAACTCCCTCCTATAGTCATGAAAGAGGAGGTAGAGGAGACTGTATACATAAAACGTCTGACGAAATACTCTTGCATTTTACCAATATATTTATTCATTTTTTTACCAAGGTGAAATTATGCACAAGCCCAGGATTTCGGTGAAACCGTTATACAAACATTGATTGGACACCTTATATGTATTTAAACCTCCGAGACACGGATGCTAGTGGACTCGGGTTTGGATCTTTATGCCCATAATGTAGCATTAGTACCGTGTCATCATTGGCAGAAAATTCGTACCAGATGTTATTATGGTATTTGTCCATAAGTATAGGTGAACAAATGTACAGGGAAATATGCGATATCAATAATACACAGCAACCAAAATTTATTAACACCACCATAAAACTCCAAAAACTCGTGGCAGATTTGGATTCAGATTTGAGAGGGAGTAGAGAGATCATCTTCGTTTCTAGTCTAGCCAATGAAAAAACTACAAATGTTGTCAGGTTAACGGTCTGGACCTCCGATCCCACGCCACTAGACATGGTCCCCCTGACCAAAGTTACTGTCGGTCCAGCTTCATCCACCCTATCTTGCGCCAGGGGTACTTTACAGTTTGCAAAGGGTACACTACACATACCCTAACACAGACACAGTTTGGGGTTAGTGTAGGCACCTTTGTCCTTTCTTTCCTCCTAGAGACGCACACCTCGCTCGCATGCATGGTTCCATGCATGCAAGCAGAGTACACCGGCAGTGATATTTTTAGGGCATATGGAAATGGCAGATCTTTTGCACACGCATATGTGTTGGGGCATAAGTAGTGGTGAAGGTAGAATCTAATGGTGGAAAAGAGGGAGCATAATCTGCTCATTAATTTGTACCTACTTTAAATTTGAAGAACGGCAACAAATTAATTTGTAGCTATCTTTTAAATTTGAAGAATGACATTCGACAAGAATTTCTACGAACTTCATTAATTCGTATGAATTCATACAAACTACTTAAGTTCCTAAGAATTCATACGAACCAATAAATTTCTTAAGAAGTTAGATTTCATGGCATATGTTAATATAAAATAAATTAGCAAGTGTCATTTGATTTTCAACGAATTTTAAAAGTTCGTAAGAAATATAACGAACTACTAAAGTTCGTTGGAACTTCTCTACCATTGTGCAAAACCCATCTTCACCAAAGGTAAAATGCACATTGGGAAGGCAACTTTGCCTTTCATTCGAGTTCACCGCTAGAGATACTCTTAGGATAAAATGATATAATAAATCGAATACTAATTGTGATATATTCTTTTAATGTCGAATCATAAGTGTTACTAATTTAGTATGTATATTTGGTTTTCAAGTCATTTATATTTGATTAGTTAGTGCATAGTGCGTTGCACATGTGAATTGTGCCTGAAGTAACATTGCAAAATCCTGTGTGTCTAGACTACATCCATTAAGCATTAAGAGGAGATATCAAAATGATATATGTAAATGTTAACTGAAATCCAAGTATCTGATAGTAAACTATGTTTAACTGTTTTGTAGGTATTCCCACACATGAGATTGAACTCATAACATGCAGCCAATACTTTAAAATTTAAATCTCGAACTCATGTGAAATTATTTATATATGCATCAAACCGTGTAACCTATATTCATGTAATAATTATATGTCAGTATACATTTAGCCTATATGACCCTACTTTGACTCGTTATTTAGATACTCTAAAGACGTCTCCAAATGAAGCCGAATTTATATGTCAGAAAGGCAAAAGGGTAAATACTCTTAAAAATACTTTGAACATTCTTTTAATAGATATGACAAGGAAGTCATAAATATATTCAAATGACAGTTTTTTCTGTCCTGTAGTACTGGAACCAATCTCTCTTATTTTGAAATAATGATTTGCTAAAATGGGATTCACATACTATCTTTATATTTTTTTTAAAAATCCAAGACACAAAATAACAATGGATATACATTTTATAAGTCCTCATTTAGGTTTCGTAATTTATTTAAACCATTTTTTTCCTTAGTAGGCAAAGTAAGTGTTCGTATGCAAAAGGTGTGTTTGTTCTCCTGACGGTCCATAGTTGATTTCTTTTGAGACTTTCAAATATATGAGAAGAAGTTTGATGTCTTGAAGATTTGATTGGTCAATTTCACTGGCGTGAACCCATTTTCATAAAAAAATATGAGTCCGCATCATCAGAATTGATCAATCACATCTCTAAGATATTATCTTAGAGACATCAAACCTTTTTTTCCTAATATATCGCTCAATTCATTCAAACTTTTGTGACTTCTAAGGACATACAGTTTAGGGGCCAGCCCCCAAGGAATGAAAAAGTTACGGGTCAAAGCAAAGAAAAAGTAAAGAGTTAGTGGATTGCTTGGTAGCCCAATAAACATTGAGAATCCAAGTGAGTATAATATGATTTGCTAATTCATTATTTATTTTTCTCTTATTGATGCCAAATTTTGGAATAAATCAACTCAATTTTGGTTTTAGTTTTCAACCAAATATATTTAACCATGTGCGTCTCTATTAGTAATCACTTTTTTTTAGTATCATGTGAAATCAATCATACTAACTAATCTTCAAAAATCAAGCCAAATTAAACCATGTTTACATTTATTAGCAATCACCTTTTTATAATATCGTTTAACGTCATCTTAATCTATTAAAGACTTTTCACCTATCTAAATTAAATACATTGGGCTATGTTAGTGAGTGTTGAGAAGAAATGAATCTTTTAGGGTACGAATTCAGGCTTTATGGAACAAAATTAATAAGACAAAACATTGGTGGAGTAGGAAGAAAAACAAAATTCAAACCTCCATATGTGTGCGTGTGTGTGTGTGTGTGTGTGTGTGTGTGTGAGAGAGAGAGAGAGAGAGAGAGAGAGAGAGAGAGAGAGAGAGAGAGAGAGATGGTTTGGTAATATTTGAAAGAGAACAATGTGAAAATCCCAATTTTCTCATAACTTTAAATTATTATGTATATCTATAGATATAAAAAGTTTAAAGTTGAACTGTAAATATAAAAAGTTGTTGTCTCATATGTGTAAGTATAGTATTTGAAGGTTAAATTATAGTGCGGTTAAGTATATTTTAAGATTAAAAAAGGAAAAAAAGGTAAATTGAAAAATTAATATTTAAAGTAAAGAAAAAATAATGATATATATCAATGTGTTTATGAATTTAATTGGTCATCGTTCATATAAATCATCTCACTGGTAGAAAGTCACTTGAAAAAATCTACTTTATTAGAGCATGTGTAATGGTGAGTCATGACGAAAGGTTAAATTACAAAATGAAAAGTAGATTTGCCTTTCATTATACATCAGCGCTTACACTGGTGAATGGTTTAAAGTTTGTAAAATAATTCCTACGAACTTTTGTTGTTCGTAGGAAACAAAATCAATATTTCTTACGAACAACAAAAGTTCGTACGAACTCTTACGGACTTTTGTTGTTTGTAAGAACCCAGAAATATAATAAAAAAGAGTATTTATATTTCCAACGGAATTTATTTCTTCGTAGGAATTCCTACGAATAAATGAAGTTCGTAGGAACCATTTGCAAATTATGTTCGCATTTTGTATACTTGGAGAGCCGCTACAAATTGATGGACGGAATTTGCAGTGTAAATCACACCAATACAGAGTAGCCAATTTGTATCTCTACAAATTTTTTTGGCATTTTGTATCCCCACTATAGATGCTCTTACTAAAAAATGGAAGCCTATAGTTAAGTCCCATCAATGTATAAGGTGTCCGCATAGGACTGATTTCTTCGATTCATTTCTATCATCTCTCCTCCAATTTATTTCATCCATCTTTTTGCCCAAGAAAAATAAATGAGTAAAGTATTTCAACAGTCTTTTATTTTTTTATTGGTTTCAATTTAGTCTCTTACCTTTTTATTGTCTCAATTTAGTCCCTCACCTTTCAAATTGGTTCAATTTCATCCCCATCCTTTTTTTTGTTTCAATTTCATCATCAACCTTTCATTTTGTCTCAATTTAGTCCACCTGTTAACTATTTTGGATAAAATTGACTATTTTACCCATCTTTATTGAAAAATAATAAAATGAATGTTATAAAATTTGAAAAATAAACTATTTTTTTATTATTTGAAGATAAAAAATAGTTTTTTTATCTGAGAATAATTAAAAAATAGTTTTTTTTTATTCTATCCCAGTTTTTTTTAATTTTTCAAAAAAAAACTCAAATAATAATTTTAATAGTCAACAAAAAAAATTTATTTATAAAAAACTATTTTTTTAATTTAAATTAAAAATGTAAAATTTGATGTTTTAGATTCACAATTGTTAGAGAAACTGGCGCGGACCCATATCACAGGAATTTTTTTATTTATCAGTTATATTACACATATGGGAAAAAAATTGATGTCTTAGATTCGCGATTAGTTAGTTCGCTGGATCAGACTCACATTCATTAAAATAAGGGGATTGAAAATAAGCCACCGTAGTCAAGCCCTTTATTTTTAAAATAAAGGGCTTGACTACAGTGGCTTATTCTCAAGCCCATTATTTTAATGAATGTGAGCTAACCAATCGCGAATCTTAGACATCAATTCTTCCCCATCTATTTAATATAACTGATAAATAAAAAAATTTATTTGATGTGGGTCCGTGTCAGCGGCACTAATCAATTGGGAATCTAAAACATCAAATTAAATATTTTTAATTAAAACTAAAAAAAGAGTTTTTATAAATAAATAAACTATGTTGAATATAAAAATTGTTATTCGAGTTTTTGTTTTGAAAAATTAAAAACAACTGCGATAGAATAAAAACAAAAACTATTTTTTAATTATTCTCGGATGAAAAACTATTTTTTATCTTGAAATAATAGTAAATTAGCTTGTTTTTCAAATTTTATAACATTCATTTTATTATTTTTCAATAAAAGGGGTAAAATAGTCAATTGTATCCAAAATAGTTAACAGATAGACTAAACTGAGACAAAATGAAAGGTTGAGGATGGAATTGAAACAAAAAAAGGAGACGGACGAAATTGAACCAATTTGAAAGGTGAGGGACTAAATTGAAACAATAAAAAGGTAAGGGACTAAATTGAAACCAATAGAAAGGTAATGGACTGTTGGGGTACTTTATTCAAAATAAATTGACTGTCCTTGCCCCTTTTCCCACTCTTTCGTCTTTTCCCATCTCCATCCTCTTCCTCTTGCCCTTTCAATTTCTCCTTCATATTCTTTCTTTTTCTATAAAGCTCATATGATTCCAATCATTCACCCTTCCAAGTCCTCCTCCTCCTTCTCCTTCTACTTCTTCTCCAACCAAAGATCTCACCAAATCTCTCGTCGAAACTCAATCTAGCCTCGTTGCCTGCCTGAACTTTAAAGAAGAAGACAATAAAGTATGAATTTTATTTTTGAGTTACTTTGTTTATTTATATGGCTTGTGTTGTGAAAAGTTATTGTTGATATGCTCGAGATTGAGTTTTAATAAAGTTGAGAAGGAAATGGGTATGTTGTGTGTCAGAGGTATGGGTGTAGGAATACTATATGGGTATTGTCATATATATATATAGGTAGAGATTCAAAAGTAAACATAAAAGATGAGCATTTTAATAAATCTTAACAAAAAAAAAACTTAATAATCTGTTAGTTTTAATTCTTATGTTGTCATTAGTCCGCGGTAACGACAATAGATATGCGTGTTTTTAATACACACCCCTTACTCTCCACCCCCCACACGTGTCTATTGCCGCTGGCGTGGACTAATTACAGTATATGAATTAAAATTAATAGGTTGTTAAGGTATTTTTAGTTAAGCTTCATTAAAATGTTCATTTTTTAGGCTCACTTTTGAACATCTTCATATATATATATATATATATATATATATAATGCTCATGTGCGGATCAGTTCGCATTTTTAGAGTGCGGACCGGACACATGTCACCTGACGGTGAACCTAGAAACTATTGGCTAATTTATAGGCACTCTCTCTCTCTCTCTTTCTCTCTCTCTCTTATGGGCTCACCGCCAGGTGACACATAACCAGTACGCACTCATAAATGCGGACTGTTCCGCATAAGAACATATATATATATATATATATATATATATATATATATATTTGGCGGGGGTGTTACGGGTGGGTCTCTTGAAGGATTATAAAAAGAAAAAGCAAGATCGATATTTGGGTATTATGGGTACCAGAGTGTACTGTGCGTGTTTGTTTGTTTTTTTTTTTTGTGAAAAGAGGAATATATTAACTAAATAACGAAACTATCCGTGAGGGTATAAATAGTCCGACAAACAAGCATAATGCCAAAGCATAAACCTAACAAAAACTCCACGCAATAGAGACAGTTGCACTTAATTTGACCCAGATGCCTCAATCTGATACTTGTTCTTATCTTCATCTATAATCGCTCTGAGCGGGTCCGGAGGGTCTATCAAAGTGAAGAAGTCTTCCTCTCGAGACATAGAATGCTTGGCTAACCAGTACGCACACCGGTTGGCCTCTCTCGGGATGAACTTGACAACGATGCTTAGCTCCGTTTTCAGATCTCTGCAGTCGAAAATAATAGCTGAATGTGGGTGATTAGTCCAATCCCCCTCATTGATCAAGTCCACTCCCACCTTACAATCAAATTCAAGGTTGATGCTCTTCCATCCCCTATCTCTAGCCAATAACAAGCCGTAGAAGATGCCTTCAAATTCTGCACGTAGCGGGTGAGCTTTGATGATTTTTCCAAAAAAAAAAACGTGATTCATTCGCCCCTCCAATCTCTCACGATGCCTCCGAAAGATCCCACTTCGGTGCTATTGTCCCACCCACTATCAGTATTTATCTTCAAGCCACCTGCATAAGGACACAACCACGAAGTCAGTGAAGATATAAAATGCCCTCTATGCTTGTTAGGTTTGGTGTATGCACGAATGATCTCGTGTGCATAGCTTACACTAAATTTGTCAATCATAGTAGGTGAAGTAGAAATATCCTCGAAGATTTGTAGGTTCCTAATTTTTTCAACAAGATTATTTTTATTTCTTGAATAAATTTTTATGGGGGTTTGCCAACATAAAATATTTAAATTTTCATAAATTATTTTAAAAGTACCCGGGCATCGCAAGGGTTGTGTGCTAGTGGATAGAATAAAACATTTAAGTTGGTTGAAGGACATTGAATTCCTGTAAAGAAGCCAAGAGATTTTTTCGATCTTTTAATGGAAATGAAAATATATTCATTAATTGTATTTTTAATGCAAGGTAGGTAATTATATAAAATTGAAAGGGTAAATTCAATTAGAAGAAAGATATTATATATTCTTATGTGTATAGATATAGATATATTCAATCATAATAATGATATAAAAATGTCCAAACATAAACATATACATTAACTGATTTATTATAGTGAGAGAAGAAAAGTAATGAGATAAAAATGGAATGTATTTATTGATACCAAATTTAATTGTTTGATGTGGACCGATCATATGAAGACACGTGACTATCTACATGGCAACTACAAACACTTCCGAGGAACTCCCACGCTCCGAGGAATAAAACTGCTTACCCGAGGAACTCACATGCTCCGAGGAACTCAAACGCTCCGAGGAACAAACCTCTCCGAGGAACTCTTGAATACCAAGAAGCTTAGGCGGTCCGAGCAACTTAGGCGGTCCGAGCTGCATCTCGAACAAAGCATTAATAGCTGGATAACCAACAGTTCAACTGATTCATTAAATGCTTATCATTTGGACGCGCACGCAAATAGGGCATTAAATGTATTACCCTTTCATATGCATATCATTTAATGTATTACCCTTTCACATTACAGCCTCAAGGCTATAAATACATTGTACAATCCTCATTGTAAGGGACCCCAGATCGGAATTTCTTGAGATAACTTATAATCGAGGATTCCCATACAAACAGCAATAAAACAACAGTGGACGTAGGCCATTCTTATAAGACTGAACCACTTTAAAATCTTTTGTCTCATTTATTTATCTGTGATTGAATTATTAGAGTGATCTAATTTTTTACATCAACAAATTGGCGCCGTCTAGGGGAAACGACTGGTAATATCGTTTTCTCACTAATAACAATCCATTACCAATGGCTGATATTCCTGAATCCAGCAATCGAAATGCTGGAACCCCTCCAAATCCATCTGCACCACCAATTATTCCAGATCTGACTGGAATAATGGCAAGTCTGGCTCAGGGCCAAACCAACATGCAAGAAACAATGCGACAACTCATCCAAACCCTCCATGGCGGTGCATCAGCCTATTCTGGACCACGAAGCATCCAAAGAAATACTCGTGTGCCTTCTTCGCGTACTAGGTGTAATGATTCATATCGCAATGATGAATCTCAAGATTTTTCTTATCAACCTGGACGATCTTCGTCTGTGCGAGCCACAGATACTGAACAACATGTCACCCTTTCCCCAGAAAGAGCCAGCGCTTTGGAAAGATTAAGTAGGGCCTCTCCTTTCGATCGATTAGGCCCTAGGAGGAACAAAAGTCCTCTTAATGCAGCGTCGAGGAGCTTTCGACGACTATAAGATTTAAGGGAAGGATCTTCCCAGTCGCGACCAGTTGCTCGTCAAGATGGATCCTATGACCGACCAGCTGCTCGTTGAGATAAATCCCAAGAAGCCACTTCAACGCGATCAGTTGCTCGAATCAATAGGCCCGAGGAAGGAAATAATGCATGGAAAGGATTTATTCAGAGGCTGGAGGATAGATTAGGGGAAATAGCTAAGGCCAAGAACCCTCTACAACGAACCTTTATTCGAGGAACACCTTTTGTCCCGGATATTGTTGATTTTCCAACACCATCAAAGTTCAAAGCACCTGTTGTGACTCCCAAGTACGATGGGAAGACTGACCCTGTCCTTTATATAGAACAATATCAAGCTGCTGCCGACATCTATGTTGTCCCAGACGAGATGAGATGCAAGGCATTCTCGGGAACTCTTACCGGATCTGCTCAGATATGGTATAATAATCTTCCTCGGGGTAAGATTTCAACTTTTCTTCAATTGGCCGAGTTATTCATTGGGAATTTCTTCTTTGGAGCAAAGCCAGTTAAACGAGTAGCACATTTGTTAAATATTAGATAAAAAGATGGGGAGAGTATTAGAGATTATATAACTCGTTTTAATAATGAGAAACTCGGAGTCATTGATTACGAGGAGAAGACAGGTATTACTGCTTTGATGAGTGGAATACTTCCGAACAAGTTGTACTACACTTTGGCCAAAGATCCACCTCAAACCATGTCAGACCTGATGGGAAAAGCGTCCAAGATTATGAATGCCGAGGAGGCTATGTCTGCGAAGAAGAATATGGACGCCAAAGAAACCAAGGTGGAAGGTGATAAAGCTAAGAAGAAAGAGCATAAGAACAATGGTGGCGATAAACATTCCAAAAATAGGTCATCATGGGAGGTCTTGAGGAAATTTGATAATTACACACCTTTGAAGGCAAATATCAACCACGTCCTGGAAGAAATTAAGAACAGCGAGGAGTTAAACTAGCCAAAGAAAATGAAATCAGACCCTGACATGAGGAATAGGGAGAAATATTGCGAGTTCCACAAGGATCATGGACATATGACTAAAAATTGCATAGCCCTTCAGAATGAGATTGAAACACTCATCCGACGAGGAAAGCTATCGAAGTATGTTGATCGGGGAGGCGAAATAAGAAACACCGACCGAACTAGAGAGAGATCTAGATCTCCTCGTCGAACAGAGAAGAACAAGAAGAGAAATCATGAAGTTGATCCAGAGGATGACCCCGATCTTCCCAAGAAACCAAGGTAGCCAGAACGAGAGGTATTTTCAATATGCTTTGGGTCATTTGATTGTAATGTTATTACAGGGGGAGATGCAGGAGGAGGAGACCTTATTGCAGAAAGAAAAGCTTACCTCGGTGAGGCTCAAGCTTGCTCGTACATTCAGCGAATAAATTTAGCTGAGGAAGATCGCCCGAGAAAGGTGAACAAGGAGAAGTTGGTCATTGGGTTCTCAAAGAACGACCTTGCAGGTGTTCTATATCCTTATGATGAGCCCCTGGTGATAAAAATGAGGATGAAGGAGGTTATGATTTCAAGAGTACTGGTCGACAATGGTAGCTCGGCAGACATCATGTTCTACTCGTGTTTCGATAGTTTAAACCTAAAGCTATCTCAACTGGATCCTTACCACAGACCCCTCATCGGTTTTGCTGGCGAGAAAGTATTTCCACTTGGGATGATCAAGTTGGATATATTCATTGGTACGTGGACTGCTTGTCGAACAAAAAGAATACGTTTCTTCGTGATGGATAAGAATGTCCAATCATCGTACAATATCATCATGGGAAGAGTAGGATTGAAGAAATTCGAGGCTGTGCCATCTACAGTGCATCAGTGCCTAAAATTTCCAACAAACTTTGGAGTAGGAGTTGTGAAAGGTGATCATAAGGTACCTCGGGAGTGCTATTATTCATCCGTCGAGTAAGAAGAACTGGAAGATTCAAAGAAAAAGACTACGACCTATCAAGTGGAGGAAGGTGAAGAAATTGAAACACTGGATCCTCAAGATAAGTCGCAACTCGTGAAGGGTCAAGTGGTGGAAGCTACTAAAAACATCATTCTGGACGACGAGCACCCTGAGCGAACTACTCAAATAGGTTCATCGTTGGAAGCCTCGTTAAAATAAGAATTGATAACTTTCCTTAGAAGCAGAAGATAAACTTTTGCGTGGAGTCATGAAGATATGCCTGGGATAGACCCAAATTTCTTGTGTCAAGAGCTCAATGTGAATAAGGAGATCAAGCCTGTGAAGCAGAGAAGAAGAGTATTCAGTCCCGAGAAGAATCAAGCCATACAGGAGGAAGTCGAGAAGCTCCAGAAAGCTTGTTTTATTGAAGATGTTAAATATCCAGATTGGTTAGCCAATGTGGTGATGGTAAAGAAGAAAAACAACAAGTGGAGGATGTGTGTGGACTTCACCGACCTCAACAAAGCATGCCCAAAGGATCACTTTCCATTGCCCTGAATTAATCAACTGCTGGATGCTACCTCGGGACACGAGTTGCTGAGCTTCATGGATGCTTATTCTGGCTACAATCAAATTAAAATAAAACCTGAAGACAGGGAAAGTACTTCTTTTATTACCCCTAGGGGAACTTATTGTTATAATGTTATGCCTTTTGGTTTGAAAAATGCAGGTGCGACATATCAGAGGCTGATGAACAAGGTCTTTGATGAACAAATCAGTGACAACATGGAAGTCTATGTTGACGATATGCTGACAAAAAGCAAGAAAGCTGCCGATCATCTAGTTGACTTAAGCCAGACTTTTGATCAACTAGATAAATATCAAATGAAGATGAACCCGACGAAGTGCATATTTGGAGTACGAGAAGGCATGTTCCTCGGGTACATTGTCAATCAACGAGGCATTGAAGAAAATCCTAAAAAGATCAAAGCTCTATTAGGGCTGCGATCTCTAACAGTGAAGAAGGAAGTACAGAGTCTCACAGGACGAGTAGAGGCACTCAATAGATTTGTGTCACGAGCAACTGATAGATGTCTCCCATTCTTCAAGACGCTCAGAAAGACTTTTGAGTGGAATGATAAATGCGAGAAGGCTTTTCAAGACTTGAAGAAATACTTGCGAGCATCTTTATTGTTGTCCAGGCCGGTGATGGGAGAAAAATTTTATTTATACCTTGCAGTATCCAAAAATGCAGTTAGCTCGGCGTTGATCATAGTGGAGAATGGAGTACAAAAGCCAATTTACTACACAAGTAAGGCCTTCCGAGGAGCAGAGATCAGATATCCAAGGCTGGAGAAATTGGCACTGGCGCTGATTGAGGCGAGTAGGAGAATGAGGCCATACTTCCAAGCTCATACGATAGTAGTATATATCGATGTGCCATTGAGACAAGCCCTTCATAAGCCAGAAAAATCAGGGAGATTGATGTACTGGGCAATAGAGCTTGGCGAATATGATATAATTTATGAACCCCGATCATCACTAAAAGGGCAGGCTGTAGAAGATTTCATAGCAGAGTTCACCTATCCTGAAACCCCCGAGGAGCAAGAGTTGATAACTAATCAACCTGTGGATGTTACAGGATTAACAAACACAAGCCCAGACCAATTCCGATTGGTAAAAGGGCGGGTGGATGTTACAGGATGTGATGCAGAGATAGTTGGGAGGACTCCGGACGAGGAGCAGGAGTTGCTCGCTAATCAACCTGTGGATGTTACAGGATCGACAAACACTAGCTCAGACCAACTTCTGTTGGTAAAAGGGAAAGTGGATGTTATAAAATCATTAAATTCGAGCCCAGACCAACTCCGGTTGGTAAAAGGGCAAGAAGAAATGATCGACGAGGAGCGAGAAAAATCTGGGGAGGATGAAAAGAAGTAGCAAATATTTCACCGAGGAACTCTTACTGATTCGAAATTTGAAGACGAGTTACCTATATGGAGGTTATATGTAGATGGCTCATCTTGCAATGCAGGATGTGGCGCGGGGATAGTTTTGAGCACTCCGGACGAGGTCGACATGGAATACGCCTTGTGTTTCTAATTCAAAGCTTCCAACAATGAGGCTGAATATGAGGCCATGATTGTAGGGCTTAATTTGGCAAAAGTTATGGAGGCGCAGCAAGTTATGATCTTCAGTGACTCTCAACTGATTGTAAACTAAATGATGGGAGTATATGCAGTTAGAGGAGAATTAATGATTAGATATCATGCGAAGGCAAAGGAGCTGGTGTCAGAATTTACCGCTATTCAGCTGGTAAGAATACCAAGAATGGAGAATGCGAGAGCAGACGCCCTAGCTCGACTAGCATCAGCAACTCGCACCGAGCTACGACGAACAATCCCAATTGAAGTGTTAGCTAGTCGGAGTATAGATGAAGATCTGACGATGAACTTTATCACCCTTGATTTAGGTCCATCTTGGATAGATCCCATCAGGGCGTATATCGAGGAAGGAGAATTGCCAATTGATAAGATTGTAGCCAAGAAATTGAAGTTTAAAGCTGATCGGTAGGTATTAACTAATGGTGTTTTATATAGACGAGGAATTATGGCAGGTTTGCAGAGATGCGTACATCCCTGCGAGGTAAAATAATTAATCGAAGAAATCCATGAAGGGTCTTGTGGAGCACATGTAGTAGGTCGGACGCTTCTACAAAGGGTGATGACGCAAGGATACTACTGGCTGACGATGAGGGCTGATTGCATAGCCTACGCCAAGAAATGTGACAAGTGCCAGCGCTTTTCCTCCATCCGAAGAACTCCACAAGCATTGTTGACACCCATAACTTCCCCTTGGCCATTTTTCATGTGGGGAATTGATTTGGTTGGACCACTGCCAACGACCCGAGGAAGGTTTAAGTACCTCGTCGTCGCAGTGGATTATTTTACTAAGTGGGTAGAAGCTGAGCCACTCATTGATATGACGTACGAGAAGGTGTACTAATTTGTTTGGAAGAACATCATTTGTCGATATGGTCTCCCTCATGCCTTCATCACAGACCATGGGACACAATTTGATAACGAGGAGTTCGCCGCCTATTGTCATCAGTCAAACATTTTGAAGATTCATTCAGCACCAGGTCATCCTCAAAGCAATGGACAAACTGAAGTGACAAACAGAACGTTGCTGAACGGTTTGAAGAAACGATTGGATGATGCAAAAGGAAACTAGATCAACGAGCTACAATCAGTACTCTGGGCTTACCTAACTACTCCTCGAGTAGCAACTGGAGGATCACCATACATGCTGGCGTTTGGAAGTGAAGCTGTCATACCTGTCGAGTTGGGCCTCCCAACACACAGGGTACTGAATTTCAATTCCCCTATCAGCGACTTAATGAGAAGACTGGATTTAGACATGCTCGAGGAAGTCAGAGAAGAAGCAGCCATTAGAAATGCTCCTTACCAGCAGCGAACATCTTTGTTCTACAACAAGAGGGTGAAGAAGTGCGACCTGAAAGAAGTAGACTATGTGCTGAAGAAAGTAATTCAAAAGCATAACAAACTGGAACCAAACTGGCATGGACCATACCGAGTTACAGAAGTTGTTCGACCAGGAACTTATCAAATAGCCACTTTAGAAGGCGAAGAGTTTAAGAATGCATGGAACGCAGAACATCTGCGCAAGTATTATCAGTGATGTATATGTAACGAAGTTCCATCAGTATGAATAAAATAAAAATATTCTGCAAGTCATTCTGTTTATTGAAATTTTTTTGGGGAATACTAGTGCTACGCACTACTCGGCACAGCTCAGCAGACTACTCAAGAAAATATTCCAAACTGAACCAACTTAGTTGGTCGACGAGGAGAAAATATTCCAAACTGTACCAACATAGTTGGTCGACGAGGAGAAAATATTCCAAACTATACCAACGTAGTTGGTCGACGAGGAGAAAATATTCTAAACTGTACCAACATAGTTGGTCGACGAGGAGAAAATATTCCAAACTATACCAACTTAGTTGGTCGACGAGGAAAAATATTCCAAACTGTACCAACATAGTTGGTCGACGAGGAGAAAATATTCCAAACTGTACCAACGTAGTTGGTCGACGAGGAGAAAATATTCAAAAATTTACCAAGTATGGTTAGTCGGAGATAAACTCTCACTAACTATAATTGGTCGACGAGCACAATTTAACAACCTTGGTTGGTTGGAAAAATTTTAAATATTTTTATACTCATTACTTATTATTAAGTGATCGAGCAACATTACTGATACTTGCAACTTTTTTACTAAGTTGGTCGATGAACAACAGTATTATTATCTTTTTAACAGATATGCATAAATGTAAAGACAATAGCAATTAAGATTTGAAAACAGAAATGAAAGTTTTTCATTAAATTTGAAATAAATTACATTGATAATAAAATGAAAGTTACATTGATATGTATGCTAACTATTACATCAAAAATTTCTATTCTACTGGTCTTTTCCCTTCAGCTTTTGATGCAGGTTCCTCGCCAGCAGGCGGATCATTTAAAGATTGAGGAGAATTGATGAAGTTCAAATACTTCAGCATCCTGACGTTCATCATAGAAGGTCGATGATGCTCGGGACGAGATACCTCAATTTGAGAATGTAAACTGTAGTCACCGAGATACTTCGAAATTAAGCTCCGAGGAATGGCATGAGCAGGGATCCATTCCATCTCCAAATTGTACGGTGGCACAGGCAAGTCGAGCAACCCGGGATCATGGTAGTCCCATAGATAATGGCCTTGTTCGATTTTCAACACACCAAAGTCATTCAGCCACCCTTACTTGTAGCCCTCATTGTTGGCATTCTGGATACGATCATCCAAATGGAATAGTGCTTCGTTGTATCCAGCCATCCAGAACTCCCTGGAAAAGATCCTTATTCTCCAAAACTGATTTCTGCGCAGAGAGCTGTTTCTCCAAGTCCCTTATCTTCTTTGACATGTCAGACAAAGCCTGGTTCTTAGCCATTAATTGGAAGGCTTGGTTCTCTAAGGCAGACGCTGTCCTCTGTTCCTCGACAAGCACTCGAGCTGATCTTGCTCATCCCTGAGGAGATCTTCCTCGTCCCCGAGGAGACGTGGAAGGGACCGACCTCCTCAAGGTATCCAATTCTTCCCTCAACTTGGCATTCTCCACTTCTAGGAATGAAAATCCCTCGTCAGTCACTGGGATTAGGGTTGTTGAAGAAGAGGCTACAGACTTCAACTGTGATAGCTCTTTCAGCAAGTTGTTGTTTTCCTTTTCCAGCAGCTCGGCAATCTATCTGCATTCCTCGACCACGCCCCTCAGGGTTCTCTCCCTTACATCATAACCAGCAAAAAGCTTCTTGTATCCCTTGTCAGCGGCGATCAGCTTGTACTTTTTCTCATAACTCTCATGCAACAAGGCAGTGGATTCTTTATATTGAAGCTGAAGGTCTTCAAGGGTGCCTTGGAGATCCTCGATCATTTCGTAGTAAGCCACATTATTAGCCACCGCTCGATCATGCAGACACTTCAGGTACTAATATGCTTCCACTGCCTGTTCCGAAGCATCCTGGCCAAGGATGTCGGCAACTTGTGCAGCACTCAAGTCTGTGTGACCAGCCTTAAAGTACTCATTGCATTGTTGCAGCAACTTTGTATCATAGGCAGATAGCAGATCCATCCTGTCCGGAAACTAGCAGAGAAAGAAAAACAATCATTAATAAGAAGAATAAGAAGAGTATAAATGAAAGATGAACAATAGTATGCAAGAAAATTCAAGTTTTATTAGATCATAAAATTCAGAATTACAAGTGCTGGATTACATTTCACAAAGAAGAAAAATATAAAAGTAAACCTGAACAACACTACACCTTTTCCTTGTCTCCCAAAACCTTCTCAGGAGGTTAGGAAGAGGAAGCAGGTTGCTCGGAGGGAACTGTGGGCTGTTCGGAGAGCACCAGCTGTTGCTCGGAGGAAGAAACGACTTGCTCGATAGCAGACTGGATGGCTGGGGGTGATCTCCCATCACCATTGAAGACTCCTCAGAGGTAGCTTCGTCCTCTTCTAATTCTTCTGGAGTAGGAGGAGGACCAGGGATATGCCTCTGGAAGAGCTCGGAGGACTCGTCGACCTTCATTTCCTGAAGGTCAGCGACCCATCGATCCCTAAAGTACTTTAGACTGCCATAGTCTACTTGAGATACCATGGAAGCACACCCTTTATTCCACCCCTTGTCCCAGCCAGAGCTGAAGGACTTTTTCACAGCAGCTTTCCTCTTCAGCTTCTCCGAGGAAAGCGTCTCGGACAGAAGGTTCTCAGCATTCTTCAGTTTGATCTCAACCTCCTCCTTCTGCCGACCTACTTCCTGGAGCTGGTCCAACCTCTCCTCAGCAACTTTGAGTTTATTTTCCAGCTCTCCAGTGGCTTTGAGCTTTTCCTCAAGCTCTTTATTTTCCTTCTCCAAGGCATTATTTTTCTTCTCCAACTCCTTGGAGGTATCAGCAACTCAAGATTTTTCTTTCTCGGAGGAGGAAAGTTTTTTCTCCCAGATAGCCTTATCAGTGGCATACTTCTGGCGGGAGTCTTCCAAAGATTTGATAGCCTCTTCCATAGCTCCCTCCACACTGGACGAGGAGCATGAGGCTTTAATGGCTTCATCCTTTTTCAGGATTATGTTAAAGCAGCTCATCAACTATAAACAGAAAAAGAAAGCAAGTTAGAAACAGAAATGACAAAGGAAAATATGAAAAGTTCAAAGTAAAGAAACTTACTGAAGCAAGATGACGAGCAACCAAAGAAGTAACCATGTCCCGAGTAAGATTATCTTCATTACCCTGGACCTCGGGAATGGTTCGGGACTTCACCGAGCTCATGGCAGAGCTCGGAGGGACAAAAGTGGGAACTACAGTCCCAGCAGCTGGGGGCTGAGTAGTGGTGTCAGCCAAATTGACCGAGGAGCTTTTCTTCAGCCTCCTCGGGGGAACAATTACAGATTCAACCAAGGATGAATCCTTGGTCGGTGATATCACAATCACCTCTCCAAGAGCAGCAGACCTGCTTGGAGCCACTGCGGGCTTCTCGGAGACTTTAGCAGGAGAAGCTGGAGGAGCTGCATCAGTCTTCTTTGTCCCCTCCCTCGGGAAATCAATCTTAATCCTATTTACCTCCCCAAAATCGGAGGAAGTTTTCTCAAATAGAGCAGGAGTTATTCTCTTCTTCATCCTTTCGCTAAAAGAAATATGAGATTCAGGCGAAGAACTTGCAGAGGCTGGTACTGGCTCTGCTTCACTGATCACTAGACGAGCAGTGAAGGAGGTTGTGTAGCTCTTGTACTGGAGCAGATACGAAGCCGACCTGATGTGCTCGTCGGCAACCCTTTGATGTAGACCCCAGATAAGTCCCAAATGACTTATATTGACATCTGTTTCTTTTGGGCACTTTCTCTTGCTATCAATTGCAAATAAACAAACATTGTTATCAGTGACACATTTTATCAAACACAAAACAAACATGATTTCAACGTAAATAAAATAAAATAAAAATAACCTATCCCATTACCATAAGGAGGGCATCTGGGACCCTGGTAAACCTCATCTTCGGTTAATGGAGGATGTTGCCAATTTTTTACGACAACCCCGTGTTCAAAATAATCCCTATTGGCATCAGGGAGGTTGACTACTAAGGCTCTATTTATAAACCTAGTTTTTAAATAATAAATATTATCATTAACTGCCCATCTATAGCAGTACATGATTTCTGGAATTCTTATACGAGTTCCTTGCACTTGATTTAATTTATGCACCCCATTAACTATTCTCCATGTGTTGGGGGCTATTCGTGCAGGAACAACATCAAAGTACTGACAGAATTCCAGAAACAGAGGATTTGGTGGAAAAGAAAATCCACACTCAGCAAAAAAGAGACTGGGGAACCAATGTCCCTCAGCTTTAATTAGAAGGCTCAGAAAGCTCTTCCAAGATGACCCAAGGGGGAATTGAAAAATCAGAACGAAATTTCTCAAGAGACTCAACAGGATAAACCATGGTTAATAAAGAAATAAAGATGAAGGAAGAAGATCTTACAGGAAAAGAACGTATCTGCTGACTATGTACGATGGAAGAGATGAATACACAAGAGAGTAGAAGACAATGAAAAACTCGAAGATAAAAATTCGAAAAGGTAGAAGACGATGGGAGCGTCTGTGAAGTTTAAATATCTTACCTTGGGAACTGGCGAAGTAATGATTACAAAAAAGGATGATTATGTTATCGGCGGCTAAAAGGACATTAACTATTGGTGCGGGAATCAAAGCGGGCAACAGCGGCTAAAAAGAAGAAAAGTAACGCGGGAATCGAAGCGCGCAGAAAAGTCCAAAAAAGCATGATTCTACGAACTTGGAAGGAGAAATAAATACAAGGGAAATGCTCCTAAAAATCAGGAAGACTATTTAAAGCTATCATATTCCGAGAAAGAATGTTCCATACTCCTCAAATTTTGAACTACAAAACATTAGGGGCTTCTGTTGATACCAAATTTAATCTGCTGATGTGGACCGATCATATGAAGACACGTGACTATCTACATGTCAACTCCAAACACTTCCGAGGAACTCCCACGCTCCGAGGAACAAAACTGCTTACCCGAGGAATTCATAGTTCACCGAGGAACACTGCTTACCCGGGGAACTCACATGCTCCGAGGAACTCATACGCTCCGAGGAACAAACCTCTCCGAGGAACTCTTGAATACCAAGACGCTGAGGCGATCCGAGCAACTCAGGCGGTCCGAGCTGCATCTCGAATAAAGCATTAATAGTTGGATAACCAACAGTTCAACTGATTCATTAAATGCTTATCATTTGGACGCGCACGCAAAGAGGGCATTAAATGTATTACCCTTTCATATGCATATCATTTAATGTATTACCCTTTCACATTACAGCCTTAAGGCTATAAATACATTGTACAATCCTCATTGTAAGGGACCCCAGACCGGAATTTCTTGAGATAACTTATAATCGTGAATGCCCATACAAACAGCAATAAAACAACAGTGGACGTAGGCCATTCTTATAAGGCTGAACCACTTTAAAATTTTTTGTCTCATTTATTTATCTGTGATTGAATTATTAGAGTGATCTAATTTTTTACATCAACAGTATTTACATTAGCTCATTTTTAATGGTTAGGGATATGGAAAAACACAATTTCTTATCCACGTCAATTGGAAAAGCAACATTTTTTATATAACACGCTACAATATAAAGGAAAAAAAAGGAGTCTCAAAGATCGTCTACAATATCTATAGTTTTTTCAGTTTAAAAAAGTCTATGCGATTTATATATAAAAACTTGTGTCTATAAATAAAATCTTTAAAACAAATTATAACCAAAAACCTTTTTATTTATATAAAAAATAAATTTGAATATTTGAAAAAAAAATTAACTTGAAAACTATTTTTTACATATAAAAATTTCAAAAAAATTGTACATCCAATTATATTTATCGCTCTGCATTAGTATGTGTGATTTTTTATAGGATCGGTCCGATTTAACTTGGCTGTCCTAATTTTATTAAATTAATCATTTTAAAAATTAATATTAACTTTAAAAGTTGTCTAAACTTGTCCAAATATTAGCAAAAATTATCTACAAAATACAACACAAACCAAAAAACTCATATCATGTTAATATTTCATACATAATATTTACAAAAAAAAAAACAATAATGGCCGATTTAGTGTACTTAGCATTTCATACAGAATATTCAACTTCATGTTATGTTCTGTCTTATCCACTTGAGGTGGTGGGTATACTTGAAAGCCATTCAAACACATTTAGTAAGCTTAATAACTATGGAAAACTGTCATCAACAATATTAAATATTGTTTTCAGTTTGTTTATCCCTTCTTTTGAAATTTGTGATCTAGCGGGTATAGTTGAAAGCTTCCACTTTGTTTAATTTCAATTTACTCTTTTCTTCTTTTCTTTGTTTCTTTTTTTCTTCTCTAAACTATCATCAATAGTTTTTCACAAAATGAAATATTATTTTCTCAAAAGATTATTTTTGAGCCACAAAAATTTGTTGGGACAAAGTTGTTATTTACCAAAAAAAAAATCTCTAGAAAAAGAAGATAACACCCTTAATATGATTCGAAATTGAAAAACATCAAATTAAACAACACATTGACTTGTTGATTTACTTATACATCTTCCATAAATAAGTCAAATCATACCTTTTTTTTCAAATATAACTACACATAAACTAAAACATTAAAGTTGAAAAATAGCAATACTAACCTTCAATGAACCTTTATAAAAAAAAACATTGAGCGACATATACCAAAAAAATGAAAGACATTAAAGACCATAATATGAATGAAATAAAAATTATACAAGGGATCATATTCTCCAACCTGTTCCAATAAAAGTCCACAAAACTCTCTGCTATAAACAAATTAGAAAGAACCCAAGGAATTATACGTACAAAAGCAACCTATAAAAATATTATAAAATATATTTTGAAAACCTAAAAATGAGGTACATAAAAGCAGTATGACATTAACATTCATATTTCGAGACCATTATGTAAGAAACAAATCAAGCTAAAAAAATGAAAATGTTGTCGATGTTCTTGGAAGCTCAGAAGGTTTTGACATTATGAGAGATAAAATCTAAATATATGAAGGTCTTATTTGGTTGGAGAAAACATGAGGAAAACAATATCAATATCTCCAAGAATACAAGAATTTGAGGGGCAAAATTCAAACATCAACTAACATTTTAGTTCCCTTTTGGTTGACTGTGTTCTCTTGCAAATGAACAACTGAGTGTCTATATTATCAAGGATGTGATACTAGTAACAACAAAATTATAGTAGGTGTGATGACAAAGATGCAAAGATGTTTGTATATGATATATGAGTCACGCTCCCATGCGGGACTCCAAAATGAGGGATCCTTGCGGGATCTTTTTTAGAAAAGAAAAATGTTTATTTTTTATTTTTTTTGTGTGGATTATAAACATTTCAATGCACCCCTGTAAACAAAATTAGCTCAAAATAAATTTTTTAGTATTTTAAAAAAATGGGTCAATATTTGACAGTATTTTAAACAGTTTAAGTACTGTCAAATATTGACCCGTTTTTTTTAAAATATCAAAAAGTGTTATTTTGAGGTGATTTTTTTTACAGAGATACATTGAAATATTTATAATCCACACAAAAAAAAATATATATTTTTTTTATTTTTAAAAATCATCCTACACGAGACTCTCGCATTTGGGCTCCCGTAGAGGAGCTTGATTGTATGATATATAATGTAATAAGTAACAAAAAGGTAAAAGCAAAAAAAGTACTCATACAGTTGTTTAGGGTAAAAACAAAAAAAGCAACGACAACCCCGATTCTCAAAACATCCATCACTAACTTCTCATCATAAAACTGCACCACAAAAACCAGCCATGTCACCATGGGCACCGCAGCGCACACTCTTAGCGTAGAATTACAACCACAGTGAGTCACAAAACCAACTGCTTCGGGGTCCCGAATCAACACTTGGGGATCCCTTCCTCTTATAATCAAACCCCTTATCTTTCACTCTCTCCTCAAATCCCTCTAACACTCACTTCTCATTTTCATCCCCCTTTTCAAATTTTCTAACCACCCAAATAATTGTTGTTCATAAAGGTTTATATTCATGAACCTTTTTTATTAATTTTTTTTGGTAAACATTGAAAAAGAAATTGGTTACACAGAGATTACATTACGAAACCATAGGCCATCAAGGCAACAGAGAAAAACCATAGAAAAGAACCATAAGTAAAAAGGGTAGCAAAGCACAAGACGAGCCAGACTACATAGTAGGATTAGCAAGGATCCGGCGCAAGGCGTTGGGGATCTCCTAAATTTCCACAAAGGTCTCCTCCTGGACTTTAGCCTCCCGTGCCAGCCAATCCGCACTCCGAATCATACCAGGATTGACAAAAATGAAGTCAGCGCCCACCATTCTTATGAGCTCGTAGCAGTCGATCTTAATATTTTCAAAGTGAGTTTCACGGTACTAGACCCCTTTGAAGATATCAATAATCTCGTGAGATGTGGTCTCAACTAGAATGTCCTTCCAACCACGCATTTTGGCCATATTGAGGCCGTGAAAGAGGCCTTCCATCGGGGTATGAAGGAGAGAAAGAGTGCCCCTGAGTCGTCTGTAGTAGCCAATCTTCCAGTGCCCCCCGTCGTCAAGGACATAACCCCAAAAGGTAGCAATGCGGTAGGTAGGGTCAGTACAAGCCTGGAGGGCCACCTTAGTCTTACCCCGATCAACATTCTCCAAGAGGTAGAAAAGAGCCTCCGAGATCTCATCATACTCAGCATAGTCGTGAACCTGCCGTCTCCCAATTCGAGCTAAGCCATCAGCCCACATATTGTTCGACCTCCTGATATGTGAGACCTTGATCTCCATCTCGGCCATGATAGCAATGCATTCATCGATAATGTTAGTCAGCGGATGGTTCTTGTGACCCTGTCTATTAAGAAAGTGAACGGCATCCAAGCAGTCACTGCGAAGTAAGCACCCCGTCCAGCCCTTGAATTTTTCCATGTTCAGCCCGTGCAGAATGCCCACTAATTCAGCCTTTATGGGGCTGCTATCGCCAATGATCTTACCACTAAAACCAATAATCCACTGTTAATCGTTACTACTGACCATGCCAACAAATCCACCAAGATTGCTGAATGGGTCATAGGAGCCATCTGTAAAAATCTCATAGCCCAAAAAGGAATAGACACTTGAAGAGGAATTAGGGATATTCCCCGGAACATGGTTTGGACTAACTTTGGGTTTAGCAATAAGTTCAAGTTCACGTGCGAGGGCACTCGGGTTAGCCCAAACCATATTCAAGGAGATATTTCTCTTATCAAAAATGCGTTTATTACGTGCAGTCCAAATGTGCCGTAACGTGGAAATAAAAAGGAACTACCCATTTTGCATAGGCCTATCCCATATGTTATCTTTAATCCAATCAAAAAGGTAAATTTTTTCTGAGTGTTTCACACCCTTGGGGTGAAGGTGTGCTCCCAAAGAGCAGTGGCATGGTGACAGTTTCTAAGCACATGTTCAATGTCTTCATCATACTCACAGAAATCACATAATTTGGAATTACAAGTGCGTCTATTAAATCTTTAACAATTAGTAAGGATTTTTTTGGGGAAATTTAGCCAAAGAAAGGTTTTAAATTTCTGAGGCAGTTTAAGTTTCCAAATGAGTTTCCAGTTAATAAGATAGGGGGTGTTGAGGTCAATTTTGACAAGGGATTCATAGGAAGATTTAATCAAGAATTTTCCGTTGGGGGAGGGTCCCCAACTAGGGCTGTTAGTTTGATTCGGAATGTGGGGGAGAGGAGTCCCCAGGATTAGGTTGGAAATATCATTACTGAAGGTGCCCTTAATGAGTTGTTCGTTCCAGGCCCCTTCCTTTATAAGGTCACAAACAACGAACACGTGATGGTTATTGTGGGGTGTGGATATGGTGGATGAACCTACCCACCAATCATTGAAAATATTCGTGGACTTTCCATCACCAACAATCCATTTGGTATTTTTCACAATATCACTTTTACACTTAGAGATGCTCCTCCAAACATGGGATGCTTGGGCCTTACGAGTCCAGTTTCTAGGACTGTCGTGTGTATTATACTTCGATCTAAGCATACGAACCCATAAGGAATTTTTATCGTTCATAATTTTCCAACCAATCTTGGAGACAATGGCATGGTTATTTTCCTCACTACTCCTAAAACCAAGCCCTCCAAGCTCTTTGGGACAGCACACAGTGTCCCACTTGATGAGATGGACTTTTTTCTTATCATCCGACTCTCCCCAAAGGAAGTTTCTATTAATTTTGTCAAGTTTTTCATTTATCTTTTTTGGGAGTATCGAGGTTTGCATATTGTAGACAGGGATGGTGGCGGTGATAGCCTGGATGAGGGTAGAACGACCTGCGAGAGAGAGGAGTTTGGATTTCCATCCAGAAAGTCTCTTTTGGACCCTTTAATGATATGAGTGAAGTGGTTTGTTGTGACTTTTCCATGAATGAGTTTATTGCCAAGGTACATTCCCAGATCGTTGGTGATATTAATTCCGCAACTTCTGCCAATGTCACACGCACTCTGCTTTGGGATATTAGGGGAGATGAAATTTTTTTATTTTTGAAGGCTAAGGGTCTATCCAGAGATATCACAAAAATGGTGGAGGGTCTCCATAACCACACTACAACTAGTATGTGAGGACTCGGTGAAAAGGATGAGGTCATCCGAAAAAAAGAAGTGTGATATGGTAGGGCCATTGGGGGAAGCCTTAAGACCCTTCCATTTTCCCTGGTCCAACTGGTGGTTGATGGCCGCTCCCAAATAATCCATACACATGACGAATAAGTATGGGGACAGGGGATCGCCTTGTCTAAGGCCTCTAAAAGGCTTGAACTGCGGGAGCGGTGCCCCATTCCATAGAACTAAAGTGGAAGCACTGGTTAAGCAGCTAAGGATGAGACTTCTAAGTTTAATGTTGATATTGAACCAGATGAGGACTCGTTCCAAGAACTCCCAGCTAATTTTATCGTAGGCTTTCTCAAGGTCGATTTTAAAAATAGCACCCCCTTTTTTACCTTTTCTTTTATTGAGTGAATGTATAATTTCCTGGGTAATAATAATATTATCCGAGGTCTTCCGACCCGAAAGAAAACTAGATTGATTAGGGCTAATGATTTTACAGAGGATTGGTCGGAGTCTATTAACTATGATCTTAGCTAGAACTTTATAGGGCACATTACAGAGGGTGATAGGTTTAAACTGGGTAATATTCTCAAGATTGTCAATTTTCGGGATAAGAGTGATATGGCTGGAGTTAACCTTTTCCGAAAAAGAAAGAGAGGTAAAACATTCCTCGATGAATTTAAATAAGGACAATTTTGTAGTCTCCCAAAAAGTATGGTAGAAAATGGGTTGGATACCGTCCGGGCCCGGGGCTTTGAGACCATTCATACTAAACACCGCACGCCTGACCTCGTCAATTGACAAGGGGTGGTCCAGAATGTTATTCTCAACATCCTCAAATTGGAGGTGATTGAAGTTAATGAAATTACCACAAGTAATTGGGGGGTAAGAGTTGGCGAAAAGAGATATAAAGTAGTTATTAGTATGAAGCGAGATCATCTCACAATTATCAACCCAATCCCCATCAATGTTTATTCTATCAATCTTGTTACGGCGCCTTCTAATGATGGTAGAGGTGTGGAAAAATTTGGTGTTTTTATCTCCCTCACTAAGCCATTTGATGTGGGATTTTTGTTTCCAAAGAAGTTCTTCATGCCTAAGGATGTTATTATACTCGTTTTTAAGCTGATTTTCAAGAAGATTGAGGTTGTGTGAAAAGTGTGTTTCTTGGGAAATTTGAATACCATTAAGTCTATGAAGAATGCATTTTTTATTTAAGTTAATGTGGCCATAGACAACATAGTTCCAGTGTTTAATTATGGGAATACAGTTATCAAGATTGTGTTGGAAGCTGAGGTTTTTATTCCAGTTATTTAAGATAATATTCTAAAAGTCAATACGTTCAAACCAGCACGCAAGAAGTCTAAAGGGGCGGGGAGTGAAAATATTGGACTTTTTACCTTCGTAACGGATGAGCATGGGGAAGTGATCCGAAGCAGTGTGAGGGATATTCTCGACCACAGCATCCGGGAATTGTAAGCGCTAAGATGGGTTGGCCAGCGAGCGGTCCAGTCTCACAAGGGTGTTGGTGAAACCGTATCTACTATTAGTCCAAGTGAGGCGTGGTCCCGTGCTGCCAAGGTTAGTGAGGTGGCAGTTATTAACATTCTCCATAAATTTATTACACATATACTCCTTGTTGTGTCTGGAATAACTTTTCTTCTCGGAGGAGTCAAAGTGATCGTTAAAATCACCCGTGGAAAGCCAAGGGGTATCAAGGTCTTGGGCCAAATTTTTGAGATTGTTCTAGAGGGTTTGACGCAGGGTGTAGATAGGGCTAGCATATATAGCAGATAACAACTAGTCATCGTAGCCCTTGAGAGTAACAAGGAGATGGATGGCCTGGTCTAAAATATTGATGGAGCAAAGCTGGATGTTGCTTTGGTTCCATAAAACCCAAATACCACCGGAGCGACCTCTAGATTCCGAGACCTCCCAGTTGGTGAATCCCAACCCCTCAAAAAAGCAAGAGAAATTGGAAAAGGCAGTTTGAGTTTCGATAAGGATGATCACACTAGGCTTGAGATTATTGCAGAGTTCAGTGAATGTGGGTTTAAAAAGGGGTTTCCCTTCCCCTCTACAGTTCCATGTGATCACATACATAGACAAAAGGTTTGTTGTAATAGGGAGGTCCACATTTGGTGGCCATGGGAGGAAGTGTTTGATCCTACTGATGGAGTCTTCGGCTGAAGCCATTTCCACCAACCTCCCTATCATCTGTCTGTCTGACCCTATATCTTCTGAGGTTCTGAGTAAAATGCGTGTCTGGGTTACACTCCATTTCACCCTCGTGCAGATTACCGTTTCCGTCTCTAGGTTTAGAGTGAATTCCTCCCTCCCCTCCGTTAGGTTTAGATACTGTATTTGGAGGTTTCCTAGCATTGCTATTGGGAATGGGGGGGGGGGGGGGGGGACTCCATTGTGGACGAGTATAGAGTCAAGGGGAGGGTCAATGATGATGGAGTTGGCGCTAAGGGGTTCACAGTGGGAGATGAACCTTTTTTATAAGTGTGTAGGTGAAGGGGGAAGAATGAAAGTTGGAATTTGGAGATTCGATGAGGTGGTGCTTTTTGATAGACTTTTGAATTTTTCATTTTCTCGGAGAAGGTAATTTTGTGAGCTATTGTAGCTCATTCGTTTGGTTTTCTTCAAGTGAGTTTTGTTGGTTGATTTACTTTCCTTAGTTATTATAGTTGAGTTTAAAGAGTAGGTTGAGTTATTAATTGCTATTAAACCTCTAATACTATTATATTAGATGTATAACCAGTATGTACTCCGCATAATGCGCAGGCGTATTACAATATATCTTATGATTTATAATTGAAAAGATAGAAGAAAACAAACAAACAAATAATAATATTATTATTATTAATAATAATAATAATAATAATAATAATAATAATAATAATAATAATAATAATAATAATAATAATAATAAAAGTACTTCAGAATAAAATGTTTAGAGGAGGATCAATAAATCATATATTCAAAAGTACAATGAATAATCTAACCCCATATAATGATATAGTTAAGTTTGAATAAAAATATAAAGAAAATGAATCCCACACCTTGTCAAGTAAGTTGTATATATATACATGTATATATATTGAAGTATATCAATAATTTGTAGTTCAAAAAAATGAAACAATCCCTATTTTCTTAGGTAAAGGCTGGTCAGGCATGATATGCTGTAGATAAGGATTGCTTGTCAATTCATACCATTCTCAGCACCATAGTAAATATAAACAGCTTATTATCCACAATTTCGGCCCTTATAAATGAAGAATACATACACAATGATCCAAAGACCACACCACCATAATAAAAAAAATGATAAAATCCAGTCAAGCATAATAAATCCCAACTGACATGAACTAAAAGGATATCGGGCTTATACCCTTACAAATATTCAAAATGATAAATAACTGAATCTAAAAAGCTCCTCTGATAGAAGAAGACTGAAACTGAATCTGGAGAATAGCCGAGATCGCGGGATTGTCACAGCACAATCCAACTATCCCTGTCTAGGAGCACCTAGGTGGAGAAAATATTTAAATTTAGGTTAGAGCCCGAGGTGTGCAAGAATTGACTTGAATAAAATATGAATGTAATAATACAGTCGATGCACAATAAACATTCCCCTTTTTCGACACTCATATGCATATGACACCTCACCCTTCAACTAAACAAAATATCATTCGCATCCCAAAAAATTTCAAATCATGAATGGTGACAATGCCTCAATTTATAAACGGGGATTAAAATAATAAATCATTTGAGTATAATATTAAATTTCCTAACAGTCACTTATCCTAGTCTCATAGTTCTTCCAGAAGGGAATAAACTTCTATTATGCATTATAGGATTTCATGTATTTATATTGTCTACTTTCCTTAGATAGTTCAAATTATTCAAATCAAGTGTCCTCAATTTATATAGTATACATCCGTATATATTTGACACATAAGGGCATCTACCGTTGGTGTCTATTTGTGCTCTATCGAAAAGTTCGAATGAATTCTCTTATTCCTAAGCGGACAATGAAAACACACATAAGTTACGGGTGGTTCCCTATGCAGGACAATTGTATACGTCCCATACCCAACGGGAATACAAGAACGGTCAGGGCCAACCCTACCTCTAGTGGGTGGAGCCTCTACGTAGTACCTATGTAGCTTACACATCGTAAATCCCACCTGTACCTACGTATGGTACTCGACCTGAACATGTGAACCTCCGATCCAATAGGACGGTCCACGAATATGGTATGTCCACAAAAATATATAGTAATACATATTATTTATCCTTATAATATGTATAGGCAATTTCCTCCACAATTACCAATATTATTCTTCATTAGCTAATTCACAATGTCTTCATTTGTTCATAATTTAAATTCTATTAAATTATAAATTCCAATCCATATGTTAATCATAAATACACTCACATGTTTAAGGAATTAAGTCCTTAACATATAAGAACTCAAGTATTGACGCAGAAAAGAAGGTAGAAAATCTCAGAATTCCGAACCGATCCAGTCTGGGGCTGTCGAATCGGTTTGATACACCAAACCAGTTCGTTTTTGCTCCTAATCGAATCGGTCTGGTACACCATACCGGTTTATTTTTGTTTCTAAATGGATCGGTCTGGTATACCAGACCGGTTTATTTTTACCTCCTACCGCACTGGTCCGCTCCTCATATTTCACACAGCTACAGGTCCGATATATGTATATCAATACGGATTTGGTTCGAAATTATTTCCTAAGAGGAGCACGTATTCGTGGGGAGTTAACATCTAAAATTTTAGTCCATAACAGATCTTCAATCATCTCTACAGTTTATTACCTTTATTTTCCAATAACCAATAAACCTAAAAAGGAATCTAATCATCAACATACAAACTTTTAATTCCTAATTTCGGGAATAACGGTATATGTAAATTTTTTCTCTACATGTGGGTTTCCAATCATCCAAATTAGATATAAAAAGCCCTAATTTCCAGAATTAAAAAGGGGAATAATTCATGCATTGATGAATACATTAGAAATATAATTTATGCAAGAAAATTCTTGCCTTTAAATTTTGTAGGGCAGAACCCTTGAAAGCCTTTGATCCCTCCTTGTTCTTCCTATTTTCCTATCTTTGGGTGTTTCTCTATTCTTTATCCCGAGGATTCTATCTTAAGTTGATTTGTGATAATAGGAATGTGGGTTATTCCCACTAAACCACTAAATTAAGTGCTAATCCCGAGTTTGGTTATGGCCCCAACTTTGGACCCCCAAATGATCCCCAATTCCTTTTCTAAATAGTCCAAAAACTCCTCAAACCCATATGTTATTGACCCAAAACCATTTTTAAAGCTTTAAACCACTTAAATGAGTTCATATAAGTCCTAAAACCGGCTCCGAATTATTTATGTCAAAATTATTACTTTTTATTATGTCACACATAAATTATAATATTTTTTTATGATATGAAAATAATATATTCGTGCACAAAATGAACAATATACACAAGTATGCCAAATAATAAGATTTCACTTAACACATCCGAATAAGATATTTATTTAGATTTAATTTTCTAAATTAGAAAAAAGAAATATTTTTTACTACTTAATTAAGAGAAAAATGTGAGGTATTACATTTCCCCCCCCCCCCCTAATAATAGGATTTCATCCCCAAAATCAAGAAAGTACCTACCTAGCTAGAAGACTTCTGGATACTTTGCGTGCATGGCGTCCTGTCTCTACCAAGTCTACTCGTCCTCCCGGTGGTTCCCCCATTGTACCTGAACTAAAGGAAAAATCTTGGATCGCAGTCGGCGCTCCCGTCTATCCAAAATGGCTATCGATCTCTTCTCGTAAGTAGAATCAGGTTGGAGCTCAATCTTATCGACATTGTGCTGTTACGCCACCTCATCTCTAAGGAACCTCCATAGTGATGATATATGAAAGATATCATGGATCCACTATAAGTGTTCCGATAATCCCAACTGGTATGCTACGTACCCAATCCTCTCCAAGATAGGGAACGGTCCCACGTATCGAGGTGCCAACTTTTCTTTCTTTCGGAATCTCATTTACCCCTTTATAGGATACACTTTAATCAACACTTGGTCTCCAATCCGTATCCTATCCCGAATCATCTCTACCTTCTCTGAGGTATCCTGAATGAAGTTCGAACCCAACAATTTGTTCTCCCCCACCTCTAACCAGCATGAAGGGTAACGACAGGGTCTCCCATAGAGTGCCTCAAATGGCGTCATCCCTATACTGAATTGGTAGATATTGTTGTAGATAAACTCCTCCAGCGGTAAATATTGCTCCCAGCTTCCTTTAAAGTTCAAAATACACATACGCAGCCAGTCCTCCAGCATCAAGTTCACCCTCTCCATCTGCCCATTGGTCTGAGGATGATATGAAGTGCTTCTCAGTCTCAACTCTGCCCCTAAGGCCTGCTGGAAGCTCATCCAAAAGTGGGACACAAATGTTATGTCTCTATCTGATACTATGTTAAGATGTACCCCATGTAGCTTAACGATCTCTACGATAAAAATTCTGGCATACGGCTCAAGCTAAAATATGTGCTAACCGGTAGGAAATGAGCGACCTTTGCCAATATGTCGACAATCACCCAGATCGAATCATGTCCCCTCTGTGAAGTAGGTAGCCCGTAATGAAGTCCGTAGACATGCTTTCCCATTTCCACATCGGGATCTCCAAGGGTTGTAGAGTACCCACAGGACGCTGATGATCTACCTTCACCAGTTGATAAGTAGCACATCTGGACACAAACTCCTCTATATCTCTCTTCATACAGGTACACCAATACTGATGACGCATGTTGTGCTACATTTTATCCCCGTCGAAATGCACCACGTATAATGAACCATGAGCCTCAGACATAACGACTTGTCTCAACTCAGCATCTTTTAGAACAACAAGTCCCCCCTGGAACCTCAATCCGCCATCAGATCCGATAAAAAAATGCTCCATCCCCTAGGCTAGAAACTATCTCACCCTCTCCTGACAAAATTGATCCTCTGCTTGTGCTTTCACCACCCGAATAATAATCTCGGGGGGGGGGGGGGGGGGTAATGGTGAGAACTTCCATAAACTCTTGGATCAAGTCATCATCTCCACGAAGTGACCTCCACTGCCTTCTCCAGAAATGGCTTACGACTCAGCACGTCCACTACGACATTCACTTTCCCCGGGTGGTACTGAATGTCGAACTGGTAGTCCTTTACAAATTCGAGCAACCTCCTCTGACGCATGTTCAGCTCTCTCTGAGTGAATAAATATTGTAAGCTCTTATGCCTTGTGAAAAGTTAAAACTCTCCCCCTTGTAGGTAGTGTCTCCACACTCGTAAGGTAAAAACCATAGCTACTAACTCCAAGTCGTGGGTGGGGTAATGTCCCTCATGAGGCTTAAGATATTGTGAAGAATAAGCTATCGGCCTCTCCTCCTGCATCAGAACCCCGCCAAGTCCCCTCAGGGATGCATTAGTATAAACCTTATAGTCAACTCCCGCCCGAGGTAACTTTAGAACAAATGATGTATTCATACTCCTCTTCAGCTCCTGGAATACCTGCTGGCACGCCTTATCCTAGACAAAAGGCACCCCTTTCCTTATCAAATTTATTAAGGGCCCGACTATCTTCGAGAACCCCTAAATGAATCGACGGTAGTACTCAACCAATCCTAAGAATATGGGCATCTCGGTGGGTGTAGTGGGTTGTCCCCACTCCATCATGGCAGAAACCTTCCCTGGGTCCACGGATATCCCCCGCTCGGACACAACATGACCCAAGAATTGTACTTCCCTCAACTAAAATCTGCATTTCTCGAACTTCACATATAGCTGGTATCCCGAAGTGTCTGTAAGACCACCCGCAGTTGCTTTGTGTGCTCCTATGTAGTTCTAGAATATGTCAGAATATCATCTATGAAGCTATAACAAATCGATCCAGAAAGTCCCTGAAAACTCGATTCATCAAATCCATAAACACTGTCGGTGCATTGGTTAGTCCGAATGGCATCACCAAAAACTCATACGACCCATAATGAGTAAGAGAAATTGTGTTTGAGATGTCCTGCTCCCGGACTCTCAACTGATGGTATCCCGACCTCAAGTTAATTTTTAAGAAATAAGCAACACCCCTTAACTGATCAAAAAAATCATCTATGTGCGGCAACGGGTATTTATCTTGAATCGTGACTTTGTTCAACTCTCTATAGTCGACACAACGTCGTAAGGATCCATCCGTCTTGTTAACAAACAACACTGGAGCACCCCAGGGTGACGTACTCCTCCTAATGAGCCCCTGCCCTAATAACTACTCAATCTTCTCTTGTAGCTCCCTCATCTCCAATGGAGCCATCCTATACGGAGTGTGGGCAATAGGTCTGGTGCTCGGAATCAAATCTATCACAAAATCAATCTCTCGACTCAACGGTAACCCCAGAATCTCCCTAAAAATTTTGAAAAATCCCTAACCGCAGGAATGGAATTTAGAGGCACCAAAAACTCTAAAGAGGTATCCTCCTCAATATAATATAGATGCATGCTAGACCCACCCCCGAGGTGAAGCATTATAACTAAGTATATCTCTTACCCTGGAATAGCAAAGACAGTGGACCTCTCGAAGTAATCTACACATGCCCTATAAGTGGCTAACTAGTCCATCCCCAAAATGACGTCATACTCATGCATATCCAGCACTAGTAAGTCTATAACAAAAGTAGTTTGCCTATCTCAATGTCGATCCCCCGACACAATGACCGTGCTGGTGCCCCTCTACCCACTAGTAAGTCTTTATGCAATACTACATCTGAGGCAAAATCTATCATCCCCGACTCCCGTGTGAATCCCGTACTAAAAAAAGAGTGCGATGCATCTGTGTCAAAAGGTACACAATCAACATAAACAAAGATGGGAAACATACCCTCAACTAACTGTGGAGGTTCGGGTTCATCTGTTGCTAGTAAATGGTAGTCCCGGCCATACTACAACGGTTGCTTCCCCTGAAGTGGGGTGGCGGGTGCTGGAGAGACTGGTGCTGCGGCTCCCTATGCCTGAAACGATGGGCGCTGTCCCTGCAGTGCATGCTGTCCTCTCTGGAATCCCTGTCCCTAGTCTTCCTGCTCCCCTCTCGTGCAACTCCTCGAGGTGTGGCCCTTTTGACACAAGTGTAATAATTCCCCGAGAAGGGACCCCTGTCAGTCCGTCAGCCCAACTGGCTTTGGCCCTGATGGCCCCGATCCTGTTGGCATTGCTGGCCTCTATACTATTGGCCCTGCTGGCCCTGTCCTGCCTGACCCTGTCCAGACTGGACCTTCTTATGCCTGTCATTTTCACCTCTGAACCTCTTAATCTAATCGATGGGTGGGTATCCCTATGCTGCTGGACCCCATACCCACTACTCCCACTCGCCTTGCCATGCTAGCCAGATGACTCTCCTCTGTGGAGCCTTTCCCCTTTGCTTTTCAGAAATGCCCTCTAATCCTACTAATGAAGGAGTGCATCATTAACCATCTGATTTTACGTCAAGAAAATTGGATTTCCTAAAAGATCCTTCCTAATATGGAAAGCTGACCCCTTGATAAAATGGTCCATCCTCATTTTCTCTGTCCGAACATCCTCCTTTTGTAAAATATGAGAGAAAGGTGAACTCCTCCTCGTATTCTACAACTGTATGTCCATCCTTCTTTAGATTCATAAATCTTGTCCTCATCTTGGACTGCATAGCTAGGGGAAAGTATTTTCCCTCAAACCTATCCCAGAACTGGTCTATCTTGAGGTTGTCCCTCTCCCGAACCGTCGTCATTGCCTCCCACCACTGAAGGGAGGCCCCCACCAACCTAAATGATGCCAACAACTACTTCTGAAAAAGTGAGCACTCCACCATCCTTAAGTGCCTCTCAATATCTTTCTTCCAACGACTAGCAATTAGAATGGCAGACCCTCCTACAAACTCTGGAGGCTAGTCTTTAACAAAGGCCTCCCTCGTATGGTCCCATGCGTATCACGGTGCATGTGCTGGAATAGCCACCTGCTGGGGTGGCTGTTGCGGTGCTTGAGGTGGCAAAAAATGTTGTAGCATAGCAACCATCGATGTGGACACTCCCTCAGACACTATAGTGGTTATCTCTGCATGAGTAATCAACTGTGGGGCCTGTGGGGCCTACGAAACATGTGGGGCCTGCGGAACTTGTGTTGGCTGCGGTGGAAGGGGTGGATCCTGATGAGCCTCCTCCTCCCCAACTGGCAGGGAAAATATCCTAGGTCTATCCATGTGTCTGTTTGCCATCTGAAAATAAACAAGATTCGAATTAGTATTAATTGCATGAATACAACGACTCCTAAATATAGGCTCTATATATCAAAGGACGCAACGCAAAACGTAATGAGTGCAAACACATATCCAAAGGACACTAGAACCATGCTTTGATAACAACTGTAATAAACCTTTTTTTATCACGTAAAGGCTGGCTAGACACGATACGTCGAAGATAGGGCTTGCTTGTCAATTCATACCATTCTCAGCACCATAGTAAATATAAATAGCTTATTATCCACAATTTTTGCATTTATAAATGAAGAATACATACACAATGATCCAAAGACCACATCACCATATTAATAAAAAAAATGATAAAATCCAGTCAAACATAATAAATCCCAACTCACATGAACTAAAAGTGTATCGGGCTTATACCGTTAAAAATATTCCAAATGATAAATAACTGAATCTGAAAGGCACCTATGCGAGAAAAAGACTGAAACTGAATCTGGAGAATAATCGAGATCGCGGGACTGCCACAGCACAATCCAATTATCCATGTCTAGGAGGACATGGGGGAGAAAACATTTAAATTTGGGTCAGATCCCGAGGTTTGAAAGAACTAACTTGAATAAAATATGAATCTAGTAATACCATTGATGCACAATAAACATCCCCCTTTTTCGACACTCACATGCATATCACACCTCGCCCCTCAACTAAACGAAATATCATTTGCAGCCCAAAAATTTTCAAATCATGAATGGTGACAATGTCTTAATTTATAAATGGGGATAACAGTAATAAATCATTTGAGTATAATATTAAATTTCCCAACAGTCACTTATCCTAGTCTCAAAGTTCTTCCAGAAGAGCATAAACTTCTCTTATCCATTGTAGGATTTCATGTATTTATATTGTCTACATTCCTTAGATAGTTCAAATTATTCAAATCTAGTCTAGTCAATTTATATAATATATGTCCGTATATATTTGACACATAATAGCATCTACCGTTGGTGTCTATTTGTGCTTTATTGACAATTCTGAAGGAATTCTCTTATTCCTAAGCGGACAACACAAACACACATACGTTGGGGGAGGTCCCTATATAGGACACCTTTATATGACCCATACCCAACGATAATACAAGAACGGTCAGTGCCAACCGTACCTCTAGTGGGTGGAGCCTCTACGTAGTACATATATAGCCTACACATCGTAAAGCCCACATGTGCGTACGTGAGGTATGCGGCCCGAACGCGCGAACCTCTGAGCCAATAGGGAGGTCTACGAATATGTTATGTCCACACAAATACACAGTAATGCATATTATTTATCCTTATACTATGTATACGCAATTTCCTCTACAATTACCAATATTATTCTTTATTAGCTAATTCACAATGTCTTCATTTGTTCATAATTTAAATTCTATTAAATTATAAATTCCAATCCATATGGTAATCGTAAATATACTCCCATGTTTAAGGAATTAAGTCATTAACATATAAGAACTTAATTATTGAGGCAGAAAACAAGGTAGAAAATCTCAGAATGCCGAACCGATCCATTCTGGGGCTGTCGAATCGATTTGATACACCGGACCAGTTCGTTTTTGCTCCTAATCGGATTGGTCTGGTACACCAGATTGGTTCATTTTTGTTTCTAAATAGATCGATCTGGTATAGCAGACTGGTTCGTTTTTACTTCCTACCGGACTGATTCGCTCCTCATATTTCATATAGCTATAATTTGGTATATGTATATCAACACGAATTTGGTTCGAAATCATTTCCTAAGAGGAGCATGTATTTGAGTGGAGTTCACATCTAAAATTTTAGTCCATAGCCGATCTTCAATCATCTCTAGAGTTAATTACCCCTATTTTCCATTAATCAATAAGCTCAAAAAGGAATTTAATCATCAACATACAAATTTTTAATACCTAATTTCTGGAATAACTCTACATGTATATTATTTCTCTATATGTGAGTTTCCAATCATCCAAATCAGATATAAAAAGCCCTAATTTCCTTAAATAAACAGGGGAAACTAATCATGCATTGAGAAATACATTAGAAACATAATTTACGCAAGAAAAATCCTTCCTTTAAATTTTTTAGAGGAGAACCCTTGATAGCCTTTGATACCTCCTTGTTCTTCCTCTTTTCCTTTCTCTGGGTATATCTCTATTCTTTATCCCAAGGCTGTTATCTTAAGTTTATTTGTGATAATGAGAAACTGGGTTACTCCCACTGAACCACTAATTTAAGTGCTAATCCCAAGTTGGGTTATGGGACCAACTTTTAGACCTCCAAATGAGCCCCAATTCCTTTTCTAATTAGTCCAAAACTCCTCCAACCCATACGTTATTGGCCCAATGCCATTTTTAAAGGTTTAAACCACTTAAACGAGTTCATATAAGTCCCAAAATGGCCTCCAAATTATTTATGCCAAAATTATTACTTTTTATTGTGTCACACATAAATTATAATATTTTCTTTTATGATATGCAAATAATATATCCGTGCACAAAATGAATAATAAACACAAGTATGCCAAATAATAAGCTTTCACTTAACACATCTGAGTAAGATATTTATTTAGATTAAATTTTCTAAATTAGAAAAAAGGAATATTTTCCTCTAACTAATTAAGAGAAAAATGTAGGGTATTACAGTAAACAATCCAATAAACATTGAAAGTTATCTTATCAACAATAATATTAAAATTATTTTACCATTTCTTTTTAGGGCATATACCAAATATTTCCTCGAATATTTTGTAATAGACATTTAGTCCAAACTTGTTATTTTATTTTCAAAGAATCCTTCACCTCATAAAAACACTCAATAAAAGGAGCTCTGGTGAGGGTCATCGGAGCGCCAGCAGGGGGGAAGGTGGGGCGGGGGTCCCGATGGCACGAACCTTTAAAAATAATAGAATATTGGTGAAATGGGTGTTTGAACAACTTTTTAAAATAAAATAGAAAAACTTAGACTCGATGTATATTAAAAACATGTTTGAGGGACTTTTTAATAATTGATCCTTTCTTTTTTCCCATAGATAAACCAATCTTTCTTGAAAAAATGTGGTTTTCCATGGTTATAGCATGAGAAAAACTAAATTTTTTAAAGTCTTTTGTTTTATAATATTCAATTGATGCCTTAAATAATTTTAATTTCATGAGGTCATTTGCCCAATAACACATACCAAGATATGACCCAATAACATATTAATAAATTCAGTGCACTACTAAGCCAAAAGTGATCATACTACAAAAATTCTTGTTTCAATGTGTGTGTGTGTGTGTGTGTGCGTGTGTGTGTTGGGATTTTAGATTTTGAAATAAATTAAAAAGATAGACTTTGCTTAATTGACATAATATTAATAAAATATTTACAGATATATTTTTTGATGAAAGTTTTCCATTAATGTGAACTTAAAAACTTATGTGACAAAAAAAGAATTAATTTTTCAACTAAAATATTGCATCCGTTAATATGAAAATGTAAAATAAAAAATCACCTCAATGAATGCTGGGCATCCTAGTAAGTCTTATGATAATAAAGTGAGTGTAAGGATTATGAATTATAAGGAGAAGCAGACAAAATTCCACTCCATTGATAAAAGTAATCAAATTTAATTAAAATTCCTAAACAAAATTTTAGGTGTAACTTAATTAAAAGTAATCAAATTACCTTATAAGTAGAGCACAGAGCCAAACAAAATTCCACTCCATTGATAAGTGAATCCATGGGTGAGATAATTGAAATCGGATAATAAAAATATTATTTGAGTTTGAATAAACAAAACCACAAAGCTTGATGCATAAACCCAATTTAAAAAAATAAAATAAAGAAAACCACCCATAATGTCTATGTTTATTAAGGAAATGGTGTGATTCCACTGTATGTGCAGTTTCTCTTGTGCATATCATAACATCAAACAACAGTAGGATTGCTTCTAGCTTCATATTTTATGACTTCACTAATATTCCTATACAAAACAATTTCAGCACTATCGAACCAAATTACTTGACGCTGTCCTAAAATATTGTATGATGATATATAATATTTTATTGTATAACACGATTCATAACATATGAACCTTACATGAAAATGACATATCTAAATTATTCAACACAAATACTTACCCTGAAGACCTCCATATGAACTAACATTAAAATTTGTTTATTACATTAATCTCTATATATATATAAACATTTCATTGTAAATTATGTAAGATAAATAAATAAAAATATTATTTGTTTTGAGTAAACAAAGTCACAATTTTACGACACTATGGATATGAAGAAAATATATGGAACAAAAAAAACCCAAAGGAAGCTAACCCATTATTCCTCAAATTGACCAAGCTAATATTTGTGTTGGTGTTGTTAAGCATAAACCCAGATGTTGTTTAAGACCACTCATCGTCATCTTCATCTTCACCCCCTCCCCATCACTTTTCCCTACAGACAACCTTCTACTCTTCAAAGGCGACACCAATTTGTTAGTCAATCTCCATGGAAAAAAGATTGTCGGAGTTTCACCACCATCGAGACCTTCGTCGAAGATGCTTTTTTGACCCAATTTTTGGATTTTGGGGGCAAAATAGAGACAATCAGCCTCTTAATAAAGAACTGGCCCTTTAATAGAGATGAGGTATTCTCATATTAATAATCCTTTAACAAATGAAAGGACTTTTGCTATGGGATATATGGAGAGAAAGAGAATGACGGTTAAGGTAATCGGAAGGTGTGTAGTCTGTAGAAGTGAATGAGATGGTTATAGTAGGTCGCGTGGATGTATTGAATGATATATTTTATGCATTTATTCCTATTAAAACGTCTAATACTATTGTATTATAAGTATAATATAGATATAGATTATAAGAAAAAGGAAAGGTAAATTGTCGAATGCATACCTTCTCAAGTATTCATACTTTTTAAGCACTAGTATATAATGAATAAGATATGGCATTTGTTGAATAATGTTAAGAATACCAAGACTTTATACCTATAATGTGTACCAAATGCATTAAATTATTATATATACACTAAGAGTACAACACTTTGATGCACTTGGTACACATTCGCATTGTAGTGTCTTATTACGCAATGCTTTTTCCTTTGAGACTTTGTCTTTATTTTTAATTTAGTTTAAAAATATTATTTTATGTTAAATATTAAAAAAACGAATTAGACTAATTAAGTAATTTTTCAAGACATGACCCTCTCTATTGAAGGATTAAAACAACTGTCTTAAGGTGCATTTTTTCCTAAATAAAAATTGGAGTAGAGAATTTAAATCAAGAATTATATTTTATGTTTCAATAAAACGTTGAGTTGATGTATATAATAACTAAGATTCAACATTAGGATTTAAACACTAGGAAAAAATGATCGTTAGCATATATTGGCTAAAAATCACACACATCACTTGGTATTAGGGGTGGCAAATGGGTGCATTGGACAGGTTATGGGTGGGACACGAATGGGTTCAGTTAAAACCTTCCCACAAAGATACTCGAATTAATATGGGTTGAGTCGAGCTTGGGTTGGGTTGGGCTTAGGTCAACCCATTTGATCTATTCTTATCATAAAAACTAAAAATCTCTCTAGAAAAATCTCTTGAATTATTTAATACTTTTGCTCACCTTCTTTATCTCTCAAAATTTCCAACCTCATTCTTTCCTTAGAAACCCATCTCTTCGAATTTTTAATTATTTTCTATCTCTAAAGTTTAAGTTTTGAGTGAAAGAGATTGCAATTTTAGATAGAATAAATTTGCTAGAATGACATAGGTTTTTGTACATTAGAGAGATAAATTAATTTAGAGGGAGAAAGAAATTACAATTTTAAAGATGGAAAGGAACTAAAATTTCAGAGTGAGAAACTAGTTTAGTGTGATAAAGAAATTACAGTTTTAGAGAGAAAAATTATCATCTTAGAAAGATAAACATTTAGGGTGAGAATTAGATTATAGTTTTAGACAGTTAATTCATATAATATAAGTTGGGTTAATGGCTAATCCAATCTAATTCAATAAGTAAATGGATTTTATTAGATTAATTGATTGAGTTAGATCGGATTTTTAATGGGTGAGTTATTTTGATCCGATGGGTTAGGTTTGTGTTTACCACTCTTACGTAACCCATATTATGTTTAAATGATTCATATTAATATTTATAATGCATTAACAAACATCCCATCAGTCGTTATTGGTTTGGAGTGAACATGCTTAAATATGCCCTTTTTACCTTTTAAAAATATTCCATAATTTTTGGTAATATAATCACTTACTATGTATTATTAATATCTTGTAGTACTAGTGTAAACATACTTGCACGTGTAACATTAGGTTGAATAATTATTTTTAACAATCATAATATCATTCTTAAGTTTGAAAGGAAATTATCATTTTGTCCCTTATTAAGAAACAATGGGATCAAGATTATATACACGGATGGAGCCAGGAATTGTAATGAGTGGGGACTAATTTAGTAAGGGATATCGAGGGTTCAGGGATGGGAGCGCTCGAGTCAAAAAACATTTCTAGGCCATTTCTTTTTATTACCTATATTTGCTAATATTATAACAATAAGATAAATAGACAATCAATTTCAAACATTAAAAACACATCATGATACATTAAATTTATTTGTCATAGTTTTTTTAAAGTACTTTACCATAATTTAATCCTAGAATATCAAATTTAAACTAACATCTCAAATTTATCTCAAAACAACATCAAATTTAAACAACATTCAACCCCCAATTTAATCCTAAAATTAAATCAAAATTTAACCCTAAAATTTAAACCAACCCCCAATAACACCAAAAAAAAAATATTAATCATTTAACATTAACTTAACAATAACACTAAGAAACATATGATATAACCATTTGATTAAACAATAAACTAAAAAAAGATATATGATAAATTAATTAAAGAGAAAAGAGGTAATAAAGAGAGAGAGAGAGAGAGAGAGAGAGAGAGAGAGAGAGAATGCCATAGCCAGTCAGAGACGGGATCAGCGGTGCTGGGCGGGCTGGCTGGGCAGTGTAACACCCCATGCACTCTAACAAGCGAGGTGGCCAGCCGTGGCCAAGCTACATCGAGTATCACTAAATAAGTTATCATTATTAGCATGTGATAGATATATGAGACATATAAAAAAATTCCACAAGATCATTATAAAATTTATCCAACAAATATAACCATTGATGCAATATTAAAATCCATCACCATGCTATCTATAAAAATTCTACTCTAAATATATAAATAAACCAAAATAAAATAATCCAACAATAAATATCTGACTGAATCCATAAATAACTGTGGATCCGATTAGCCAACCAAACCCATAAATAAAAGTCTCATAATAAAAGCAACAGAATGGAAAGTAATTCTAAACTACTAAAGCAACTAAAATAAATCTCCAACTACATATCCAAAAATATCTCCAACCACTCCAATGCCGTTACTCCAGCGTTATACCTGAAATGTTAGTCAACGCAATGGGTCTGAACCCACTGTATGAATACTAGATACTCTTCCTAATTAGGGTCCTTGAACCCAGACAGTAGCATTATACATGATAAACACCATAATAGAGTATTTTAAATAACTAAGATATATATTAACGATGCGAGTAAAAACAATTACCACTATTTATTCACATAAACAGGTCACCAATCTATAAGTCCAATTATAATTTTTCTGTCATTTAATTATATTAAGAGATTGATCCCGTTTATTTCATTTAATCAAATTACGATTATTACAGCACAATCATAGCCAGATGACCTTCCTATTAGTCCTGCACTTATTTGGGCCCGCCTAAAGCTTTTTATCACTCACATTCCCCTCATTATAGCCAGCCGGCCCAATTTCGTTAGTTCGGCACTTATTAACGAGGTCCCACACATGATATGACATAATAGTCAGCCAATCCGTATTTTGTCAACCATGAATTTATTGATGACGCCAACACACACCCACGTAGTGATTGCCATCCAACTCGTACTCTGTCAGTCCTGTACTTATTGATGACACAATTCTATTTTAATACCCGTTTATTATCTGAGGCATTAATTGTCAATTTCTCATTATTTCTATTCGCCCCACCCTCTTATCGAGTATAAATCTTCAAAATCCCCCCTATTCCCATACCTAGAGGTCTCCAAAGTAAAAGTACGTCCTACCCTATCATATAGGATGAATTTATACCCTCAATTACCCCATAGTCTCGCGTCTAAACTATCAAATAAACTGAACCACACAAAAATTAACCCCACCCTAGAACATCCTCCCCGTATAAATCTATACTAACTAGTCCCAAACCTAGAAAGTGTTAACCACTACTAAGACATATTTACTAGTCTCATACCAAGCAAGCAATCCTAAAACTAAGGTGAGAGCATAACTATCCAAAAATCTCGTTGTACCCATGGTGTCAAAATCAATAAGTCGTATATTTTATATTATCAACCATTCTACCAATTTCTCATACGATCACAAATTAATCTAATTTAATCTGTCCAATCAATCTTCGTAATTAAACAAGTTGTTTTATGCAACTAATTTAATTTCACCATTGTGCAAGTTTATGGTGCATACAACAATAATTTCTCTTTTATCACACCTACATAAATTTCATATGATTCATAAGTTGCAAATCTACATTCATATTAACGAAAATACATACTCTACCCTAAGAAGACAAGGATTATAAGTCTTACTTCATATTAAGATTTTACACAAAAACAGTCCCAATATAGATTTCACTTTTCCTAATTGAGGTTTCTAGTTTATTTTAAGAAAACCATGTAGATTAATGTTTAGGCGATATTTAAAACATATAATTCTAAAGAGAAAGAATAAAAGTATACATGTATTAGAAAAATCGTTTGAGAAATATATATGAATTGATGGTCACGTTGCTCTCGAGAAGATAACGAAGAATGTGTTCTTGGGTGATCATGAGAAAACCTGGGTTGAATCTCAAAATCTTGGGTTGAATCTTTCTTTAAAATGGGGCTAGGATTTTGTAGATGGGAGAAGATGAAAAAGAGGAGTTTATTATTCCTAAGTTTTATGTAAATGTATTTTTAAAAGTCTAACCTTGAAATACATTTATATAATTAACTGAAAGCGTTTTAATCCAACTAAAACTAGTCCAAAAAAATCTCACTGTCGCTAATCTGTCTGGGAGAACCGATTTGCCCTTAGGGTCGAACCGGTTCGGTCGACCTGAATGACTCAATTGTGCCACAATTTAAAAAAAAAGGTTAATGTCTCCAATTTAAATCCGATTTTAATTCTGACTGAAGTTCTCATTTTTAAAAAAATCAAATCAACATTTTTCATTAATAAAATTAATTAAATCTCATAAAAATATTTTTCCAATTTTAATTTCAAAATTAATTATTTAAGGTTTTAAAGATCACAGGGTATTACAAGCGGGAGGGAGTGCTGGCCTGGGTAGGATGGAGGCTTGTTGCTATGGGAGTGGGAGGGAGAGGGAGGGAGATTGGAAGAAAGTTAAGTGTGTTTGTGAGGTGAGGGTGTGCATGTGTTTGTGTTGTATACTTAGTTACGTTTAAGTTTGATAAACTTTCTTTTATTTCAAGATATGCTCCAAAGTTAGTTTTTAAATTTTTTTTGCCCCAAAATTTTGTATAAGCATTAAAGCATAGACATCTATTTTTTAAAAATCTTTAGGGGCTACAGCTCCCACTCGATCTGATGTAGCTCCGCCCATGATAAAATGCATGCCTTAATAAGCGTGCTAGTTTGGCTTGAAGTTTGATATTTTTTAATGAAAAAGTAAAACACAAGAATTAGAAGTTCAAGTGAATTAACTTACCATTAAGTGATAGTCGATTAGTCAAAAATCATGTATAATTTCATTCTTTTTAACATTTGATAATCCTTTATCTTCCTCAATTACTAATATTTGCTATGACATTTTAAATTGTTTTAATAGATCATTGATATTTTATTCATTGATATAGACAATAAAGAATACAATAAAGAATATAGATCTCCTAAAGAGTTAATAAAAATTAGCTTTATTTATTTTTTATAATAACAAAACATCGAGAGTTCATATTAAAACTTTCTTACATCCAAGTGAACACTGTTGGATATTTGATATAATGTTCAATGCATTTGGTCAAACATTGGAGTCAATTATATATGGGGCACATATGTCAAAAGTGACGTGTCTTATTACTAATGCTTTCCTTATTGAAAGGATATTAATTCGGTATACTCATTTGTTAAAAATAGTGAAGTAATAAATGAGAAATTTGAACTTAAAGTGTTCCATTTCAATTTAAGATAGTTGGTGTAATTGAGTTAAGTGGGCTTATCCCACATTAGAAAAGTAGTAGGATAACTTGGGGTTGATATAACTAACTTATGGAACTAAGGCTTGGATGCCTTGGGATATCCTAACTCTTTCAAGGGGGAATGACCTACACTATGCATGTATTTGGGGGTGGACCTTAGGCCCACACGCGTCGTCGCTATCCATCTTAGTCTGTGCCCGAGTTGTTGGTCTTTATTGAGCAAGTATTAATTTTTCGGACAAAGTTTTAATTGGCCTTTGGGATTTAAAATTATTTTTGGGCCAAAATTTATTTTTCTAAAATGAATTCATTAATTACAGATAAATTAATTGTTTACACATTAATTAAAAACGTCGTCATTTTAATTTTTTAGATAAAGAACATTTTTCAGTAAATAAAGATATGTGACTCTTCAAACGGTCAAACTTTGCTAGGAAAAGCAACAGACTTTCACCCCTTCACCAACAATATAATGGACCCATTCTAGTCCATTTTAAACACTAGAAAATTCTACCAGAATTCCCTACTCTTGTGTTCTGATCCCATTGTTCTGTTTTAGATAAATTCCTCATTGTTGGTTCGTGGGACTTTCGCACTTAAGTGCTTATTGCAATAATCGGTGAAATTTTCATCCTGGTAGGCATATGCCCATTGAATTTATCACCAACATCATAGCGGGGACATATTCAGTCTTAAGGATACATAGTTAAACTTTTGACTCGGTCAGATTCCTTCAAGTAATAATTTCAATCACGGATTGTACGTCCTCTATTTTCTTTCTACTTACTGTAATTATGATTACTTAGTTATTTTAGTTACTGTTAATTTATTTAGTGAATTTAATTTTTCTTAACTCAAAAAACAACAATTTTAAGACAAAATAGTTTTTTTATTTCTATGTTGTTTCTCACTAAATAAATTATTTTTCAAATCGAGAATTTTCAAAAACTGTAATTTACTTTGGTAACTTTTATCTGCTTTAATAGATACAAAAACACCGTTTACCTTCTCTATTTGATTGTATAATCTTATTTGTGTAATTTACATATTCTCTACATTTCATAAGTTGGTTTTATGTTATTTTATAATCGAATAATGGATACTAAATCCTCTAAAAATGTGTTATCCGTTCATCAAACTGATTTGTCGGTTAGTGTTCCTACTACCATTCCTAACCCATGGAGAAAAACCCAAAAAGTTTAATGGTAATAATTTTAAATGTTGGCAACAAAAGATGTTGTTTTATTTAACTACCATTAATCTTGCGAGGTTTATCAATGAGCGCTCTCTTATGGTTAATGAAAATGAAATGGATATAATAATTTTTCTAATAGTAGAAGCATGGAAGCATTCAAATTTTCTTTGAAAGCACTATATCATTAACAGATTGGATAATACACTTTATAATGTGTATAGTGCAATCAAAATAACTAAATTGTTATAGGAATCTTTGGATAAAAAATATAAAACCGAGGATGCCGACATGAAAACATTCATGGTTGGTAGATTTCTCGAGTACGAAATGATGGATAAAAAGACTGTCTTAAGCCAAGTCCAAGAGCATCATTTAATTTTTCATGAAATATTTGTTAGAATATGGTCATAAGTGAAACATTTCAAGTTGTTGAGGTATTTGAAAAATTACCCCCTTCTTGGAATGATTTTAAAAATTACTTGAAGTATAAATGAAAAGAAAATGGACTTGAAGATTATTTGTTCGGTTAAGGATAGAAGAAGATAGCTATAAATCTAAAAAGAAAAATAGTAACCCTACGATGTTGAGAAAATGAAATATTGTTAAATATGGGAAAAATTCAACAAAAAGAGGAAGCACAAAAGTCAAGGCACAAGTCAAGAAGGCGTTGCTAAGAAGTTCAAAGAAAAATGAAGGTCATAGGTCCAAGGATTATCATAAGTCAAAAAAGCAAGAGAACTTAAAGAAGAAAGAAACAAAAGCCAACATGACAGAAGTTTATGCATTATGTGATGATGTTTCTAATGTTTCTCTTGGCAGTTTTATCTGAAGTAAATTTAGTGGGTAACACCAAAGGGTGGTGGGTTGATACTAGCGCTACACAACATATATGTGCCAAAAAAAGTGTGGTCATAACCTAGCAACCAATTGAAAATCAAGAACACCTATTCATGGGAAATTCATCCACCTCAAAGGTTGAAGGTCAAGGAAAAGTCATGTTGACTATGACTTCAAGGAAGCATATTGCACTAAATGATATATTGCATGTGCCCGACATTAGGAAGAACCTTGTCTCCGATTCCAAACTAAGCAAGAAAGGGTTTAATCTTGTCTTTTTTGGAGACAATTTTGTTCTAAGTAAAGATGGAATGTACATAAGGAAAGGATACATGTGTGATGAGAGGTTCAAAATGAACGTCATGACTGTTATACCCTATGGCAACTATGATAATAGTATGATACATTCTGGTTATATGCTCTAGTATATGGATATGCAGATTGGTAGATTAGGACATGTTAATTATCATACTTTGGGTAATTAATTAATTTATAATTAATATTAAAATTTAACATTAACTCAAATCATAAATGTGAAACCTGTGTAGAAGCCAAATTAACTAATTCATCGTTTCATTCTACTAATAGAAACAGTAAACCATTAAAATCAGTTCACACTGATATATGTGATATAAATTTTTTTGAAACTAGAGGTGGGAAAAGGTATTGTATTACCTCTGGGATGATTGCACTAGATATTGCTATTAAGGAGCAAAGATGAAGCAATTGAAACTTTTAAGCAGTACAAGATAAAACTTGATGATCAACTTGGTAAAAAGATTAAAGAATTAAGAAGCAATAAAGCTGGTGAATACGAGTCTCCTTTTAAGGAAATATATTTAGAGAATGACAATATACACAAAACTATCACTACTTACTCTCCTTGATCCAATGGGATTGCAGAACGAAAAAACTAAACTATAAAATAAATGATGAATTCAATGTTAAAATGTTCGGGTTTACCCCAAAACATGTGTGGGAGCAATGCCTTCAGCTAGATACATTCTCAAGAAGTTAATTCATAAGAAAATGAATAAGATACCCTGTGAATTTTGGAAAGGGCGCAAGCCTTCCTACAAATACTTGAAAGTGTGGGGTTGTCTTTAAAAATTACTAGTTCCTGAACCTAAAAAGTGAAAATTGTATTCATTAGTTATGAAAATAACAGTATTGTATATCGGTTCCCTGTACATGAGTCTAACATTCTAGAAATTCATGAAAATATAGTTATATAATCTAGGAATGCATCATTCTTTGAAAATATCTTTCCTTGTAAGAATGCATAAGAAACAAGTTCTAACAAAAGAATGCTTGAAGTTACAATTAGTGAACCTCAAAATGTAATTGAGGAGGAACCTAGACGTAGCAAAATAACTAAGATTTCAAAATATTTTAGTCTAGATTTTCTAACATATATAATATACTCGTTCGGTTTGTATGAGTTCCATTAGACCCGTGCGAGGTGTTCGTGCCTCTTATGGGACTGTTTTGCGGATGTTTTATGTTTTCACCCTTTGATACCATGTTTTAATGCCAAATTCTAATTTTTACAAATTCCCTTCATATACTCAAACTGGGAGTCCAGTGACTATGCGGTCAGTTTGTACGAGTTACATTGGTCTCGTGTGAGGTGCTTGTGCCTCTTACGGGACTGTTTTGTTGTTGTTTTACGTTTTCACGTTGTAACACCATGTTTTTAATCCTAAGTCTAAATTTTGTAAATTCTCACCGTATACTCAAATCAGGAGTCCGGTGGCTACGCGCTCGGTTCATACGAGTTACATTGGTCCCGTGCGAGGTTCTCGTGCCTCTTACGGGACCGTTTTTTGGCTATTTTATGTTTTCACCCTTTGACGCCATATTTTTAGGCCTAAGTCTAAATTTTGCAAATTCTCGTCATATACTCAAATCGAGATTGAAGTGACTACGCGATCGGTTCGTATGAGTTACATTGGTCTCATACGAGGTGCTCGTGCCTCTTACGGGATCGTTTTGTGGTTGTTTTATATTTTTACCCTTTGATGATAAGTTTTTAATCCTAATTCTAAATTTTGTAAATTCTCATTATATACTTAAATCGGGAGTTCGATGACTACGCGTTTGGTTCGTACGAGTTACATTAGACCCATAGAGGTTCTCATGCCTCTTACGGGACCGTTTTGTGTTTGTTTTACGTTTTCACCCTTTGATGCCAGGTTTTAAAGCCTAAGGGTGTGTTTGATAAATAAGATGGAAAATAAGTGTTAAGAGTCAATTTCCATGGAAATGAAAACTTGGAAATATTTTCCATGGAAACAATTTGTTAGTGTTGTTTGATTGCCATTATTTTCCAGGTGGAAAATGTTATATTTTCCATCTTTTATATGTTTGATAAACAATATTTTCCATGGGAAAAAATGAACCTCTTTTTTATTGCCAAAATAAATATGAACCTAAACAAAGGTATATTTTGGAATACTTAAAAACAAACATAACAAGTAATTTTGATAGTACCATATATATTGTCAAAATAAAACAAGTCAATAACGATAACAAAAATCAACTAAACATAGAATTTTTCATTGTAAAAAACACAACTAATGTCTTAAAACTCCATGCTAAAAATTAGTAACTAGAATACACCGAACACAAGAAGTCTTTAAAAGAGGAAAAAAAAACACGTTTCCACCAAACACAAGAAGTCTTTAAAGCTATTACATAGCAAGGTTTAAGGAGATTTTGGAGGAACACGCTCTAGCTTGTTATAAACCCAATCACGCCTAAAGTTATCATCAACAATGCTGAGAAAAACACGTGCTAGTGCGTTATCTTTCTCAAAAACCTCCATGAGATGAATCACGACGACTCTAGTTATATCAATCGCATTTAACTTCTCGATTATTTCTTGCCAATTGATGTGAGCTTGATTTGCATGTATTGCCATAGCTTTTGCATGGGCCTCCATAGCTGTAGCAAACTTCTTCGAGGACTCAGCAATGATATCAAGGGCATTGGAGTCATTCATAACCTCTTCAACCTCATTTTCTTCATCAGCAGACAAGTCAACGGATGCTACATTTGCATAATATATTAAAGAAATTGAACATATTTATATGATAAGCCAAATTTAATTATAAAATAATATATATTTAACATACCCCTCATTTGAGGGACATCATGGCATGTGATTGCCCGATCACCAGTTGCGGTATCATGGGCGAAAAGGGTCTGAAAGTCGAAGAAATGAGGAAACACCTTACCCTTAAATTTGTAAGCCTTCGGTTTGCCCTATAATAAGTTGAACCAAATACCAAATTTTGGCTTTGAATATCAATTTTAATCATTAAACAAGGAAAAAACTTCTAGCTAAATGAATTTTTTTAACTAACCTCAATATACTATTTCCATACAGATGGTTCCGCTGTGACTTGACATGCGTTGGGATCCCATCCAAAACCACTCACATTGACCAATTCACGAATATCTTGCCGAACAGCTTTCATTGTTCTTAATCTATTTCTCACGTGCTTCTCGATAACATCCACATGACAATGTTCATGTACTCGAGTGATAACCTTCAAGATTTGGTGATCGGTAAATCCATTATCATCTCTTCTAGGTCTAGAGAGTACTTCTTGCATAAGAGTGCTTAAAAAAATCTCACCCATATTTTTTGTCCAACACAATTGTGAGTTTTTGGAACTGCCACCATCATCCAAAGATGTTTGAATGTTTTCCTCGGGTTCACGAGTAGAAAGTGTATTGATTCTCGGTACTTGAAACCTCGCCCTGAATGTTTTTTGCTTTTTTGATGCCATAAGATCCTGTTTAAACAAGAACATAATGTTTTATAAGTCATTAATTCAATGTGTGAGCATGATTGAAATTCACATTCCAAAAAGCAACATAGCATTTTTCAATGCAGCTGTTACGGAACAAGAATGCATCAGCAAAAATTTCCACATCACAGGGTTTAGCAGCTTCATTAACGAAAATCATGATTTGCAATATATGCTATACTGATCACAATCACAGTTCTTTTCTTTCTGTAAGGGGTGCATAACACCTTTGTTTCCACAAAGAAAGATGCTTCACAGGAGGACACAAGTGTGTGGTTTGAGGAGGAGGGGGGAGGGAGCGGTGGGCAAGCTATTCATTTTACATATAATTATTCACTGTAATTTAGACAATACTGTTATCCTAGAAAAATTTGAAACATAAATGCCATTCATTCAGTACCTTTAAAAATTTAAGGATTTAAAAGCATACACCACTCAGTACTTCATATACAAAAACAAACAACCCCCAAGTTTAGTAAAATTAAGACAAGGTCGATGACTTCTATAAAACATTACAGTTAAAACCACAAAGACAGAGATAGGAAACTGACTTAAGCAGAAAGCAAATATAAACAAAGCTGGGGAAATTAGGAGGAATTGGAAAAAGTGTGGGCCATAATTCTAACCATAAACGTTATTTTGATTGAAAATTAAAATTTATTGTTCTATACATTTCTTATTTGTTTATTTTTGCTATATATATATATATATATATAAACAAAAGATATAATCTCCTGTCCAACCAAGTTTTTAGAGGGGGAAAGTGCCCTCGAGATTTGATGGAGCTTGGTATTCAAATTGCACACAAGTGTGAAGGGCCCCTTGTTACCATTTCAATAATAGGTGGAGTCTTTTGAATAGAGAAGACGGTTGGGTTTTGGTCTAGAGTGCTGTTAAGTGAGTGCCATTATTCATGACCAGACAGAATTTCTGGAATTAAGCTACACCTACTTACCCCATCATTTAAGAAGATGCTTCCTCTACTTGGGTCATTTCCATAAGGACTTTGAGATCCCCAGTAGGCAGTTGACCGTATTATGGATTGCAGAGGGACTAATACCTAAAAGGAATTGCATGATGCTCGAAGAAGTTGCTCATTTATTCTTGAAAGAACTTTTTTATAGAAACTTGGTTCAACCAGCCCAAAGGAAATCAGATGGCAGTGTGAAGTCACTCCACATAATTCCTTTTCTTATTCCGTGTGTTGTCAATGAGCATATCAATGTTAACTTAAACAAACCAAAGTGATTTTAATATTGGAATACTCGTACTATTTTCACCAAATTGATTCCATATATTTTCACTCATATAGTTTGAGAAGGAAATATAACAATAGAAATGTGATCAAACACAAAGTAGCACCTACACCAAGGAATGTGTAGATGAACCTGCATTTATGTACCCAAAACCAAAAAGTAAAAAGAAAAGGCATTGCATAGTTTAAGTATCTAATCAGTTTCCATATTAGGCAAAAAAGAAGCTGACTAGTAATGATAAACTCCCATAGTCCTAAATTATAATCAAGGAAGCATCTCCACATCAGGATACACATTTTAATTGGGATGAATTTATCCATATAATAAGATGACCAACTAAGAAACTAGCAAGAGCACCCATAGTCACACCAAATTTATACTGTTCTGGATTGAGTTTGATTATTATATGTTAAGAGCATCAACAAATTTAAAAATGAGGAAATGCCATATATTTGTTATTACACATCTCATCACTCAAATTCAAATATCAAAACATTTATAGCAGAGAGGTAAGTACAAACATTAGTACATGAGGGTCACTACAAATATTCTTAGTACATAAATCATTACACACTGATTTATCTCAATGAAAGTAATCCATTCTCTCATATCTCGAATCGTATTCCTCCCAAATTAGATTTGACATTGCATCCCTATGGGCAGTCCATGAAGATTGAATGGACAAAGTGATATGAGCATTGAGCGATGCTATTTCTGGCACATCCAAATGTGAAGGGTTAACTTCATCATCGCTTATTTCATCTTCAATGCACTCATCGTCCATATCATCAATACGTGTAAAATTGTGTAGAGCACAACAAGTAAGAACAATCTTTGCTTGAGTATCAATATGATGGAATGGTTGATGTCTGAGGTAGGAAAATATCTTTTTTAATAACCAATAGTTCTTTCGATAACATTTCGGAGACCGGAATGTCGAGAGTTAAATAACTCCTTACAATTTTCAGGATGGTGGCCCTCAACGTCTCTCCGATGATAACGGGTCTAACGATATTGTGCGAGAAATCCTGGAACAAGAGGGAACCCCGCATCAGCAAGATAATATTTACCTATCGAAAAATGATAAAAATTAAGTTTTATGTAACTATTATTATAAATCGTGGAAAAAGGGTTGATTATATACGTACTCATAGGTATGGTCAACCTATGTCCTTCACGCCATATCGTACTCCTCAATAATCGACCATCGTGGGCAGATCCCTCCCAACTAGCAAGGACGTATGTAAACCTCATATCAAATGTGCATGCCACTAAAATGTTTTGAGATATCACCCCTTTTCGATTACGATAACTATCTTGTTGATCCAATGGAATGTTTGCAGCAATTTGAGTGCCATCTATAGCGCCAACAACATCCTAAATGGCATAAATTTATTTTTAGAAATAATATATAGATCCACTTTAATTATAATAAATTGTATAATTAACAAACAACTAACCTCAAAGTAATGATACCAATCACATACGTTGTCTTTATCATAAGGTGAGTTATTAGCGGTAGAATTTGTGACAACGTCTCTATAGAGTTCAAGGAAAGAACTTAGCACTCGATGAAAATAGTTGCTACTGTTTGTCTAGACCGAAAAAATTTGAAACCTTGAACTCGATTACGGTGATCGTGGCCCACTAAATTGAGAAAAATTGCTACTTGTTCCTCAACACGCACATAACGACTATCGACCAATCCATACGCGCGTAATTGAGCACACAACCTATAAAATGGACCCATTTTCATCCTAAGTAGTTCGTGGCAAACTCTATCACTCGAACCAAACATTCGAAGATGTAATGTCTCTCGATGACGAGCCCAAATAGAACGAGCAGCCCTAGGTAGACGACGATTATGGTTGATGCTATAAATTACTACCGCTTGAATAACCATCATCCAAAAAGCATTGGCTAGTATGTGTGGGTCTAGGTCTTGTTCACCCTCCATTCTACATATACAACTAAAAACAATACATAACCACCAAATAATTAAACAAACATATAAGCATCAACAATTTTAAAATGCACAAATTTATTAAACAAGCAAGACAAACATCATATAAACCCTAAAAATTGTGTATATACTTGTTAAATCTAAAATCAATACTACATTAATGATATACACCTCACTTTGTACCCAAAAATTATGCATAAACTTGTTAAATATCTACTCACAATAAATAATATAATAAAAATACCATATAAATCCTAAAATTTGTGTTTATACATGTTGAATGTTAACTCATAACCAAATCATGATATAATCACTATATAAAACCTAACAATTACCATCTAAATACCATACAAACCCTAGAAACCGTAAATCTTAATAAAAATAGAAATTGAACCTTGAAATTGTTGAAATTCCTTTGATCCGAGCTATGAAATTGTTGAAATCGAACCTTCAAATTATTAAAATTCTTAAATCCAAGCTGTGAGAAAGAGAAAATGATATGAACAAGCTTCAAATTGTTGAAATCAAACGAAGAAAATGTAATGAAATGGCGATCGTGATCTGAGATCGTGAGAGAGTGAATGAACATAACAGAAATGGCGAGGGAGGTTTACCTGGATTGCAATGGCGCGAGAGAGAGAAAGCCGAGAAAGTCGAGGGTCGGAAATTTTAATTTTCCATAGAAAATAAAAAACGAGTGTTTCTCAGATATTTGTTTTACACATATATGTGGAAAATATGGTCACGTGACCCTTTTTAAAGAATTTGATTCCCTGGAAAAAAAATTGGTATCAAACACTAAAAAGATGGAAAAAACAGAAAAATATTTATTTTCCATGGAAAATAAACGTTATCAAACACACCCTAAGTCTAATTTTTACAAATTCCCATCATATACTCAAACCGGGAGTCCGGTGACCACGCGATCAGTTCGTATGAGTTACATTGGTCCCGTGCGAGGTGCTCGTGCCTCTTACGAGACTGTTTTGTGGATGTTTTATATTTTCACCCTTAACGGCCATGTCTTTAAGCCTAAGTCTAAATTTTGTAAACTTTTGTCGTATACTTGGAAAGTGAGTGAAGGGAAATTTGGAAAGTGTTGAAAAATGGGTGGAAAAAGTGAGGGAAATATCAAAAGGGTCAGAAAAAAAGTCCTTTTTGGTATATAAAAAAGGGACAAATTTTAAAATTGTCCCGTTTGATATACCAAAAGGGACGGATTTTAAAGCCGTCCCTTAATCTCTATCAAATGGGACAGTTTAAAATCGTCCCTTATATTTGTTTTGAAAAAGCCTAAAAATTCAAGGTATACTAAAACGAACAAATTTTAAAAACCGTCCCTTTTGGTATTTATCAAAAGGGATGGATTTTTAAAACTGTCCCATTTGGTATAGCAAATAGGACGGCTTTTAAAATCCATCCCTTATATTTTCCTGGGAAGGAACGTGCTAAAAATTCGTCTCTGCTTTAAGGGACGATTTCTAATAACCGCCCCATTTGGTATAGCAAAAGGGAAGGATTTTAAAAATCGTCCTTTTTGTGATTTATCAGAAGTGATGGTAATTAAAAACCGTCCCTTTTGGTATTTCAGAAGGGACAAGTGACACGGTCGTCCCAAATATTCTCGTCCCTAATACTCATTTTTCATTGTAGTGACCAAGACACTCTCATCAAGTTGGAACAAATCTGTTGCAATTCGATTGGACACCACGATAATCATATTCACATCATTTATCATGAGCCGTGAGATGTCCCCCATACCTATGGTGGTGATCCCTACTTTTTTTTATTGTTAGTTTACGATGTGAGGAAAATGTAGAAGAAGAGAGCATTGGACCCCGTTCATGGGGACGAGTGAATTTTGAGCTTAGAGAGAGGTAGACGCACCCCAATGCGGGGTTAAACTTTTTATAACTTATTGAGTTGTGTTAGGTTAGGATAGTAGAGATCCGTGAGTCGCGAGTTAGAAAGAATTAGGCACAACGTTTCAAAACACAGAGACATTTTTGTTTAATCACGGTGAGATTTTTTAAGGTCCCAAGGTAGACACATAGGTTGAAGAGTTTTGGGTATATTGAGACTTGAGTCGAATAGATTGTCGATGCTGCGAGGTTAGAAAAGATGAAATTCAAAGGCAAGTACGAGATATTCACCCTGGGAATACTCTATAGTAGAACCGGTTCGCTTTTTTAGAATGGCTAAATGATACCTGAATCGGTTCGCTTTGTGCATACTACAAGGTAGAAACGGTTTGATTTTCTAGAAAACCAAAAATATTCCCTCCATATCTTTGTCCCACCATTTCTCATTTCACCCTATTCTTCCCCATTCATTCGTGATCTCTAATGCCCCCGGACCATCTCATTAGTGATTCGGACTTTATTTTCATAGTTCTTCTATTTTTGTTGTTTATCTTTTTAGGAACTATGTATGCCTATTCTTTTCAAATTTGCATTGTAATGGTGTTAATGGTAGTAATATAAAAATTTACGCATTTTCTCTTTTTGATCTCTTTTTATACACCTTTCATTTCTTTTAGACTTGAGTCCTTGCATGAGGACTTTGCAATGTCTAAATTAGAAAATTTTAATAGTTTCCAAAAAAAAATTCAAAAATTTCAAAAAAATTCAAATATATTTTCTTCAAAATAAATCAAAATTGGAATTTAAACTTTTCAAAAATGTCACTAAAATTTTATTGAGAGCCTCAAATTATAAAAATCGAATGCACTAAGCCAAAATTGACCAAAGATAAAAATTGATGACTTTACGAATAAGTGTGGAGATTAATGGACCCGGTGAGATTTCGAGCCTATCGATCTTTGCGAGTATTTAAATCAATCAGAGTTAATAGTTAACTCAAATTTCAATTTATCTTTAAACAATTCATTGAGAATCTCTATTCCTTTTTTTGATCGGTTACGAAAAATGATTGAGATGTTGTCTTGAACATGCACAAAAAATATCTCTAAATTAAATATATTCTCAAAACGCATATAATAAATACTTACCCCTTTTGTAATAGCCATAAAATGTCATAAAAATTACCCATTTTTTAACCTAAATTGAGCCTTAAATAAGTTTCCCTTTTCGTGTGTCAACGCGATAAACCCATATAACCCGGAGTTATGACAATCGAAAAATTCATCAAAAGTCCAAATGGTGCAATGAAAGGCAAACAAAAAATGAAAATGCTCAACAAAAAAAGAGAAAAAAAATAGAATAATGAGAAAAACATGAGAAAAAAGCAGAAAAAAGAAAAGAAAAATGAGAAAATTCCCGAAAAAGCGCCAAAGGACATAGTAAGTAATATTTTGTAACTCTGAATTTCCCAACCATTCCCATTTTTTACTCAATATACCTTATAACCCAAGAAAGTCCTAGCTGAGTCTGAATAGCAAAATTAATTACTGCATGGAGAGCCTAAGACACGAAATGATAATAAGAGAGATTAATTGGTGCAAACTAAGAGGCGATGTTTCCCATTTGTCAATGACCATAATCCAATGATGAGAGCTATTCACCATAAAAATGGCGCCTATCTATTTGTATACATGAACTCGTGTTCCGTTACACTTATTCTTAAAAATCATGCACACCGAGAGAACTAGTCACATTCCAAGTAATTCATTTATGAGAGCACCTGTGAGAATTGAATTAAAAGAATTTTTCAAAAGTAATGTAGTGATCAATCGGTGGAAGTTAGTGGTTTAATTCTTGGCTTCGCACACACACACTACGAATTGAGATTTTAAATAGAAATTTAAGTTGAATATTTATGGGGAGTTTAAATTGTATAATTTTTAAGTATTTTTATTTTACTTTGAATCGAAAATTGAATTTTATGGGTACATTCACTTCAAACTCTCACAAGACACCACTAGTCCTACTAGGGTGACCTAGGGATTTAACGGCTTATTTCATACACTAAATTCAATCGCTCGTCTGCGAAAAAGAAAATCTATCCGAATAAAATGTTTTACAAGTGTTTAGACCATTTTATGATTGTTTTACATTGCTACTCGGGACGATCAAAGTTCTAAGTTATGGGAGTTTGATTAGGCATAAATTCTTCATAGTTATACCCATAATTTAGCTACTTTTGTTATTCTGTGCGATGTTAATTCGATGATTTTATCTCATATTAGTGATAATGACCTCTTCCTGCAAGTACATTATGTTACTTGTATTTCTCTTATATTTTACAGGTATGTTATGCACGTAAAGGAAAGGGAGAAACCAGAATGAAAATCAAAAAGAAAATAAGGAAAGTGAAGGGAAAATCTATAAATATATATTCGGAATCTAGATGTGGGACCTAAAGAGAATTCGAAGATATTAAGCTCACAAGTATATAGGAAGCAACGGTAACCCCATCCGAGCTAGATTACAGAGATATGAGATTTATAAGATGGGAAGAACCAAAGAAGAAATTAAAGATGGTTCGGGTTTCTAGGGATCTTAATTAAAGTAGAATTGGTTCGGTTCCAAAGTGGAATTGGTTTGCTTTTTTGTTCTGCGAAATTTCCAACTTTAATTGCACTTATTTTGGAGAGTTTGTTTGGTTTAAAACACTTGTAAAAATGTGAGATATATTTCTTTCAATATTCTAAGACTAAGTTAAACATCTTTTAACATAATTTTGAGAGCTAGAAAGAGGCAAGACCCTAGACCAAGATTATTCAAGCAAGTTATAGAATTTTATATATTTTGATTAGGTGACCTTCAATAAAAATCATATCTTTCTTTGATTTTAATATTCATCTCAATTATAGATTGTTCTTCTCTAAGTTATTACTAAAGTTCATTTATGCATTCTTAAATACAACATCTACATAATCATGACTTCATGCAATGTAGAAACCATGTTAATTCGTAATCACACCATGTCCGGCTAAGCTAGTAGAGGGTTGGGGTACATGAACCCAACTGAGGTGTTACTAATGGATTTAAAAGTGAATAGAATCTAACTAGCAATTCAATGCTTTAAATTTCATCGATACAAATATTGTAAGTCTTTTAATTCCATTTTCTCTAGGTGACCAAAATGTTAAAGGATACGATATGAGTTTCGATAATTTATCATTCCCATTAAATAAAAATTTTGATTTGATATTATGAGGAATAAAATCCACATATGTCGAATGCTTAGAAAGTATTTGATTCTTCTTTGAATTGGGAATTATGTTTTTCAAGGTTTTATGTTTAAAGTAATTACCGCCAATTCAGGGAAAAATTCCAAAAATTACATTTTCCTTCTTTTCTGAGTCAACCAAAGGTTATTCTTATTTCCTCCTCCTCGTCATGTCTTACGTCAAATTCCTTGTGTTCGATACCCAAATTTCTCAGATTATTACTTATGCAACTGTCTTACACTTGAGTCGTAATTCACATGCATTATAGACACATTTTAGGTGGCGTCACTTGGCTAAGAGATATGGAGAAGAATAAAAAGTCTTTAAATAATAAATTTGCAGTCATTAATGGTCCACCATCCTCCCAAAAGATGAAGGATGGTTATCTAACCAAATAGCTTCAAATGACTGAAAAGTCTTTGCAAAATAATATGACGACCATCAAGGTTCTGTCCAAGAAGCTTAACCATCTTAAATTTTAATTCCAGAAGCAACCACTCTAACTATGGATGGATGGCCACAACAAGGCCCTTATCAATATGGACTTTACCCTAAATGATGATCACAATGTTGACTTTAAGAATGGATGGATCAATGTCTTGACAGTGGCAAATATGCCAAATGATTATGAATTATGGTATTGCTATGACCTTGGTTGCCTTAATCTAGAAAAGCCCCCTTAAAAGCCTGATATTTTGTGGATCCCAACAGACGTTGTTCCAGTGATCATGGTAAGGAAGTACCATGGAGAATACAACATTGATGGAGGTGATGGCATTTATCGATAGGCGAATGAGTAAGCTCAATTATGTAATTGATCCAGTTGTTTTTACTATTTTCTGTAAATTATTTGCTTATTTCAATTTCCTTGTAACAACTTAAAGTGTTAATGATTTTTTTAGCATGTTGGTCCCATTTCTGTTGTGTGTTATCTGCTCTTACCTTTTAGGTGATGTCATCGCATCAAACCTTAGGCCTAGAGCCAGAAAATAAATAATGCACCCATTTGTGGGGTTATTCCCCAACAAGGATTTTTATAACCTACTTGGTAATGGGTGTCTACGGTTTCCTTGGAGGCCTTTCATCAATTATGGGCCATTGTTCATGGTTTGTTTATCATCAATACATTTTGAGTTCAATTTTATATTGGTCTATCAACTAGTTAGTTTATTTGTAAAACTTTAAAGATGAACATCGGTGACTAGTTAATCAGTCTTAAAGGTAGACATTTGAAATACGATAATCATTACAGTGATAAGTGAGAAGACAGAGGAAAACTCAGTTAACTAATTGATCTTATATATAAAACAATCATGTGTCTTCCACTTGGAACAATACATAGATATGAATTATTACTTATTTAAATACGTGCAAAAAATTTAAAAGAAAGTGTGAAAAATAATTCAAAACCAAAATAAACTTAGGCTAAAAAATAACACTCCTTCAAAGTGGCTGCATTTCATGACCGGGGGACCTCTATGCCCTTCATTGTTCCTAGTTGGTATGCTCTAGTCAACGTTTTAAAGGAATTTGAATGGTCCTTCCCAGTGGGGCTCAAGTTTCACGTCTGATGGCTTTTTTCACTACCCGCAATCTTTATTAGAACTTAATCTTCAATCTTAAATCTCCTTTACTTGACCACCTTGTTTTACTGCTTGGCTAATTTTAGCTGGTATGAGTCAAAATTCACATGAGATAATCTACTCTTTTCATCGACTAAGTCAAGCATGTCTTTGATTACTTCATTCTAGTTCGATGACTGCCTTCATTCTGAAGGCTAAGGTAAAGGGTGCCCCCCAGTTGATCTCTTAGGCATAGTTTCAAATGCCCAGAGAATGTGGGGGAGTTGGTCAACCCATGAGCCCTTCAATTAATCCAATATCTTCTTTATTCTGTCAAGACTATCTTTTTAGAGGCTTTTGCTTGCCCATTACTCTAAGGATAGGCCACTGAATTGTGGTGGTGCCTAATATTGTGCTCGTCGCAGAAGATTTGGAAGACTCTGTTCTTAAATTGAGCTTCATTGTATGTTATGTTGATCCAAGGAATGACAAACCGAGTTATGACATCTTTTCAGGTGAACTTTGTCATGTAGACATCTCGAATGTTTGCCAAGGGCTATCCTTCAATCCATTTAGACATAGTATGTGTCGACTAATTGTAAGAACCGAGAAATTTTTAAACCCTAAAATGACCTACGACTTGGATTTAAACCCTCGTGAGATGAGTAAAATCAGAAGAATTCTAGAAGAAAGGAACTATGTTTAAAGCCCTATAAGTTTTCTTATTAACTTTAACCCCTTGAAGTTTTAATTAATTACAAAAGAGTCCCTGAAACATTCAAAATAAGATAAATTGAGATACATTGAACCCCTAAACCTCAACCTTATATCAAATTAATCCTTTGGACCTTAACTAACATAAAATTATAGTTTCAACTGAAAATTTTCTGAAATTATGAAAATGGCCCTAAGCATTACAAAAACTATACTTTTATAAACATAAATACAATTATATCATTGATTAAGGATTAAAAGCAAAACCTTACTGAATTTTATTTTTACCACTGTCTACACACTCCCCCACATCAGCATAAGAGTTCAAAAAACATATGGTAACACATGGTAAACCTTAGGAACCCATGTGTCCCCATTTACCCATAATCAAAACTCAACCTAAACTAGTTCAAATCCACCTCCTTTTTACTCCAATCAAATCCCCACCCAAAGTAGTATAAGTATCCTCATGTCCTAAGAAGTAGAAACTCATCCCATAATTCAGTTCAAAATCTCAAATTTTCTCTCAATTTAGGTAACTCATCATTTTATGCTTCATTTTCAATTCTTTCGATTCTAGTAGTTTTTTGCACAGTTAATATAGTTAGAACACTCATAATATGCAAGCTTTTACGTGTACAATGGCCTAGGATAGAGAAAAGTAGTAAGAACATAATTAAAGCTTGAGCATTAATGGTGAAATAAATTACAGTAACTTAAACTTTGATTTAAATCCACAGGTAGACTCATTATAACCTCAGGAAGGCTAATCGATCGAAAGTGTTTTTGAAACAAAACTTGTAAATCAAAAATTCTCAACGTACATTCCATCAAAATCATTGAAATAAAAACCAAATTACTCCCACATATAGCAAAAACAAAACCCAATTTATAAGAGATCCTGCCACACTCTATAAATCCACGAATGTTAGGTCAAATTTTCATGAAAACAGATAGTTTTGAAACTCAAGTTATACTGAGATTCGAACCATGAAACTTATATATTTGAAATTCTCATGGAAAATTAGGTTAAGTTGGTTAGAAATCATCTCAAATGATATAACAACGAAGGATAAAACCTCAATTAAAGATTTAAACTCTAGAAAGTCAAAATCGAGAGGTTGAAGATGATGACTTTGGTCAAAACCCTTGACCATGCGTGTGGCCAATAAATTTTTTTTTGATTTTTTCCCCAAAAATGTTATTAATTTTTCTGATAAAAATGGTATAAGATAAGACCATGTTTGGATATTCCTAGACTGATTTATGTAAAAATAAGGTTTTTCTTTAGAGAAATTACCTTAAAAGTACAAATCAACCCCTAGCAACTTTTTCAACTTAAGAATCTGCACCCCAAACTTTGCCCATACATACATCAAACTATTTTAAGAGAAAACTCACTTGCACCAAAGTTCAAAAATGAGCTTAAGGTCCCTATTTTAAAGTCCCAAGATAATTATAGATAAGCCCCAAAACTTTAATATAGACAGTCTTGAATATAAAACTCAATGATTAAGCCCTAATACTCCTATACCAAGCATTGTACAACAAAAAATCGAGTCCCAAATCCTTTGAATACCCCAGTGAGATAACAATTCAAGCAAATACCAAAAAGGTAGGTTTTTCCTACCTTTTCAGTATTATACTTTGCATATTTGAAGTACTGTTATTAATATCATAATATGATAGCCACATTGACTCTGAGTATCTGCATGTTGTTATACTTCTATACTACGTATTTTATTAACCATCATAGGTATTTTAATTATCACCAGTATTTAATTTTAGAATCAATTTTTGAACCCTTCTCACCTAATAACTGAGATCATGTACCATGTTGATTAAGTTTGACCTTGCACTTTAATGCTACTTTACTAAAAGCATCAGTATTAACTAGGAAGTAAACTGAAGTATTATCCCACGAAACTTTCTACTTGAACTATTCATTTCAGATGATTGAGAGCTGTGATTATTGCTACACACGTATGAGTGCCACTTTAATTGTGATCATAATAGGTTATTTTCCCCAAAAGTTTTGGGATTGTTTATGATAAAGCTACATCGATGGCTTAATTACCTCTATACCTTTTAGTGAACTAGTAAGAATAGGATTATTAGTTCAAATTCCTTGACTTTCTTATAATTATGATTATAACTAAACTGGATACATACCGTATTTTATTAAACGAACTAATCACTATGGAACTATGACTTTCCAACATTTTGATGTTATAATCTGATGAATAAAGAATTATCAAGTTATTATTATCAACCATTTTAAACACTGATTCTATACACACTCCAACTCTCATTTCTATTTATATAATTGCTATAGAACTAGTAGAACATGCTTAGCCTATTGGTGTTAATACTTCATTCTCTAGATGCACCGAGAAAATGGAAATTGTATCTCTTCCCTAATAGAGATAGAAACCGATCACTTGTTCGCATACGTAACCATATGGGCATATGGGCATATGGGCAGAGATTAAATCAGATGGGAGCTAGGAGTGGCTCTTTTTAATTTTCTATATTGTCGTGTGTATTAGATACGTGTAACTCACCCCTGTGATGATTCAACCCTATGTAACATATTATTAATGAGTTAAAGGTTATGTTATTCCACCTTAACTTTAATTCATTGCTTTATGTGTACTTCTTGTTCATTCATACCAAAATGTAGGGTGTGACAAGATGCTATCAAAGCATGTTTTAAAATTAAAATATATTGCTGGGTTGAGCAGTCTATGTGGGAAGTAGATAAGATATTAGTTATTTTGTTGTTATAACTTCTTTTATTACAATTATTAAATGGTAAATCCATTTTTCAGTATGGATGCATGGGATTTATTTCTGTTTAATCTAGATCTCGAGCCAGATAATCATTGGGAAATGCGGGTAAGAGAAGAGGCTTTGGCCAGACTAAGAGAAATGAATCGTGGAGTGGAAGAAGACTGGGTAGATTTAAGTAAAGACATTAAGAGGCTAGTATTGACTGATAGAGCATTGGGAGAGATACAGGTAATGAGAAAAGTGGATGACTTTGCTAATGATCCAGTCATACTCTAAGAAGCCAAAAATTTAGCATTTTTCGATGAACTACCAACTCCACCGATGTACCCAGAAGCGACAACAAATGGTGACATACACGGAGGGTATTCCCCTAGCACTACAGATGACTCGACGGATGTTGTAGGCCCAAGAGATTATTTAGTCAGCCTCGAGTATAGAACTAGTGATGACTCAATCGTTATGACTTAGAGAGGAATCTAACGTTAACAATTGTTTACATATTATAGAATATAAATGTTAGTCACACTGTTATTAATAGTGATGTATAATAGTATTGTAAAATTAACCGTATATAAAGTAGGCTTGTTTCTTTATTTATTATTAGAATTCTTGTTATTTAAATTATACTATTTAGGATGGTTAGTACACGAACCCCCTCAGCTGGAACTCTATATGAATAGAATTAGACTGAAGGAATTATGAGGTGTCTCCAGTAACTTACTACATTATTTTGAAAATAACAAACTGCTCGTTCTACTCCTGAAGATGTTTCTGAATAACTACGTAGAATGATTACTCTTAAGAAATTTCAATGAAAATGACCCCCATCTTATCTTGGAAATCCAGGTGCTAAATAAGCTGAGAAATAAATGCGTCAGATTGTGAAAATCCTGAACGAAGTAGGTATAGCTACTAATATCCGAATCACTTTAGCTGAATACATGTTTGAAGGCGAAGCAGTTTCTGGTGGCAAGCCATGTCACATAATCAGAATGTTGCTAATTTTACTTGGGAACAGTTTGAAGAGACTTTTTTTAAAATGTATTTTTCCGAGACTGAGCTGTAATACCCCGTATTTTTATTTCTTTTAATCTGAGGATTTTTTCAATTTAAATTGAGATATTAATTTGATATAAATCTGAAAATTATTTTAAATATTTACTAGCATGATGAGAGTTAGTAATTATTAGGAATTTAATGAATATTACTTAATGGGTAAATTAATATGTAAAATTGAATTTATTAGAATTGTCATGAGTGAACAATATAACAATTATGGAAATTTAAGTCGGGACGCGCCTGTGTCGTGTAGGGACTAAATTATTATTATAATAGTGAATAAATTATAAGTCACCCGTATGGTGGTTTCGAGTGCACCAACGTGTCTGTAAGCAACGAAATAGTCAGAAAAGTGTACCCGAAGGTTTAATTTCGATCTCGGGGTGTTTTTAGGCCTAACCGGCACCCCGAAGGGGCAATTTAGTCATTTTCAAATTTGGCCTTAATTAAATGACGAAAATTCGGACATTATTATCAGATATCAAAAAAGTGTTCTAGGGTTAACACTCTCAAAAAGATAGAACGGCAGTGAGAGGAAGGAAGGAGAAACTTTCCAAGAAATCCAAGGCCAAGAACAAATTCGATTGCACCACCACCACCAAAACATAGATCGTAAGACGAGCAACGCAGCCATATCCTTATCATTAACAAATCAGACATTCGAATCCCAGGCAAGTATCTATCTTGCTATTATTTTAGTTAATGTTTCACCCATGTTAGAATAGGATTGTTAAACATATGTTTCATGGAATAATTTGATGATTTAGGGAATTTAAACCACATGTTTTAGAGGAATTAGATATATTCTGGAAATCTCAACATATGTAGAGGATTACCCACAAAATTATATTAGTTTATAAGTGAGAAATATAGAAAAAGAATTAGAAGAATGGAAGTTTAATGTAAAATTAGGGTTCTTGATAATTATGATGAATTACCCCTTTAATTCAATACTTTTGATGAATTTATACATACTTCACGTAGGAAATCATGTACATAGGTATATGAAACTAGTAGTAAATTTGTTTGGGAGTTTGAGGATCGTTAATGGAGTTTTGGTTGAGGTTGGAGAAGAAAACATGTAGTTAACAATGGCAGAATTCCTAATACCTACTTGATCGATCGATCTACCCAAGAGTGTCGATCGATTGACTGTTTGAACGATCGACCCCTTTCCTCGATCGATCGATCCCTCCTAGCAAACTGCATATTTTTTCCCTTTTTGTTTAATTCGAATTAAATATGTAGGAACCCTTGAATATCATTTAAAGAGTATAATGGGTCAAAAATAGGACCAGTAGGGTCTAAGTAAACTCCGTTGAGTGAAATTTTATATGTGGTGAAATTGTGGGTTAACGGGGGGTTTCGTCACACATTGGAAATTGTGCTATGTTCATTAAAGAATTGAGAGACTCGTGAAAGACTTAGATTAGAAGGTTAGAGAGGGTGTACCTACTGAAATTATACTTAGTAAGAGAGAATACTTCGAGAGATGAGAAGTAAGTATGAAATGATTATAATTGAGAATAAAAGAGATGAATCCTTTATGGGAGATAATTGGGTAAAATTGTACTATGTTAGGTTAATAATAATTATGGGTCGTGGGCGAACCTAATTGGAAAATGTGTATCTACATATATGGCTGTGTGACTATTTACATATATTAAATACTATATTTATGAATAATCATACCTGTGCTACTTGCTATAACGGAGTTTTTCGTGCGGGGACAGTCTTATCTCGATGGGACCTTTATGGGGGATATTGACTTGTACCCTAGAACATAGGATTCCTTGGTACAGGCTATCTGAGAATCATAGTCAGACGGTCCTACGAGATGTGAGGGGTATGTGCTGACCTCTTAGTTACTTGGAACTATGCTTCGCCTCCATTTTTATGTGTGTTGTGTTAATACAGTTCGAGAGTGATTCCCAACTAGTATTTCCCTTAGTATGAGAGATACGGGAACTTGATAGCAGAGTATGCCAGCACCATAGGTTCTATGTGGGGTGCCGATAGTATATATATTATATCAGTGACTAATATATATACTTATATATGGAAATATTTTAATGTGCGTATAAGTAGTTAAATATTGAACAAATGCTCCAAACTTTATAAAAAGTGTTCGGGGACTTTATAACGGTACTGAGATATTCTAAGTAACGTAAGTAATAATGAAGAGATTAGTTCTCTAAACTAAATATCATAGCCTTATTACTTCTCGAGATAAAACGTTATGGAGAATAAGTTAGATAAACTTATGAGTTTAGTAGTATGGTAGGCGTGCACACTAGATGAGATGTGAGAATTCTCAGGAGAGTGTCGCATTAGCCGGTAAGCATTTTAAATAATTGTTAAACTATTTTTTTTAAACTGTTTTACACTTGGTCTCTGTCCCGACTTCTGTCGTTTCCCTCTCTCTTGTATATATATGTATGTATTACAGGTGCCCACCCACAGGGGCCTCAGGCATAGATTCTTTGGATTGGATGTGCTGCAGCTTATGTGGGAGTTGCAGGCCCTTACTTTAGGAGACCTATTCATTGATTCAGTTCTTGCTTTAGTTCTGCATAGTTAGGGCATGTGTCACCTGATTTACTATTTCGTTTGGATTTTTCAGAGCTTTGTATTTATTTATATTTTCGATATTCAGTACTCATTGGGAGTTAAATCTTGTTAGGATGATTTCATTTATGGTTCTTTAACTTGGTTTGGTTAATCTAGACGGCTTAATTATCTTGTGTTGATTGCCATCCTTACCATTTATGTGATTCTTAAACTGTTGATTATTTAAAAAAATAAGACTTTAAACTGTTTTGACACTTAGCTTAATTATTTAGGATGTTTAAATTGGAAATATTTATTTTGCGAGAGTGAATCTAAGAATGAACCAACCATTCACCTTGATTTTAATTTAATAAAGGACTGATCACCCTGTATTTAATTGGGCGGGGTGTCAGAGGTGGTATTATAGCATCAGGTTCTAGTGTCCTTTAGGATCTGTACGGCTTATTTCGCTTCCAGCTTAGCGACTTTCATATAGAGCCCTATTTTTAGGATTGTTATATTCTTGTATTTACGCTTACGTCTTCAGCTATTTGAGATTTGATAATAAATGTAGACTAATAAACTTCCTTATCATTTTAGATGCCTCCGAGACAAGAACCCCGAGCCGGGAATGCCCAGCCCGAGCAGCCAGCACCTCTGCCTCATGGAATGATGAATGCAACTGAAGCAGCCACTATTGTTGCTCAGGCATGTGAATACCGCATTAGCGGTGGTGCAGCAGGCTCCACCACAGGTTCAGGAAGTAGGGACATTACCGGCACATCTTACCACTATATGGGAGCGGGTCAAGGATGCCTTTCAAAAAGCGCATCCCCGGGAGGGTAGTTCGAACATCGTAGTCGCCAGCCAATGGAAGAAGGATATCCAGAGTCATCTGCGCATGTATGAGTGCACTGATGTGCAGAGGCAGTTACTAGATTACTTCAAGATAGTGGGGTCCACTTTGCAATGCTAGGAGTCCACCACTACCTTAGTGGAGAGGGACAGCATATCGATTAAATAATTTTAGACGCGGTTTGATCGCAAGTATTTCCCATCCGCCGTGCAGATTGAGATGAGGCGGAGGTTACTGAATCTTAAGTAGGAGAGTATGACCATTGCTGAGTACGAGGAGGAGTTTACCAGACTTCTCACTATAGTGCCGGATGAGGCACCCATTGAGGAGAAGAAGATATTATTATTTTTAGATGGATTGGCCTAGAGGATTCGTCAGCACCTCATAGGCAATATATCATTGGGTACTTACACTGACGTACTCAATACCGCTCTCTTGCACTGTTCGGATCATCGCTTCCATCAATAGGGGAGAAAATAAGCAGGGGAGTCCAACCAGCAGGGCAGGACATGGGCTGTAGTACTGGTGGGGCACTAGCAGCCCAAGGGCAGACCCGTCATAGTGAGTAGAGTTCCCATCAGGGAGATCCTGCCAAGCGATTTCAATTAAGAGATTCCAGGAGGGGATTTGGGGGATTTAGATAGGGACAGTCCATTCATCATGGCCAACAGAGCCAACACCGTCAGAAGCAGGGTTAGTTATAGGGCCATCAGAGCCAATAACGTTTTTAGCAGGGCCAGTGGCGGGGTGGTAATGACCAACAGGGTCGTGGTCAGCAGGGTCAGAGGGGAGGTAACTTCAGGGGAAGATGTTTTGGATATGGCAATAATGTCCATAGGCGTCAGGATTTCCCAGAGAGGGATAGGGACCCACAGTAGCAGGGTGCCCGTAATGAGCTGAAGAGGCCACTCTTTTCAGCCGTCCTCCTAATGCCAGCTCAGATGCCAGCTTTACCAGCCCTCCCAGCAGCTCCAGTCTAATAGGGGAAATTACAGTATAGACGTGTTTATAACGTTCACCAGGTAGCAGCACCTCAGGCGCCACCCGCGATTGAGGGTACATTTCCTATCCATGGCACTATGGGTCGGGTTTTATTTGATACTGGGGCGTCGCACTATTTTATAGCTACTCACTTTTCACGGGCCTTAGGGATATTAGACACGGCAGAGAGTACAGTGACATGCATAGACTCACCACTGGGGATGGGTCTTTGATTTTCTTTATATGCTGGGGTGTAGGTATAGAGATTGGCAGCTTGATTTTACCTGCAGACATGCTAGTTTTAGATATGCATGAGCACGACGCCATTATTGGCATGGATTGGCTCGCTGCGTACAGAGCCATGATAGATTATTTCGGTAGGAGTATTATCTTCGCCATTCCAGGTTAAGAGATATTTTTGGTGGCGATGCCTCGACCAGAGGGAGGATACCTCTAAGGAGGTTATGATTCCCCTGGATTCAATTTCAGTTATTCATGAGTATTCGGATGTATTCTAGGAAATACCAGGCCTACCCCCAGTTGGGAGATGGATTTTATCATAGACTTAATGCGAGGCACTCGTCCGATAGCACGTGCACCATATCGTACGGCTCCAGCAGAGATGAGGGAGTTACGGGATCAGATAGAGTAGTTGTTGGGATAGGGCATCATTCGTAGGAGCACCTCTCCTTGGGGCACTCGGATGTTCTTTGTAAAGAAGAAAGATGGTTCACTGAGGTTGTGTGTGGATTATCGGGAGTTGAACAAGGTCACGATATGGAATAAATATTCGTTGCCTCGAATCGATGACTTGTTCGACCAGTTGAGAGGAGCAACCATCTTTTTAAAGATAGATTTGAGATCGAGTTATCATCAGCTATGGATTAGGGAGCAGGATGTGTTAAAGACTGCTTTCTTGGTGAGATATGGATCATATAAGTTCAGAGTCATGAAGTTTGGGCTGACAAATGCTCCAGCCGTATTCATGGATTTGATGAACGAGTGTTCAGAGAGTTCTTCGATCAGTTTGTCATTATCTTCATAGATGACATCCTGATTTACTCACAGAATAAGGAGGAGCGTGCTGAGCCCTTGAGACAGGTTCTTCAGACTCTATGAGGGCATCAACTATATGCTAAGTATGAGAAGTGCGGCTTTTAGTCATGATAGGTACAGTTTTTGGGGCATGTTTTATAAAATTTGGGGATATAAGTTGACCCCAGCAAAGTGTCAGCAGTGAGGGAGTGGGGACAACCCACAACATCGATGGAGGTATGTAGTTTCTTGGGGTTAGCTGGGTACTACAGGTGGTTCATTCGAGGCTTTTCGAAGATAGATGGTTCGTTGACGAATCTGACTCGTAAGGGAGTACCGTATGTATGGGATGATGCTTATCAATTAGCTTTTGATGAGCTGAAAGATAAGTTGACTTCAGCATCAGTTCTTGATTTGCCCAGGACGGGAGTGAAGTACTTGGTGTACACTGATGCCTCCTTACAAGGATTCGGGGGAGTACTTCAGCAGGAGCAATAAGCCATAGCTTTTGCCTCCCACAAACTTAAGCCTCACAAAAGAAATTACCCCACCCATGATCTGGAGCTAGCAGCGGTCGTGTTTGCTTTACGAATTTGGAGAGATTACTTATTTGGGGGAGAAGTTCCACTTATTCACAGACCACAAGTCACTGCAATACTTGTTCACTCAGTGGGGTTTGAACATGCGTCAGCGCAGGTGGCTGGAGTTTGTGAAAGACTGCCAGTTAGAGATATAGTACCATTTGGGGAAGGCTAATATAGTTACTGATGCGTTAATACATAGACCGGTAGGTGACATAGAAGAAGTATGGTGAGAGAAGTGGAAAGAGTTGGGACACCAGGATGCGATGGACTATTCCTTTATATCGATTATGTCTATCACACCCGAGATTGTTAGGAGGGTGATACAGGAACAAGCAGCGGATACATTTTTCCAAGAGCATATTATAGGACTCTTAGCTGAGGGTGTTGAGTCCTATTCAGTGAGCTTTGATGGGGGTTTGAAGTTTAATGGGAGATTGGTGGTACCAAAGGTAGAAGACTTACATTATGCAGTGATGACATAGTCGCACGGGTCTATATTTGTGGTACATACCAGAGGGGATAAGATGTACCAAGATATGAGGCGGTAGTACTGGTGGAGTGGGATGAAGAAGGACATTGCTCAGTTCGTGTCCAAATGTTCTACCTACCAGATGGAAAGGTGGACCACTAGAGACCAGCAGGGTTACTTAAGCCGTTGGAGATACCTATGTGGAAATGGGAAAGTATTTCCATGGACTTCATTACTGGGTTGCCTACATCACAGCGGGGTCATAATTCCATATGGGTTATAGTGGATCGGTTGACCAAGGTATCTCATTTTCTACCAGTATGGACAGACTACACCATGGGCCAGTATGCCCCTGGATATTATGTCTCATAGAGAAAAAAAATTGTGTCGCGCTTCTAGGAGAGATTTCAAGAGGCCATGGGTACAGAGTTGAGGTTGAGTTCGGCTTACCACCCACAGACAGATGGAAAGACAAAGCGTACCAATCAGATGTTGGATGATATGCTACGTATGTATGTCCTTGATTTTGGAGGAGGTTAGGAGCCGTATCATCCACTGGTGGAGTTCGATTATAATAACTCCTATTAGTTCACGATCGGCATGGACCCATTTGAGGCGTTATATGGCAGGCCTTTTCGTTCTCCCTCTTGTTGGCTAGATGTGGGGGATAATAAGTTGCTCGAGCCAGAGGTGATTCAGGAGACTTCACATAGAATTGAACTTATCAAGAGTCGTATTTGGGTAGTCCATGATAGACAGAAGAGCTACACCGATACAAAGCAGTCCTTCTGAGAGTTTAGCGTGGGGGACTAAGTATTACTGCGTGTATGTCCTATGAAAGGATTAATGAGGTTCTGGACGAAGGGGAAGTTGACTCCGAGGTACGTGGACCCATTTACCATTATCGAGAGGATTGGTCCAGTGGCATATGGATTGGGGTTTCCAGAGCACTTGCACCATATTCATGATGTATTCCACATCTCATTGTTGAGATGATATCTTCGGGATGATATGTCCCACACTCATATTGCGATAGAGGAAATTGACTTACAGCCCAATAGCTCTCACGAGGAGAGACCAGTGGCTATCCTAGACCATAGCGAGAGAAAATTGAGGTCGAAGGTAGTTCCATTTGTATGGGTTCAGTGGGAGCATTATAATGTAGATGAGTCGACTTGGGAGCGCGAGGCAGATATGCGCAAAAAATTTCCTGATCTATTTTTACCAGGTATGCCATATTTTCTGAATTTCGGGATGAAATTTCATTATCAGGGGGGAAGCATATAATACCCCGTATTTTTATGGCTTTTAATTTGAAGATTTATTAAATTTAAATTGAGATATTAATTTAATATAAATCCGGAAATTATTTTAAATGTTTACTAGCATGATGAGAGTTAGTAATTATTGAGAATTTATTGAGTATTACTTAATGGGTAAAGTAATATGTATAATTGAATTTATTGAAATTATCATGAGTGAATAATATGAAAATTATGGAAATTTAAGTCAGGACGCGCTTGTGTCGTGTCGGGACTAAATTAATATTATAATAGTAAATAAATTATAACTCGTCTGTATGGTCTTTTCGAGTGTGTCAGCATGTCCGAAAGGGTCTAAATTGTCAGAAAAGTGTACCCAGGTGTTTAGTTTGGGTCTCGGGATGTTTTTAGGCCTAACAGGCACCCCGGAGGGGCAATTTAGTCATTTTCAAATTTGGCCTTAATTAAATGACGAAAATTGGGACATTATTATCAGATATTAAAATAGTCTTCTAGAGTTAACACTCTCGAAAAGATATAACATCAGTGAGAGGAAGGGAGGAAAAACTTTCCAAGAAATCCAAGGCCAAGAACAAATTCGATTGCACCACCACCACCACCACCAAAACACAGATCGTAAGATGAGGAACGCGGCCATATCATTATCATCAACAAATCAGACATTTGAATCACAGGCAAGTATCTATCTTTCTATTCTTTTAGTTAATGTTTCACCCATGTTATAATAGGATTGTTAAACATATGTTTCATGGAAGAATTTGATGATTTAGGGAATTTAAATCACATGTTTTAGAGGAATTAGATACATTCTGGAAATCTCAACATATGTAGAGGATTACCCACGAAATCATATTGGTTTAGAAATGAGAAATCTGGAAAAAGAATTAGAAGAATGTAAGGTTAATGTAAAATTAGGGTTCTTGATCATTATGATGAATTACCTCTTTAATTCAATACTTTTGATGAATTTGTACATGCTTCTCGTAGAAAATCATGTGTATAGGTATATGAAACCAGTAGTAAATTTGTTTGGGAGTTTTGGATCATTAATGGAGTTTTGGTTGAGGTTGGAGAAGAAAAACCGTAGTTAACAATAGTAGAATTCGAAATACCTGCTTGATCGATCGATCGACCCAAGAGTGTCGATCGATCAACTAATCGATCGATCGACCCCTTTCCTCGATCGATCGATCCCTCCTGGAAAACTGCATATTTTCCCCCTTTTTGTTTAATTCGGATAAAATACGTACAAACCCTTGAATATCATTTATAGAGTATAAGGGGTCATGAAGAGGACCAGTAGGGTCTAAGTAAATTCCGTTGAGTGAAATTTTATACGGTGTGAAATTGTGCGTTAAGGGGAGGTTTCGTCACACATTGGAAATTGTGCGTATGTTCACTAAAGAATTGAGAGACTCGTGAAAGACTTAGACCAAAAGGTTAGAGAGGGTGTACATACTGAAATTATACTTAGTAAGATAGAATACTCCGAGAGATGAGAAGTAAGTATGAAATGATTATAATTGAGAATAAAATAGATGAATCCTTTGTGGGAGATAATTGGGTAAAATTGTACTATGTTATGTTAATAATAATTATGGGTTGTGGGCGAACCTAATTGGAAAATGTGTATCTATATATATGGTCGTGTGACTGTTTACATATATTAAATACTATATTTGTGAATAATCATACCTGCGCTACTTTCTATAACGGAGTTTTTCGCGTGGTGACAGTCTTATCTCGATGGAACCTTTGTGGGGGATATTAACTTGTACCCTAGAACGTAGGATTCTTTGGTACAGGCTATCTGAGAATGATAGTCAGACGGTCCTAAGAGATGTGAGGGGCATGTGTTGACCTCTTAGTGACTTGGAACTATGCTTCGCCTCCATTTTTATCTATATTGTGTTAATACAGTTCGAGAGTGATTCCAAACTAGTATTTCCCTTAGTACAAGAGATACGGGGACTTGATAGCAGAGTATGCTAGCACCATAGATTCTATGTGGGATGCCGACAGTATATATATCATATCAGTGACTAATATATATACTTATATATGGAAATTTTCTACTGTGCGTATAAGTAGTTAAATATTGAACAAATGCTCCAAACTTTATAATAAGTGTTTGGGAACTTTGTAATGGTACTGAGATATTCTAAATAACGTAAGTAATCATGAAGAGATTGATTCTCTAAACTAAATACCATAGCCTTATTACTTCTCGAGATAAAACGTTATGGAGAATAAGTTATATAGACTTATAGGTTTAGTAGTACGGTAGGCGTGTACACGAGATGAGAGGTGAGAATTCTCAAGAGAGTGTTGTATACAAACATGGTTGTTACATTAGCCGGTAAGCAATTTAAATACTTGCTAAACTATTTTTTTAAACTGTTTTACACTCGGGCTCTGACCTATCTTTTGTCAATTCTCTCTCTCTCTTGTATATATATGTATGTATTACAGGTGCCCAGCCACAGGGGTGTCAGGCATAGGTTCTTTGGATTGGATGTGTTGCAGCTTATGTGGGAGTTGTAGGTCCTTGCTTTAGACGACCTCTTCATTGATTCAGTTCTTGCTTTAGTTCTGCATAGTTAAGGCATGTGTCTCCTGATTTCCTATTCCATTTGGATTTGTCAGAGATTTGTATTTATTTATATTTTCGGTATTCTGTACTCATTGGGAGTTAACTTTTGTCAGGATGATTTCATTTATGGTTCTTTAACTTGGTTTGGTTAATCTAGACGGCTTAATTATCTTGTGTTGATTACCATCCTTAGCATTTATGTGATTCTTAAACTGTTGATTATTACAAAAAAAAAAGGTTTTCAAGTTGGAATTTAAAATTGAAATAAGACTTTAAATTGTTTTGACACTTAGCTTAATTATTTTTGGTGTTTAAATTGGAAATATTTATTTTGCGACAGTGATGCTAAGAATGAACCAATCGTTCACCTTGATTTTAATTTAATAAAGGACTGATCACCCTGTATTTAATTAGGAGGGGTGTCACATGAGCGAGCTACCCTTTCAGTAGTTCAATACGAGCCTTAGTTTACTGATCTATCTCATTATGCTCTGAAATACGTAGATACCAAGATGAATATATGTAAGCAATTTCTACATCCATGAATTAAGAATTCAATCTCTCCGTTACAAATTCGTGAGTATTCCCAGTCGATCGACGTTACGGCCATTGTGGAACGCAATTCTTCAACCTTGATCCGATCTCCACCCCCAGCTTCTAGGAATATCCATATCATTAGAATCCCGTCTCATTCTAGGACCTATCTATATACAAACTCCAATGGACAAGCTTATTCCCAAATCCGTCATAACACAACCCGTTCTGAGATCCGTTGTCACGAATGTCATGAGATAGGATATATTCGGCCCCGATGTCCTAAGATAAAATCAACTCCAATTCATCGCCAATTGAAAAAACCCTCACAAAATTCCAAATTTCGTCTTATTTTAAATCACTTCACGCCAACTTTGGGACAATTTCGAATCGTGGGAGGAATCATGCTACACGGCCAATGCGAAATGCACATGCGGAATTATTTTTCTGCATATTCTGACCTATATTTTGTTTGACACCGGAGCTACACATTCTTTATTTAGTCTTAGACTACCTAAATTAATACGATTATCTCTAGCCTCTTTAATTAATATAGTGAATATTGAATTACCAACATGTGAAATCAATACATCATTCATCTTGGTCTAGGAACTCTGTCGGTGAACTTGATAATATTAGATATTTGCGGATTCGATATTATAATCGAAATGTATGTATTATCTGAACATCACGCTTATATCAATTGTCAATCTAAGAAAATTCATTTTCACAATGAAAATAATTGTTCTTTTATATTCCACGGAATAGGTTTGTTAAATCCTTCAAATTCTCAAATTCAGATGTCTTCTTTAATTCCAAATTTGTTGGAACAATTTAAAGAAGGTTTTCTCGAAGATTTACAAAGATTACCCCCTTCTAGAGACATTGAGTTTAGTATCAATATTTATCCCAATACACTTCCTATTTCGATACCCCCATATCGAATGGCTCCTTTAGAACTTAGAGAACTTCGTACCCAATTAGATGATCTTTTATCAAAAGGTTTCATTTAATTAAGTTCATCACCTTGGGGAGATCCATTATTATTTGTTATGAAACATGATGGACTATGCATAAATTATCGTAAAATGAATTCTGTAACTATTAAGAATAAGTATCCTTTACCACTAATGGGAGATATTTTTTATCAACTTAGAGGAGAAAGGGTCTTTTCTCAAATATATTTACCATCTGGTTGTCATTAGTTACGTGTCAAAGAGGAAGACATTCCAAAAATTGCTTTTTGAACTCATTACGGACATTTTGAATTTATCTTAATGTCATTTGGTTTAACTAATGCCCCATTAGATTTTATGGATCTAATGCACCGAATCTTTAGACCTTTTTTGGACCAATTCGTTATCGTTTTCATTGATGATATTCTTGTATATTCTCAAAACTTGGCAGAGCATATTCAACATTGTAAGATAGTCTTAACTACTCTCAGGACTCATCGATTATATGCCAAAAAGAGAAAATGTTATTTATTAATGAAAGAAATTAAATTTTTAGGACACATAATATTTTAAAATGGAATCCAAGTTGATCATGCTAAACTTTCAGCCATTTTGGAATGGAAAAATCCTGCCAATATTACCGAAATAAAGAGTTTTCTCGGATTAGATGGATATTACCGTTTATTTTTCGAAGGGTTTTCACGCATTTCTCTTCCCCATTCAAAACTAATTAGGAAGGAAGTTCCATTTGTATGGACAGAAGAATGTAACCAATCATTCCAAGTGTTGATATACAAGTTAACTACTGCTCCTATCCTCACTATTCCTTCTAGTGATGTAAGTTATGAGGTATATACCGATGCTTCATTACAAGGATTAGGATGTGTGCTAATGCATAATGAAAAAGCAGCAGAATACGGGTCATAATAACTCAAGACACATGATCGTAATTATCCACTCCATGATCTAGAACTAGCAGCTGTAGTTTTTGTATTAAAGATTTGGCGTTGTTAACTTTATGATGTAAGTTTCCAAGTCTTTTCATATCATAAAAAATTGAAGAATATCTTTACCCAAAAGGACTTGAACTTAAGACAACGACGATGGATAGAATTTTTGGAGGATTACCGATTTAAACTTAATTACCTTCCATGTAAGGGTAATGTAGTAGCCGATGTTTTAAGTCAAAATTCAATAGGAAGACTTCATACTCTAAATTCCTATGATATTTCCACTACCAGAAAGAAATATGATCTACGATTACTTACCCTTGCACAAGATTTTTTAACATTACCGCTCATCTTGAATTAAGAAAGAAAATATTGATGAAACAGACACAAAATTCGTTTATGTAAAATTATTCGAGTAAAAATATAGATTTTTCCTATGCTAGAGAAACATGACTCTGATTTAGAAATATATTATATATGACTGGAAATACATCTCTATGAGAAGAAGAATTTCACGAATCTCGTCATTCGAATTCATGATACACCCCGGAAGCTCAAAAATGTACCATGCATTGAAGAAGCAATATTAGTGGCCAAACATGAGAACCAGATCGAGAACTTGGTAAGGAGATGTCTTACTTGTCAACATGTAAAGATAGAGCACAAACACCCTGGTGGAGTTCTTCGGCCCTTATCTATTCTCGAATGGAAATGGAATCATATTACCAGGGATTTTATCAGTGAACTACCTCACACCTCCGAAGGACGTAATTAAATTTCGGTGATAGTAGATCTACTTACTAAGTCCACCCATTTTCTACCTTTACAAACCACCGATTCATTCTAAAATCTTAGCAAGTTATACATTCAAGAAATTATTTGATTACATGGAATAACTTTATCCATTGTATCAGATAGAGATTCTCATTTTATAGGAAAAATTTTGCACGCATTGCAAGTTGCAATGGGTACCAAACTTCACTTAGGTACTAAATTCTACCCCCAAACGGATGGACAATCAGAATGTACAATTCAAACCCTAGAAGATATGTTATGAGCTTGTACGTTAGATATGTCTGGCCATTGGAATGTATATTTTCATTTAACAATAGTAATCAAATCAGTATCAAAGTTTCCCGATTTGAAGCTTTATATGGAAGACCTTGTAGATCCCTGGTATGTTGGATAGAATCAGGAGATAATAAAAACTTTGGTCCTGAAATAATTCAAGAAACCACCAGGGTAATACAACATATTCGAGAGAAGTTAAAGACGGCCCAAGATCGACAAAAGAGTTATGCTAATCATCGTCAAAAACCATTGGAATTTTAAGAAAACAAGCAAGAATTTTTGAAAGTATCTCCCCGAAAAGGAATTTTACGTTTTGAAAAAAAAAGGAATTTATGAAAGAATCGGCTTCGTAGCCTATCAATTAGAATTGCATGTGGAATTATCCAATATCCATAATGTGCTTCACAGTTATGCCATTATATACTAAATCCATCCCATACTATAACATGGCAAGATATTTCAGTTGAACCCAACCATGAATTTGAGGTACAGCCCATTCAAATTCTTAATCGCTAAGTGAAGTATCACAGAAATAAGAAAATACCCTCAGTTAAAGTAATTTGGTAACACCAGAATCAACAATAAGCTACATGGGAACCAGAACAAATAATGAAGGATCAATACCCCGACTTATTCTAACATAAAATTTGAAGATGAATTTTTTTAGGTAGGTAGATTGTAAGAATCGAAAAATTTTCAAACCCTAAAATAACTTACGACCTTGATTGAAACCCTCATGAGATGATGAAAATAAAAAGCCTTCTAAAGAAGAAAGTAACTATGCTTAAAACCCTATAACTTTGATTTAACTTCAACCCCTTAAAGTTTTAGTTAATTATAAAAGAGTCCCTAAAATTTTCAAAATAAGATAAATTGAGACATATTGAACCCCTAAACCTCATCCTTATATTAAATTAACCCTTTGGACCTCAACCAACATAAAATTATAGTTCTAACCCTAAAAACTTTTTGAAATTACCAAATTTCCCCTAAACTTTACAAAAATTCAACGTTTATGGACATAAATGCAATTATATCAATGATTGAGGACTAAAATCAAAACCTTAGCGAATTTTGTTTTTACCACTATCCACCACCACCCCCCCCCCCCCCACCCCCCACACACACACATCGACATAAAAGTTCAAAAAATACATGGTAACACATCGTAAACCTTAGGAACCAATGTACCCCCATTTACCCACAATCAAAACTCACCCTAAACTAGTTCAAATCCACCTCCTTTTTACGCCAATTAAATCACCACCCAACGTAGTATAAATAACCCACGTCTAAAGCAGTGGAAAGTTAGACCATAGTTCAGTTCAAAATATCAAATTTTCTCTCGATTCAGGTTACTCACCATTTTATGCTTAATTTTAAATTTTTTCAATTCAACTAGTTTTCTACATAGTTAACATAGTTAGAACACGCAAAATATGCAATCTTTTACGTGTTGAATGGCCTAGGATAAACAAAAATAGTAGGAACACCATTAAAGCTTGAGCTTTAATGGTGATATCCATTACAGCAACTTAAACTTTGATTTAAATCCATAGGTAGACTCATTATAACCACAGGATGTCAAGTGTAATGGTGAAAACCCATGAATGTTCACATATAAGGCTAATCAGTCGAAAGTGTTTTTGAAACTCAAAACTTGTAAATCCAAAATTCTCAACGTACAATCCATCAAAATCTTTGAAATCAAAACCAAATTACTCTCACATATTGCAGAAACCAAACCTAATTTATAAGAGACCCTTCCATACTCTATAAATGCAAGAATGTTAGGTCAAATTTTCATGAAAACACAAAGTTTTAAAACTCGAATTATACTGAGATTCGAACCATGAAACTTATATATTTGAAATCCTCGTGAAAAATTAGGTAAAGTTGGTTAAGAAATCATCTCAGATGGTATAACAACGAAGGAGAAAACCTCAGTCAAAGATTTAAACCCAAGAAAGTCAAAATCGAGAGGTTGAAGATGATGACTTTGGTAAGAAACCTTGACCACGCACGTCAGGGTGCGTGGACAATCAAAAAATTCTGATTTTTTTATCTAAAATTTTATTTAATTTTTTTTATCAAAATGGTATAAAAAACCGTGTTTGGATATTCCTAGCCTAATTGTAAAAGAGTTTTTTTTTTTTAAAAATAAATTACCTTAAAATTATAAATCAACCCCTAGAAACTTTTTCAACTTAGGAATATGCACCCCATATGTTGCCCATACATACATCAAACTATTTTAAGAGAAAAACTCTCTTTCACCAAAGTTAAAAAATAAGCTTAGGGTCCCTATTTTAAAGTCCTGTTATAATTATAAATAAGCCCCAAAACTTTATTAAAGACAGTCTTAAATATAAAACTGATTGATTAAGCCCTAATACTCATATGCCACACATTCTACAACAGAAAATCAAGTCTCAAATCCTTTAAATACTCTAGTGAGACAACAATTCAATTGAAGACCAAGCAAGTAGGTTTTTCCTACCTTTTCATTATTATACATCGTGTATCTAAAATTCTACTATTGATATCACTATGTGATAGCCACATTGGCTCTGAGTATCTGCATGTTGTTATACTGCCATACTACGTATTTTATTAACCATCATAGGTATTTTAATTATCACCAGTATTTAATTTTAGAATCAAATTTTGAACCCTTCTCACCTAATAACTGAGATCGTGTACCATATTGATTAAGTTTGACCTTGCACTTTGATGCTACTTTACTAAAAGCATCAGTATTAACTAGGAAGTAAACTGACGTATTATCCCACGAAACTTTCTACTTCACCTATTCATCTCAGATGATTGAGAGCCCTGATTATTGCTACACACGTATGAGTGCCACTTTAATTGTGATCATAATAGGTTATTTTCCCCAAAAGTTTTGGGATGGTTTATGATAAAGCTACACCGATGGCTTAATTACCTCTATACCTTTTAGTGAACTAGTAAGAATGGGATTATTAGTTCATATTCCTTGACTTTCATAAAATTATATTTTTAACTAAACTGGAAATGTATCGTATTTTCTTAAAATGACTAATCACTATGGAACTAATAGCTTCCAACGTTTTGATGTTATAATCTGATAAATATGGAATTATCAGTTGATTATTGTCAACCATTTTAAATACTGATTCTATACAAACTCCAACTCTCATTGATATCTATATCATTATTATAGAACTGGTAGAACATGCTTAGCATATTTATGCTAATTACTTCATTCTGCAGATGCGCCAGGAGAATGGAAATTGTATCTCTTCCCTACTAGAGTTAGAAATCGGTCACCTGTTCACGTATGTGACCATATGGGCAAAGATTAAATCAGATGGGAGGAAGGAGTGGCTATTTTCAATTTTCTATATTGTTGTGTGTACTAGAATCGTGTAACTCACTCCTACAGTGGTTCAATCCTATGTAACATATTAATAAATAACAAAAGGTTATTCATAGAGAGTCTCGTTAACATTATTTGGATGTATACATTGGTGGTAAGGCCCTAAAAAGCATTGTTATAACTTTTGTTCTGCCGACAAGTGGAAGCGAAATGCTTTTACTCTAATATTATGTGACTTTTTCCTATTGTCTGGAAGGAATCCTCTTTAAGGTAATGCACTATCGGATCCATCCATCTTGAGGCCCCATCAAGGGCCATTCTTTGCTCGGATGCTTTTCTTTTATTGATGTTAGGCCAAGTAAGTTAATTTATGCATATCATTAATTTTATATCTCCCTTGACAGCTGAAGAAAGTGTGGCAAGCGTAACTATATGACTATTGTTACGCATTAGGAACTGTTGCACTTGTATATGGTTGAACTAAGTAACCAAGTGTCGAGACTCTTCAAGATATGTGCTCATGCATTCATCCCTAGCATTGTGTGAAACCCCGCCTATATATTCTAACCACCGGTGATCATTCCTTCATTAAAACAAACAGGAATCTCATCTGGTTCATTCTTAGCATCACGGTTGGAAAACTTTGTTCATTCTTAGCATCACTGCAGGAAAATTTATAATTTACTAATCACCTAAGTTGAATTAATCCAGTGTCAAATTTTATCTTTCATTATTATATCAATATGAAAAAATAAATTAATTTAACCTAACTATCCACACAATAATAATCAGAACAATCACACGACAAATATATATAAATAAATAAGATCGAATAAACTATCGGTTCCCAAAATAAATAATCCAACTATAATTTGAAGCAAATAATTGAATCTGAATACACTGAGAAACTAATAGTCTGGGGGGAAACACGCCCAAAAGAAACACCAGGAGAAATTTCTATCTAGAAATAAATGAGTTGAAGCATCTAAAGCAACTCCTGCAAACCTCCATAAATTTTGTAGCTACGCATCTTTGGATGAAATCATCAAATTGGGGGTCCCTGTGGCTGGACACCTAAAAGATGTTGAAAATATTTTGACATGGGTGAGTGCCCAAGAAAATAATTTGAAAATATTTTGCAAGTATTTAAATCACAGTATAAATCGATTATTAGATAGACATGTTAGTTCAACGTACACTCCCTTGAGTTTCTCACCTCTCAGCTAAAGTGCACGCCTAATGTTTCCTAGCTAGCTATGTTACCTAACCCAACTAGGTAAAGTATCTAACTACCCTCAATATGTCTAGCTCTCTCATAATACCCATATTACACGCTATCACCATATCAATAAGTAATATGTCCCATGTATTATTATTGAGTAAATCAATTTAAGTTTCTCTACTTAATTACTTTTAGATGTACACAATCTATCAATTCTACTATCACACATAAGTAGATATTTCTGACTTGTATATATTTATCACACATACAATATATTTAACTTTATCATACCCGGAATGTCCCCTCGTGATGTTGGCATACTCTGCTATCAAGTCCATGTACTTCTCATACTAAATCAAAGACTACTAGTTCGGCATATCTCCTCGAATCCAAAATCAATCAACACACAATGGAGGTGAGCATGGTTCTAAGACTTTGGGATATGCACACACCTAATGTACCCAAACGACATGACGGTCCCACTAATAGACGACACATAGTGAGCCGCCCTATGTTCCATGTTCTGGGTACAAATCCAGACCTCACTGGAATCGTCAAACACTACACCAAAATACTAATTTTGTGACTGCCTTCTTATGACTGCTAATGGGGGTGACAAAATTTATCACTTCCGGGAGGAGTCACAAAATTATTTGTAACTGCTAGTAGAAGTGATAAAAATTTTGGGTAATAAAAAATTTGAGTCAATTGGATTGTCACTGCTAATGACAGTCACAAATCTTGTCATGTAATTATTTTATGACTGCTATAAGCAGTCACAAATTTGTAACTGCCATAAGCAGTCATAAATTTATCGTTAGGCATAAGTTATGACTCTTATGAGCAGTCACAAAATTGTAACTGCTATGGACAGTCACAAATTTTAGCCTAAGACTTAATTTGTGACTGCTAATAGTAGTCACAAATTTGTAACTGCTCGTAGCGGTCACAAATTTTGGCCTTGAACTTAATTTTTGACTGCTACTAGCCGTCATAAATTTGTAACCGCTTTCGGGAGTCACAAATTTCTATATACTTCCTAAAAAGTGTAAACACATAATGGCTCTTTCATTTTCCCTCCCTCGTCGATTTCCCTCCCTCCTGATTATTCACAAAAATTGGCTCTATCATTTTCCCTCACTCATCGGTTTCCCTCCCTCCCTCCCGATTATTCACAAAAATTGGGCCAAAAAACCTAAAAAGCTACTTTCATTGTCATACCAAGTTGCAGAACAAGAAAGAGATTTCATTTGAATTTTTTCTTGAACTCAGGTGATTTAGGTTGTTTTCACCCTCCTTCTTTGACTAATTATGTCATTATTTCATATATTTCATTTTATTAGGGTTTAGATCTAATTCATTCAAATATTCAATTCAATTTTTTTGGGTATGCACCTTTTCTTGGATTTGGGATTTTATATTAATGTTTGGTTTGGTTTTTTGGATATGTGAACATATCTGAGGAGGAATTAGGGTTTTATGGATCCATGGCTCGTTTAGCTTGCTATACATTTTTTTTTCATTTGAATATTCATATGGGTTTACCATTTTTTAAACACATGATTTTTTTCCATGTGCCTTTCAGATTGCTTATATATATATATATATATATATATATATATATTCAATTCTCACCCTAAGCTTATATATATACACACATTACATGCATATATGTCATATATCAAATTATAGATACAAATCATGTATGTAGTGATGGAAATTGTACCAGGATGATTCCACCACACTCAGTCGCCAAAAAAATATGTCAATGGTTGTATAACTGAATCTAATTGGAAATCTCATGTAGTTTGTACAAACGGAGACCATCTATGTTAATTATGGTTGTTATTTTTATTCTAATTTTTATTTTGTATGTTCATACAAATCGAGACCATCTTGATAATCGTATTATTTAAGCCTGCTACTTAATGTTTGTTGTTTAATATGCTTTTACTTGTTTATATTTTGATTTATCACTCAATTAATTGTAAGGAAGTACAGTTTGCAAAGACTTTTATCAAGCGAGATCATGATATAATTATCAAACGGATCGGATAATTATTGTTCAAAATCGGATTATAGAACAAACGAACCAAGTTTATAGTACTTGAGTGTGTCCATCATCTCTGGGAATAAAACAAACCTATATATGTATGTATCATTTATACTGACAATGAATATTTTTGTATAACAAAGAATTTATGTAGTGTTATATACCTGAGTAATCCTTATAGTTATGGCACGTGTATGAGTCATAAACAAAAATAATATGGTATTTGGAAGACACACGTTATATATAATATGCATAGGTAAGGTCGCGGGTATTAATAGAGTTTCTTGCCAATAACTTTATGACTCTGGTTCATAGAGTTCTTGGAAATTATCTGCAAATTAAATAATGTACCAATCCTTTAATTTTTAGCTCATCATTGATTTCATTATTGTTACAATTGATATTCTGACTAATGTGTTTCGATACATAAATTTAGTGGGTTGTTGTAATCTCACTTCTGTCCACTTTGATTTTCTTGACAGTACAATATTTGATTTGTTGTGTATCATATGTTGACTATTTATAACTGCTATGCCTTGTTTGATTTCTCCGTTTACCTCGTGAACCTAAATTGCAGTTGCGCATATACTTTGGGAGTTGATGGTATTCCTATTATCTTCTATTAGACTGAAGACAATATAATTTTGTATTATCTCTAACTTAGATGATTTTATATTTACTCCACAGGTGGAACACATTAGAGCTGAGAGAAACTTGCTGGCAGAATAGCCAGCCACTGCATAGTAAAACTATATTACTTATTCCAAGATGCTAAGTACTTGTATCTAATTATGGAATACTTGCCTGGAAGTGATTGGACTTGTGTGAACCTCTTGCCGTATTCGGTTTATCTTCAATTGGACTAAGGAGAACTTAGTCCTACCAAAACTAAAATTCAATTGGCCGACGGCTCCACCAAAATTCCACAGGGCGTCTTGGAAGATATCCTCGTCCAGATTGACACCTTTTTGTTCCGAGTCGACTTTATCGTTCTTAATACCCAACCTGTTTTAAGCCCCAATAGTCAACCTCCCATCATCTTAGGACGACCATTCCTAGCGACTGCGAATGCTTCAATAAATTGTAGGAATGGTGAGATGAACTTGTCTTTTGGAAATATGACATTAGATGTCAATATTTTCAATGTGTCGCACCTCTCGAGTGATGAGGATGAGTGTGTTAAGGAAGTGGGCTTCGTTGGAGTGGTATGTGTAGAAGACCATCGAATTACGAGAGAGGAAATTGAATGGAGTGTGTTGGATGTGTGTTTTGACATGTTAGGAGAGGTTGGCGTAGGAGAAAACCATGAAATCGGGGATAAATTAGGCAATTTGGATTTCACTCCGATTGACGACTCTATCATATCCGAAATTGACATTTACATAGAGTTATCAATCTCGTGTAGGGAGAGTTGCTTGGAGAAAAATAGGGTAGATAATGTTTCTATCGATTTGTGCACCGACCCACCGATCCGTCACTTTAATAACCCATGGCCCCCTCTTTCAAATATTAATCTGGTTTTCAAAGCCAAACGCGGGTCAAGCGGTTGGGGTAGTCCATTTTTTATAGGTATCATGTCTTCCGATCTAGAACCCGACATAATTGTTAAGCGTGTGAACTTTAGTTGGAACGAAGTCGGAAGAATGGGAAGAATAGGTGTTCACATTGTGAATTACGTCCTAATTATATCTGCAGATTTACAACCGGACATCGTACGCAGCAACCCCATTAGCAGGGGTGATTGGGTTCGATAAATTCTCAATTTTGGTGCCGAACATCCCCCGGCACGTGTGGGGTTGCATTTTTTGGTTCCGGACCTGTTACATACATTAGATATACCATATGGGTCCAAGAAATCCAGTTGAAGGTGTCCCAATGATCAAATTTCATGAGATTTAGGAAATTAGCAAAGCAGAAAGTTGGATCCCAGCATCCGAATCGATTCGGTTTATCACCGAATCGATTCGACCCCTTCCAGTAGACAATTAAGGGTTTGAGAATTGATTCGGGTTACTTTCGAATTGATTCGAAAAACCAAAAGTGTCAGGTCTCTACATCCGAATCGATTCAGTTTATCACCGAATCGATTCGCCCTTAGACAGTGTTGAATTCGAGAGTTTCGAATCGATTCGATTTAACTACCGAATCGATTCGGTTCACCTGGTCACTTAAAATTCCCTCATTTGTTTAAATCAACTTCTCATTCTCTCTTCTCCCTTAGCCGAAGACCTCCTCATATCCCATATCATTTCCTTTATTTTATTCATTTTCACCCTCATGGCTTCCTCATCAAGGGAATCCTCATCTAAGGTTACTAATTCAACCCTCTTAAATTGTTTTAAAATCTTATTTAGTGTTTTCAAATCTCATCAGGAGCATCCAACATACGCTTCTGTAAGATGGTATTTAGCCAAATTCAATTGGGAAGCCCATCTGTCCATGACAGGGGAGGTCAATGAGGACCACGTGCGCCGTTTTTATGCTTCTCTAGTATCTACGTGCGGCGGCACGTATGAAGCGTATATGAGAGGGAGGCGTATTACTATTTCTAAGCCCATCTTGGCTGTGCACCTTAGTGGGGCTTCTAACCCCGAGCTCTATCATTACCCGACCCTCGCAGATGCACCTCAGCTTCCATAAGAGGTACTTATTGCGCGTCTTGCACCCGACAAGATTTGGGTGGGGGAGACTTTCTCCACTTCGGGCATGCCCGATGTACATCGTATCCTTCATCTCATCGCCGTTAATTCCATCATTCCAACTCATACCAAGGCTGTCCTCCATTACAAGCACGCCCTCTTCTTATACAGTCTTTTAGGGGATGACATGGTCATCAGTCTTCCCTCCCTCATGTTGCATCAAATAGTGAACACTGCCTATAGCGAGAAGGGAACCATAACTCTTCCTTTTGCGCGACTGATTTCCCGGATTTGCAGGGATCCCGGATGTGAGGTCTTGGGCAGCGACAAGATACCTAGGCTGCCTAAGGTTTTTAATGATAAGACCATTGCTAAAAGCTTGGGGCAAGATTATTGGGAGAGGAGGAAAAAGCGTATGTTGGATGCTCCTGATGCCCCTGATGCTCCTATGTCGGATATTCCGAAAGTGCCTCATTCAGTCCCACCTCCTATGCCTCCTACTCTTAACCCCATTACATATCTCGGGATCCGGATGGATGAGTTACAGACTGATTTTACTGAGTTTCGGGGCACCTATATGGAAAACTTCGCATCGTTGCAGGCTGATTTTACCGAGTTTCGGGACACTTATATGATGAACTTCGCATCCTTACGGGCTGACTATCAGCAAGATACTACCATGATTGCCTGAGCACAGATGGATTTTTTTGCTCACATTCGTGGGGGCGAGGCTGCTGTGCCTCCTTACCTTTATGATCCCTATGCCCCTCGTGACCCCACCCCGCCCCGAGTCCTCGAGCCGCCATCTGGACCATATATAGGGCGTTTTCATCCCGCTTTCTCTGCTGCTAACTTTTGTGGTTCTTTATTTTGATTTTTTGGTTTGTAACTTTGTAATTGTGTAGTGGTGTGGGGAAGAGAGAGTACATTTAGTGTATTTTCTAATTTTGGTTTTTGTGCCCCATGTACACAACTTGTGATTATTAATGAAATTACTCATTTTCATTTTCATATTTGTTTTTGTGCCCCATGCATAGAATGCTTCGGTTTTATAATGATTTTTGTATTCAAGTAAAATGGATGGTTTTTGGTTCAAGTTGTGATATCATTTTTAATTATCAATTCACGTGTCTTATTTCAGGTGAAGGAGTAGGTAAGATATAAGTGAAGCTATCATTTAACGACTAGAAAAGGTAAGATGATGGTAATGAAATTCATATATGTTTACCCAACTTTGGGGAAGTTGTTTGTTTTTATCATTCCTATCATATCCACCACCACCCCTTATATAGATTACTTTGTAGTTATTTGTAGATTCAATGTTTTGGGATTACTATGTAGTTGAACGGTGATGCGTGCGATTCTTGACGGTGATGCGTGCGGTTCTTGACTCAACATCCTATTCAATAGTTATCAATATTATTGTTAAATTGATGAAGTGGTTGAAATGAGGTCCAATATGGACCTCAAGTATTGTAGTATTGCTGTTATATTTGTGACTGCAGACTGCAGTTACAAATAGCAGTTACAAATTGGGGTCACCAATCATAACTCCATAGGGGTTATAAAAAATTGTGACTGCTGTTAAGAGTTATAAATTTTCTTTTGTCACCCCCTAAATTATGACGGTAAATAGCAGTTATAAAGGTCATTTGTGAGTGCTAAAAGCACTCACAAATATCCCATTTTGGTGTAGTGAAAGTGGGATCGCCCTCTATGTGAAAACCTTCGGATAGTATCCGACGTAAGTATGTTCACAAACATAATCAAATCACATATTAGGTATTCACACAAGATATATATATATATATATATATATATATATATATATATATATATATATATATATATAGGTAGAGATTCGGAAGTGAACATAAAAGATGAAAATTATAATGAACCTTAACAAAAAACACGTAACACCCAATCAATTTTAAATCCTATATTGTAATTGGTTAGCACTAGTGGCAACGGACATGCGTGTGACACGCACCAGCGGTAACGAACACGGATGTGACACACATATGGGTGTATTAAAAAAACACGTGTCATATGCGTATAAATTGTCATTGGTGTGGACCAATCATAACATAGGAATTAAAATTGATTGGGTGTGTTTTTTTGTTAAGGTTCATTAAAATGTTCATCTTTTATGTTCGCTTCTGAACTTTATCTCTCTCTCTCTCTCTCTCTCTCTCTCTCTCTCTCTCTCTATATATATATATATATATATATATATATATATATATATATATATATATATAAACATTTTATATATTAAAGGATGAACATTTGAATGAACATTAATAAAAAAACACCCAACAATTCATTAATTTTAATTCCTATGTTGTAATTGGTCCACCCCAGCGAAAACGAACACACTCATATCGATAGATTATTTTTTTACACCCCCTACCATCCCTAGCCCCCCCCCCCCCCCCTCCACCCCCACACACACCTGACTACCTAGAGTGGCTGCTTGCGGCATTGCATGTGAGGAAATCGAACAAAGTTATTTCCTTTTTTAATTAATGTTCACACTTTGGGGGTTATCTCTACATTTTTTTGTACTTGGGTGATTTAGTGTGAATTTTTTTTGGTACTATTGCAAGATACATCATCTTCTATGTACATACTGCAATAATATACTGTTTCATCTAGAGGGCAAAAGCTACAGAACTCTATTAGAAATGCTTATGCCATAGGAAAGGTGAAAATGTTAGCTTTTGAGTTTGAAATTGCCCCAAGGGTAATGAAGAACATGAATGTTGCTAGATATGCTGAGTCAGGTTGATTTATATCCTTAGTTCCTTCTAACTGAGCTTACGACAGCCAGTCTATGTATTCAGGAATGTGGGGGTGGGGGTGGGGGTAGAGGTATGAGTGTGTAAAAAAAATATTTCGTCGACACGCGCGTGTTCGTGCCGCTAGCGTAAACAAATTACAACATAGGAATTAAAATTAATGGGTTGTTAGGTTATTTTTTGCTAATGCTCATCTTTTAATATTCACTTCTGAACCTCTCCCTATATGGGAGAGGTTCAAAAGTGAACATTAAAGGATGAACATTAATAAAAAATAAAAAATAAACTAGCAATCCATTAATTTTAATTCCAATGTTGTAATTGGTCCGCGCCAGTGAAAACGAACACACACATGTCGATCGAATACTTTTTTACACCCCCTAGTTTCCCTAGCCCCCCCCCCCCCCCCCAAACACATACCCCTGACTACCAAGACTGGCTTCTTACGGCATTGCATTTGATGAAATCGGACAAAGCTATTTCCTTTTTTAATTACTGTTTACACTGTTGGGATTATCTCTACTTTTTTGTACTTGGGTGATTTAGTGTGAATTTTGTTTGGTACTGTTGAAGGAAAAATCGTGTGTGTACATAGTGCAACAATATACTACTGCATCTGTATGGCAAAAGCTACAGAACTCTATTAGAAATGCTTATGACTAGGAAAAGGTGAAAATGTTAGCTTCTGTGTTTGAAACTGGCGCAAGGGTAATGATGTCGAGTCAGGTGGATTTATGTTCTTAGTCCCTTGTAACTGAGCTTATGGCAGCTAGTCTGCGTAGTCAGGTGTGTAGGGGGTTGGGTATATATATAGCATAGGTGTACACATAACCTATAAGTATGTCTTGTACGTAGTATATATCTCTCAAATACCCAACGTACAATTCATTACAATCGTTCCTCCTATTGTATATTTACGAGTATACTTCACTACCTGAAGCATTCCTAGTTACCCCTTATTTAATATCACTAGCTAATACACTCATACAATACTGGTCAAAATCATAGGTTCACTCATACTCTCCGTGATTCATTCTCATTCCCTCGAATTCATTATTTTCATAATCCATATCTCACGGGTATTAGCCTTATGTCTCTCATTGGGGCTAAGCCTCTACCACCACATTAGGCCTATTATAATTCAGTATAATCCTCATTATGAATTAAAGATGTCCCAAAAGTTTCCCCATTAATTATTCACAAATTAAGGTTTTAAAAATGAAATTTCTCAAGGCAAATGAAATAATTCGCCCAAAGGCCGAATTGATTTGCCTACCGAATCGATTTGCCCTTCGGCCGAATCCATTCGAAAAGTGTTAGGTTGTCGTTTTTCATCATTTTTTATTTATATAACTTTCATACAAGACTCCCAAACTCCAAATGAACATAACTAATCATCATTCATATGTATAGAGATCGTTTCTAATGTTTTTAACACAATAAATCCTTAAGAAAACACCCAATAACAAATCAAATCCGATATTTATCAAAAACCCTAGTTCTTGTTTTCTTCACACGTGTTGATCGAAAACCTAGATTTCTTCCATGGTTATTATCATATCACTTCTGATTTCGTATTACTTACATCAGTGGATCCATTCTACATGCGAATCCTATCCCAATTCATGAGTTTTCTACATCTACGCCTCAAGAACATCATTTACATCAATTAATTGAAACCTACACTACATGGGTATTATAACTTAATAAAAATATGCAAGATAAACACGTGCCTTTAATTTGAAGATCTAATTTCGTTTCTAATAGAATGATAGTGCTCCTCCCTTACTTCTGATCACCAATCCGACAACAATTAAGGTTGAATCAAGACTTTACACCTTCAAACTCTCTTTTCTTCCTCTCTAATGGCCTCCCCTCTCTTCTCCTTTGATTCTTAGGGTTTTAGGTTTGTAATTTTTCTGCCCCAATCACCTAAACTTAGGTTTATAATCATAATTTCTAAAATTAAGTTAACGGGACAAGCCGAAGTGACTTGAATACTCCCGTGTGGGCTCAATTATGACTAAAAAGGTCTCGAAACCTAATTACATCTCCTGGGTACACTATTTCGACTACCTCGGCCCATTGGCAATCAATTGTGATCTTAAAATGGTCATCTGGATTAATCTACAATAAAGTCCTATCCCGACCACAATTAGTCTGTCCACGACTCCCAGTTGGGATATAATTGTACCACGTCACTATCACTCGCTTGGACGTAAAATAATCATTTACCACACTTTTATTAATTTTATTCAATAAAATTATCATTTCTCTCGGATTAATAATTTAATCAGCACTTAAAATTTTATTTCATTAAATTATGTCACACGCGTAATTTAAAAATTTACCAAATTAATTCAATTTTAAATGCTCGGAAATATAGGGTGTTACAAACTTCCCCTCTTACAAAGGAATTTTGCCCTCGAAATTGGGATGTACCTATGGTAAATAACTCTAGATACTGCTCACGCATGTCATCCTCCATCTATTACATTGACTCATTATCATTGTGATGCCCCCGTTGAACTCTAATCAAGGTACCACCTTTCATCGCAGCTTACGCTCACTACAATCAAGTATCGCCACCAATATCTCCTATGTATGGCTGCAAGTCAATCTTCTCTAATGAAAAATAATTAAAGACCCGGTCACCCCTCTGGTACTTCTTCAGTGATGACACGTGGAACACATCGTGGATCCGCTATAGGTGCTCTAGTAGTCCCAATTAATACTCCACTGGTCCAACCCTCTCCATAATCGGGAACTATCCCACATACCTCAGTGATATTTCCATTTATTGACAAATATCATCACCCCTTCATAAGAGACACCTGCACCAACACGTGGTCACCAACCTCAAGCTCTATGTGCCTCTTGTATGCATCGACGTAACTCTTTTGCAGGTCTTTATCTATATGCATACGCCCTCGAATCAGCTCAATCTTGGCAGTGGTGTCCTGGATCATCTCTGGCCCCAATAACTTGTTGCCACTAACCTCTAACCAGCAAGCGGGTGAATGGCAAGGCTGACCATACAGTACCTCAAATGGTGCCATACCGAGGGTGAACATGTGGGAGTTGTTATACGCAAACTCCACTCCCATCCTCTCCCTAAGTCAAGTATGCACATCCATAAAATATCTTCAAGCATCTGATTAATCCTCTCTATCTGCCCATCTATTTGTAGGTGATACGTTGTACTCAATCGTAAATCTGTGCCCATCACCTACTGAAAACTCTACCAAAAATGGAGCACAAAGATCTTGTCCTGACCGGACACAATTTAATCAAAACTAGCCATACTATCTCAACAATGAACAACTATGCATACTGTCTCGTCTCAAAATTTTCACGAGTCGAAAGGTAATGGGCCATCTTAGTCAACCGATCCATATTCACTTATTTGGAGTCGTGACCTCGCTGTGATGTCGGTAGCCCAGTAATAAAATCCATAAAGATACTCTCCCACTTCCACACTGGAATCTCGAGTGGCTACAACATTCCTCTATCGGGCTCTGGTGGTCTACCTTCACTAGCTGGCATGTAGCACATGTCGAGAAAAACTCCACTATGTCCCACTGAACGCAAACAATCAATACTTTCTGCGCATATCCTGGTATATATTATCCCCATTGAGATTGTAAGGACATTTTTTTCCGTCACATTTAGTATGTTGTATACCACTACAAGTTTGTCGAAGCATTGGAAAACGCACATCTACAATAGACGATCCGAATTTCAAGGTCAACTTCAACAATCATGCCCAATAAGTACGAGCTTGGTAAATTTATTAAATTCCATTTACATTTTAAATATAAAGGTTGGTATTTTTTACAAAAAATTAAAATATTTTTCCTTTTATGAAAAATGATTTCTGAATTATTTTAAATGGATTTTTATCGTTTCAAAAACGTTTTTATCATAAAAGCTTTTTGATAACTGTTCTAATATTCCTAAGAGTGTTGTTTTCTAAGTCCCCAAATATTTTAAAACTCTGTAAATCAAATCTAGAGATTTGTGCCTAGTCGTTCAAATGAGATCCTATCTCATTCGAACGAGACCAGACGTCGTTCGAACGACATATCAGTTCGTTCGAACGAGAAGTCTTTTTACCTGACACACCACCACCTTGATTTTTAGTATTTAAAGGGTGTGAGGCTACTAGATTTTGTGTGGAGAAACACTGGTTTCAAATAGAATACGATTTTGAGTGCTTTACTTTATTTTTCAACCTTTTGAGAGTTCAATCTCTTGTTTTTCAATTCAAAAAAATCCCAATCTTTAGTGAATTATTTTGGAACCCAGGATATAATATTGCCATTGTTCAACTCTTTGTAGAGAGGATAAACCTACACCGAATTGAGGTCAACATCAGGGAGTGATGCAGTATTCCTGGGCTGAAGATAGGAATGTGATTCTTGTGAGTTCGCTGCGTGTGGATTTATTACTGACGACTACGAATGACACCTGCGAGTGTTCGTAAGTCAAAATATATTTTTACTCTAATCCGATTGTAACCGTTGCTTTACAAATTATAGTGAAAATAAAATATTTTTGCCCTGCGGGGATTATTTCTTTAACTTGGTGTTTCCAACCTTTGTATGCTTCTTGCTTTATGATTCCATATCACTTAGATGCATGTTTTAGGATTAAATTAAAACTTGGATTTTATTAAATCTGATTTTGTTGATACATAGTTAAAATTGGTTTATTTGAGTTGTCGAATTAATTCCGTTGTAGAGGCTCTTACAAATTAGAATCAGAGCGGGTATCGCTAATTTATTGCGTTTGATCCTATTTTCCGAAAATTGTGTTGAAAAATCAGTTTTTGATCCTGTTTTTCTTAAATATGTCTTTTGGAGGATTTTACGACTTTAGATGTCACTTGTCTGACGGAATTATTTAGAAATCTCGTTTGAAATCCTCTTTCAACAATCTCGTTAGAAATAAAGAATCTGAGAAATGTCTTTGGTGTGAGGATATGGGCCATAGCACAGATAATTGCCCCACCAAAGTTAGGGTGAGTTGCAGTAAACCAGTTGCGTATGTTGCCACCCTTAGAGAGAATGACCCGAGTGAAGAAAATTTATATGCAAGTAAGCATGTCCTTCCAAACTCTGTGGCTACTGTTGAGAATGATGATGATACTTCTTCACATGACTTAGCCACTGTTAGTGAATCCCATGAAAGTGAGAGTGATGGAAGTGTAGATGAGCCTGACTTGCAAGTGGCTTTCAATGAACTTTATGCTAAATCATTAAAAATAAAGAAAGAAAATTTAAAATTAAAAGAGCAATTGAAAGAGAGTGCTTTAAAAAATAATGATGTGTTAGTTGAAGATCTTAGGGCTCATGAAAAAGTTTTGAGAGAGAAGCTTGAATACGTTGAGGGAGAGAGAGATAGTCTTCGAGGGGTGATGGAGGCTATGAAAAAGGAACTTCTTGAGTTTGAGGATTCTAGGTGTTTTCTCGAGTCAAGGATAAGTGAGCTAAAAGATAAATTAAAAGATTGGAGTAAGGTGAAATTTGATTTGGAGTCTAGGTTTAAAAAGCTTGATAAGATTTTAAGCACTGTTGTAATAAAAAAGGATAGGGGTGGGATTGGTTTTGAAAAACATTTTGCACCCATTCCCACACATGTGAAAGAGCTTCCAAGGATTGTTAAGAAAGAGGCACCTAAGTTTGTTAGGAAAGATCCCCCATAGGAACACTGTGAAAGAGCAACCTAGGATCTTTAGGAGAGTGCCACCTAGGAACGTTACAAGAGGACCAGCTTTAGATAACACTCACCGCCCGGTTTAAACTTGCACACATTTTGGTAAGCAAGGCCATTGAAGAGTGCATGTATGTTCAAATAAAGAAATTATTTAATTAAATTCAGTATTTCAATTAAATCCTAAACATGCATCTAGGTGTGATTGAAGATGATAAAATCATGCAAGAATAATTAATCATACACAAAACACACAAATGAGGAAAAATCCCCCAAAGGGGAAAAACCTTTTATTTTCACTATAATTTTGTAAGATACGGTTACACGGATTACAATGAAAATAAGTGAGACACAGAAATACCCGCAGGTGTCGATTCTGATGTCGTCGGCTGGAATCTCCCGTAGGAACTCCAGGTGGGCAACAATGAAGAAGAGAGCGGCTTCTCCACAAAGTACTCCAGAAGAGCAAATGATCTTCTTGAAGGTTTAACAATTCACATATATAAATGGGAGTGATTATGTGAATAAAAAGGCTTAAGAAAACCTTAAAAGGTGAAGTCTAATTTTGGGATGTTTTTGCATAATTCATGTTTGCAAAAAGACTTGAAAAATATGTATAAGGTACACTGGTATTTATACGAAAATCGAGGCGGCGGTAGCGCTCGAATGAGATAGGTATCTCGCTCGAATGAAGGACATGTGTCGTTCGAACGACTTCGCTCGAGATGCTGATCTCGCTCGAACGACCGAGCAATCTTGTTTGAATGAGCTCTTTGACTGAGGCACTCCGCTTCTACACTTTAAAAAAATTCTGATTTTTATAAAAATAAATTAGACTTCGAAAAAACATTTTCTAAAAAATTTCCCATTTATTTATGCGAATATAAACAACTCCAATAAATCATTTTACCAATAATGCGTAGTGGAGTAGTTGGAAACAGCTGAGCAGCATATCACATGTAGCATGATGCATGTGTGAAGATGATGGATGCATGGATTCGGATAGAGGCCGGTGTGGATGATCGTGTTGACGTACTGAATGTAGCAGTATCAGACATACAAATTATGATCTAGGGAAAATAGAAAATTCATAAATTCTACCTCGGACATTTATAAAATTATGACCTTACAGCCATCTTAGGCGATTCTGTTATAAACTTTTGAATGGACCTAGGAAGTTTAAAAAGAGAGTCACACCGATTCCTAAAACCCCCGCACCTCGTTACACATCGATTTGGGTTAGGAACTCTAATTTAGAGGCTTATGGTCTAATTGCTCACGATTCTAGTCTTCTTGCACGTGACTCACCCCATGTGAGATCTTTTGGTTGATTCCTTTGGATTTTGTCATACAATAGTTGTGCGTCTTGATATACTTTTTATAGTGTTATGACTCATTTTGTTGTAGCGCATATTGACTTATCTATTGAGTTTGCTATTTTGCTACTGTTTTGACACTAGTTTGGATATGTCCAGCCCTTTCCAGTACTATTTTTAGGAAATTTTTTCACTGGGAAACATTTTTTAACTTTCTAAGCGAAATTGTGAAAGTACTATTTTCTCCTTTGAGCGAGATTAAATGTCGGGAGAAGATGTCATTTGAACTACAAGCCTTCTCGTTCGAACGACATTCAACTTCGGTCGAACGACATGTTTGGTTTTCTCCACTTTCATGTCTACAGTATCTTGTGTTCATCTGCTTAAGTTTCTGGTACTACTGGTTGCTTCTGGAACAGTATTATGCCGTCATTCCTGGTATTAATGCTTAATTGCTTATACTTCATTGCTTGTTTAATCACACCTTCTTTGATTAAAGATTATTTGTGTGATTTACCATTTCCTAGCATAGGATGATTCTCATGTCGATATTATGCCTATCTCTAGTGTGTGTTATGTTTAGTTTTCTATTTTGATATATTTTTCGAAAAACCAAAAAGATTTTCATTTTTGAAAAATTTTGGAAAAATACAAAAATATTTTTATTTTCTTTGAGAAAATTTAAAAAAGTTAAAAAGATTTTTGTATTTCGTTTTGCACCTTATATGAATTTACACTTAGGATGACCGAGTCACAATTTCATTCCATTTATCCATGTGACAATTTGATATTGTTTTGATACAATATATCAAGTCATCCATGTGCTTCATAATGTTTGGAGTCATTGAGATGTTATTAAATGATACTTCCTACATGTTTGACTCATTATTTCTTTTACTTCACATGTGCATGCATTTGTTTGATTATTGTACTTGTTTATCACATGTTGGTCGAGTGTTTTCATCTCAATCCTGTCCTTAAAATGAACCAAGTGCAATAATGCGAGAGTAATAAAAGTAGTGCATGTAAAAACCATTGCCCATGAGGAATTTGTTTAAAATTGAAAAAATAATGAGTGACACGGGAAAGGGCTATGAGTGAATAACTATCACATCATGAAAGCCACCATTTGAAAAGAGCCTGCACAAAAATTAAGGCAATAAAAAGATGAAATATGCCAAAATTTGGGCCAATAGGTTTTCTCTAAGTTGAGAATTTAGTACCTCGATAGATATAAAAATTGCTTTATTATATATGAGGGAGTTTTGTTGGAAAGTAATCAATGGGTTTGCACATCCTTTAAAAAGTTCTTGAAACGGCACTAAAAAGTTTTGGACGTTATTGGTGTGAAAATCACTTAGGCTTTGATTTGTTGATTTGATTTAGTCGATATCATCTAAATTCAACAATTTTACACCTAAGGCTATTTTTTATGTTCAATCGATATGAGTACACTTATACATCGGGCACATATGCTTGATTGAATTTTATTACCTATTGAATTTGTTCACACCCATTCATTCCATATCCATGATTTGGTTGCTTTATGTTATTCATGGTGTGTTGATTTTTGTAAAATCATTTTTACATTTTTGTATGAAAAATTAAAAAATTCAAAAATAGTTTGTTTGCTTTGTTTCTCGTGACACCCCAATTTTCTTTATTGTGTTTATTCTTTCCTTGTCTATTTCGAACAAATAAAAAGGGGGAGAATGAACTATGACTTTATGGGGGGAGTTTTTGAATTATGGGGAAAATTTGAGATTTTATATGTGTTTTTATTTGACTTTATGTTTATCTCATTTCAAACTCGATATGTCACAAAGGTATTTACTTTGTCTCATGTGTGTAGGTACAAAGTTGGAAATTAGTGGATTGAGAAAAGCTTTGAGGTTTAAAGTTTGTTGAAGATTGAAAAATTTTGAAGACTTGTCATTTACCGGGTTCATGGGAGGGTAGATTTGTATAGGTCACATTTTGATTGATAATTCGGATATTTTTATTTTATACTGGCATAGACATAGGGGGAGATTTGTAAGGACATTTTTGTTCACCATATTTAGTATGTCGTATACTGCTACAAGTTTGTCGAAGCATTGGAAAGCGCACATCTACAATCGACGATCCAAATTTCAAAGTCAACTTCAACAATCATGCCCAACAAGGACGAACTTGGTAAATTGGTTAAGTTCCATTTACATTTTAAATATAAAGGTTGGGATTTTTTACAAAAAATTAAAATATTTTTCCTTTTATGAAAAATGATTTTTGAATTATTTTAAATGGATTTTTATCTATTCAAAAATATTTTTATCATAAAAGATTTTTGATAACTTTTGTCACATTCGTACGATTGTTCTTTTCTAATCCCCAAATATTTTAAAAATCTGTAAATCGAATCTAGAGATTTGTGTCTTGTCGTTCAAACGAGATCCTATCTTGTTCCAATGAGGCCAGACGTCATTCAAACGACATATCATTTCGTTCAAACGAGAAGTCTTTTTACCTGACAAGTCACTGCCTTGATTTTTAGTATTTAAAGAATGTCAGGCTACTGGATTTCTTGTGGAGAAACATTGGTTTCAAACAGAATACGATTTCGAGTTTTTACTTTATTCTCCAACCTTTTGAGAGTTCAATCTCTTATTTTTCAATTCACAAAACATCCTAATCTTTAGTGAATTGTTTTGGAACCCAAGATACAATCTTGCCAATGTTCAACTTTTTGTAGAGAGGATAAACCTACACCGGATAGAGGTTAACATTAGGGAGTGCTGCGGTATTCCTGGGATGAAGATAGGAATGCAATTCTTGTGAGTTCATTGCATGTGGATTTACTATTGTCGACTGTGACCGATAACTACGGGTGTTCGTAAGCCAAAGTGTATTTTTACACTAATCCGATTGTAACCGTTGCTTACAAATTATAGTGAAAATAAAAGGTTTTTGCCCTGCGGGGATTATTTCCTTAACTTGGTGTTTCCAACCTTTGCATGATTCGTGCTTTATGATTCCATATCACTTAGATGCATGTTCTAGGATTAAATCTGATTTTGTTGATACATAATTAAAATTGGTTTATTTGAGTAGTCGTATTAATTTTACTGTAGCTGCTCTTACAGGGATATACCATATATCTGGACCCGTGAGACTCTGACATCACTACAGGTCTCAAATCCTCATCCTATGGAACCACGAGTCTCCCATTAAAACGTAAACCACCCTATGAACTGATCGAGTATGACTCCGCCCCATCAGCTAATAATTGGCGGACCCTGTCCTGGCAATACTAATCCCCTGTCTATGCTCTCACCACCCTCATCACAATCTCAGGCGTGACAGGTAATACGACCATGCATTCTTTAGAAACGTCATCATCATGTCGAATATCTATCCACTTCTCCTTTCACGTCTCCGCTATCTCCCTCGCGAGTCGTCGGCTCAATGCATCTGCCACCATGTTAGCCTTCCTAGCATGATACTGAATACCAACCACATCCTCTGCCTTATGTTCATATCTTTCTTTGTGAAAAGATACTGAAGGGATTTATGGTCTGTAAATAGGGTAAACTGCTTCACCAACAGATGGTGCCTTCAAATCCTCAAGACAAATACAACTGAGGCCAACTCCAAATCATAGGTGGGCTAATTACTATCGTGGGGCTTAAGCTTGCGATATGTATAACATATAACACTCTCATCCTATTGTAATAAACCCCCAAGTCCCTGCAAGGATGCATCATTATAGACACGGTACTCTACTCCTCGCCTAGGCAGTGCAAGTATAGGTGTTGAGTTCAATTTGTCCTTTAGCTCATCAAAGTCTAACTAACAATGGTGATCCCAAACTAATGGCACCCTATTGAGAGTCAGATTGGTCAGCAGACCCTCAATCTTTAAGAAATACCAAATGAATTATCTATAACATCCAATCAGTCCTGAAAATTTGTGAACCTAGGTCAGTGTCGTGGGTTATCCCCACTCCCTCATCGTTGATACTTTACTTGGATCGAATGATATACCCCTATTAGACACAATATGGCCCAGAATTTGCACCTCCCGAAGCCAAAATCTATAGTTCTCAAATTTAGCATACAACAAGTGCACCTGTAGTGTTTTTAAAACCACTCGCAAATGCTCGGCATGCTCATCCTCAAAGCTAGAGTAAAATATCGGCGAGGAACACTGTAACAAACTGTTCAAGGAACTGTCTATATACTCTTTTCATTGAATCCATGAATACTAATGGTGCATTGGTGAGCCCGAATGTCATCACCCTAAACTCCTAAAACCCATACCATGTCAGAAAATAAGTTTTAGGAGTTTCTTCCTCCCTGACGCGCAACTGATGATAACCGAACCTCAGATCTACCTTGGAGAAATAAGTTGCTACCCTCAACTGTTTGAACAGATCATCGATCCGAGGTAGTGGATACTTATTATAGATCGTGACCTTGTTCAACTCTCGATAATCGATACACAATCGAAGAAATCCATCCTTCTTGACGAATAACCCCAGTATACCCCATGGTGAAGTACTCTGTTTGATGAAACCCTTCCTCAGGAGCTGCTGAATCTTCTCCCTCAACTCCATCATCTCAGATGGGGCCATGCGATAAGGCGCTCGGGCAATAGGATTAGTACACGGTTCTAGGTCAATCATGAGCTTGATTTCACACCTAGGAGGCATCCCAAGTACCTCTTGGAACACGTCCTTAAACTCCCTCACCACTAGAATTGAGTCTAACAAAACAACCACCTGAGGTATCCTCCTTGATGTAGTATAGATGTGTTCTCGATCCTCCCTCGGGAAGAGGCATTTCCACTAAGAACATCTCTTGCCCTGAAATTGAGAACACAATAGTCCTCCCAAAATAATCCACCATCGCCCTGTATCCATCCAAATAATCAATCCCCAAAATAACATCATACCCCTCCATGTCTAAGACAAAAAGATCGGTGGCTAAACATAATCTACCCACATCGATGTCCACACCCCTATAGATCGTGTGTATAAGCGACCCAAGACCCAATGGTGACTCCACACATATAAGGAGACTACCAGTTGTCTCTAATAGGCTGACAACTCATGCAAATCTAATCATTATGAAATAATGTGATGCCCCAGTATTAAATAGAATCCTACCTTCATGCCCATGAATATGAAATGTACCCTCTACTACTGATGCTGACTGTTGAGTCTACTGTGTGAAGGCATCTCAGGAATTAGAAACACACACTTACTATAATTATCCCTGCTGCGTTAGGGTGGGTGGGGATGGTGTTGCAGGTGGCCTTTGTGCCTGTTGCTCCTACAGGGTACCCTACTGTTGCAGTGCTCTAGCTTGCAGTGGGCAATCTCTCAACTTGTGACCATAAAAAAGCACTTTCCTAAAAAAATTCTTTATCTATGGGCCTGATGGCCCTGACTGTGGTAACCCGATTATTGGCCTTGATGGCCTTAGCCTTATTATCCTCCCCCATTGTTCCCCTAGTCCTGAAGGCGCTGAGGAACCTGTTGCTTCTATGAATGACCCTATTGTCCCTAACTATAACCTCCCTTGGATCGATAGCCCCTACATCTAAACCTATTAGCCTGATCCCCTTATCAATAATCCTTCCCCTGGTGTTTGTTTGACTGTTGCTACTATTATGGTTCTCCATTCGCACTGCTCCCTCCTTCCTTACCCGGATGGCTAGGCTCACCTCCTATCTTGCTTCCCTTAAAATGGAAGCGATGATCCTGGCATTATAAAAGTGTGACATTGACAATGTTTGTATACGTCACCAATGTGGGGGTTCCGATCAAATGTTGCTTGATCCTCCAAGATAGCCCATCTATAAACTTCACCTTATTTATTTTCTCATTGTTCACCTCGTCTAGAATAAATTTAACCAAACGAGTGAACTCTTCTTCATACTCGGCCACTGATCGATCTCCTTGGGTCACCTCACTGAACCTCCTCTGCATTTTTATCTCAACTAATGGCGAAAAGTATATGCGGTCAAACCGCATTTGGAACTCTCCAATAGACATCATGTCCCTCTCCTTGACCGTGGTAACCCACTCCCACCACTGTAATGTCGCCTCGACTAATCTGAATCTGGAAAACATCTTCTTTTGTACGTCGATACAATTTAACATGCACAGGTGTCACTGTATATCTTTCTTCCACTGGCATGCCACAACCACGTCTGAACTCCCCTAACACTCTTGGCGGTGGCCCATTGAAAAAGGCCCCTTAACCCTATTCCACTCTGAGTGGGCCTGGACAACTAGCGCCACTGCTGTGGTGGCTGCTAGTCCTGTGAAACATGGAGAGCCATAGCAGTCATCATCGCATTAACTACATGTGCCACTATTGCTGCCACCTTTGCTAGTGACATTCCCCTGTGGTGGTTGTGACTGTGGTGCCTACTGCTCCTACTAAGCCTCCCTCACATTATCCCTAGTCGTTGATCTCGTCGCTCGCTCCTTTGTGGAATCTGAAAATAGATCGAATTGTATGAATTTTCAGTCAATAGAAATATAATAGAAAAAGAACGAAATCTCAAATGCGTTATCATCAATACAACAATCCTAAAATAGGTCACTATGTCAAATAACACTACGCTAAAATCATAATAAGTTGTACAGATCCTATGGACACTAGAACTTGATGCTCTGATACCATCTGTGATACCCTACTTATTCTAACCATGGGTGATCAGTCCTTCACTAAAATAAACTGGAATCGCATCTAGTTTATTCTTAGCATCACTATCGAAAAACTTATCAATTACTAATCACCTCAGTCAAATTAATCCAATTTCAAATTTTATCTTTCGTCATTATATCAACATGCAAAATTGAATTAAATTTACTAAACCATCCACACAATAAAAATCTAAATAATAACAAGACATATATACATAAATAAATAAGATCAAATAAACCATCAGTTCCAAAAACAAATAATCCAAGTACAATCTGAAATAAATAACTGAATCTGAATACACTATGATATATAAAACGAGAAACTAAATTGTCTGAGGGGAAACACGCCCAAATGAAACACTAGGATAAACTCATATCTAGAAATGAATGAACTTAAGCATCTAAAGTAATTCCTGTAAGCCTCCACATATGTTCTAGCTATGCATCCCTGGATAGAATCATCAAGCTGGGCGTACCTGTGGCTGGACACCTAAAAGGTTTTGAAAATATTTGACATGGGTTAGATCCCAAGAAAACAGTTTGAAAATAGTTTGCAAGTGTTTAAATCACAGTATAAATCAGTTATTAGATAGACATGTTAGTTCAATGTACACTCTCTTGAGTTCCTCACCTCTCAACTAATGTGCACGCTTAACGTTTCCTACCTAGTTATACTACCCAGCCCAACTAGATAAGGTATCTAACTATCCTCAATAAGTCTATCTCTCTCATAATACCCATACAACATGCTATCAAAATATCAACAAGTAATATATCCCATGTATTTTTATTGAATAAATCAATTTAAGTTTCTCTAATTAATTACTTTTAGATGTACACTATCTATCAGTTGTATTAGAGAGGCTAATTATGGAGCAAACTCTCTAGCTAATTTCGGAGCCCAATCCGGTGTTAAAATGTATTTTTTAAAACTTGAAGAGCTTCCAAAATTAACTTGAGGTTTCATGAATTTAGACAAGTGGAATTTTTCTTCCATTAGAATATTTAAAACCTCTATTTGTAAGAAGGATTCTTTTGTAATGGGGATAACATAAATTCCCAAATTTCATTATTGATCTTGCTCTTGTAATGGGGGTGTTCATAAATCACCACATTTTCAGCTTTTGATTTGATATCCTGTCTGGCTCTCTAGATATCATTTAGGATTTAGAGAATTATAGCTTGTATATGCCCTTAGAGAGGCTTTTTATATAAAAAAAAATTAATAAAATTTATGGGGGTACCGTCCTTCTATCTTAAAAAAATATATCAGTTGTACTTTCACATATAAGTAGATATATCATACTTGTATATATTTATCACACATACAATATATACAACTATAGGATCCCCGAAATGTCCCCTCGTGATGCTTGCATATTCTGCTATTAAGTCCATGTACTTCTCATACTAAATCAAAGACTATTGGTTCGGCATGTCTCCTCAAATCCCTCATACTCTCCGTAATCCATTCTCATTCCCTCAAATTCATTATTTTCATAATTTATATCCCACGGGTATTCGTCTTAATTCTCTCATTATAGAAAAGCCTTTACTTTGCATTAGGCCTATTGTAATTCAATATAATCCTAATTATGAATTGAAGATGTCCCAAAAGTTTCCCCATTAATTATTCAAAAATTATAGGCTTAAAAAGGAAATTTCTCGGGACAAACGAATTGATTCGCCCAAAGTCCAAATGGATTCGCCTGGCGAATCAATTCGTCCTTGGGCTGAATTGATTCAAAAAGTGTCGGGTCGTCTTCTTCCCTTAAGTGGTTGAGTTTTTCACCATTTTTTATTTATATAACTTTCATGTAAGACTCCCAAACTCCAAACCAACATAACTAATAATTATTCGTATGTATAGAGATCGTTTCTAATGTTTTTAACACAATAAATCCTTAAGAAAACACCCATGAACAAATCAAATCCTATATTTATCAAAAAACCTAGTTTTTGTTTTCTTCACACTTGTTCATCAAAAACCCAGATTTCTTCTATGGTGATTATCATATCACTTTTGATTTTGTATTATTTATGTCAGTGAATCCATTCTACATGTAAATCCTACCCCAATTCACGAGTTCTCTATATCTACACCTCAAGAACACCATTTAAATCAATTAATTGAAACCTACACTGCGTAGGTATTATAACTCAATTAAAACATGCAAGATAAACACTTGCCCTTAATGTGAAGATCTAATTTCATTTCTAATATGACGAAAGTGCTCCTCTCTTGCTTCTGATCACGAATCTGACAATAATTGAGGTTGAATCAAGACTTTGCACATCCAAACTCTCTTTTCTTCCTTTCAAATAGCCTTTCCTCTCTTCTCCTTTGAATATTAGGGTTTTAATTTCCATTATTGCTTCATTAATTACCTAACCTTAGGTTTATAATCCTAATTTCCAAAATTAGGCCAACGGGCCAAGCCAAAGTTACCCGAATACTCCCGTGTGGGCTTGGTTGTGACTATAAAGGCCCTGAAACCCAATTACAATCCCCGAGTACACTATTCTGACTATTTTGACCCATTGGGAATCAACCGTGATCTCTAAATCTCCATCTGGGTCGCTCTACAGTAATGTCCTATTCCGACCCCAATTTGTCTGCTCACGACTCTCGATTCGGATATAATTCTACCACGCCACTATCACTCGCTAGGACGTAAAATAATCATTTACTATTCTCTTAGTAATTTTATTCAATAAACATTAATCATATTTCTCGAATTAATAATTGAATCAACACATAATATTTTATTTCATTAAATTACGTCACACGTGTAATTAAAAAAATTGAATTAATTCAATATTAAATGCCCAGAAATACGAGGTGTTACAAACTTTCCCCTTATAAAGGAATTTATCCATCGAAATTGGGACGTACCTGTGGTAAATAATTTTGGATACTGCTAGCGCATGTCATCCTCCCACCCCCACTTTGACTCATTGGCATTGTGGTTCCCCCGCTGAACTCTAACCAAGGGTACCACCCCGCTGCTTACGCTCACTACAATCAAGTATCGCCATCGATCTCTCCTCATACGAGATGTCTGACTACAAGTCCATATCCTCTAATGAAAAATTATAGAAGTCCCCTCACTCCTCTAGTATTTCTTCAGTAATGACACGTGGAACACATCGTGGATCCACTATAGGTACTCCAGTAGTCCCAGTCTATACGCTACTGGTCCTACCCTCTCGATAATCGGGAACAGTCTCACATACCTCGGTGCTAGCTTCCCTTTCTTGACAAATATTGTCACCCCCTTTATAAGAGACACCCGCACCAACACTTGGTCACCAACCTCAAGCTCTATGTGATTCTTGTCTGCATCAGCATAACTATTTTTCTTGTCTTGCGCTATACATATACACCCTCGAATAAACTCAATCTTGGCAGTGGTGTCCTCAATCATCTCTGGCCCCAATAACTGGTCGTCCCCCACCTCTAACTAACAAGCGGGTGAACGATAAGGTCAATCATACAATGCCTCAAATGGTGCCATGCGGATGGTGAACTGGTAGGATTTATTATATGAAAACTCCACCAAAGGAAGATACTCTTCCCATCCGCTCCCGAAGTCAAGTATGCACATCCACAACATATCCTCAAGCATCTAATTAACCTTCTTTATCTGTCCACCTATTTATGGGTGATACGTTGTAATCAATCGTAAATCAGTGCCCATTGCCTCTTGAAAACTGTACCAAAAATGGGACACAAAGATCTCGTCTCGACCGAACACAATGTTAATCGAGATCCTATGTAGCCATACTATCTCAGTAATGAACAACTGTGCATACTGTCTTGTCTCAAAATCCACAAGAACAAAAAAGAAATGTTCCATCTTAGTCAAGCAATCCACTATCACCCATATTAAGTCGTTAACTCGTTGTGATTTCGGTAGCCCGGTAATAAAATCCATAAATATACTCTCCCACTTCCATACTAAAATCTCGAGTGCTTGTAGCACTCCTTTGTCGATCCCTGGTGGTCTACCCTAATGAGCTGGAACATAGCACGCTTCGAGACAAACTCCACTATTTCCTACTTCATCCCTGACCACCAATACTACATGTGCATATCCTGATACATCTTATCCCCACACATAAATTACATAAATTATCCCCACACAGAACATTTAGGGTGAACTACTAAAAACCTCGAGAAAATCCTAAGGAACACACATAAATTAGATAGGACTTCTACACAGTCAGGTGCACATTCCACATTCGATTTCAGTACATGCGTGGCTAACCCACCCAACATTCGGTAACGCGGAATATGCTGGATAAACTCCTAAAAATCCTCGACTCCGACCAATTTTCTTATACTGATCCGTATCCAATTAACACACGCATGTTTGAGCTATTCATTATTCAGTACCTTAAATAGGTTATAACCAACCTAAAATTCCACAGGCAACACTAGGGGATCACTCAAACTTTGGGCACAAATGCGTGTAAAATTTGGACAACCTTCGGGTTTGCCTAAGAACACCTCAAAAAAATTCCATAATTGAAAATTGATGAGATGATTAACGGATCGGTTAATTATAAAATTCACATTCCCAATTGTTCAATCGATCTGTTAAATATTACAATCTAAAACAAGGAACCTTGATTTTTCTTATAAAATAAGACCCCACTTATTGACAAAAGGGTCCCAAAATCCAACATTGAGTAGGTTTTATAAAAAAAAGGAAGTTCCCAAAACCCGACACTAATTTGGTTTATTGAAAATCCTTATTCCCGAATCTCGTTTCAATTATCTTGTGCTAAGGATCAACCTCTCGAAACCATCTTCCAGAGCTCAAGAAGGCATCATTACCATGCGGGAATCAAGTCACCCAGAGTTCTTCGATTGAACCTCTTCCTTACACTACGACCCCATTCTCCGAAGTTAAAATCCATTCCATACCCTTATTCATTCTCCTAGGGTAAATATTCTAATTTTTTTATCTTAACCCCTAAAAACATTAGGATTAAAAGACCCTACTGGTGTAACACTACACCCCGACTCCAACACACCAGACATACATCATACGAGGTCTAAATACTTTCAATTTTGATCCTCAGCATACATTTAGTCTAATCCTCATCCAACAATTCTTATTTAAACTCGATATTACATATGTGAATTAGGAATAACTAAATAAATCATGTGAAAATAAATATAGCTTAAAAATTTACTTTTCGTGTAACCAATATGTTTTCATGCAATATACCATATGCCGGATTACTCTCGACTATTTGATGCACTCAAAGTCAAAAATAAATATAAACAGCGCCTCTTATCCAAACAAACACATTTCTCTCTAAAAGTGAATTTAACCGAAATTATGATTTCAAGGACGTCACTGATCATCTCTTCCAAAAACACAAACATAATACACATGTTCATAACATAAATGTTATATGAAGGAGATAAAAGATAAAAGCACCAAAATATTGCATCATTTACGTCTATCCACCTAAAACTATATGTGTTACATAAGGTTTGATCACATGACTTCAAGGGTACATAGGCACAATATCAAGTCATACTCATGAGAATAACCTCTGTAATATGTCACTCGACATATTTCAACTATAAAGACAATTATATCTCTCCCCACTGATCCATCCCCGTAACTCTTGGCCTCTAAACCTACAAACTATAGTTGTACAAACTATGTAGGTAATGACCCCGCACACAAATGATTATGTAGGCCCAATAACAGGGTCCACTTGTGAGACCATGACCTTGTGATATTCACCTTAAGATCACATCATACATATACCTCCATCCTAATATTCACCTCATGATGATTATAAATTGATCCCACCTTATACCCATATCTCCCATTGCCGCCACTTACAGGTGACCCTCAATCTCAACATCTCAAAAACTTTTACATGTGCCATTTTTGTTCTCACGCTTCTTCATTCATACTCTGTGTAATATCCCATTTAATTAAACATTTAGGTTGATCAAGTCTACATATAAAATAATACAAAATACTTAAAACAAGTCAAATACCATTATCAACATGGAGAGATGAAACAAAACAATAACACAAGTAATGTCGAAACAATATGAAGGTCCTTAATGTAAACCCCTAATAGAATACCCATAGTCAATAAAGAGATACAATAACGTCTCAATAATAATTTTTCAATACAATACCAAAAAAATCTCTGATTAATATAAGCCAATTAAATCTCAACATACAAACTAGAGTGTCTCCAAAATAATCTAAGTCTGAAAGTAAAATTAATAGCTAAATCAAATAGAGACCCACAATGTCTTTGAAACTGATATCTGGGGTGAGAGAGATGAATAATACTGCCCAGTGGAATAAGGAATCTATACGAAAGGTTAAACCCTAGCACCTAAGTTCCACGAAAAGAGATGGGTGAAAACCCTAGCAAGTAACTTATCTACGTAACTCAAAGCAGTTATATGCATAGATGATAAAGTCATAGTTTAATAATTTATGAATGGCCCAACCCATAAACGTGGTTTCACAATATATTAGAATTCTTAAATTTCCTTAGTTAATTACTCGTTCTCAATGTCTAGGCAAACATAATTGACATGCACCCCTTCCTCTCAGCCATCTTGTAAACATGTGGTACACCAAATTTAAATCGTTACAATGCATTATAATTATCTCAATCCATTTCGTTAATTAAACAACATGTAATCGGCATGATCCCTTTCCTCTCAACTATCTTATAAATATACGGCACGCCAAATTTAAACAATCACATAAAACGTAAACATTACGTTTCATTCCCTGATGCTACCTGCTATTCCCATGGATGGAAATTTTCATATCACAATATCGGGGTGACCTTTTATAGTTCCCACCCATTCATTTATATTTCACATGTTCATTTAACATTGACATTTATTTCACATGTTCATTTGACATTAACATTTTAACATATCTTTATTTACTTCGTCCAATCTACTCAAAACCAAATTACCCCACCCGAAGGTATTACCATTTAGAATCATTATACATCTAATCCATTTCATAAGGATTTAAAGGATAAATATCGTCATATATAATATTTCGTAAAGTAAAGCACTTATGTATGTCTATATTAATTTGATTAAGATTTTTAGTCATCACAACTATCCTTCTCTAGACTCTGTGCATGGGAAATGTTACCAAAGTGAAATCTAACCATTGAACCCCTTGATACAGTTATGTTTAGATAGGATAATTGTTATGAAACATTTAATAAGGGTTCATTATGAGAGAGTATGGCAAGAGTTTGAAAGCCTGTGTGTAATATCAATCCAAGCATTTCGACATCACTATCCAATAACCAAACCAACAATGAATAATTGTCATCTACTCCTTCTATCGTTTATATGATAAAACACATACCAATTGACTATAATGCTCATCCTTTATCTTCTTTTTTCTTACTTAAATAAATTGTACCCTTAAGTGACATTGATTGTAATGTTGTAATGGTTGTAGTATTAAGTGTGATGTCAAATGGTATTCGCGAAAGACCAGGCTTGGTAGGGCCTAGGAGAGCTTACATACCCTATCGAATGATCTCGCTGTGGGAACTTCAGAGGGACTTGGTTTGGAGGAATGATAAGTGAGTCAACATTAGGGATTTTCCTGATTATCTTAGATACACTTGATAAAAAATCAAGTAACCTTTCACTGTGAAAGCTTGTGCAGAGTAGCCTTGAGTTCCATCATATATTGAGCCTTGAGCCAAATAGTCCCCTACCAAATGTTACATCTACTTTAGGTGATGTCACTAGCCAGCTAAACCTTGTCCAGTCTGAACTTGAGTAAACCATCGTGGTATTGGGGGCTGTCAGATAGTTTAGTAGGCCACCTCTATGGTGACAGTCCTCTGACGTATAGTAGTTAGGAAAAAGGAATGTCTTGGCATTTAATGTTTATGATGTAGGACAGGTTGGCCCATTATGCATTTAATGTTTGTGAGGTAAAGCGTGATGGGGGGTCTTTCACATTAATGAGGAATGAGTCTTCTCATTACTTGTGTGGTGGCTATTTATTGGCCTCAGCCACTTCTGAGAGAGGGGTTCTTTCTAGGTATTATTACTAGAGAGAGAATATACATATCAGAGGGAAGTTATTGTAAACCAGAGCTCTTACTCACCCACCATTGTCATTTATTAGGAATCTTTTAATAGCTAACCAGAGGACTTTTAGAAGTTATTTGGTGTGTTGGCTACCTGCCAAGGTGTGTCTATGGTGCTTGCTTATCTCTCCCATTGAATGAATCAATTTTGAGTTTCCTTTACTATTGTTTGATTTATACACGAGTGTAATATGAGTTCAATCTAAATGTTCATCATATATTATATTGTGTGCTCATTTGTATCTATTAAAGAGTTTCTTGGGTTATTTTTTATCACTATACCTATAGGGTTTACACCTCAACTAGTATTACTATACTCCTAGGCTATAAGGGGACTACCCTCCAACATTTGGCAACTCTATTGGGGAGGTATCCTTCTAAAAGTATGGCACACGATAATATTAATCGTACCATTGATTTTGATGCCATTAAGCATAATGAAGAACAAGCTATGAGGAAGCTTGAGGCTAGCAGAGATGGGATTCCTCGGGTAGATGTACCCCAAGTTCAAATGGAAACATGCATCCCAGGGAAGAGAAAGCTTCCACTAGTGTCAGGATGGGACAATCACATATGGCACTTCTCATGGGATAGTTCTTTGAATTCTTACAGAATCCCATTGCTGCAATGGTTTAAGGTGGGTTTGATCCCAGGTCCTTCGTTACACCAATGGCAGCTTCGATAGTCGCATTAAGTGCAGCTCTGACGAGTGTTGGCCCCGTGAACACAAAACCTAACCCTATACAAACGGTGGGCATCTTAGGTGTGACAAACGTTCCACCAATGGTAAGTACGCTAGGTATAATGGGTATTCCACCTGTGCTCCAGTAGCCAAGAAAACACCAGTATATGCCTTGGAAGAAATGAGGAAGGAGATACATAAGGAGATGTTGAAGATGACAGCTGCTTCCTCATAGTCAGCTAATGAGGTAACATCAATGTATAATGATTTTTGTACTCCTTATGCTTAGGAATACAATGATAAGCCTTACCCAAAGGACTACATTCCTCCAATATTTAACAAGTACACAGGGAAAGGGGGTACCCAAATGAACATATCAAACGCTTCATTGAGCATCTGAGGGCTCACTACAATAACAAAAATCTTAGGTTGTGGGAGTTTTCCAAATCCCTAATCGATAAGGCTTATACCGAGTATTCTCACTTAGAGCGTAAAAGTGTCTTAATGTGAGAGGAGAAGCATGTGTTGTTTGTCCAGAAGTTCTTATTGGTAGAAGATGAGTTCACCCTGACTCAGCTAGGCAAGGAAAAACAACAGCCAGGGGAATAAATGATTACATGTGTTCGAAAGTTCAGGGAAAGGTCTCTCGATGTAAGATAAGGGGCCAAGGAGTCCAAACTTCTTTAGATCTGTGCTGAATATTTTCTCCTAAAATATATCTTCCATCTCATCAAGGAAACGTGTGAAGGAACGTTTGCGGTGTTTCTGAAGGCAACGAGGAATATATCACTGGTCGTTAAGCCAAGTTCTATTATGGTGCCTGTGATATTTAGGCAACCGATGCAGCCTGTTGCGATATTGGGCCAGCCCCTATGAGTAAGATACACTGATGGGGGAGAAGGGGATAAGAAACCAAAGAAGGATAACAAAAATAAAGTTTGGCAGAAATAGGATGGATCCACCACCGCGTCCTTGCATTATTAAAGTGGCATCCAGTCAGTTGTTATAACGCCATGGTCCAAGGGGGAACGGTGTATGAACCTAAAGGCATTCCAGTCGTGAAGCCAGATGTCAAGAAAAGAGTTGATCCCAAGTATTGTCAAATCTATCGAAAGGTGGGTCATCTAACGACAACCTGCTTCACACTTAGAAAGATCATAAGAAAGCACATGAATATGGGAACTCTGCAAATCCCTTACGAAAATGTAAATGCCAACCCCCTACCAGCGCATGGGGCCAACCTTGTAGTTGATTATGAGGAGGAGGCAGGATGGGAAGACAGAGATCTAGAGGTCGAACGAGAAAAATTTGAAGATGCATTGGAGGACTGTACCAGGGGAATGGACAACGTGGTGATAGCTTACAATGAACTAGCTCCAGAGATATAAAAGACGTATACGATTTGGAAGGAGAGGAAATGGGCCAAGGGTTAGAGTGCCAGGATGTTTCGTAGTCATTCGAGTTCTCATGGTTCTTCGACCAAGTGGGGATGCCAAATGAGAGCCGATTAGAGATAACACAAGTGATCCTAGACATTACACGGAGGAATGCAGTGCCATCGTGTGACACCCCGCCTAATTAACACCGGATGATCAGTCCTAAATTAAGTTAGAACAGGTTTCTAAGTTGGTTCATTCTTAGCATCACTGTCGCCTTTTTAATTACTAACCACCTAAGTGAGAAAATTAGACCGGTGCTAAGTTTTATCTTTCATTAACTTAAATGAAACCCATGCGGAAATAAAACAACATAATAATCTCAAGTAACTGAAACAACCATTCACAATTAAATGACTGACCGAATAAACCATCGGCCCCAAACTCCAACAAATATAAAATAAAGACAAGTAATCAATCCCAAAAAGTCTGACAAAAGCTAAAACAACTTTGAGCGACATGCTCGAAATAACTGATATAAGTCCCTATACTAGAATGAAAGAGTGAGGCATCTATCAAACTCCCGCAACATCCATATATGCTGCAGCAACGGATCCCTGAAAATGAGTCAAGCCTGGCATCCTTACGGCTGGACACCTAAAAGGTTTTTAAAAAATTTTATAACAAGGGTTAGTACCCAAAAATATTTGAAAAACATTTAGCAAATGATTAACTTGCAGTAATAAGTAAATAAGCATGCTCTCCATATTTTAGTTAGTGCCTCACTCTCTTGAGGACATCCTCACCCCTCCTCTAATGTGCACTACTAACGCCTTAAACAAATTCACCTAGTTCTTCATCTTATGACTAGATAAATTATATAACCCCTCGCAAACACCCTACTCTAACCGAGTATGCCTTATTTATGATTTTTAAGTTATTATCAACATCAACTTAATTAAATCATTTCCCTTTTTAATTTCATATAACTTCCACGTCTGTTATACATATAATAGAACTCATTCTTTGTATTAATTAACTCGTATATAATTATTTATCTAATTATATACTTAATCATATTACGGTAATCACAAACATATTGAAATAACATTTAACAATAGTATTCGCCTAAGTAAAGTTTCACTGCGTATAAATCCTCTAAAGTGCTATCCCAGTAGGTATATTCACATAACCTAGTTATCCCAAGTCAGAATCGCTTACTAACTTGGTTAATACATACATGTTGGAGGCAGTCATATTCCTTCCCTGAAAGTGAGATGCCCCTCACCCATATAACGGACACTATGACCTGGGATTATACTTGCCCTACTCCTCAAGCTAGGGGATTCATCCACTCCGCGCAACCTCCCCCTATAGCACTGAGTATATAATAATAATATTTATCCACTGATATTAATGCACACACCATATATATACTATCACATACCGTATATATATAAATATAAAACATTCCGGATACATCGTGTACTAAGTCCGTGACACAAGCCTATTCCATTTTATTATGAGCTTATGGCCCAACTCTAATGAATAATTAATTTGCACATTAATTTCTTTTGGTATCGCCCGAACCAATATATTCGGACTTACTCTCGTGCCCGACATAAAATCATCACCCAAGTCTAAATCTCCGACTCTAAATTATTTAGCCTTAACCTAAATAAAATTTACACCTCGGTATCGCTCAACCATTATTCCCGGACTTGTCCACTAAATCCGTATTTAATCATTTTGAAACAAACCATTTTGAAACAAACTTTCCAAAATTTAACCTTAGTGTGTCACACCTAATTTCCTCCAAATCCCAATTACTTTTAATCACGATGTCACACCAAGTTGCCCTTAAATCCTAATTAATTTTTATTCACAATTAATTAGATTTAAACCCATGTATTAATTACTCAAAAATTAAGGCATGGAAGAAATTTTATTTAATTTCCCTATATATTAAAAACTGGGCGAATTGTCAAAGTTTCTGGACCATCGATCAATCGATATTCCACCTTCGATCGATCGATCGATCCAGTCCTCGTCTTCCCCGAGTTGGATGTTTTAGCCATGGATGCACACCTCCAAACCCTAGATTCTTCTACACTGAAAACTAAGATTTCCCATCAACAACAAACATCAAACACCTTATATGGAACCTCCCTAAAGTCCAAAAACATCAATTAATTTACTTTCTCTCATGTTTCCACGAGTTTGGGGTAAAATACCATTTAATCTTTAACCCAATTAAGCATCAATTTCGTATCACCAATTTGTTTCTAATTCATTCGGGTTTCACATCTTACCAGATACAAATACAAAACTCAGATTGTATATGAATTTCTACTCAATTTAGAAATCAGATTCATGGTTTAGAAAACCCCATGTTTATCCCCTTTAAATCCCAAAACGAATTTCTTTGATTATCCACATCACATGAATATGAATTAATATACACTTTAAATTCTACAGCAAGTTAACCACTTGCCTTAGGGTTCGTAGAGTCTGATTTTGGAGTTGTGAATGCCCAAGGTTGAAGATGACTCTTTTGGCTCTCCTATGATCCCCAACTTTGCCTTTGACTGCTATTAGGGTTTCCTAAACCACTAAGTCTTTTCTAAACTCAATTCATCCATTCCCTTATCTCTTATAATTGTATAATTTGGCTTAATCCCCTTTTTGCCTAATGGGCCAAGCCCAAATGACCCCGCGTGGGCCCGGTTATGCCTAAAAACGTCCTGTGACCCGTTTACTACCCCCAGGTACACTTTTCCGACTATCTCGGCCCATCCAGACTCAACCGTATACTCAGAATTAGCATCCGAATTAATTTATAAAAATACTTATTTCACACCCAAATTAGTCTATACTAACTCCCAACTGAAATAAGTACATATCCCATCATTAATACTCGAAATGACGTAAATACATTATTACTATTCACTTAATAAATAAATTTCCCTAAATATTAACCATTCATTCCCCGGCTAATATTTAAATATAAATTGCCATAATTAATACAATTAAAATTACGACACACAAGTAATTTTGAATTCCCGAATTAATTAAATATTAAATGCATGAAAATACGGGTTGTTACATACTCCCCCCTTACAAAGGAATTTCGTCCCCAAAATTAGGTCGTACCTGCGGTGAAAAGCTCTGGATATTGTTCCCACATATCCTCCTCCCGCTCCCAGGTAGACTCGTCAATGTTGTGATGACCCCATTGTATTCTAACTAGTGGAACAACCTTGGATCGTAACTTCCTCTCACTACAGTCCAGAATAGCCACCGGTCTCTCCTCATATGAGATGTCTGGCTGTAAATCAATTTCCTCGAGTGGAATGTTCCAGAAGGCCCTCTCCTCCTGCGATATTTCTTCAGCGATGCCACATGGAACACGTCGTGTATCCGCTGAAGGTGCTCTGGCAATCCCTGCCTGTAAGTTACTGGTCCCACCCTCTCGAAAATAGGGAAAGGTCCCACGTACGTCGGTGCTAACTTACCCTTCTTGCCGAACCTCATCACCCCTTTCATAGGGGACACCCGAACCAATACATGGTCCCCAACATCTAACTCCACATGTCTCCATGAAGCATCAGCGTAACTCTTATGCCTATCCTGAGCTATTTAAATCCTCCCTCGGATCACCTCTATCTTGGCAGACGTCTCCTGAACAATCTTCGGCCCCAATAGTTTGTTGTCACCCACCTCTAACCAGCAGGCGGGTGAACGACAAGGTATCCCGTATAGTGCCTCGAACGGTGCCATGCCAATCGTGAATTGGTAAGAGTTGTTATACGCGAACTCTACCAAAGGAAGATATTTCTCCCAACCTCCCCCAAAGTCTAATATGCACATTCTGAGCATATCTTCCAGCATCTGATTGACTCTCCCAGTCTACCCGTCAGTCTGTGGGTGATAGGTTGTACTCAAATGTAACTCTGTGCCCATGGCCTCCTGAAAGCTCTGCTAAAAGTGGTCCATAAAGATCTTGTCTCTATCAGACACAATATTAACCGGTACCCCGTGTAGCTTAACAATCTCATCTATGAATAGCTGCGCATATCGCATCGTCTCAAAGTCTATGTGAATCAGCAGGAAGTGGGCCACTTTGGTCAACCGATCCACAATGACCCATATGGAATCGTGACCCCTCTGCGATGCAGGTAACCCTGTAATGAAGTCCATAGAGATGTTCTCCCATTTCCACACGGGAATCTCCAGCGGCTGTAGCATCCCTGATGATCTCTGACGGTTAACTTTCACAAGATGACACGTGGCACATTTCGAAACAAACTCTGCTATGTCCCATTTTATTTCTGCCCACCAATACTGCCTCCTCATATCCTGGTACATCTTATTCCCACCGGGATGTACCGCGAATTTCGACCCATGGGACTATGTCATAACAGCGTTCCTCAACTCCTCATCCTCTGGCACAATTAACCTGCTATTTAGGAGTAAGCCTCCTTCCGAACTGACCGAGTAACCCTCTGCTCCCTCAGCTAATAGCTGGCTCACCCTATCCCGGCAGACTTGATCCTCTGCCTGAGCCCTCATAACCCGCATAATGATCTCAGGTGTGATGGTTAATGCTGACATGCAAGCCTTGGCTACATCATCCACATATCGAAGCTCTCTCCACTTCGCTTTCTAGACTTCTGATATTTCCCTAGTCGGTCTCCGGCTCAATGTGTCTGCCACCACATTATCCTTACCAGGATGATAATGAATATTAGACTGGTAGTCCTTCACGAATTCTATCCATCGCCTCTGCCTCATATTCAGATCCTTCTGTGTGAAGAGATACTGAAGTGATTTGTGATCCGTGAATAACGTGAACTGCTCTCCTAGAAGATAATGTCTTCATATCCTCAAAGAAAAAATGATCGCTGCTCTCTCTAGGTCATGAGTGGGTTAATTTCTATCATGGGGATTTAGCTTTCTGGATGCATAAGCTATAGCCCTTTCCAACTACTGAAGCACACCCCTAAGTCCCTGTAAGGATGTGTTAGTGTAAACCCGATACTCTAACCCTCCCTTCGACAAAGCAAGTACGGGTGCAGATGTCAACTTGTCCTTTAGCTCGTCGAAAGCTAATTGACAATGATCACTCCAAGTGAAAGGTACCCCTTTCCGAGTCAGATTTGTCAAAGGGAACGCAATCTTTGAGAATCCTTTGATGATCCGCCTGTAATAACCGACCAATCCCAAAAAATTGTGCACCTCAGTCGGTGTTGTTGGTTGCCCCCACTCCCTCACCGCCGACACGTTACTCGGATCCACCGCAATACCCCGGTATGACACCACGTGGCCAAGAAACTAGACCTCCCGTAGCCAAAATCCACACTTCCCGAATTTGGCATAGAGCTGGTGATCCCACAGTGTCTGTAAAACTATACACAGATGCTTTGCGTGCTCCTCCTCGATGCGCGAGTAGATCAGGATGTCATCAATGAACACGATGACAAACTGATCAAGAAACTCCCTAAAAACCTTGTTTATGAGGTCCATGAACACTACTGGTGCATTGGTGAGCCCGAATGGCATCACCCTGAACTCATAAGATCCATACCGCGATAGTAAAGCGGTCTTAGGAACATCCTCCTCTCGGATACGCAGTTAATGATACCCTGACCTCAAGTAAACCTTAGAGAAGTAAGACGCCCCTCTCAACTGCTGAAATAGATCATCAATCCTAGGTAACAGATACTTATTCCGTATCATCGCCTTGTTAAGATCTCTATACTCCATGCATAATCGTAGTGAACCGTCCCTCTTTTTCATAAACAACACCGATGCACCCCGCAGTGATGTACTCCGCTGAATGAAACCTCGACCCAGAAGCTGCTAAATCTTCTCTCTCAACTCACGCATCTCTGAAGGGGCCATACGGTATGGGGCCCAGGCAATCGGCCTCATCCCCGGTGCTAAATCAATTACAAATTCGATTTCCCTACTAGGTGCCAAGCCTGGTATCTCCTCAAACATATCCTCAAAGTCCCTCACTACCGGGATTGAGTCCAACGAAATCGCCACCTCCTGTGAGGTTTTCTCCTCGATATAATACAGGTGCGTGCGTAACCCTCCCTCAAGTAACGGCATTGATATCAAGAACATCTCCTATCCTGGAATGGAGAACACGATTGTCCTCTTATAACAATCCATAGTTGCTCGATAACCGGCCAACTAATCCATACCCAGGATGACATCATACCCCTCCATATCTAACACTAAGAGGTCCGCTGCTAAACTAAGTCTCCCAATCAAAATGTCCACCCTTCGATAAATTGAGTGAATCGAAGCCCCGCTTCCTACTGGTGACTCTACACACATCTGAAGACTACCTGCAGTCTCTAGTAACCCGGCCCATTTAGCAAAATTATATTTAATGAATTAATGTGATGCTCCCGTATCAAAGAGAATACTACCCTCATAACCATGAATGAGAAACATACCCTCAACTGCTAGCAGTGCTTGCTACATTGGAGGATTGGGAACATCCCGGACGTTGTACACATGCCCGTAGTGCATCTGCCCCTACTGCGGTGGGGCGGGTGGAGCTGGTGCTACTGGAAGAATTTACCCCCATTGCCCCTGTTGGGCCTCCTGATATTGGCCTCTGCCCCTCTGTGGGCACTCCCTCTTAAAGTGTCTTGGATGGCCACATACAAAACAACGTTTCTAACCATCCCCCTGTCGTTGGCCCTATTGGCCCTGACGTGGCTGGCCGTGCTAGCCTCCCCCATTGTTCCCTTGGCCCTGATGGCCCTGAGGAACTTGGTTCTACTGATTCAGGCCCGACTGCCCCTACCTGAACCCCTGTCCTCCCGGTCGGAACCCACGAGGCTTAAACTTCTTAGCCTGATTCCCTTGCTGACTGCCAGTCTGCTGCTGAGTACCACTCGTGTCACCACTAGTAACTGCCTTGCCCTGTTAGCTCGGCTCCCCTGCTCTCTTGCTCCCCTTAGCATGGAAGTGATGATCCTGGCAATGTACAAGTGCGGCATTAACGACATCGGTATAAGTCACTAACGCTGGATTCCCAATCAAATGTTGCCTGATCCTCCAGGCTAAGCCATCCTTATATCTCAATTTCTTTCGTTCCTCATCGTTCACCTCATTTGGCACAAAGTTTGCCAAACGGGTGAACTCTTCCTCATAGTCTTCCATTGAGCGGTCACCCGGTACTATATCATTGAATTTCTTTTTCATCTCAGCCTCTATCGCTGGTGGAAAGTATTTACGGTCGAACCGCACCCAAAACTCTGCTATCGACATTAAATCCCGCTCCTCGATGGTGGTAACTGACTCCCACCACTGTAAGGATGCCCCCGACAGACGAAAGGTAGCAAGCATCTATTTCTACACCTCGGTACACTCCAGCATGCGCAGATGGCGCTGGATGTTCTTCTTCCAGTCACAAGCCTATACTACATCTGTGCTACCCCGAAACTCAGGTGGGTAACCCTTCTGAAATTTCTCCCTAACTCACTGCTAAGATGGTGGACCCACTGTAGCCTGAACTGCTGGTGCCACTGGAGGCGGTGCCTGGGGCTATGGAAAGTGAGCTGCCATAGCTCGCATCGCTGTCTCGATCTCCTGGGCCACTATCACTGCCACCTGAGTAGTGGAAATCAACTCGAGTGGGGGTGGTGGTGGTACCTGTGGCTCCTGATGAACCTCCCTGACCTCATCCCTAGCCTCAGCCCTCTCCGCTCTTTGTCTTCTCGATGCATTTGAAATAGATTGAATTGTATAAGTACACAATATACACAGAATATTCATAGCAGAAATATGATATCTCACAAGAGGAAAATTAATCAACAGTCCTAATAATAGGGATCTATAACAACCGAATGCTACGCTGAAACGTAGTAAGCCGCACAGATCCTAAGGACAATAGAACCTGATGCTATGGTACCATCTGTGACACCCCACCTAATTAACCCCAGGTGATCAGTCCTAAATTAAGTTAGAACAGGTTTCTCAGTAGGTTCATTCTTAGCATCACTGTCGCCTTTTTAATTACAAACCACCTAAGTGAAAATTAGGTTGGTGCCAAGTTTTATCTTTCATTAACTTAAATGAAACCCATGCGGAAATAAAACAACATAATAATCTCAATTTACTGAAACAACCATTCACAATTAAATGACTGACCGAATAAACCATCGACCCCAAACTCCAACAAATATAAAATAAAGGCAAGTCATCAATCCCAATAAGTCTGATAAAAGCTAAAATAACTGTGAGCGACATGCTCAAAATAACTGATAGAAGTCTCTATACTAGAATGAAAGAGTGAGGCGTCTATCAAACTCCCGCAACATCCACATATGCTGCAGCAACGGATCCTTGAAAATGAGTCAAGCCTGGCGTCCCTGTGGCTAGACACCTAAAAGGTTTTTAAAATTTTTTATAGCAAGGGTTAGTACCCAAAAACATTTGAAAAACATTTAGCAAATGATTAACTTGCAGTTATAAGTAAATATGCATGCTCTCCATATTTTAGTTAGTTCTGCTCTCCCTTGAGAACATCCTCACCCCTCCTCTAATGTGCACTACTAACGCCTTCAACAAAATCACCTAGTTCTTCATCTTCTGACTAGATAAATTATATAACCCCTTGTAAGCACCCTACTCTAACCAAGTATGCCTTATTTATGATTTTTAAGTTATTATCAACATCAACTTAATTAAATCATTTCCCTTTTTAATTTCATATAACTTTCACATCTGTTATACATATCATACAACTCATGCTTTGTATTAATTAACTCGTATATAATTATTTATCTAATTATATTCCTAATCATATTACAGTAATCACAAACATACTGAAATAACATTTAACAATAGTATTCCCCCGAGTAAAGTTTCACCGGGTATAAATCCTCTAAAGTGCTATCCCACTAGGTATATTCACATAACCTAGTTATCCCAAGTCAGAATCGCTTACTAACTTGGTTAATACATACATGTTGGAGGAGGTCATATTCCTTCCCTGAAAGTGAGATGCCCCTCACCCATATAACGGACGCTATGACCTGGGATTATACTCTCCCTACTCCTCAATCTAGGGGATTCATCCACTACGAGCAACCTCCCCCATATCACTAGAGTATATAATAATAATATCTATCCCCTGATATTAATGCACACACCATATATATACTATCACACGCCTTATATATAAATATAAAACATCTCGGCTAGAACGTGTACTAAGTTCGTGACACAAGCCTATTCCATTTTATTATGAGTTTATGGCCCAACTCTAATGATTAATTAATTTGCACATTAATTTCTTTTGGTATCGCCCCAATCAATATATTCATACTTACTCTCGTGCCCAACATAAAATCATCACCTGAGTCTAAATACCCGACTCTAAATTATGTAGCCTTCACCTAAATAAAATTTACACCTCGGTATCGCTCAACCATTATTCCCGCACTTGTCCACTAAATCCGTATTTAATCATTTTGAAACAAACTTTCAAAAATTTAACCTTAGTGTGTCACACCTAATTTCCTACAAATCTCAATTAATTTTAATCACGATGTCACACCAAGTTTCCCTTAAATCCTAATTAATTTTTATTCACAATTAATTAGATTTGAACCCATGTACTAATTACTCAAAAATTAAGGCATGGAAGAAATTTTATTTAATTTCCCTATATATTAAAAACTGGGCGAACTGTCAAAGTTTTCGGACCATCGATCGATCGATGGTCCACCTTCGATCGATCAGGTCCTCGTCTTCCCCGAGTTGGTTGTTTTAGCCATGGATGCACACCTCCAAACCCTAGCTTCTTCTACATTGAAAACTAAGCTTTCCCATCGTCAACAAACATCAAACACCTTATATGGAACCTCCCTAAAGTCCAAAATCATCAATTAATTTACTTTTTCTCTTGTTTCCACGAGTTTTGGGTAAAATCCAATTTAATCTTTAACCCAATTAAACATCAATTTCGAATCACCAATTTGTTTCTAATTCATTCGGGTTTACACATCTTACCAGATACAAATACAAAACTCAGATTGTATATGAATTTCTACTCAATTTAGAAATCAGATTCATGGTTTAGAAAACCCCATGTTTATCCCCTTTAAATCCTAAAATGAATTTCTTTGATTATCCACATCACATGAATATGAATTAATATACACTTTAAATTCTACAGCAAGTTAACCACTTGCCTTAGGGTTCATAGAGTCTGATTTTGGAGTTGTGAATGCCCAAGGTTGAAGATGACTCTTTTGGCTCTCCTGTGATCCCCAACTTTGCCTTTGACTGCTATTAGGGTTTCCTAAATCACTAAGTCTTTTCTAAACTCAATTCAGTCGTTCCCTTATCTCTTATAATTGTATAATTTGGCTTAATCCCGCTTTTTGCCTAATGGGCCAAGCCCAAATGACCCAAATGCCCCGCGTGGGGCCCGCTATGCCTAAAAACGTCCCGTGACCCGTTTACTACCACCGGGTACACTTTTCCGACTATCTCGGCCCATACGGACTCAACCGTACACTCAGAATTGGCATCCGAATTAATTTATAAAAATACTTACTTCACACCCAAATTAGTCTATACCGACTCTCGGCTGAAATAAGTACATATCCCGTCATTAATACCCAAAATGACGTAAATACATTATTACTATTCACTTAGTAAATAAATTTCCCTAAATATTAACCATTCATTCCCCGATTAATATTTAAATATAAATTTCCATAATTAATGCAATTAAAATTATGACACACAAGTAATTTTGAATTCCCGAATTAATTAAATATTAAATGCATGAAAATACGGGGTGTTACACATCGCTGAGGTGGAGAGGGCCAATGTCTAGGTTAATAAGGAAGTTTTTATCTGAAGTAACCTTTAGTGATGCTAACAAGGTTATAAGTTTCCCACATAACAGACCCTTATACATAACTGCCAGTATTAACGAGGTTAGTTTTGCAAGAGCCTTGATGGATGGGGGAGTGTCGATAAACACCATGCCAATCAGCTTCTTCCAAGCATCCAACTTCCTTGAGGCAAGGTTGATACCGATGCCTCTGGTAATTTTTGGTTATGATAGTCAATCATCCAAATCAATTAGATATGTGAAAGTTGGAATTGTGATGGGGAACCTTACTTCTCACATCAAGTTCCACGTAATTGAGAGTACTACTTCGTACCACGTTCTAATAGGAAGGGTGTGGATGCACAATCATGGCTTAACCCCTTTTACATATCACCAATGTGCGAAGGAAAACACAAAAGGGACTGAAATCAATATACGTGCAACAAGGAAACCCTTTGCCATCGAAGAAGCTCACCTAGTAGATGCATCTTTCTACACAGAGCTGGAAGAAGATGTTAGGGCCTTAATAAGGAGAATAAAGGGAGAAGGAGTTTCATCTATTAGAAAATGGATGGGGCTTGTGAATGGTCGGAGTAGTGAGGGATAAGGAAGAAAGAAGGTAGCTGAGGAAGTTCATCAAGCTGGTCCTAAACTTCAGAATATCTCAAAATAGCTCAGAGCTATAATGAGGCCTAGGATGTATCTAATGGATCAAGAATCACAACGGAAGAGTGTGCTGAGTAGGTTTTCTAGAAACAAATTGGAAGATGTTTTAAGATAAAGGAAAAGGAAGGCAATTGTAATGACAAGTACTCAATGCAAAAAAAGATCACAGAGGATGGGAGCGTGATTTACCTCCTCTGAAGGTGTGAACGGATGATCAAATTATTTGTCCTAAAAGTTGACGAAAAGGATGAACCAGTGTATGAATGCTTCTTAGTAGATCAACAAGGGAAATATATTATTATAAATAATTCTAACATCCAAGAGTTTGTGGAAGAAGTGGGAGAGGATCCAGAATACATGACAGATCGACCGAAGCCAAAAGTGCAAGAACTGGAACAGTTGGACTTAACTAATGAAGGAGAGGGCCCAAGGCCCATATTCATTTTGAAAGATTTGAATGAAGAGAAAATAAGGGACTTAGTTGAGCTAATTAGAGAATACAAAGATGTTTTTAATGGAAGTATACATAAATGGTAGGGTTAGATGAAGAAGTAAGTTGCCACAATCTTAACATTATGACTTCATCCATACCGGTGAAGAAAGTCACAAGAACCTACAAGCCTGAGCTAGAGCTGAAGATAAAGGAAGAGGTACAAGGATTACTAGTGGTGGGGTTTATCAAGTCAATACAACACCCACTTTGGTTGTCAAGTATCATCCCAGTTAGAAATAAGGACAAGAATCAGATAAGAATCTATATGGACTTTAGAGATTTGATTAGAGCTTGCCAAAAGGATGAGTTTCCTCTGCCCTCCATTAACATCTTGATCGATGCAACTGGTGGACATGGAATGTACAACTTCAAGGATGGGAAAGTAGGTTACAAATAGATCAAGATGGACCCAGTTGATGCAGATAAAACGATGTTTAGGATGCCATTAGGCAACTTTATGTACACAGTGATGCCTTTTATGTTAAAGAATATTAGGGAAACGTGTCAAAGGAAGATGATGGCCATTTTTTATGACTTCTTTCACAACTTTTTGGAATTTTATGTGGATGATATGGTCATCACGTCAAAAAAAGAGGAGTTCCATCTGGATGATCAGATAAAGGTGTTCATTAGATAATACAAGTTGAAGATGAACCCTCTGAAGTGTTATTTCGGGGTTACAAGTGGGAAGTTCCTAGGTTTTATGGTAGATCGACAAGGAGTGCATATGAACTAGGGCAAGTAATCCTGGAGATGCCATGTCCAAGAATGATGAAAGAGCTCAAGAGTTTCCTCGATAAAGTCTCCTACCTTAGGATATTTTTTCCAGGGCTAATTGAAATAACTCACCCACTGAGGGAGTTGCTACGAAAGGGCACAAAGTTTAAATGGAAGGAAGATCACCAAAAATCTCTAACCAAGTTAGAGAAGTTGCTCACTTCTCCTCAAACGATGATTCCTCCCAGGGCAGGGATGCCGTTGCAACTCTACTTGACATATACAACAAGATCCATTGAAGATCTGCTAGCACTGGAATTCGATGGGAAAGAGAGGTCGGTCTACTACCTGAGTTGAATCATACAAGGACCATAGGCAAAGTATAGTAGTATATAAAGACATTATTTAGCCTTGGTGTTTGTAGTACAAAAACTTAGACATTACATGATATTTTTCACAATTCACATTGTGACAGTATATAACCCAATTAAGTTTTTGGTGGAGAGAACTATTTTGATTGGAAGAAAATCTAAGTGATTTCTCATCCTTTCAGAATCTGAATTAAAATGTGTTGTCCCTCACAAGATCAAAACCAGGCATATGCAAATTATTTGTCGATTTTTCCATATGGGGTATTTGAGCCACCACAAGAGAGAATTTGAGCGGATGATTTGCAGGAAATTTTCTAGATGCCAACCTTGAAGAATGGACGATGCAGTTTGATGGTTCTTATATGGTAAAGAAGGGAGGGACAGGGATTATCCTTTGTAAAGGGAAGGAAGAATTTTTCCTTTCCTATAAGTTAGATTTCCCTTGCTCCAACAATAAAGTATAGTATGAAGCATTAGTGCTGGGGTTGCTCACTACACTAAAATGCTAATCTGGCACGCTTGGATAAGGAGAATTTGTCACGGTTTTAAACTGTGCCAAAATTTGGCACGTTTTCTTACAAATCTGGCACGGTTTTAAACTGTGCCAGATTTTGGCACGCTTTAAAAGCATGCCAAAAGTGTGCAAAATTTAGAAAAGGTTAATTAAAAAAATATTTAAAATTCAATAGACTAAATTTACGCCCTCTACTTTCTTCCTTCTCACTCTCCCTCACCCTCCCTGCGAAACCCAGTTCTCCCTCTCTCCCGCTCTTCACCCAATCTCGGTTCAAAGGTAGCACAAATGCTAAAGCTTATTATTTCACAAATCTCATCTCTCTCTCTCTCTCTATCTATCTATCTATCTATCTCTCCACCACACAATCAAGCCAACTGACCTGTATATTGCATAATCTCCGACCTATGGCCTTATATCGTTTTGAAATCCTTCCCACCACCTTCGGACTGGTTCCCACCAGGGCCCTTCAATCATCTCCTTTCCCTCTCCACATTCATCCACCAATATTGCCACCGTCTTAGAACCAACCTTGCCACTCGAATTGAAAACACCAGACAAATCGCCGCCAAATTCTCCTGCAACTGGCCTCCTCATAGGCATCCACATCCTTCTCATTTTTATCCTTTTCCTTTCGCTTCTCTCTTAGGAAAACATGCTTTCGATATTTTCCTAACCTCCGATTACATCGCCAGAACATCATTTTACACCGTCAGTAACTCTAACACTAATCTTTGATCCTACTAGCCTTAATTCTATTGCTTTATTTTGTTTTCGACAAGAAGGTGCCGAAGCTTTTCTCGCTCAGGTCACTACATTACTCTGTTATTACATTTATATGCATTATTGTATTTATATGTATTTGAGGGATAAATAGAGGAACTGATTGTAATATTTTCATATAATAAATAATATCATTTTTAAATTCTAACTTCAAGGTTTTTTTACTCATAATATCACATTTAGACATACCCTTAAGTTCAAAAATTATACTTGACCCTTGTGAACAAATGAAATGGGGGTATGTCTAATTTTTTAAGTTAAAGAAACTAAGTATTCATTTTTCCTCAGTTTTCTAAGCAATCAAACAGGGTTTGAATGTTGGGCTTCATCCTTACGGATATATAGTTACTCAGTAATTATGTATGTAGCCATGAATATTTGCTTAAGTTTATGGATGATTACCTTTTTTTAGGTGGATTAAGAGGGTTTGAGTGATTTTAAGACGGATATTTTCTTTTTAGTTGCATTTTTTGCTTTTGAAAAGATCAACTGTATTTTGTGTAAGAAATTAGTGTTTGGTTTCGTGTCTTAGAAAATGTTATCTTTTGATGCACAGGAGTGGAGTGGATCACTGAGTATGTCGAGATTGTGATGTATTTTGCATGGACTGGACTTGAAAGTTAATGTAGTTTTATTCATTTTGATCCTAACTTATATTTTGAATTATTTACTATGTATTATATGTTTGTTCTGTACTCAAAAAATATTTCAAATTTAAAATGAGTTTTACAATGTGGTTCCTATTGTGTAGAAGGGATAAGGTTTGGATGTGCTAAGGGATGGGTACTTGGTTCATTAGGTCGGGTAATGGGTGGCTATGGTTTTTGGGTTAAGTGGGTAAAGACTCAGGTGTAATGTAAATCGGAGTTGGTGGTCAGGTTGGAGCTTTAGCAAGTGTTTTTAGGCGGGTAAATGGTTTTAGGGCAGGTAATTGGTTCACGTGTCGGTACGAACTGGTCGATGGTTGGCGTTTGAGGTTTAGTTGAGGAGGGCTTAGACAATTGGGTTGTTATCACTGGCTTTTATGTAAGGGTCTTGACCGGCAAGAATGGGAGTGGGTGGTCATACGAAGGAATGAGCTAGGTCTCGGGTTGAATCGGGTCATGACTGGGGCTACTGGGTATTATTAAGAGAAGTTCTAAACGATTTTGGGTGGTATCAAATATTGAATAATTACAACATTACATAATTCAAACAAAAAATATAATATTAAGTTCGGATCAAATAATATCATTATTTGATCCCAACTTTTTATCATAATGTTATTATATGATATCAAAAAATATAATATTAAGGTTATGCATTTTTTGCATTAAAAAAGATCGACTGTATTTTCTGTAAGAAATTAGTGTAGAAAATGTTATCTTTTGATGTACAGGAGTGGAGTATATCACTAAGTATGCCGAGATTACGATATGTTTTCATGGACTGGACTTGAAAGTTTATGTATTTTCATTCATTTTGATCCCAACTTATATTATTTAATAATATTAAGGTGAAAGTATATTTTGAATTTTAAGTATCAATAGAATATTAAGGTTATGCATTGATACTTAATTATTTAATAATATCTAGTTAAGTATCAATAGAATATTAAGGTTATGCATTGATACTTAACTAGATATTCCAAAATGAATAAAAATAGAATTTTATATGTTGATCCTAACTTATATTTTTATTCATTTTGATCCCAACTTATATTAAGTTTGTTCAAAATGAATAAAAATAGAATATTAAGTTTGATATATTTAGATAACTTAACTAGGTATTACTACATGTGCAGGGGGTAGTTGGTTAAGGAGATATAAAAAAACCTTGAAGCTGTAAAGTAGAATATTATGTTTTAAAGTTAGATCATGTACTATAAAGTTGTTTTTTATGATTATATAGTTGTTCATTTTGGTTATTACTTATATTGGTTTTATTATTATGTGTAGGGGAGTTTGATTTTCATTCATTTTCGAAGTCAGTTTATACATGTACTAGTACATGTGTAGATGTCTTTGATATATTTAGAGGCCTGATTTTCCATCAAAGTTGTCTACCTTACCCTATTTTATTGTTTTTTCTTCGTTATTCATAATATTGTACATTATGGATTTCTCCCAATGAAAGTTAATATATTACTAAGATGAAAATGTGGATTAGGTTGGTCACATTGAGATTATATATCTTTTTTTGTTAGGAAAACGTCAATAGGTTTGCGTTCATATTTTACTTTTATGATTATTATTTTTTTTTAAATGGAGCATGAGAGTTTTTGGGTTCCATTTTCTCTTATTTGGCACTACCCGTGGTTGCCTCTATGGATTTCTTAATTGATTTGGAACTACTGAGTTATTGAAGCAATTCATTAGAACTGTGCATTCACTCTCGCATACAAGTGTACAGTTGATTAAGTGGTATTATGGCTATATATATTGTAACCAATATCTTTATATATTACAATATATAACATGTTTTTCTTTATAGGAACTTTATGATTGGAATTCTCTTTATAGACAAAAGTTTGGATTTGTTAATCTGATATTTACATCTAGAAGGAGTACCTCTGAAATACTTGTTGAGCTTAAGGTAATGCTAACTCTTTCTTGTTAGATGTGTTTGTTGAAGTGAGTTAAGGTATATCCCAAATTTCCAAGACTTCATGTATGATAAAATATATTCCTTGTCAAGTTTGAGACTAATTAATTAAACATGTAACATTTTTTTACTAAAGTGTGAAAGTCTTAGTGGGTATTGATTTAATGTAAAGTAGCAGAGGCGATTGGAGAACTTACTTTTACACTTTCACACAAGAATTAAAGTTTAATACATCAATAATACATATGTAGACTTTGGCTTAAAATCATGCTGTTGGGTAGGAAAAACCAAAACCAGTCCCCAAACAGTCCCTTAAAAGACACTAACACCTGGCACGGTATGAATGTAACTCGCGGGAACTGACAGAGTAATCACGGGTCTCCCGATTTAAGAGTACGATGATAAATTGAAAATATCTATATTAGGCTTAAAAGAAAAATGTTAAAGGATGAAAACCCTAACTAGCCCCCAAACGGCTCCGTAAGAGGCATGAACACCTCTCATGGGACCAATATAACTCGTAGGAACTGATCGCATAATCACGGGTCTCCCAGTTTGAAAATATGATGATAATTTAAAAATATTTAGATTAGGTTTAAAAACAAGTCGTTAAATAGTGAAAACCCAAAGCTGGCTCCAAACGATCTCATAAGAGGCATGAACACTTCGAACGGGACCAGTGTAACTTGTAGGAACTGACGCGTAGTCACGGGTCTCCCGATTTGAGAATATGACAATAATTTGAAAATGTATAGATTAGGCTTTAATAAGAAGTCGTTAAAGGGTGAAAACCAAACCATCAGGCCCCGTGAGAGGCATGGACACCTTGCACGGGACCAATGTAACTCGTAGGGACTGACTGCATAGTCTCGGGTCTCCCGATTCGAGAGTATGATGATAATTTGAAAATATCTAGATTAGGCTTAAAAACAAGCCGTTAAAAGGTGAAAACCTAAACCAACCCCCAAATGGTCCCGTAAGAGGCATGGACACCTTGTAGGGGACGAATGTAACTCGTAGAAACTGATTGCATAGTCACGGGTCTTCCATTTTGAGAATATCACAATAATTTGAAAATATCTAGATTACGCTTAAAAACATGCCGTTTGAGGGTGAAAACTCAAACTAGGCCCTAAATGGCCCCGTATAAAGGCATTAGAACCTCGCATGAGAGTAATATAACTCTTAGGAACTGACAACGTAGTTACGAGACTTTCGGTTCGAGAATATAATAATTGTAACTCATACATGCAATTTTTCAGCTTGAATAAGATTTTTTTTTAATTACTTGGTTACTAATATCATTTTTTTGTATCTTTTTTTTGCAGGATAACATTTTATCATTAGCTTTTATCCACGTGGAACACACAAAGAAGTCAATGGTTTACACCAAGGGGATTATTTATTTAATGTCGTTAATGTTAAAGATTCTATATTTTATGCTATGGTCATGCGGGCTTTTGTAAATTTATTGTTAACTTTTATGGTCGTGCAGACTTTTGAAATTTTATTGTTATATTTTATGGCCGTGCGGGCTTTACATTACGCATGTTTTATATTTACAGGTTTTACAATTTCCAAAAAATAGAGGAAACTTTGCCCAATTTTTTTGGTGTCTTAACAATTAAGACTTGTAATATTTTGAAGTTTGTATGTACATTAGTTTATCAACAACGTGCAAGATTCGCAATTTGTAAATTTTTTTGTTTTCAAATAATTTTTTTTATCCAAAAATTGACACAGTTCAAAACCGTGCCAAAAGTGAATCAAATTTTGTCACAGTTTTGAACTGTGCCAAAAGTGTACTCAATCTGGAACAGTTATAAACTATGCCAAAAGTGTTCCAGAAATATCAAATTCTAGCACGGCTTAAAAATGTGCCATAAGTATTCCTGTTTGGCCAAATCTGGCACACTTTAAAATCGTGCCAAAAAAATGGCCATTTTGGAACACTTTATTTTGGCACAGTTCAAAATCGTTCCAGATTTGACCTGGCACAATTTTAAACCGTGACAAATTGTTGTTTTTGGTGTAGTGACTAGAGGCCCTCCGAATGGGCATCCGTTCACTATGCATCAAAGGTGATTCGAACTTGGTGGTTCAGTAAGTGAATGGGGAATATGCGTTGAAGCACCTCAGTCTAGCGCCTTACAGAACGATCATCCAATGGCTGATCAACCGGTTCCACCAGGTTATGATAAGAAGGCATCCCAGAATGATGAATATATATGATGATGCCTATACCATCATTGCTTAGAATCTAGCTATGAAAATCGACACAATTACTGTGGTGATACAACGGAGAACAACCCCCTTAGTTATGCAATCGATCTTATCCATGGAAGAAGATTCAGATTGGAGGGGCAAAGCTATATGACCAATTATTGACCTTGGGTTATTATTGGCCAATGATAGAGAAGTACTCTATTGAGCTTATACGAAAATGCAAGGCGTGACAGCTACATGGAAACATGATCCATACTCCTTCGGTTGACTTACATACTTTAGCCACTCCTTAACCATTACACACTTGGGCGTTTGACCTGGTAGGGGGAATACACCCATTTTCGAGGGGAAAGATCTGGATACTTATGGCGATAGACAGTTTTACAAAGTGGGCTAAGGCTATACCACTCAGTAGATAAACTGTAGGTGTGGTGGATAACTTCATTAGAGAGTACATTATTTGGAGGTTTGGGATTCTAAAGGTTATCCACTCTGATAACGGGACCCCATTCGTCAATAAAGAAGTAAAGATGCTTACAAATAAATATTCCATCATTCATTATACCTCAACGGTGGCATATCTGGAGGGCAATGGTCAAGCTGAAGTAACTAATAAGACCTTGGTCAACATCTTAGCCAAGATGATGGAAGACTTTCCAGGATCATGGGATGACAATATTCCAGTAGTCCTGTGGTCCTATCGAACGACGAAGAGGAAGCCCATAGGTTATACCCCGTTCTCACTCGTGTTTGGGGCCGAAACAATTCTTCCAGTGGAGATGGAAGTTCCTTCGATAAAATATGCCTTACGAAGTAGCATGCTCCCTCATAACAGACGTGTACAGTTAGAAGAACTAGATGAGCACATGGATAATGTGATGCAACACTTCTAAATGTACAGGTAGCAGCTTTCTAGGGCATATGACAATTTAGTGAGGCCAAGAAAATTTATAGAAGGGGACTTTATTTTAAAGGCAGCAGTGAAGCACATTTGGGGTCTCCCATTGCCTAAATTTGCTGCGAATTGGAAGGGACCTTTCATTGTAAAGGAGGCTCATGATTTTGGTTACTACTTAAAATCAAATATGAAAGAAGATAAAGCTTTTAAGATAAAAAAAATGGTTATAGATTTATCATGTTTAAACGAGTAACCTAAGTTAGAGATTTATTTTTGTTAAAGTTATGTCGCAATTCATTGTATGAGTTATTCCTTTTATAATGAGACGAAAAAGAAAGAGTTTGCTTGTAAATTGTAAAAGTTTGAACTTTGCAATAAATAGAAGCGTTGCAACAAAATAACACATGATGACAAAATACTATACCTTTCATTTATATGACTTATAAAAATTACAAAATTGGGAACTATTTCCCATGAATTACATATGGTGTAAATAAAGAGAAGATTGTTAAATACAAAAGATGATATTTCTAGCCCAGAAGAAACCACATATTAGGTTGGGAGAAGAAGTCCCCAAACAAGCCTCAAGAACCTTCCAAGCACGTCTTCGAAGCAGTAACGCAACCTTCAAAAATGGTATGCACTTGATCTCTTTCGATCAATTGAGTTTCCCATTCTAGCTTGGCCTTTGATAAAGTTTCTTCGGCAGCCCTTGCCCTATCATCAGCTGCTACTAACTAAGGGCCCAACTCTACAAGCCTTTCCTCCTCAGATCGGCGGCCCTCTACATGTTTTAGATAGAGTTCCCTCTAGCTTTCCAACTGATGGCTCTTCAGAAGTTTCAGGAGGCTAATCAGGCAATTCAGTTGGAATCCATCTTTGTTCATCTCCTTCAAACTTCCTAAGTGGCAGTTGATGAGTGCCCTGGTGAGATTTGACGTTAGAGTGTTAACGACCTCAACAATAATGGCCGCCAGACCTTGGAGCCTATGGCTCATCACCATCACGTTAGAGTTCACACAGTTAGCAGTGAAAGTTTGAGGATGACTCTTAGAAATTCGTTAGATGATAGATCGGTCACACGAAAAAATAGGGGGAGATTAGCGAAGGACCATTAGACAGAACTCGTGAGGATCCATGTCTGGGAGAGGAACCTCACATCCCGACTCACTGTCCGCTGGCAGGTTTGTAGTTGAACCACTGTCGTCCCGGCTTGAGTCCTCATAGGGGACTTGTTCTTGACATATCGTTTCAAGGTGACGGATCACGTTGAGCCAGCCTTTGGATGGTAGCAGGCTCCCTTACAACCTGCAAAGTGATGAAGAAAAAATGAGTTGACAAAAATCTTTACAAGTGTTTTTCATTATTAAGTCACCGTTATAGGTGGAGTTTGACAAAAATATTAACTAGTGATTTTCATTATTAAGTCACCGTTATAGGTGGAGTTTGATGAAAAATCTTAACAAGTGGTTTTCATTGTTAAGTCACCGTTATAGGTGGAGTTTGACGAAAAAAATCTTAACAAATGGGGTGGTTTTCATTGCTAAGTCACCATTATATGTGGAGTTTGAGATTTTTTTAACAAGTATTTTTTCATTGTTAGAATTACACCAAAGGCATAACGGAAATACATATGCAAACAAGAAGGAGAAAATATCAAAATACCTCAGGGATTCCTGGAGTAATAATGGTAGATGGAGACACACCAGAAACGGTAAAAACTGAAGCAGATAAATCATTTCCCCCCCGACCCTCCGAATAACCCTCAGCCAGAGGAACCTCAAACCTTGGCGAAACACCTTCCTCGGTAAAAGGAACTATATCCAAGATAGGGGAGGGATCAGAAGGAACCGTTTATCCTCCCAAAGGGGAATTATCCCTCATAGGGTCCTAAGGGACCCTCGAGCGAGAAGATGACCCAACATTAGCCTGCACAGCATGAGGGGCCACAGAGGAAGATGGCGGTGTTAAACCTGGGGAAATATGCACACAACAACAAAGTGTTAGAAATAAAAAACACAACATAAACATTCATAAAACATGAGGAAGAAGCTTACATCTCTAATTTTGACGAAGGGATATAGAACAATTGCAGGCTTCACTAGAGGGAACTGCAGAATTGACCTAGCGATAGATGTGGCTAGATCACGGGCAGTTTCAACCTGAAGGTGCAAGAAAAAATGCTTAGTACAAGAACGAATTCAGGGAAAATATAGCTAAGTAATAATCAAATTATTACCTCTGGAGGGCTAAAGGATACTGGAACAATGTCTAGAGGAACCACTAGTAAGGTGGATAGTATAGATGAACCCATAAGAGTTTCCTTTGGCTGGGAAGAAGCTCAAATGGATTCTCTAAAAACACCAGCCCTCCTGGAAGCTTTCTCTGCACGCCTGGAGGCAGATCGACGAGAGTAGGCAAGTCCATACATGGGAGAACAGGGAGGAGATGCATGGACTAAAGTGCTCTCGAAGTGTCCTCCCACGAAGGGGCTCACATGAGGAGAAGGCATTTCTTATTCAATCTCCTAAACAAAAAAAAATTCTAAGTTTTAGAAAGTACATTTTACAATGCTTAAAATGGTTTAAGTATGAAAAAAAATCACCTCTTGCTCAGGAGAATAATGGGATGATATAACCATTGGCGAAGCAGGTGGTGAAGGGGATGGAGAAGCCCTCTCATTTAGACCTTGATCGGTGTCAAGACTATGATCAAGAGTGATATCCTCAACAGGATTTGGAGAAGGAGAGGCCTCAATAGCAGGAGCATCAATAGTTGGCTGCACCTCGTAAGCACGTTTCCTCTGTATTTTTGTACCCAAGGTCTTTTTCCTATTGCCAGAGGCACCAGAAAGAGAAGGGACTCTAGATCTCTTTCTTCGTTTTGATACCCCTCCATTCGATCTATGATGATAGTGGAGAATAGAGCAGCAAGAGGAATGGGGGAGGCTTCTTGAAATGCCTATTATACCCGTTCTAGCTCAGCCTGGCACTTGGCTCTTATTTCCCCACTAAGATCTGCAGAGATGGTAGGTGGAATGGAGGCAATGGGGAAGGCATCTATAGGAGTTTGGTACTTGGGATGGGACTTTAATTTTGAAGAAGACCCACTCTTATAAGTTTTATCTTTCTTGGCATTAGGTTTTGATGGCCCCTCGCTAGGAGCTACATCAACAAAAGCACCTTCGGCAATTTTTTTGGGAATTGGAGTTTTCTTGGCCCTGGGTGCAGCAGTAGGGATCGTAGGGAAGTAAGGGGGCAGCTATATAGGAGGACTTTTGGGAGTATGGCTTAGATGGAACTCAACCCCAAGGATAGAATTCCCCTTTAACCCCAACTCTAAGGATGGAAAAGTCTGAACTGCTGGGTAAATAGAGGAACTTTGAACAAACTCTTCAATCTTAGTCAGTTTTCACGGATAGTACTTCAACACAAAATCCAAAGTAGCATTCCCATTTCGAATAAGGGGGGGGGGATGGAAATTCGATCGATGATTGCAGAACATATGGTGGAGGCTTCTGAGATGGTGTATAAGGCACAGGCCTCAGAAAAAGTAGCTTTAGTATGAGACTCCTGAAATAATGGGCAAGGAACTCACTAGTCATAGATAAACTGACGAATGTAGCGATTGGGGTTATAATATTCTGAGGTGTATCCCCATTTGGTATAAGAGGGCAAGTAGCTTGGAGTTAAAACTAAAATGATGGAAAATGAAGGCTTTTCTATGATAGGATCCTTAGAAGTAGGTTCCACCACCCTTGATGCATAACAAAAGAAATTTCAAGTGTCGGCAAAGAAATCCTCACCATAAGGCCTCATAACGAAGAAGCACGGTTTGTTAAAAATCCCTAGGATGTCCTTATGACTTTGTTTTTTATGGAAACGGAAAAGTTAATGGGGCTTAATGACTTGACCAGATGGAAGGGAGATTGAGTTGACTAATATTTCTAAAAAACGGTAATATAGGAAGCCCACTAAAACTATGGCATTAGGAAAATTTGACAAGTTATATCGGCCCAAAGATCGCTCCATGTCAAGGAGAGTCCTATCTGGCCAAGAGTAAAGTGATCCTAAGGCCATGGCTTCCAGGGGCTAGTATCCCCTGGCCAAACGGATGGAGATATTAATGAGATCCCTAAGAGATTGATTGTTAGACTTACCAGGCAAGATAAAATAGGATAGAATCACAAGTATATATACTGACAGCTCAAGGGGTGTACCTTTCCCTGGTCCAAACTCAAAAGAAGCATAAGTATGATAGAAGTAGTTAATAAGAGGGGTCAAGGTAGCTTTGTTATAAATACCAATACACCTCCTACAAATATTATTCAAGTTTGCTTGGGGCTTTGTTTTTTTAGCATCCAATGCCTCATCGTGGTAGGGAGAAGTATTAACGGACTCAAGACCAAGTAGCTAACAAACATCCTCAAAGTTAATGGTGAACTCTTCCCATGAGGCAATGAATGTATGGGTTGTGATGTTCCATCGAGAAACCAGAACTTGTAGGGAAACGTTGTGTTTGGAGAGAGCAAACTCCCCAAACCAGGTGGGACAGTGAATACCAACATCAGTGAGGGAATCAGCGTATGTGAATTGCATAAATGATTTCCAATCAGCAAAGAGAGAGGGGGAACCACCAGGGGCTTTGAAATCAATATGAGAATAGTGTAAGTCACCGCGGTCAATACGGAACCTCATGGTTCCCTCTGGGGGAAAGTAACCCCAAACGGCAGAGTCCTCATCTTCATCACCCTAGAGCAAAGGGTCACATTTGGCCGTTAAAGTGGAAGTCTTGCAGGCACCCCAGAAATCATCACCCTTGCCAAAGATAGGAGAGCGGTGATAAAAATGCAGTTATTCCTGGCGGGTGGCCACGAAGGCGATGGCGTCGATAGGGGCAGCAGTAACAGCAGTGGTGGTGTCAACCGGAGCACTAGAAGTAGGAGCAACCGTAGAGATTGAAGAAACCATGGCAGACATTGGGTTTGTAGAGAAGAAAGAAAGAGTTAAAACTGATAAAGTAACAAATATTGTGAGAAAAGGAGATGAAAGGGGAAAACAAAGACGAAGAAAACCAGCAGCCACAATGGTGGATGGCAATTTTCTCTCTCTAAAAGGCTTTGTAAGTATTGGGAATTAGTCGTTTGAAATCAAGCGAACATTTGAGTTTCCCACATAAGCATGTGTTAAGCCGTCAAAATGATTGCACGTGGCACTTCGGGGGACTCTTTGACAGTTGAAAATACAAGTTCACGTCATTAATGAGGTGATGCTTGGGAAAAGGTGTGTTTCTTTCAGAGAACTTAAGTTTTTGCACCAAATTTTTTTAACCATAAAAAGTCACCATGCTAAAAACCCAAACTAAAAAGAGAACGGTTTGAAGAGGCATCAAGGAGAATTTCAACATTAGAGGAAAGGCTCCACGCAGCACAATTCAAAAAGTTCACGATGTCCCCTCACCACAAGCCCGATCAGAGTTACTTCTGGCTCAGGTGCATTAAGGAGAATTTTACTTTTTTTACAAGAAAGAATGATAGAACATCACAGATAGGGAAGAATTTAACTTTTGAACAACCAGAATGGGTAATCAACAGTTTTCTCATAAATTTGGGGAGAATTCCAACCACCAGGGAAGAAGATAGAACGACTAAGATATAACGATAGAAAAAAGTTACGATGTCCCTTCGCCATTCGCCAAGAATTTACAGAGCTTTGGTTCAGGTACATCGGGGAGAATTTAACTTTTTTCTGGTAGGGATAACGACAGAAGTTGCGATAAAGAAAAAGATACAAGAATTTTTTGTTCATAAATAGAAGGTTCATCGGATTGAGAAGTTTTCGTGCAAATATTTCTTATTATCATAATAAATCTCTACACGAAGGGGAAAATGTAGGGGGCCTTGAAAATAATCTCCGAATTAGATATAAGACTCCCTATCTAATAGAAGGGACTTAAGATAAGTAACCAACATAATGACAGTGAGACAACTGAGCGAGGTAACTCAATGAGGCAGCGCAGCATGGAAGCTCAGCAAGGCAGTTCAGTGAGGCAGCCCAACGAGGAGATTGGTCGAGAGAGCTCATCTTTTATCTTTTTTGTTCGTACTTAGTTAAATTGTAACCTTAAGTAACATTGATTGTAATATTGTGATGATTGTAGTATTGTGAGGTTAAACAGTACTTGCGAGAGACCGGCCTGATAGGGCTTGGGAGAGCTTACATGCTCTATCAAATGACCTCATCGTGGGGACATTAGAAGGACTTGGTTTGGAGGATTGATAAGTGAGGCAACGTTAGGGCTTGTCTTGGCCACCTTGGATACACCTGGTAAAATATCAAGTAACCTTTCACCGTGGAAGCTTGTGCGGAGTGGCCTTGAGTTCCATCATATATTGATCCTTAAGCCAAACAGTCCCCTAACAAATGTCACATCTACTTTAGGTGATGTCACATCTACCAAATGGTTAACTTTCTCGAAGGAACGCATAATTTTCTAAAGTGTCACGTAGTTTATAATAAAAGCTTGCTCAAGTTCAATTCATAATACAAAATTTTTATAAAAATTGGACAGAGCTTCCTTTGTTTATATGACCATCCACCCTGTTTAGACAATACAAAATACCACAACAATAATAATAGTAAATCTTGGATCTCGTATATATTAATAGAACTATCCTAATTTTCACTTGGAAAACCTGCATTCAAGTCCAAACTTCATGAATTGAAGTTTTGGTAATCTAATATATTTCAAGACACTTGCAAGCCAAATACATTAAAATTAGCCTTCAACTAAAAATAATTGAAGAGAAAAAAATGATAAATAATTGGTTTAGGTATTATTTAACAATTTCTTAGGTTACAAATCAATAGTATTTGTTCATCAAACATAATCTATAAAGAACAAAACAAATATAATCTCATTTATGAGAAAGTGTAAACTCATCAACTGTATCCATTTGTTTTTCTTCAATATTGGCATGAGTTTCCCAATGCATTGGTTTGGTATAACTGCTGCAACTCATCAGTTTTTTCACTGAGTCCATGGTCTTGTTTATTTTGCACAATTTCCACATTAATAATTACCACGTCGCTGGAAGATTTACCGTTGTGTTCTTCTGTTGTAACATCACATTAGTTTTCATCACCAACTTCAGGAGTTATAATCGGAAGAGATTCAACTGGACTAACAGGAGATTTTAGGCACTATATTTATCCATTTGAACTCAATAGAAGAACCTACGAAACAAATATAATCACATACTTCTCAAATAAATGGTTGCTACTAATTATTCATCAAGTAAAAGTGGAAATTATGTTGAAAAAAATCAGAAAAACCTAATTACGTGAGCATAATTAGAATTAGGGATTAAAAAAGTGCGAAATGGAGTAAAATTAATTGAGCAAGGACTTATTTAGGCAGATTGGAGCCTTGGAGGAAACTGATGGCCTCGGATCCACTGATTTGATCGTCCTGATGGTAAAAATCAGGGTTAAGCATTGCCCTGCATTACCTCTAGTGTCAACATTAGTCTAGCCTACAATAAAGAAGAGCAAAATAAATTAAACATGTATATTAAATGATAAATAGCAACAAACTAAGAAGCAATAGTTTATGAGAAAATTCAAATTCAAAAGACCAACCCACACAAATCTCACAGGCTAGCCCAACCAAATCTCACATGCTAACCCATCCATTTACATAAACCTACAGTTTCAATAAATAAACTGTGTACAATGAAGGAATCACATTATACAAAAGAGGCATATAGAGTAAAGAGTAAGGTATATAAATATAATGAGGCAAAAATGAGTTGGGAGTAGAGAGTAAGCTATTGAGGAAAATTCTGCAATTCAGTGACACTAGTTAGTTTTCAAAAGGCCTGACATACCTAAAATTTGGCCTTTTTTATTGTCAATACATAATAAAAATAGTAAGTTAGTTAAATAATAGTAAAGCACATTTATAATAAATGATAACAGCAAAGAACACAAAACTTAATACTAAAGGCCAAATAATATCTAAATCCTATCATGTCCATCACATAAAAATGGTTTCATGATGATAAAGGAATCATAATGTGTTGAAATAGCATCAAAGCACAACACGATTTAAGGGAAAAAAGTAATCATACTAGAACAAATTAGCAAACTTAAATCGTTTCTTACCACCAGGAGGTCTTCTAGATATCATAATCATCTCCATTCAAACCTATTAGTATCCAATTAGAGTAACAATTCCTCCATTTTAGGCTTTTTTAATCCAACTATGACATAGAAAGAGATATTTAACAAAGTTCCCAAATAATACAACTAAACCTACTAAATACAAAAATCACAGAGCAAGAAATCAAAAGAATAAATTAAAAGTTTACCACGTGATGAAAATGTTCTTCATTATAAAAAAACAGGGCAATTGAGCATCCCTAAAATTAAAAAAAAAAACTATAATATAAAACATACAACACATTGGTAGAACACATACTCATAACAACTAACCAAACATTCACCAGAACACCAAAAAATCCAAATGCTTACATCAAACAAATTCAAAGTTCACATGTCCTTATTTATTTCCCATATCCACCATCTGACTATAACAAATAAAAACATGTGGGCCCAAATTCTTACCACCAGTTAGCAGATTCTGGCCCCACCAGTTAACACTAAATCTATATGGTGTGAACTATTAGTTTATCTATACCCACAAAGCTCAAATGTAGAAGAGAGATTTAACCTTAGAGTCGCTGTGAGAGATGGAGGCAGCAGCGGGAGCGTGGGAGGCAATGCAGGAGGCAGTTGAAGGGAGGCAGCAGTATAGGAGAGTTTGTGAGGGGGCAACGTTGGACTCAAGGGCAGCAGTAACATGGTACTTCCGATCTGTGTAGGCAACAAAGCAAAAGATTAGAGCTATAACATTAAGCTACTAAATATATTAAAATGTATCATTTAATTAAGCTAAAGAATTACATTAAGCTACAAAATGAACACCAACATTAAGTCCAAAAAATATACGCATTACATTAAGGTAAGGAATTTCTCCAACTCCAGTTATATTCTTCAACCTATGTATTAATAAAGGTAACGGTATTCTCCAATGATTGAAGGTGGTTTGGGCATGCTTCATCCAACATACAACCAATTGTTGGGACAGCTTGGCATTGAGTAGGAATTACAGCAGAACCAATTTGTAGGAATTGCTACATATGCAGAACCAATTTGTTGCATATGAAAAACCATTGTGCGGTTGATAAGCATATGTCGAACCAATGTGCAGAACTAATGCAACATATGCCGAACCAATGTGCGATTGATAATCATAACAATTATGACACTTTAACACACATTATTGAAGAAACAAAACAAAATAAAACAGAAAAAGAAATAAGAAATTTGAGTATGACTAACCTCATACTTTCCATACGATAAAGAATGTTGAATTTGATGATTTTTTTGGATCCCCACCTGAAATTAAAAAAATGAATCAAAAGCATACAAAGAGGACGTATTATTTTCCTAGAAAAACAAACATAAACAAAAATATGCACAACATTTAGTTGTCTCCATGTCCACAACGAGTTTAATTTAGAATGGGACCAAACAAAAAGAGGATCCATTAGTTTAAAGCTCATATGCTCATGGGGAACAAATAATTAAGTAAGCTACCGAAAGGCCAAACACGCTATGCCTTTCAATGATCAAAGGTTCGATCAAACAAAATAGATATAAAACTGAGAAGTCAAAACTCTATATGCATTTATTATGCATTAGAGGCAATTTAGCAAACACTACATGTGCAATTTAACAAACACTACATGTGCAATATTATGTCCAAAACATACACAAATACACACATAACACCATAACAGTTTTTTTTCAAAATGTAAAGGAATGTGAAGTACACCAATATCGCCACAATGTGGGTGAGAAATACAAACATTAGGAGCTTTATATCTATAAATTGGCAAAATTAAACTACATGAGAAAGGCAAAACAGTAAACGAAAACTTACATAGAAGCACTCAACATATATGTGTTTGGGTTGGAATTTCGGTACAAACACTAGATACTTGTATGTTTCTTGCATTGTGTGTGTCATTTGTTTGGCACAAATACTAATGTATGTCCAAATTCTAAATAATGTGAGAAATGAATGTGTGGAAACCCAAGCTTTGCTAATGACCATACATTTCAAAATATCAAACACGCAATATTGGGGTATGTACCGGCATTGGCTGTTTTTTAAAACCATTGGTGAGTGACATTTCAAAAAAAATGTTCATAGTCTTCCAAAACATCAAATTCACTTCACTACAGAAAAAAGAACAAATAAAATCTCTCATTGCCAACCACAGATAAACCGTAAATGTGAAAATCCATACTTTGTAGTGTGAAAATGAGGCTCGTGTTTAGTCCGGAAAAAACCACGCAAACAGAAAACTAATAAATGAAAACCACAAAGAAGAGTAAAGAGTGAGGGTGTACCCTTTGAACATGCTAAGAGGGCGAATCCTTAAATGGAAGAACTACAAAACAAATCATCAAGCATACTGAGGTCAACAACTCACCCTCAAACCAAATATAAATTCACGACTCAACAACAAAACACCCACCCACAAACCCTATACCACAAAGCATTAAATACGTAAACCAAAACTGAGAAATTAGTAATTAATTTACTGGATGTATACTAATCAAAGACAAAATATAACACAAAACTAATATACCAATCAAGACAAAATATAACACAAAACTAATCACAAAACCAAATGCAAATAGTTAACTCATTAGCTTGGAAATCTCATAAGCATCACAATGAATGCAGTAGATTAGATAACAACCTGAACAGAAAATAGATTATGGGTTGCTCTGCACAAAAAATAAATAATAGACATGATTTGAAAAACTCGATGTGATGAATCAAGGGTGACATACACATGATTTCAACTATAAAAAACATAAATTAGAAAAATTGAAGCCTAAATAAACCCTAAATAGAGTAAACCTGGTTTGCTCAAATCATGTGTTTAAAAAACCCCGAAATCTCTACGCGATATGAACCATAAAACAACCCAAAATTGAAAACTCATCGATTTAAAAAAAACCGAGGGGTATACCTGATTTGAGTCATGATGTGGTGAATCAAGTGTGACATATCTGTAAAAAAAACACATTATTTGAACCATAAAAACCCAAATTCGGAAAATCAAACCCTAGATAGAGTATACCTGAGTTGCTGATTCGAAGAGGGTGCTAATTTGGGGAGGGTGCCAACATGCGTAATGCAAAGAAAGAGAGGTTGTGGTTTCCTAATTCAAAGAGAGACTTCGTAATTTGATGTTGTGCAGATAGGTTTGTCAAAAGATGAGAGAGGTAGGTAGAAAAAATGTCTTTGGAATATGGGAAATGTTACCAAAATGCCCCAATTTTTTAATTAAAAGGTAAATTTGAAGAGTAAAAAGAGGGGGGAAATCAATTAATTGAAGGATAGATTTGTAAAAAAAAAGATTCGATCTCAACCATTAAAATATGTAAGGAGGTGGCATCGATCTGCACCGTTAAAAATGTGTATATTTTCAAAAACCAAGCGCCCATATATATATATATATATATAGCTTTTGTACGGATTGTCCCGCATTTTAACAGTGCGGACTGTACATATGTCATCTGGCGGTGAGTTTAGAAATTATCGTCTAAATTATACTCTCTCTCTCTCTCTATATATATATATATATATATATATATATATATATATATATATATATATATATATATATATATATATATATATATATATATATAGTATTGCTATTGTGCGAACTATCCCTCATTTTAACAGTGCGGACTGGACATATGTTTCCTGACGGTGACCCAAAAATTATTGACTAAATGATAGGTGCGCTCTTTCTCTTTTCTGGGTTCACCGTCAGGTGACACATGCCCTATCCACACTGTTAAAATGCGGAACAGTCCTCATAAAAGCATTACTGTATATATATATATATATATATATATATATATATATATATATATATATATATATATATATATATATATAGTCTTGCTCTTGTGCGGATCAATCTGCATTTTAAGAGTGCGGACCGGACATGTGTCACCTCGTGGTGACTCCAGAAAAGAGAGAGAGAGTGTGCCTATAATTTAGGCGATAATTTCTAGGCGCACCGTTAGGTGATACATGTTTAGTCCGCATTCTTAAAATGCGGACTAGTCCGCACAAGAGCATTAATGTATATATATATATATACATTAATGCTCTTGTGCGGACTAGTTCGCATTTTAAGAATGCGGACCGGACATATGTCACCTAACCATGCATCTCAAAATTATCGCCTAAATTATAGGCGCAATCTCTCTCTTTTCTGGGCTCACCGCCAGGTGACATATGTCCGGTCCGCATTCTTAAAATGCGAACTAGTCCGCACAAGAGTAAGACTATATATATATTGAGTGGGGCTCAGGTACATCATCAACTATGCATCACTCATGCATCGTTAATGAAACTCACCCCTTACTAAATGAAACGACACACACCTGTTAAAGTGAACACCAAATCAATTTGGGCAAAAAAAAAAGAACCCTCGTTCTCTCTCTCCATTCAGACCAGACCCTCGTTCTCTCTCTCCATGCAGTAAGGAGTGCCGCAACCCACTCTCTCTCTCCCTCTCTCCATTTCTGGCAGCCCTCACAGCCTTCACCTGGTAAGTAACTCGTTTCCCCTTGTTTTTTTCACCGGAGACCTTTTTTCTTTTCACCGGAGTTAGGTTTTTTCCATTTTTTTTTCAAGTTGTGTACAAATTGAAGCTTCCTCAATTCAATTTGTTCACCAGAGTTGGGTTAATTTGTTTGGTTTTCCAAAGAATACTTAAATAAAACTAATAGTAATTTTCTTTATTTGAGTTCAATTTTTGAGTTCAATTTGAGTTCAATTTTCAAACTAACATCTTCTCATTTGAGTTCAATTTTTGTACCAAAAAAACTAACAGTAATTTGCTTTATTTGCAAATCTCATCTGGTTCCTACAACATTTCTTTGCATTTTGGTACCTGAGTTCAATTTGTTTCAATTTTTTTATGGTTTGATTGTGCTAAATCAATTAATTTTATTATTATAATTTGTTTTGCAGAAATGTCAACAAGTAGCACTTCAAAATCTTAAAAATTGAGATGTTCTTGTGGCGCTGATACAATTATTCGCACATCGAAGACAATGGAAAATCCCAGAAGGCGTTTTCTGTGTTGTCCAAATAACCTTGATGGGTCATGCAATTTTTTTCAATGGTTAGATGATAAAAAGTCCATGAGTAACAATAATCACGAGTTGGCGAGAAAGATGAATTTGTTGGAGATGGAATTGGTAATGTTACGAAGCGAATTCATCAACATTCGAGAGGCAAAGATAAAGGCATTGGAGACGGAATTGGCGACATTAGGAACTGAATTCAAAAAGTGCAGATCGGAAATAAAATGGCTTACTGTGGGACTAATTGTGTTGTTTGTTTATCATGTATTTTTTAATTAATTTCTAGTGTAATTTGTAATGAATATTGGAAATTTTTAATGAGAGGATGTTTGAAATTTGTTCTCTATGGATGGAAATTTGCAATCGATGATAGCAGTTTGTGGTTAAGAGCATTGAACTTTGTTGTTAATGGATGCTATTTTGTAATGGAAATTCAAGTGGACTAAATTAAAGACTTTGTTGTTAATACATCAAGTGCACTAAGTTTGATGTTAATACATCAAGTGAACTAAGTTAATACATTAAAGAGTTTTCTGTTAAGAGTTTGTTGTCAAGTGCACTAATTTAGTTTGTTATCAAGTGCGCTAACTAAAGAGTTTGCTGTTAAGGGAATTTTTGTTAACAGTTTGCTGTATACATTAAAGTGCACTAAATAAATTAAAGGGCATTTTTGTTAAGGGATTTTTTGTTGTTAAGGGCATACAGTGCATACACGAAATCTGAGTTGCTGTTAAGGGAATTTTTAAAGTTGAGAGTTAATACATTAAGGGCATTTGTTAACAACAACATCTGATAACAAAAACATCTGATAACAACAACATCTATTAACAACATCTGATAACAACAACATCTGATACAAAAACATCTGATACATGAGCAATTCCATTCAACTCCATATAACATCTGATAATAACAACAAAATGAGAAATTCCATTCAACTCGACATCTCCTCGGATGAACTTGCAACCGAACTTGCTTCCGAATTACCATCCATGCCCCTACACGAACAATTAAAAAGTGAGTTGTTTTTTACACTAATAAATAAATTATTAATAACACCTAAATAACAAAAAATATTACCTGTTGTTTAATATCGGACAATTTCTTTTATCATGAGATTGGCCTACTAAACCACACCCATTACAACGTCGCTCCTTCAAATTTTTTGCCCTTTTCAATGCTTTCTCTTTTCCACCTTTTAGTCGCTTACCACATCCTTTTGCCCTTATAAGTTGCGGTTCATTGTAGGTGTGCTTGAAATTGTTACTCATGCCTACCGATGGTGTTGATGGTTGCACACGATCAACAAGTAAATCTATCTTTTCACATGCCGCATCTAAAGCATCATCAAAAAAAATTGTAGCATCTGGACTAATAAGGGCCCTCTCCACGACATCTAAAGATCTTTGAATTAGTCGACTACGTTGGAGGAAGTATGATTTGTCACATGTTATCACCGTCCCACTAGAATCCCTAACGGTTAACTTTTTAGCTCTCTTCGTCCACCTACTCAAGATGTACTTGCTCGGTAGACTATGAATATCAAAAAACTTAACCAAATATGCGAGCATGTGTTGACATGGAATACCCGAGCTATCAAATAACTTGCAACTACAAGATACGAAATCCAAACTCCTGTTGTAACTTATTAGATGCACACGTTGGTTATCACCAATTGTCTTTCGAACCTCAAATACATTTTTATGCCCCTCCTCCATCTTAAAATCAAACTTATAATTCAACATTTCCCACATCTCATTTTGAAACTTGTGGAAGATTTCTCTGTTATAAATGTCCACCATTTGCACCAGAACAAAATGCATAAGTCTCAATTTCGGCTTCTCATTGTAGTCTTTGTGATCGCAAAGTAACTCTTCATGACGTTGATGCATAATACCCCTACTAAATTGGATCATAAATTCAACAAGGGAATTGTTCTTCGAAACATATTTCTTGAAAAAAGAGTGTGCACTTTCCGCTCTTTGGCTACTCGACATATTTGCGGAGAAGATACGACTCACGTATGCCGAAACCCATTTTGAACGAATTTCATACAACGAATTAAGACACTTATTTTCACTTAAACCACTTCTTGCCATAAGATCAAGCCATTTCGAATCAAACTCTTCCGTTGTCTCCGATTTCCATATGCAATCGAAAATCTCCCCTCGATACGTGTTATACGTCACCCCAACTATTTTTTCTGAAAACTTCATCAAAATGTGCCATGAACATAACCGATGATGTGTGTGGGGTAGTACTTCAGCTATAGCCCTCGTCATAGTCGGATCTTGATCAGTAATTATCATTTTTGGCGCGTCACCCGGCATAGCATCTAAGAACTGATCTAAGAGCCAAATGAAAGACTCAATTGTTTCGTCGCTCAAAAAAGCACAACCGAATATAATTGTTTGCCCATGATTGTTAACCCCCATAATTGATGCAAATACTAAATTGTATTTATTTGTATTGTATGTCGTGTCAAACACCACCACATCACCATAACAACCATAAGCCCGTCTGGATGTGGCATCTGCCCAAAAACAATGCTTGATTCTATTATGATCATCCGACTCAATTTTAAAATAAAATGATGGGTTCTTTTGTTGATCTAAATTCAAAAACTCTAATAATATGTCACCATCACGACCAACTAACTCACTACGTTTATTCCGGCCTTGGTTGTACAAATCTTTTTGAGTGAAGCCAACATTCTCAAACCCACCCGCTTGTAACCCCAATAGGTTGTATTGTTGATGCGTTGGTATGTTAACTGCACCTAGTTGTTGAGATAAGCATTTTTGGGCATTCGAAACACCTCGATGTGATCGTAGAAAGTGTGTTTTTGTTGGAGTAGCCAATGGGTGACTATGACCCTCAACAAATATACTAACCACAAACTTATTATCCTTCGTACGCAATACCACAAGCTTAGCTTTACAATTCTCTCTAATGGCCCCTTGACGTCTAGATGTCTTCGGTTTCGCTACAAGCGTGCTCTTTCCTTCTTTGAAACATACATATGACTTCCTAATGATGTCATTCGTCTCTCGACACCTATTAACCGTGGCATTACGAACACTAAATCCCGCAATTTTAGCATAGTCATTGTAGAAGTTCCAAACATCATCCAAACTTTCAAACTGTTGCCCAATCTTTGGTGTTTTTCCATTTGTACAGGAGGGTTGAATAAATTATCTTGTTCAGAATCAACTTCTCGAACCATGACAATTTCCACATTCTCATTGTGCTCAAATTCAAATTCAATTCGCATATCATCCCTTATCCAAAGTTCTTTGTTATTTCCAACAGAAGAAGATTCCATTTTCTGAAAAAAATTCAAATGATAAAATAGGAATTAATTACAGTGAATATTAATTTAAGTATTCTTTGAAAATTCAAATGATAAAAAATTCAAATGATAAAGAAATTACTGTTAGTTTTACACTACAAGAAAAATGGTTATTTATGTCAGTCAAAAACTGACATAAATGACCATTTATGTCAATTTTAGAAATTTTCAAACCTGACATATAAAGTCCTGACATAAATGTTCGTAAAACTGACATAAATAAGATCACATTTATCTCAATTTTTAAGAACACACATAAAAACTATGACATTCAACATGTTTTTAATAACATTTTCATAAAAAACTGACATAAATAAAATCACATTTATGTCAGTTTTAATAATTTTATGAGAGTTTTTCCAAAACTGACATAAATGTTAATATAAAAAATTAAAAAAAACCATTAATCCATCAATAAACAACTAATATTTGAAGTCAAATCAACCATTATAAACAGATAATAACCAAGGTCATAAATATCTCTAACTTGATATACATCAAGATATTTAGAATCAAATTGATGTGAAGTTACATCATATCCAAAAACTAGCTAACGTCTAGTTATTTAAGTGATAATATCCTAAAAATAGCGATGATACATCACAATATCCAAAAACTAGCATTGCAATTTACATCATAAGAACCACAATCCAAAATAATACTCAAGCTAGGACGTTGTCGAACGTAATATTCGATCCAATTTGTACTCGACGTTATCCAACCCAGAATGAGTAACCCTGCAATCAATTATAATCAACATAGTTTTCATCAAAACACAATCATCTCAACACATTGTCATTACAACATAACAAAATACAATTACTCGGAAATACCTAAGATATATAATCCGTAATAAACTCAATGAACTCCATTTGAACTTCATTTAGTTCTTTCAACGTGTACGTCACTTTATCGAACAATCTTCTCATCTAAAAAATTGAAGATAGAATTGAATTTATTATTATGGTATATAATAGTTAATAACTAAACAATATTTTATCTAATAGGACGAAAAGAGAACATTGGTAACATACCTTTATTTCAAAAGGTATGGAAGGATCCGCCATGAAGTACTTCATGAACTTCAACACAAAATATCCGCAATAAAGAGTACCATTTCCTTGCATTGGGCACTAGTTAACACAAACCATTATTACTGAACAAATAATAAAAGAGCACAAGTCTAAAATATTTTTTATACAACACAAATAATTGTAAAAACTATAATAATTTTGAGCAGAATTTCCTCTCTTTACAGGACTATCCACCCTATTCAAAAAATATAAAATACTCCAACAACAAAACTATCAAGTGCACCTTATCCATCTAGCTAAAAATCATTGTACTCAAAAACTAATTTCAAAATTCCAAATTCACATGGCCATATGCCAACTACCTCATTCTCTATGATAGCAAAGTTGAACATTTGTCTATTCCTTACAAAAAAAAACCTCTTGGATATTGTATCATTAAAGACATGTCAATTGTTGAGAGTCTAAAAATTAAGTTGATTACCGATTGAAGTTATATATATATATATACATATATATAACTGTTTATAATATATATAACAGTTATATATATATAACAGTTATAACTGTTATATATATATAACTGTTATATATATATATAATATTATATATAATATAACTGTTATATATATATAGTTATATATATATATATGATAGAGCCCAATGCTATGTCCATTCAAGTTTCGGATACTTTTAACTGCCAAAACAGCCAAAGCCCTTATAATACAACAGAGAAGATCATATGCAAATTGGAAGCTTTGAAGGCATGAGAAGAAATTTCTTTAACATCCACCATTTACAAAACCAAAAAATTAGAAAGAATTTGCAGTTATACTAAGAAGCATGATGTTATCTTGTTGTGGACAGTTCAATGAGCATTAAAATATTGAGCCATCAAAATGAAACAGAGTAATGTAATGAAACACTAATGATCATACAAAGAACGCAATTCCAAAATTAGAAAGATTAGTACACGTGTGCAAACTCTAAACTTTCATCAAATATAAAATGTATTCGAAAAGAGAGGAAGCCCATGTAGTCATTATACCTTGGAACATCTTTCCATTAATTTCTACCTCATATGATTCCATGACCTCTTGAATCGCAGCACCAACATCACAAAGACATACATCGATTCCCGATTCCTAAACAACACAAAAACTTATCAACATCATGGTTGCCTATGTGTTTATTAATTTATAGATTCTATGAAACCATTTGACAGTCACTCGCAAGGGACTAGTGTTGATTATTTAAAAAGAATGTTACCCAGTTTGGCCGTTGTCAAGAAAGATAGTCTTATAGACCAAACCTTTGGCATCATTTGCAAATGGCTGCCTCGTATATTAACCTTCAACCTCACGGTTGTCAGCCCGAGCATTTACCAATATATCAAGCAACATTCATACTTTTCATTTTCTTTACACATCACAATTTATGTAACTTATAAATCGGCCTTAACAACCTTGATAACCGTATTTGTTGCTTCACGTGAAGCAGCAAGTAATGGATTAAACATAGGATTAAATGCCATTGTAAATGCACAGTCAACTATATGTCCTGCAAGCAACAACAAACCAAAATATAGTAAGACACTGCATGAAAACTCACCAAAGGCAATAGAATAATAAGGAAAGTGAACTGAAAGCGATTTACCATTAATATGAGTTCCAAAGTCCAATTTCATCACATCATCATACTGAAGCACAGTCTTATCTCCAGAATTTGGGGTCCAATGAGCTGCAACCCTGATATTGAGAGCAGTGTTTAAATTCAGACAAGTAAATGAAAAAATGAGAGATATACACAAATGAAAATGGCTTTTCAAATTGATCTCAATAAAATATTGTCCATACTACTTTTGGTAAGATACATGAAACCTGTTTCTTGATCATCACCAGACCCTTGTAGTAGTCCCAAAATATTACATCGACTGAGCATCCTCCGTCGGCCAATATTCAGGGAACCTCATACCCATGAGTAAGGGTTGTAATCACCAATTGGTCATTATGAGGGGCTAAGATACCCTCAAAGTTCAGCCTAGAGAAACCAACAATTAAAGCATTCATATAAACCTTAGTTCTTTTTACCTTCTTAGGCTCAATCGTCGCTGAGTGCACTTCCTTAGGCTTCGAAGGAAGAGATTTTGCCTCTGCCACGTGAGACTTTCATCTTCACCTAATCAAAGACAAAATGTCACCCAAAAAAGTAATATGTTAGCTATGGTTTCAAACAAAAAAGTAAACCCATTAGTGAGATGAACAAAGAAATTTACCTTCTATTAGACAAAATTAACACCATATAAAGCATTGGTTTTCACAATAATAAACAAAAAAGATGAAGAAAGTTTGAAAAAGAAGCTTTTGACAAAAAACAGAACAAAATTTTTAAAAAAATACTATGACAGTAAAACGAATAAATCAAAATTTTGGAAAAAAAACCACCCCGAACAATGATGATTCCCATCAATCCAAATTCACCGCTTCTAGTGTCTCTGAATTGCTACAAAAAATGGAGTATAAGTAAAGGAAACACTCTCAATCAGTATTCAGTGAAGTTTCGTCTAAAAATCAGCAAACCTATGAAAGCATAATAGTCAGCAAACCTACTTATAGCATTCTAGTGTACAATCTACAACAATTACATGATAAAAAAAAATGAGAAACAATTACAAGATAACAACTACAACAATTACAGGATAAAAAACTACCACAATTACATAATAGTTTTTAGTCTACAATCTAAAAGTTAGCAAACCTACCAAAGCATTCCAGTGTACAAATTAAACCAACAACATAGAAGAAAAGCAGACATGAAGTTGATAGAGTGAACACTTATAACGTGCATATCTTGAACAAAAATATAAACATAATAATTGGGAGACCAAATTAGTACTTCCAAGAAAAACATAAACACAAAAATAATCCATGATAATTTGAAATCCTAAATGTACAACTACAAAAACACTTGAAACTGATACACAAACTAAAATGCCTAAAATTTTAACTAAGTAAGCTTTCCATAACCAATATTATTTTCACCATCAGAAATTTGAGAAATAATTGAAATGTTGACAAAATAAAATACTTTATATTCATTTTCACCATCAACAGGGGTTAATATGATATAAAATTGACAAAATTAAATAACAACTCGAAACAATTTTATTATCTTAGACTATACAAAGAATATGCCATTAGATGTATGCTCCTACCTACTTTATAAGAAATAGTAGCAAAAGTATGGACAAAACAAACTAAGCATTGATCTCTGAATATGAAAAGTTAGCAACAAAACAAATAAGACCACAAACCAAATTTCTCAAGTATATACCAACTACGTAAACTTCCACCCTAAATCTTTAATGCGGTCAATACTTCAAAACCAATAAATTATTGTATAACTTCAAACAATAAGCGTATAGCAAAACATGACTCGTATAATTCGTGATTTAGTCACCAAACAGTGAGCGATAAAAAGAAATTAAAATTCAAAAATGGAACAAAATTAAAGAAATATAGAGAGGTATACCTGATAGGGTAAGGAATAGGAGAGAGACTACCTGCTAGTAAAAGAACACAAAATTAGTAAATATTAAGTAGATAAAAGAGCACAAAAACAGACATAACCAAATCAAGCACATTAAAGTATGTTTCATTCTTTAATGAAATTTGAGGTCTTGATATGGACAATTAAAAGCACTCGAGCAGACCACCATAACAGTGAGCCCCCATCCACATATTTCAAATCCACGTAAGCCAAAGTTATAAGATTTCCAACACAATGAGACCAAAGAACAAATTACTGCAATTAAAAAGGGAAGATTGAAAAAGAGTTCATGATAATGGACCTATGAAACCAATAAGAGATTAGCGAACATAACATACAACTAAATAATAACTTTCTCCATGAACCAAATATGAAAAGAAACAACATTACAAATAATAAGAAAATTTTAATTACCCAAAGAATTAAAAGTTGCAAAAATATAAAGCTAATGATATTCCAGAAGTCCTACCGGATGAGGAAGAAATAATTGATTGAAGAATCCCCTGATCTTTGCCTTATGCCGTTCTCTATTCCTCGTCTCTTTAGATTTAGTTAGCTTCTTTGATTCTTTATTATACCCGGACTCTAAACTAATTCTTTCTTCAATAAAGTTTCCTATGTTCTCAAGTGGGGAATGATAGGAATGCGATAGGTAGCAAGTATAATACCTTATTCGTATTATTATTCTATTTTCTTGTCTAGATTAAGAAAGAATCCCCTTCCTTCTTCTTATTTTAGCCTTTACCTCCAGCTTAAAATATCCCTCTTGGTCGGGATATGAATCCCTCTCTGTCTTAGTCGACTAGTTCCCGACCTTCCTGTTGAAGGTAGATGCCGGTAAGTGGCCTGCTTGTCGACCACCAGATCCGCTGGTCTGCAATATTCACCCCGGGCCACAAGAGTTATAGACATACATTGTATGAAAATAGAATTTTGAGCAATTAAATGTCTATCTAACATAAGTTTAACAAACATGACTTTATAGACATACATTGTACGAAAATTGTCTTTCATATAAGCATTGAGACCAAAATTGATACAACTATATAATGTCTCCAAAGAGGGGAAGTAATTATTTTCAAGTTTAATAAGTGAAATGAACCACTTTAAATGATCACATCCTACGTAAACTGAACCACTTTAAATAAGAACATAAGAAATAGATTTTCCCCACTGTTTTCACAAAATGAAGGCAAGCACTGAGGATAACTTCTTGTTTTCAAGAAGTATGGGCCCTATGAAGATGAGATCTAAAATATTACTAAAACTAAAACTGATACTCTAATCGTAGAAAAAATATAGGTGAGCCCATAGATGTCCGATTACCTTTTATAGGTTGAGGTGAGACTTCATCAATTTGTGCAATCAAAATTTTTTATGAAGGCAACTGAGATGTATAATGTTGAGATAATTAGGACTTTACTAAAGACAAAATTCAAACTCCGTAAAGCTTTAAACTTTAATGCAGACAAACTTTAGTAAACTTCAAACTTTATCGAAGACAAACTTCAAACTTTGATGAAGACAAACTTTACTGAACACCAATGTGAGAGATGGATAGATATAAAAGATTGAAATTCAGATATGGAAATTCAGTCTGAAATTTTACAATAAAATATTTCACGTTTCTTTCCAAAACATAATACTATCCCAAATGCATTTCATTTATAAACACAAAACTCTGTTTAATCACAGAAAAATGGCATTAGTAATATGAACATTGATACAACACATATATATTACTCCTTTACAACAGTTATGAAACTCAATTGAGTTCACAACTAAGATCATACAAACATTAAATAATAATTTATCAAATAAAAATATATATAAAGGACATAAAAATGAAAACCGAACTCTGCTTTGTAAGAAAATTGAAATCATCCCTATTTGAAGTTTGGTCATTTAATACCAAACTGAAAACTGTATAATTAATTCTCATAAAATGTGGTGCTTGCGAATAGACATCAATCTTAGTAAATCCATAGTAGATTTATTCGTACTTTAGCATAACATATAATATAATCACATCAAATAGTCTTGTTTTAGAAGTACAAATGTCATCATAGAAAAAAGCATACATATAAATCTCATCAGTGATTTGCCCTATGATAAGCCAGATTGAATGGAATTGGTGGGTCCGAAAATGAGCCATTATCAATTTGATTAACCATTCACTTATTAGTTGCTTCTGTGAAGTGAGTTCCATCCAAGTTAACCCGAATCTACCTTGCAATCACAATATATTTACCATTCAGTCTTCTTAGTGCCACATTTAATAAATCTATTGTATTTATATTTCCCTCCATGGCCACAACAAGCTAAAAAAATGTTTATAAAATCCTTGATGATATTGGAAAACTGGACCAGAACATATAGAACATAAGACTTGGCTTATCCAGTGGACATATCAAGTTTGTAACTAGTAGAGATATCATTTTGATCACTGTCAAAAGTGTAAAGGCCACAAGAAAAGTAATCCTCTTTGGGAAACAAATCTTGAAACAACCCTCCTTATTTACGTAATAATTGAGATCTTCTGTGAAAATCAGAGTACTGAATATACTACACGTCTAGAGAAAGTGGACTGTTACCACTCTGGGATATGGTTCTATTTTGGGGTCTTATTGTCAAACCAGTAGAGGAAAAATTAGCACCATGGCTGAAATTTGAACCAATTGAGTCCAGAAATGCACTCACGTAAGGTAATTATAAGAGGTAAGGCAATTATAAGCTTTGTGCTATGAAATCAATGATGAGGCACCCATTAGAATAGCGTCTTCTAGGGGCATAAAAGAAAGTTTTTTCGTTAGACGAAGGAGCTTACCCAAAAGCTATTGAGATACCACCAGTGTCAGAATTTGAGTCACTTAAGTTGAACACGCCTGGGAAATTTCACCTGCTTGAACATTTGATTGAGCTCGGTAGGAATGTGAGTGTAACTATATATATATATATATATAAGGTCCTAAGTTGTAATATTCCATGAATGAATGACTTACTCTGAGATAAAAGTGTTGGGAAGAAGAATAGGGGGATGGTTGTATATAGAATAACAAACCAGCTCTGTTGCAAAATGTTTAGTATAAGTATGAAGCACTAAATTAATAGTCAAGTATAATGAATTAGTATTATCAATGAAGAGCACAAATGGTGGATTCAAAACAACTTGATCAATATAATAAATGGAAGTGGTTGAATTTCAGCGATAAGAGCAAAAAGAGCATTTTATTTAGACTTTTATCTAGACAGAGCAGTAGATTGCTTTTTAGAGAAGAGAAAATGAAATTTGCACCTCGAAATATAAAGTATCCAGTTATGTAGCGACGAGTGTCAGTACAATGTGTTCGAGAAGCCATAGAATAGAACATTGTATAACTGAAGACCAAGATGACTAGTGCCTTTGACATTCAAAGTATAAGCTTAAACCCTTGAAAATGTATATGAATAGGGCCATGCATAAATGACACGGAGAATTAACTGCATATGTTAATTACGGCTAAGTTAAGGTAAGTTAAAAGTGTTCCAATTAAGGACAAAAACTTATTAGATTAATATAGAAGGACGGAAGTATTTGTCTCTTTTAACTAACCTTTCTTGAAGGTAAGTGTAATTGGCAAAGTAGATGGGAGCCACACTTTGATAATCTGAGTGCTTGGGATATTTCCTAAAACAACTGTGTTTGGCCCTATGATATGCAATATAATCTTGAAGACTAACACTCTAACCTGAATTATTTGATGAGGTGTTAGACATATATTAATCGCATCAAACAATCATATACTCTCTCGTCACTATATGAAAGTCAACTTTTTGAAAGAAATTTAGATAAGATCGAAAGTTATTTAGTCATTGCGTAAGTTTGGTAAATCGATTTCTAAATGCAACTCTTAGACTGAGATGCTTTAAAAGGAAAATGCTTAATTTGAGAATCATTTGAAGTTAGACTACAAGCCATTGGTACACATGGAACCTCCATATATAAACCTTATAAATCGTTAGCTACATAATTAATAATGAAAAAAACTATTTTGTGACTCACCCCCTCTTACAAATTATGATATATAACATAACACTGTTATTGTGATTACCAGAATAAAGGTTTTCTCAAATATAGCATTAAAAAATAGCGATAAGCTAAAAAAGAAAAAAAATATTAAGTTTGGGTAAACCAGGAAATTGACTTAATCTATATACTTAAAACGAAAAAGCTTATGCAATGGAAAGACCAAGGGGCACTGATATGAAATTAATACTGAGAAAGGAAATCAAGAAAGAAACGAATTCAAGTTTATCGACCTTCCACAATCGAAATGCAACCTCGTAATCTATTAGCCCGATTACAGGAGTTATGATAGTTGCCAAGATGGAGTTGGGAATGTAATAAAATAGTGGCATGAAAAATAATAGAACCGTAAAAAACCTGTAGCTTAGCTCAAAAAAATAAAGATCCAAGTGATACAAGTGAATCGGTAAATGATTATTTATGTTATATATTACAAACAAATTAATGAAGTATTGAGTGTTTGAACTGAAAAGCTAGTCATAAATTCTGGATACATCATGCCAGTATCAAACTCGTATCCAAGAATACTAATGAAGAATCAACATTCAGTACAAACAAATTATTTTTTAGCAAACTAAGAACCGTGAGCTACAAGTATTTCCCAAATCCAGTTCCGATTAGAACAATCATCGACTAAATCCATTATGTATTCCTTAATTTAAAATACGAGTAAAGTATATATATATATATATTAGTTAAAAATTCATTTATTTTAGCAAATTTGACACATGAACCTGATATGCTAGTTTCCTCATGCTCAAAATAGTATAAATGCCCTAAAATGCAAACAATGTAAAACCAAAATAAAATGGATATATATCAACTAGAAAAGTTGTAAAGACGTGAAATTTGACATCTTCTTCCTATAGTGAAATTCAAGTCATTCATACACTTGTAAAGCCATTAAATTATTTTACAACCTACACAAATAAATATTTACAAGGGAGAGAAGGCATTTAGTCCTAAGTTGTAATATTTATCAGTGACCGATCCCGTATCCAATAAGATTTGGAATCGATCCTGTTTTGCCACTCTCAAACATGACGTGCGATCATTGGGGAAAGACATTTTGACATGGGGGAAAGGCATTTTGGAGAGTTATGGGACTCTTTACAAAAAGAAAAGTGGGAAGGATCAGGGCCTTACTAAACATGGGTCAATGGGACTATTCCCAAAATCTCTATATGTATCATGCAAAATGCCAAAGCCATAAAACCAAAACTTTTCAAATTTGTAAAACCTACCTCAAACTCACCAAAGAACATAGTGGCACAACATGAAAACCAAAACTCCAAATCACACATATAATCCATATGTTGAAAACATGGATATGTATTACAGTATTAAGTTTATATTCTCACATTTCCACTACACAATCATCAAAGATAACTCAACCAAAACTCACATGAAAGTAAAATGTTGACCGTATGTATAGAACAATAGATATTAAATAATAAATATCAAACTGAAAGTACATCAAAAAATTTCAAAATAAATTGCAATGGTAAAAAAAGTGTGGAACAATTTCTTATTACTCTTAAAGTGGTCTATCAATATGAACACCATAAAGACATGGAAGTGGTCTTTAACTCCAAATTGAGAGATAAACACCAAAGCATCTGCAAAATTAAAATAAAGACAAAATGAAAACACCAATAAGTCATTGAATAAAAAAATCCTAAAGATTGAAACACAAATTGTAGAAGCCATACTTGATATATATTAAACACAAGGAATATTCAAGATATACCAAATTAGTAAACACCCCAAAATAGTAAAACTCATGAGAGAAACACACAAATACAAAAATATTGAACCCCAAATTTCAAAACTAAATATTTCAATTAATGTTTACTAATTTGCAGAAAATCGACCCAAGATTTTGATTCGTGATGAAAATAAATTTACCGCAGATCTTCTCTATGGTTCTCCAAAAATGGTGCCAACTGGTAGTTCTTCCAGGTCTTTGAAAGTGATGTGTGGAGGCGAAGAGTTCGTGAAGAAGATTAGGTGTTTCAAATCTCAGATAGAAATAAATAAAAAGAGAGGAGGTAGAGAAGTTTTGGCTTAGGGTTGGTAGAGAAAGAGGTACCAAGCGGGAAATGAAAAAATTCTGGATTGCTTAGCGGGGGAAAGGAAAACTCTTACCCCGCTTGTTATAATATATTATATATATAATATATTATAACAGATATTATATATATATATATATATATATATATATATATATATACATATATATATACACAACAACATATATATGTTGTGACTTATATATATACTTATATATATAAGTAACAGCATATATATGTTGTTGTGTATATATATATATATATAACAGAATATCACTATAACAGTAAATCGTGAATGAAAAAAGTGTGGCGAGAATTCGAAAGAGATGGCTTTTTCTCAGTCTTTTATTGGTTATGTATCTGTTGTATCTGTTCGTAGGTTTTTTCCCTACATAACAGAAAATCGGCATAGAAATGGTCAAATCTTCTCCCTACAATGATGCACATGGGAAGTTTGACAACCTTCGATATGTAGTATCAACGTTCGGTACTATGTTTTTTAAAGGACACTTGCCTTGGGGGCCAAAGTATGCTGAATATTGATATTATTATGGGGACATTTATTATGGGGTACGAGAATAGTGCAAGAACTAAACTCGAGAAAATTCGAGACCTCTTTGATGATGAAAATATTGAAGAGCCTGCCTCTAATGATGAAATTTGGGAAGCCAAGTAAATATCATCTAACTATACAAATCCTCCCTAATTACAGATTATCAAAAGGACGATCACATACTCGTAATAGTGGCAGAGACCAATACCCCCTCTCTTGATCCTAACATGACAGTACGTTGGACAGTTGATGCAGCATCTAGGGATCTCCATCGAACACAGAATAAATCTCTTATCGACCCAAAATAGTCCCCAGTCCTCAAATGGATCTAAGTAATGATCTCAGATTCAACTTCTCCTGCCACCGGTCTTATTTCCATAACAGATATCTTACTCTATCTAGAAAAGACTAAGCAAAAAGCATAGGTAGAGAGCCGCTTCTCTCTAGATAAAGAGTTCGACTTCCTCACCCGGTCAGGGAGAAACTATACTCCCTTGAATCCCACAGGGAAAGGAAAGGAGAAGCTAAGGGATCCGTTACTCCCCTCACGTAAAAAAAAATAACAATATTCAAGAATAACTCCGTCAAACCTTAGCTAACATCTCTATCCGTGAACTACTAACCACATATCGGTAACATCAAGGGACCCTCATCCATCTATTATATCATTCTTAGTACCTTGAGATTTTGTAGGTACCAGCATAATTATCTATTTCATCAACAATCTGCTTACACAAACTGCATTAAGATAAGTAACCAGAAAAAAAGAGCAGTGCGCATACAGCTCGAGTGTTTGCATAGCTAGGATCCAAGTAAGTTACTTCAAGACCGCGTAAAGCACCGGTTAACCATTCACATGCTTTGATATTTTACATCATGTGAGCCTCATCAAATGGACCTCCTGTTAGACATGCTGCATACTGCAACAAACAAAACGTGATGAAATTTAATGAGTAAGTAACTTAATTAAAAATAAACTTATTGTTTCATTTCTATATGAAAGCAATGGAGGTGGAACTCAGAAGGGATATGCAATCTATCAAGAAGCTTATCAAGTTCCTCAATTAATGATTTATACAGACTATATTCCCAAATTGTTATTGCGAGTTTCTATCTACAATCACAAAAGAATATGGATCAGCACAAGGGGATGTCACGTTGCGTTTAAACTGCAATAAAAAAAATGTTGTCTACGACTCTACACTTGAGCATACATATCTTTTATCAAGGAACAAGAGCTCTAAATAGAGACTACAATGATTTCTATCCACATATACCCTTTTTAAGGATCAATTCTGATATCCAAGTCAGTATCTCACCGTCAAGAAAATGAACTAATTTCCAGTTAATAAGAAAATATATTCTTCCTCTGTGGATTAATAAAATAACAAGGAAATACTTAAATTATTCTGAGTTATTCCATTATAATATTTGTAAGAAATAGAACATAAATTGCGGCAATTACATCTCAAACAAATCCAAAAAAATTATAACGTGGAAATGACTTTCTTGTTGGAATACAAACAAAACACTTCAAAATCACAGAATAATGTGCATAGATCCCTATTGACTCAATATCCTCTCTCATGTGTCTAAGTTTTACATTGAAGAAGCCTATACATTCATCCATATCATCAACACAACTCATGGATGGTTCTACCCATTTATTTGATAAGTCTTGTCCCTGTCATTTTAATTTAGAGGATTCGATCCACATATACTTTCAACTAGATTACCTGATATTCTGGTGAGGTAATTGTAAATTTAGTAAGGTTTATATCATTCCGGTGTGGTATCTAGACCGACATGATTTTGCTCCTCACGGCGGGACCTTTTTCTAAAGCAAAAGAATGAGATGGGCTTTACTCATTTATGAGATTTAAAAAAAAAAGACCTTTCTCTTATATAAGAAAAAATAGCTACAATTAATATCATCAAATAGACCACATGTAGACATACTTAGGTGAAGCGAAAGAGGTTATCAATGAACAGATGCTCATCTTGTCCTTCAGCATCCTGAAAATGTTCATCTATGTAGGATATGCATCGAAGACGGGTACTTCGTAAATACACTTGAGTACATGTTTGATACTTTTATTTCCATAATTTAATGAACAAGTTCTTAATTTTGAGCACCCGATAGAGACTTCATGGACATCCACCTACACATGAACGAAAAGCATTGTATATAAGCCTCGTATATTATGGTAGAATTATATATATTGAGAGAACCTAGATTAAGGATTATGGCACATTAATATCAAGGAAAAAGGGAAATTGCCTTATGTTAAGTGGCTTCACCAATATATGCAATGCGTGATGACGATGACGATGATGATTAAACTCCAAGAGTATCATCCCTTATATTAGTATACATTTGAAAAATTAATCTTGTTATAGGTTAGGAAAATGCTGACAGACAAACAAGTACAACAACAAACATATAGAGATAACCTTTTTTAAGGGTGTCAGTTTTTAATTATGTAACTCCCTTGTATATACACTCAAAACATCATACAATAAACCTTTTTACAGCCTTTGTTTTTTTTTTTAGGTTTTTTGCTGGAGTTTTGTTATAATACTGCTTGTAAAGATATAAAGTTTATATTATACGATTATGGCAAAGAAGGAATAAACTACTAGGACTAGTATAATTTCGTAGTTTCCTTTATGTTTAAATCATTTCTAGAGAATGAATGTAATTCTAGTGCTCCTACATGAACTATAAATTAACTAACAACTTAACATGAATGAAATGTAAATGATAGTCTACAATTACTATTTATTGAACTAAATGTTTTAGTTAACTATCAACGTTAAAAAATTTGTTTGTCTATCTGGGGTAAAATTGTAAATATTTTTTATAAGAATATATATCATAGATATTAACTGTCATATCCTTTTCGTATCCGAGTTTTGTTTGTGTATCTAGGGGTAAAATGTGTTAGTTAACCTACGAGTTTGGTTTGGATTAGAAAGAACAAGGCAGTATTTGAGGGTAAAAAGATGTTTTCTAATAACATTATTAGTAATGTTATTTCTAGAATATCATATTTGGCCCAATTTACAAACTTTAAAGCAGATCATGATGATGTTAACATAGAAATGAAGTCTACTTTCAAATTAAACAAGCATTTCAATCAGAGTAATCCTTGTAAGCTTGATATATGGAAAAAACCTGATATTGGAAGACTCACAATCAACACCAATGGTTGGAGTGATCCTAATGGGAACATGATTATGGGTTCTATTCGTAGAGACAGTAATAGAAGAATGATTTGGGCATTATCAATCTTTGATTCAGGAGGTTCAGACAGTTTAGTAGAGGCCTTAGCTATCAAGTATGCTCTGGAATATAGTCTTCAAAGAGATGATGATAACATTGATGTGGAATCAAGTTGAAAGAACATTTTGGATTGTATTTCTAATAAACACAAGTCCTCTCATTAGATATTAAGAAGATCTCTAAGAGATTACTTACACTAAAACAGATGGGATCCCAAGAGTCATTAAAAGTGCTCTCTCTAAAAAAAGAACAAGGAATAACAAGCTAATAAGGGATTCACAAAATATCTGATAACGATAATTAAACCAAGCATTTTTCTACCCAATCATTAATACTTTTCTGTGTTTGAGGATCAAATTATACTTTTCTTGATAATCATTGAATAATTGTAAAAATGATTGCACATCATATTCCATTCAGTGTTTATATAGGACAATAATCAATGTATTAATGATTACATTAAAACTCTGTACCCCAAACATATGTTAATCACTGAATCAGGTATAACTGAATCAATGTATATATAAATCATATATTGTTAATCTAGTCTGATTTGTATACAAACGTCACCATAGAGGACAATGTTAGTGATAAACATAGCAGAAAAATAAAACTAATCTTATGTCAAACATAGGTTAATCACTGAAATAAAGAGGAAATGCTAAAATTTTACCTTGCACATCAACCTCGGAGTACACTTTCGCCCTAAAAGTGAAGAATCTCACTAAAATAAGTTGGAAAGCTACAACAAAGAGTAATGAATCAATGAAAAATCCAAAACAAATGTAAAGATAACTGGCATTCTAAATATTTGGAGTACATAAAACTATTCTGAAACCCCAATAACATAACAAAGTCAACATTTAGTCATTTAATTAAACCAGTAAAATCCTTTGGAAATAGCAGAGACACGGGACAAACGATAAAACTGATGAATTAACAAAATGAAAAATGAGATAGAGCAATCCATTAGGTCCCACAGTTAAAGACCTAGATTCGTCGGCCACTACTTCATGGCATACAAAAAGTACTCGTTGTGGAGTTAAATTAAAACCCTAACTTCCAAGACCAAAACTCATCAATCTCAGGGGATAAACATAAGACTATTAATCTGGCTCCCTAGTATTCTCGCTTGGACCCTATGCAACCCAACGTAACTAAAATTGTAGTGGTAAACATAGGACACAATCTGGCATCATAATACACATTTTCTAAATAGAGATGATAGTATAGAAAATATATAGAACTAACTAAAATATCTTAAAATGTTACAACTGATGCTGCTATGGAATAACTAGCCAAGTTTGGTTTCTCAACAAGACCAAATGGACTCTGGTCAGGTTAACTTGTAGGCCTCTGACTCAATTGAGACGAACTCTGATTTTGAGTTGTTTAAGCTTCATCCCAAACCCATGTCCCTCTTTCCTCCTAAACATCAATGGGATAAATTAGAATGTGTGAACTTGTCCCCTAAAAAAATTTCATGTGTTTAAAGAAATTATCAAAAATGACTGGGCATCTCTAAGTGTCTATCCTTCTGAAAGGGAATGCAAGTCTACCAACATTTAAGGCTTATGTCAATTCTCAAAAATATTAATTGCTCAGCACAAGTTTATGCAAAAACCAAGTTTTGATGGTTTTGTAGTTGCCAAGAGACATCGTGGGAAGAATCAATATGTGCCACCAAACCCCACGATCTTAACCAGATCCGCTTCTCAGACTACAAAAGCCCATTCCTCCAAGTTGTCTCAATGATCAGATTGCTGTTTTGGAATAAGTGATCATACCAAGACTGGTGAAATAAACCATTACCTCATTCAAAAAAGCTTCCATAAATAAAAAAATACAGCACACAAGATAGATGAAAAAAAAGAGTGATGGCTTAAGAAAAATGCTTATAATGATTTCTAAGTTCACCCTTGTCACCTCGCTATGTCTAGTATGGAGAAATGTTTTGTTTACAGTAGAATAGTCCAACGTAATTAAGGCATACAATTAACTCTAACCAAGCAAGCAACAATGGAGCGAAGAATTAGATGAAGGAAAAATGCTAGAGGAGTGAGCTGAACTAGTGGAAGAAGACTCTAAAGAAATAGAAGGACCTGGATCATGAGTGATAGAAGCAGGAGGCAGAGTGGATGGAAGAGGAAAAAGAGTTGTGACAGTAGGTGATTGAATACTGAAAGTGGAAAATAATGACATATAAAGAATTCAGATTCATCAAATTCAACAGTACGAGCAATGTACAATCTGCCATATGGATGCAAACACCTATATGCTTTATGATAGGGACTGTATCCTAGAAATAGACACTTGGACGTTATAAATTGAAACTTATGTCTATTATAAGGGCGAAAATAAGGATAACAAGAGCACCAAAATACTCTAAAAAAAGAATAATCTGGTTTTTGTCCAAAAAGTACCTAAAAAGGACTAGAATTATTAATCACAGGTGTAGGCAACCTATTGATGATATACACAGCAGATACAAAAGAATCCCACCAATATTTGAGGGGCATTTGAGCCTGAGCAAGTAAAGTGAGGCCTAACTCAACAATATGAAGGTGTTTTCTTTCAGCTTTACCATTTTGCTGATGCACATGGGGACAAGGGTGTCTAAACGCAATGCCTAACTTAGTAAGAAGAGGTAAAAAGGTTTTATATTCTTCCCCCAATTAGTTTGTAAGCACTTGATCTTAGTACTAAAGTTCCTTTCAACATATGCATTAAAACTATTGAACATCATAAATGCTTCAGACTTGGTTTTTAAGGGATAAATTCAAGTGAAACGATTAAAATCATCATAAAATGTAAATAATATTTGTAACCATCAGAAGAAACATAAGGAGATGGTCCCCATACATCTGAGTGAACAATTTCAAAGGGATGAGTAGTTTTGTGTAAAGGAGGAAAAGAATTCTGATGTAACTTGCCCATTTTGCAGGCAGAATAAAAAGTCATTTTATTTATATCACAAGGCACTTGTACAGACTCTAATATGGTATAAAGTACATGAGGATTTGGATGACCAAATCGTTGGTGCCATAAGTTCATAGAAACAAACTTGGAAGAAGAAATAGTATGTTCAGCAGAAGTGTTAGTCACGCTTTTATTACAAACAAAAGTAGCTGGAAGTGGAAAATTGGACACTAAATGAGACTGAAGTGACCAACTGGGAGAAGAGTCAAGCTTGTATAGCCCATATTCAAGCTTTCCCTCCAAAAGAATTTGCTTCGTGCTCATATCCTTGATAAGACAATTATGAGCAGAAAATGCAATAAGAACATGATTATCTTTAGTAAACTGAGAAATACTAAGCATATTTTTAGTAATGGCAGGAACATGAAGAATGTTTTTGAGTTGTAAGGACTTAAAAGAGGAAGGTATAGAACCATAGCCAATATATGAGATTGGAATTTTAGAACCATTACCAACAACAAGTTTTTCTTTTCCTTTGTAATCAGAATGAATTATCAAATTATTCATGTCAGTTGTGATGTGGTTGGTGGCTCCACTATCCATGTACCAAGCTGAATCAGTTACAGTATCAGGTGTTGCAACATATGCTTGGGCAGACTAAGCTACATGAGCTTGTGGTGTGAAAGAGGAACCATGTTGATCAGAAGAATTAACAGCACCTTGAAAATTGATATCAAATCGATGATAACACTTCACAGCAAGATGACCAGCTTTACCACATAGCTGACAAATTGGCTTATTGCCTCGGCCATAACCACGACCATGACCAAAATCGGTAGGACCACGACCTCTGCCTCTTGAATAATTGCCACGACCACCATTGAAACTGTTTGGTCGCCTAAAAGCAGCATTAGCAACTGGTGGAACAAAAAAATCTGAAGGAATTGAAGCAGTTTGATGCTCAATTCACATTTCTTGAGTCTGTAACACAAACTGAACTTCATGTAGAGTCAAATCTTCACTTCGAGTAGTAAGATTCACAACAACTGATTCATATTCAGAACCAAGACCAGCAAGAATATACAACACCAATTCATCATCAGAAATAGACTGGCCAACTGAATTTAAATTGTCGGCTAATATCTTCATTTTTAGAATATATTCTTCAACACTAAGTGAGCCTTTCTTGGTGGTTTGAAGCATGAAGCACAATTATAGAACACTAGATTTGAAGGTAGTATGAAACAAGCGTTCCAGAGTATACCAAACATCTGAAGCATGAACAGATCGATTGATATGTCCAAGCATGGACTCTGAAATAGAAGAGAAAATCCAACTCATAAGGAGTTGATCATGAAGAATCCAAAGAGTGTAATTTGGATTTGGAACTTGAATCATAGTAGTTGAATCTGTAGAACTTGTAATAGAGACAAATTGAGCTGGAATTGGAGTTGAGCCAAAAAGAAATCCATCAAGATTGTAAGCCCTCGCAGTTGAAAGAATCAATGAACGCCAATATTGATAGTTGTTACGATCGAGTTTCAGACTAGGTGTAGAAAGACTAGTAAGAAAGGCAAAAGTTTGAGAAGATGAATCAGTAGAGGTGAAGACCGCCATTGATGACTTTGAAAAAAGCTTTTGAGAGCTTTGGCTCTAATAACAAGACAAAAAGAAAGAGAAACTAAAGTCTAGAGAGAAAATAGAGAAACAGAATCGTGTTTAATTAATATAGAATAAGTATGAGACAATATATATACTTGAGACTCATAAGAACTCTAAACAGAATTAGTTACACAGTTGGACTATAACAAACTCTTAATATGAATCATTAAATAATCTTGACACACCAGCAGAGACTAAACTAATTCTGTATTAATTAAAAACTTGGTCTATGACAATTATGTGTAGACCATCTACAAGATTGTGATCTCTCATTTCGGAATAAAGTGAGACTACCTATACACTACGTGTGAAAGTTCAGACTTAACAATATGAACTAATCATTGTGTGGTCAGTAATTGACAAAAAAAAGGATGAACTAACTGTAAAGCTCGCAAGTTAAGTAACACGGTGGGTTGGCCAATGTCAATTTGTGCAATTGATGTTGTTGCCAATTTGTACAATCCCATTAATCAAAAATGATTTTTCGGCAATGAATGTTCCGATTAGCTACTCATGGGTCTTAACCACAACGTCGAATGCATGACCCCCAACTCTCTCATAAAAGTGTGCCACAACTTAATCAAGATCTTCGAGAGTTTATAGGGCGCATCATCACCAAATCCAAGGAGCCTACAATTTCAATTGATTGACAGTGATGTCAAGATAAATAAAATTTAATCGAAATGAAAGAACCAAAACATCTTGAAAGACCTTATGATCCACTCCAATTCTCACCCCACATGTTCGGATTCTTATCAGAATTTAGGGTGAGTCGATCACAATAAAACCCATTGCAAGTGTTAATCTGTGTTTATTGGATAAAAATATATAAGTTCCACATCAATAATTATGAAGTGCGGAGGGTTGGATTTTCACGTTTATAAATTACAATATATAAACTGAGAAAATATGATAAAAAGCATAATATCCCTCTAAAACTATCACAACAATTACCAAAGACACCAACACCTAAAAGTAATAAGACTCGATCAACCATAACTAACCAACTAAAGAACACTAACACAACACCCAAACACTATACAACCAAAACCAATTCCAATCATTGAAGAACTTTAATTCACAAAATTATTATACATATTATATTATGATGTTATATATAATATGTATAACAACAACTGTTGTTATACATATTATACATAATAGCAACAACCATTAGCGATTATATACCTATAATATAATGAAGAAATTAATGAAAGCACATTGTCTAAGCATGGGACAAGAATCTATGAAGCAATGCGAAAAATTAATGAAAGCACACAAGTGAAGCATTAGCGAGTATATCGTAACGCACCCTATGGTTCGAAAATCCTTGAGACAAGCAAACACTAACATAAAGTTCGGGCTAAATAAAATGATCTAGCCATCATATGGTACTAAAATTGTTGTAAACTTTTCGAATGAGTTTCATCTTCCCGGAATCAAATGTCTCTTTTCATCGTGTAAACACATTAATGAAACAATTAACTTATAGCAATTCTTAATGAATGATCAATGCAATACAAGATGTAGTTGGATTAATATCACACTTTGTTTGTAAGTGTTTTATGCGGCGAGGGATCTTTTGGAACAAAATAAAAAAGTTTAAACTATATATTAATTAAAAAACTGGTGAGGGACTTTCCTTCGAATGACCCTACTTTTTTTGCAACAAGTCATTAACCAAAATTATTAAACATCGAACATATAAATGGAAAATAAAATAAAATTATGCTTGAAACTAATGACATTCAACTATTTCTTTAGTATCAGTATTTTCAAAAGAAAATGATAATATATAAACTGAATTTATAATAGATACAATTCTTTCTTTAAAGAGTATTTTTGCTAAGAGTTGTAATAAATCTAAATAAATAAAGGACTGAACAATGCTTGGCACAAACATAACTATTTACTAATGTAAATAAAAAACAGTTGGTAAAGCAACATACCCAAATTCTCTATGTGTAGACTAGAGCCGAGTAGAAAACACGAGAAGAGGGAAGGCATCCCATCAGTGGGTCTGATACGAGATGAGAGAGAAATAGAAGTGGGAGCGGCACAAAAGGAAAAGGAAGAGAAATCGATTAGGTCTTCAAACATTTTCAAATCCATATGTATACACAAATTTGGCCAATCCATATATCCACATAAATTCAAAACCAAAAATAATAACAAAATCAAGAACAAATCAAACATAAATTAGAACTCAATCTGAAAAACCCTAGAAATTTAAAACAATCGTGAGACGTTTATACCTGTGTGACGGAAGCTTGCCGATGCCAGAGGTGGAACGAGAGAGATATGTACGTCCGAGTGAGAGAGAGAGAGAGAGAGAGAGAGAGTCGTGCGAGTAAGACAGAGAGAGTCGTACGAGCTGTGTAGAGATCTCAGTATGAGAGAGCCGGGAAAGAATTTTGAGGGAGGGAAAGAATTTTGAGGAGAAAAATTTGGAGCGGGAGTGCGAAAAAAAAAATCCCCGCTTCTTTTTTCTATTTATCTCAGTTTTGACTCAGAGCCTAAAATAATTAACATTATATTTATGTCATTTATATATAAAAATGAGATAAATGGTTTATTTTTTATCTCAATTTTATTTAAATTGAAATAAAAATGTATCTTTAAAGCCAAATTGAGATAAATAAACATCATTTATGTCAATTTACATTTGTCTAACATAACATCAATTTTTAAACTGACATAAATGATGTTTTTTCTTGTAGTGTTATTTAAGTATTCTTTGGAAAACCAAACAAATTAACCCAACAGTTAGGTTTTTTCGGTAGACAAATTGAATTGAGGAAGCTTCAATTTGTACACAAATTGAAAAAAAAATGGAAAAAACCTAACTCCGGTGAAAAGAAAAAAGGGCTCCGGTGAAAAAAAAGGGGAAACGAGTTACTTACCAGGTGAAGGCTGCCGGAGTTTCTGTCTCAGGTGAGGGCTGCCGAAAATGGAGAGAGGGAGAGAGAGAGTGGGTTGCGACACTCCTTACTGCATGGAGAGAGAGAACGAGGGTCTGGTCTGAATGGGGAGAGAGAACGAGGGTTCTTTTTTTTTTGGCCCAAATTGATTTGGTGTTCACTTTAACAGGTGGGTGTCGTTTCATTTAGTAAGGGGTGCGTTTCATTAACGATGCATGAGTGATGCATAGTTGATGATGTACCTGAGCCCCACTATATATATATATATATATTGAGAGAGAGAGAGAGAGAGAGAGAGAGAGAGAGATTAGTTGTATATTATTTTGGTGACAAGATTTCTCACATGTATTTATAGCAGAATGTACACTTAATATTACAAGATATCAATGTGAATAGAATTCAACTTTTGTTTCTCAATAAGAGGGATCTTGAACATGTGTTAAATGAACAATAGTAAATGACGCCCAATTAATTTATTTGTAATTATTTATATATTGAGTGTCCATTTTTATATTAATATACATAAAATAAATTATTTTGTAATTTTTACACGAAACTTTATTCATTTTTATCCCAATCCCTCTTTGCTTTCACGACATGCATATTATCCACGTTATGTTTAAGTGGGAGTCTAATGGCGTTTAAGCGTTCTCGAACCCGACCCGTCCAGTTAATTTGGAGGTCCAATATGAAAAGAAGAAAGAGAAATAGTAGGACCCAAAAAGTCTCCATCAGGTAGCGACAGGACGTGGGACGGGGCGGCATGTAAGAGATCTTCTTTGGTTGATATCTCTGTCCCCTGAGTGGTCTATTTACTTGGATACACACCCATACAACATATATATAAAGCCGTGATATTTCTCCTGAAAACTGCAGGAGAAATTACTATGTTCACAACCCACAAGCTCGCTTGTCTTGTGGGGTTTGCCTCAAACACGTGATCTTTGCTCCTTGTGTATTTCACAACTTTTTTGCTTATAATCAATTGAAGAATTGCTTCAACCATGAAATTTCTTGGTACCGTTGAATAAATGACTTTGGTTTGAGACCTATGTGCCAAAGGTCCCAACATTTATATTCAGTTAGAAGGATATATATTTAGTAATACGGATTAGACATGTATCACATAACGGTGAATGCATAAATTATCGGCTAAATTATAGGAGCGCTTTATCTCTTTTCTGAGTTCACCGCCAAGTGATACATGTTCAGTTCGTACTTTTAAAATGTGGGATCATCCGCACAAAAACAGTACTATGTAGATATATATACAGATAGAGAGACAAAGAATCTTGATGGGGTGCTAAAAATAGATGCCCAAGATAATTTTTTTTAAATAGTTAAAAAAAATTGTGTTATTTAAACATGTAAAGAAACTTGTAAAAAAAAATACATTTTTTTTTACATTTTTGAAAAAAATGGATCAAATATATATCAATTTTTAACACTTTAAAAAAATTTACATATTTTGACTCATTTTTTCAAATTAGTAAAAAAAATTATTTTGATTTGTTTTTTACAAGTCCCCCCAAATATAGGGGTGTTCAAAAAACCGAATGGACCGGTGGATCGAACCGGACCGAACAGGACCGTCCTAATTTTATCGGTTATTTTTTTTAATCGGTCCGGTCCAATTTTTTTTTCCAGAGCGGTCTAACCGGTCCGATCCTCGGTCTCCCTTATTAAATATCCGGTCTGGACCGACCCAGACCGGTTACTATTAATATATATACAATTAATTATATTTATACATTTCCACATATTTATTAATAAGACTTGGGGTACGCTCGTCTTAAAAAAATGAAAGGAAACCCTAGATCTAAAACACACGCACACTTCTCTCTCTCACATCACAACACAAGCCAACAAAATAACACTTATGCTCTTCTCTCTCTCAGGGAGAGACGATCACGAGTCAAGGTTGAAGCCACCTTCTTCTCTTCTCTCTCATCTCATTTGTTCCGCCGATGTTGTTGCGCTGCCGCTGCTCTCATTTTCACGAGCCAAGCTTGAAGCTCAACCTGCTCCCATTCCTTCCCATTGTTCCATCATCGCTGCTCACATTTTCACTCAGGTATTCCTTCCCAAAGTTGTTTTTTGTTACTCTATGCAAAATCAAAGTTGATACCATTTACAGAGATTGCCCAAACTATGTCAACCTTCATAATATGCTACAATTTTGCCTTCATTTTTTCATCTCTGAGATGCTTGTGATTATGGATTTTAAGTGCATTGGATACATTTCTGATAATGGGTTTTAAGTTCTTCTGATTATGCTTCTTATTAGGGGATGTTGATTTAATGGGTAAGTATTGATGTATGTTATCTGATGAGTAATTTTGATACTATGAAGCTATATTTATGCTGTTGATTCAGTGATATTTTTTTTTCTGCCTTGCTTTAAATATTTTGAAAAGATTAGGACCGACAAGTTAGACCGGACCGACCATACAAAAAACCGGACCGACTAAGCCCGGAAAACCGGTTTAATCGATTCGGTCTTGGTCCTTTTTTTTAGGACCGGTTTAATCGGTCCGGTCCTTAAATTTACTAAAAATCGGATCGGACCGGACCACGAACACCCCTACCCAAATATGTAAGTTTTGATTTTTTACAAGTACCCCAGCAGTCCCTTACCTTTATATTGATTTCAATTTAGTACCTTAACTTTTTATTGTCTCAATTTAGTCTCTCACCTTTTAAATTGGTTTAATTTCGTCCTGTTCTTTTTTTTTCAATTTCATCATCAACCTTTCATTTTGTCTCAATTTAGTCCATTTGTTAACTATTTTGGATACAATTAACTATTTTACCCCTCTTTATTGAAAAATTATATAATGAATGTTATAAAATTTGGAAATACGCTATTTTATTATTTTTTGGGGATAAAAAAATATTTTTTTATTCGAGAATAATAAAAAAAAAACGTTTTTATTTTTATTCTATCTCAGTTGTTTTTAATTTTTCAAAAAAAAAACTCGAATAATAATTTTAATAGTCAACATAGCTTTTTATTTATTTATAAATAACTCTTTTTTTAATTTTAATTAAAAATTTAAAGTTTGATGTTTTAGATTCACAATTGATTAGTGCCGCTGGTTCGGACCCACGTCATAGAAAAAAATTTATTTATCTATTTTATTACATAGATGGGGAGAAAATTGGTATCTTAGATTCGTGGTTGGTTAGTTTATTGGATCGGACCCACATTCATTAAAATAAGGCGCTTGACTATAGTGGCTTAGGGCCTGTTTGATTTGCAACTATAATTTTGTTTTCTGTGTTTAAATACAATTCTGATAAAAATATGCGTTTGACAACCTGTTTTTAAACATAAAATTATAATATTTCTGTATTATAATCAAGTTTTTCAGAAAACAGGTTTAGGGTGTTTGATAACTTCTGTTTTTTTATTTTTCAACTTAAAATTATTCATTCTTAATATTTTAATGCAGTTATACCTTAATATATAATATACATACATACTACATTAATATGTGTGTAATTCTTATAAACAAAAAATATATATGTACATGTACACAAAATTACGTATGGAATAATATAAAGTTAAATAATATTATCAATAGATACATGATACTTATATATAGTTTTATACATGTATTATTAATGTATGGAATAATATAAAATATACATATTGTACATATGTATTAAAAAATATTATCAATTCATGTATGTATATAATATTATAGTGAATTATACATGCAATATTATTATATATATATATATAAACATACATAAAACTTTCATATATACATGATACATGTAGGTATACATACATACATACATACATACATCATAAATTATTTACATGTACATTTAAATTCCTACATGTATCATAAATATATATATATTTAGTGAGGTATGGTGGGGAATTTAAATGTACGTGTAAATAATTTTTGATGTATGTATGTATATATATGTATGTATGTATGTATACCTACATGTATCATATATGTATGAAAGTTTTATGTATGTTTATATACACACACACACACACACACACACACATAAATATATGTACAATATTAATATACATGATTGCCAATTTTGTCAAATTTTTAAAAAACTGTATTTAAAAACAAGGTTACCAAACGCATACTAATAATTATAAACATAAAAAACTGAATTTTAAAACTTTTTTTAAAAACATCGTTTAAATCGAGTTTTCTGAGTAGCGAACCAAACATGCACTTATTCTCGAGTCCCTTATTTTAATGAATGTGTGTCCGATCCAGCAAACGAACCAATCACAAATCTAAGATGTCAATTTTCCCCTAATCTATGTAATATAATTGATAAATAAAATTTTTCCTATAATGTGGCTCTGCGCCAGCGGCATTAATTAATTGTGAATCTAAAACATCAAATTAAACATTTTTTGCTAAAATCAAAAAAGTATTTTTTTATAAATAAAAAAACTATGTTCACTATTAAATTATTATTCGAGTTTTTTTAGAAATTAAAAACCGCTGGGATAGAATAAAAATAAAAACTATTATTCTCGATAAAAAAAATTATTTTTTATCCCCAAATAATAATAAAATAACTTATTTTTCAAATTTTATAACATTCATTTTATTATTTTTCAATAAAAAAAGGGGTAAAATAATCAATTATATCAAAAATAATTAATAGATGGACTAAACTGAGACAAAATGAAAGGTTGAGGATGAAATTGAAACAAAAAAAAGGACAGGGATGAAATTGAACAAATTTGAAAGATTATGGACTAAATTGAGATAATAAAATGGTATGTGACTAAATTGAGACCAATGAAAAGGTAAATGACTACTGGAGCATTTTACTCAATATTTAAATAACACACAAAAAAGTAAAAAAAAATAATTTTATTTTGCTATTTTTAAAAAATGGTCCGTCTTGAACACCCATTTTTGGGCACCCCTCAAGACCTAGTGTGTGTGTATAAATTAAATTTTAGTCACTAGTAAGTTGTTTAATGATAATTTGTTTTCTCAATTGTAGTTAAATGCATAGAACAAAGACATGAACACATCTCGAACACCATGTGACATGTAATGTGGCAGTCTAAAACATATAGGAGATAGATTTAAATATTGAGATGGTTGTTATTCTCTAAATAAAGGATTGTGAATTTGTTGATTTATTTATTGGTAAAATTATGGATGAGTTTTAAATTAGGCTCGTATACTATAGTAGATCCTGCGATTTTTTTTGTTTTGTTTTGAGATAGGTCATGTACTTTAATTTTGAGTTATTTGTGAGTTGAGGTACTTTTGTTCTTTTTTTTTTATTTTTTTTTATTTTTGGCTAGGTGCCATTTATCACAGAAGTCGTTGAATCAAAAGGAGGGACGTTTGATAGGTGGTTTATAGGGGAAAAAATGATCATTTTGCCCCTTTAAGCTATTTCAATTTTGAGAAAAGTTATATTTTTAAATCGTAAATTCAGTAAAATAAAAAATTATATATTTTGGAAATTAAAAAACCTGTAGTATTTGGACATTATAAAAAAATTGTTGGCCATATTTAAAAAAAATAGTTGGGCATATTTTTTTGTAAAAACTATATGTTTTATAAAATAAGGGTTTATCAAAATTTTACAACATTTTTATAAAAAAATAGTTGGAATTTTTTAATAACATTATAAAAGAAATGTCACAAAAAAAATTATTTTTGTAAAAAGGTTATAAAAAACGGCATTCGTTATTTAAAAAAAAAAACTCTACTTAAGTTTTGTTAAAAAAACTGGTCGTTATTAAAAAAACTAGGCGTAAAAACTGTATTTTCTATAAAAGAGTTTTTATAGATTAAGGTTTTATAATGCATTACAGTACAACTTAACCTTCACCAATCCCCTTTACTATTATTGTAAGTTAAATTTCAGTTTTATTATAATTTTATAATTTATATATGTTATAGTTTGTGGTCTAGTTTTATTATAATTTGTTTTTATTTTATGCACTTCTTTTCCCTTTGGTATCAGAGTCATTTGCCTAATTGTTGAGTTTGGTTTATATTTCTTATTCGTTTCCCAGAAGCCATTTTCAGATCCTACAATATTCAATTCTTACTTTTGTTGTGTCTATTATTATGTAGTTAAGATCACGTGAACAATATTACCTTGATCTAAACATTAAGTCTTAAGGCGATGCCTAAGCGGATAGGTATGAAAGGATGTGTATTATAAAATTTTAAGAAAACAGACACAATAATTGTAAGAACCTAAAACTAGGCCTATTTATTAGAAATGTATGAAAACTAATCTTAATGTGAATGCCTTAGTAAAAAGTTCGAAAGACAAAACTCAGTTAATGCAAAGAAGTAAAACGATGCCAATATTCAAGTCCCCAAATCAATAAATTGGAAAGACATTAAGATACTAAGTAACTGGTTATTAGAAATGAAAATCACTCCCCAAAACTCCAAAATAATGCAGTTAATCTTGATCATACTTAAGAATACATTGATGAAACTATTAGAATAAGTTTTGATCAACCATGTTGTAGACAATCTCTCCATATCAGAGAGATAGTAAATCTCAAACAAGCTCTTCATGCTTAAACTTGGCACGAAAAGATAATGACTTAATACGTGGGCATAATATTAAGTTAAAAGGAATAAATACAACCTCTCAGGTAAGTAAACCATGTTACACAAATACCTTGATATTTGACGAGGAAGATGAAGATTAAAATTCTCCCACTCAAACAGACTTTGAAATAGGTTCAGTAAATAGCCAATTAATAACAATCAACAAAGATTATAAAATTAATATGATTAAATTAGGAGTAGATTTTGAGTTAAAAGAAAACTCTATAAAAAGACGATCATATAGAAAAAAAAACTCTCAATTATAAAAGATAAAATAGTTAAGAAATGAAAGTCTCTAATTAGATAACTATTATCAATAAGCTAATGTCTTAACAAAAGTGAAATGGACTAAATAAGACAAAACTTAAGTTTCATCTACTCACCCTTTACTTGAAACTATTTTGGTAGAACATAAGGGATTAGAAGTAATTGCTATACCTTTTAAAATTTCTTCAATTAATAATCAAATCAAAAAAGCCATTAAACAAAACAACTACATCATTTAATATCTAAATACTCTAGTAAAACAATTATATTACATTGAAAACAAGTTAGAAACATCAAGTTTATTAAATTGAAAAGAGAAACCTTTGATTAACTTTTTCGAAGTAAGAAAGGGAATAAATTTACATACAAAAACTGAAATTTAACTTACAATAATCGAAAAGGAGATTACTAAAGTTTACATCAAGTTAAATTGAAGTGGTCAAAGGGAAAAGCATCGCAGATTATAATAATCAATTATAATAAAACTAGAACACAAACTAGAACATACATAAATTACAAAATTATAATAAAACTATCATTTTAACTTGCAATAATATCGAAGGGCATTCTTGAAAGTTACATAAAGTTGAACTGGAATGCATGATGATAAAATATTTAAAAATATTTTATTACAAGTGGAGAGATTTGAAATGGTTATAGGAAGAGAGAAAAATTAGTGTGTTAATTAGAGTTGGGTATTAAAGCCATTTTGCTCGATTGTTGAGTCTAGTCTATAATTCTTGTTCATTTACCATAAGCCTTTTTGCAGGTCTTATAATATTAAATTCTTACTTTTGTTATGTCCATTATTATCCTATTAAGATCGACTAAACAATATTACCTTGATCCAAACATTAAGTCCTAAAGTGAGGCCTGGGCGAATAGGTATGAGAGGTTATGTAATTGATTCATAATGTATTGGAATTCACTAGGTGCATTTTTTTAGCCCAAATGGCATGACACGCCATTTATAACGAACAAAAGGGGTTTGAATGGAGTTTTATATTTGTCCTTTTCATGGATCTGAATTCACCGTAAACCAGTTTCCATATCAAATTTAGGAAAACAAATGTTTGCTTGGTTTAATTAATTTATAAGGTCACGTTTATTATGGATTGGATATATTATGCATTCTAAAACTTTATAAGAGGTTTATAATTTATGTTTAGTCTGAGCGTTTTGCGTTCTAGTTCTACATTTTTCATGACATAAAATGATGGGTGTGACCAAGGGTCTTTATTTTTTCTAGTTAATAGATTATTGATTTCGTCTTTTCATAGCTTCATATTATTTTGAGTCATTTTTATTAGTCTCGTCTTTATGAGGATTATTTTTTTACTAAAATCTTTGGTGTTTTATGGAGACACTGTATGTTTCTTCCTATGCAAGAAGGCATTAAGTAGATAAGAACATATTTCGTTTGTGATTTTTGTCTAAATTCATCTATCCTATTTTCGAGGATATTATTGGTAAATTGTTCTTCAATCCTTCTGCACTTCACATATTCATTTAAAAAATCCAAAAGTTTTCTTTTTTTATTGGATGAGATTTATTGGTTTAGAGATTGAAAAGTATCTTAATGTTTTTAAATCTTTGTATCCTAGTTTTGTAAGAAATTAAAGGACAATGGAAGTATTGAAAAAAATATTATTTTGGAATATATGTGTTTCTAGTAGTTTGTACTTAATTTTCGGTTTACTTCCATCAATAGAGTTTAATTGCTCACTTGTTTTGTGATGATATTTTATTGGAATTAAACGTTCTTGTATGCAATTTAAATATGCACCAGAATTAATTAGTACATGGATTATATCTTATACTCTTTGTTGATTATTATAGTTATTTTTAATGCCATTTTTGTAAACTAATTTTTTAGGATGTTTATTTTATTATCGTATTCATCTTCGTTTGATGATATTTCATCTTTTTTTGGCATTGAATGACTAGGCAATTGTCTTATTTTTGTACGAGAATATCTTTTGATGATTGTGAAGGGTCTGATCAACTTTTAAGATAGTGACATTATAATTACCTGAATTCATTCAGAAAAATAAATGGAGTTATTTGAGATTTATTGATTATTTGATAAATTATGGAATTAATTTGATCAAATCAAACGGTAATTATGTTGAAAATCCTAATTATATAATTAACGGCTATCTATAATATTACTTATTAATGTTTTAGTTATAGTTCACGAGTCAAAGTGGAATTGCATTTTAGTAACTGTGAGTGCCATTAATCATAATAAATGATTCTAAGTAATGGGGAACCAAACAAGAAGTAAGATAATCTCACGACAAAAAGGATCTACGTGTTTTAGCAACTGCATGTGTCCATGGGGTGTTTCTCTCTATATAAATTCTTTATAACTTGTAAACAAAGAATTACATGCCCCAATGGCCCAGGGTGATGGTCATTTTTATGGCAATATGAGTGGTTGAGTTATATTTAAACTCTTCCAACTATTGATTGGCTCATTTATTATTTCATGTTAATCTCCTCTGACATTATAGATAACAAAATTGAACTCTTCAAGTTTATCCCGTGTGTTATTTGTAAAAAAAACAATCTCGGATTTTGAATTTCTTTAAAATAATATTTCCTTTTTTATGAAATAGATATATGCGGAAGCGTTAGAGTGATGGTTCAAGAAAAACGAATTACAAAATTTTAATTTCTTTTTCAAATTAAAATTAAACACAAGTGAAATAAGATGGAATTACACAAACAATATTAATTTCACTTAAACGTAATTAATCCAAGTCCTAAAAAATTTTCCTAAGTCATATTTTTCAATTATTCCAAAATTAGGCCAAAACAATTTTAACAAAAGACTTGAATTAAATAAACGTTACCCAAATTTAATTTAGCACCAAATTAAATTAAGCGTGACATTTAAGACCAATTTTATCTTGAATTATCCTAAGCATGCGTTCTAAGTTATTATGCAAAATAAAAGTAAATCAATCACACTACGCCGCGATGTACGAGAAAAAACCCATAATGGGAAACAACCTCGGACGACCCTAGCCTCAAATCCACTAAGTACGAAATTTATATTTACAAGACAGATGACTTACTTCCTCAACTCGAACCCTCTTAAGCCTTGACGCGTCTTCTTGTAATTAAGCCTGTCAATTGAGCCGAGCAAGCCCGAAGCCAACTTGCTCGACCCGTTAAATTTGGGTCGGGCTTTTATTGAGTTTGAGCCGAGATATTAAGCCCGAATTCAATTTGAGCCGAGCACGAGCGAAGCACTTTCAAGCCCGAACTAGGCTCGGCTCGAAATAATATATCTAAATATATATTTATATATATATACAAAATTATTTTATTTTCTATGATATGTAAAAAATATTTTAAAACAAAATAATTTTTATAATTTTATCCTTATACAAATAAACTATTGGAAATAAACTATTGGACTTAATATTAAAGAAACAAAAATAAGGTCGGTCATTTATTAATTTAATTTATTTAATCTTACGGGACTTTTCAATATTAGTGTTAAAATTTGTTTTTTTCAGTGCTGAAATCTGTTATTTTAGTGCTGAAATGTGGTTTTTTAATGCTAAAATGTCAATATTAGTGCTGAAATGTAATTTGTTAGTGCTAACGGTGTTTTTTTAGTGTTGAAATCGATTTTTTAGTGCTGAAATGTGTTTTACTAATGCTGAAATGTCAATATATTAGTGTTGAATTATATTTTTTTTAGTGCTGAAATCTGTTTTTTATTGCTAAATTGTATTGTTTTATTGCTGAAATATGAATATTTATTATTAAAATAAATAAATATGTATTGAAATATTCAATTCGGGCCGGCTCAAATTGGGCCCGAATCCCGATTTACTTTGTGAGTCGAGCTTGAGCCTAACACTCTCAAGCTCGTTGGGGCCGAGCTTGAGCCAAGTAAATCAAAATCGGGCCGAGCTTGATCAACCATAGGCTCGGCTCATAGAGCCCGATTGACAGGCCTACTTGTAATCACCTCTTCCTAGCGGATAACCACGGAGCTCCACCGTGATCTCGGACTCACCGATCGAACAATAGGTACACTGTTAACCACACATGGTGCCTTTCACCAAGTGAGAAAGCCGCAGTTAAACAATTTTTCTTCTTTGAGGGATTTATAAGAAAACCCAAACAATCTCTTCAATTCGGTGTAGAGACAAACCCGGTGCTAAACTCCAAGCAAGATGTATATATATATGAACTTGGATAAACAAAACAATGGGTGTAAAACTAAAGTGTATATTGATTTTTCTTTGAAAATTGACACTTTAAAACAATAAACTTTTCCCTAAAATAATTTTTCTCTCAAACACTCTCTAGAGGTTGGTAGGATATGAAAAGTTAAGTTGGAAAAAGTTGTTCCCGCACATTATAAGTTCTGAAAAATTTAGTGGAGAAACAAGTGGGAAACATGGGTAAAAACTGTCAAAAACTGTTCCCGCCTGACATCTCGTTCGAACGACATTTCGTTCGAACGAAATCTCGTTCGAACGAGACTTCTAACGAAGTTCCAGAGTGAACTCGTTAAAAATCTCGTTGGATATCTCGTTCGAACATAGGGTTCGTTCGAATGACATATCGAACGATATTTCATTGGCCTATTTTGGGAACTTGTTGGAAAACTCGTTCGAACGACATTTGGTTCGAACGAAAAACTTGCTCGAACGACATATCGAACAAACTTCCAGAAAGTTCATAAATTTTGATTTTAGCCCCGAAACTTTATATAATTTATTTTAAAGTTTGATAAAATCTTTTTGAAATTAAAACAACAGTTTTAAATAAACCTAACACCCAATAAACTTGTTCCAAGCTCCTATATATATATATAAAATGCATTCATACCTTGGGAGCATGGAACCACTGTTGATGACGTTGAAACGACGCACATAAACTCAGAATTTAATGAAGCTTTATACTCTTTGCGGCTAAGTCTTCAACTAAACACATCATAGCTTGAGTACGAACACTTGAACACTATCCTATGACATAAACGTTTTTGTTCGGAATTGAGCCAAAACTACATTAAGACTCAATTGGAGAATTGTGTCCTTACAAACCTCCCTCTTTGGCTATTCCGGGACAAAAACCAAACAAAAATCCTAAAGGGCCGTCAAGCTCCACTAGACTAAAAAAATCCCACCCAAAATAAAAATACAATGCTTGACTCAAACAACCCAAAGGATCATGATCTTTGCCGGTGAAAGTTGCCACTTATAATATAATTCCTATACACTTAAGCAAACACATTACACGCATAGGGAATATCAAAATATTTAATGCAAATAAAGTAAGTACTCCCCTAAATTAATTATCATCCTTTATCAACAGTGATCAACTTAGAAATACGTCTCCCCCTAAGATAAATCCCCTTAGCATTTATTAACTTGAGTGACACACTTTATGTTTCCAGGTTGGGCCTACCTAGGTCACTGAAATTTAGGCCATTACGGTTTGCCCCCACAATTACCCCTAAAACTCTTCGTCAAAAATGGGTCGGGGGATTTTGTATAATTCCTTAGCCCAAATGATTGGTTAGCCCATGGAAATTTAGTGTTGGGTTTTTGCAGGGGTCTGCTTCATAATTAATCAGTTGCGATGAGGGGTATGTTGGTCCTGAGTTTAAAAATGAATCGCTAGTTGCATTGATGGCCTTGAACTATGTTCCATATGATTAGACTCTTGTGATTTTTCTTCTATTTAATCAAAGAAACTTTGCATCGTCATTTTCATACTCCCCTTTCATAAAGAACATCTGGAGCATTCGTCTTTACAATCGGCCTGTAAGTTCTCATTGTCTTTTCTCATTTTTCTTGTAACTGCTATGAGTTTCATAAGTTCTTTTGATCATATCTATTTCCATTGAGTAGCCTTTTCCTCCATTTCTTGTGTTCAAAAATGGTTTGTGCTGTTAGTGAGAGGACTACAGTGGAGTTTAGAAAAATATACTCGATTTCTTCTTAGAAGATGATTGAGTGTACCAGTCCCTAAAAATTTCACTACTGTTGTGGATGGTCATTGGATCAACACCCTCTCAGGGGATGAAAGGGGAATAACATTTCCCCCAAATCAACTATTCCTAGAATTTTGTGAGTTTTTTAGGTGGTTCCTGCCCAAGTGCCCTAAACACATAGAAAATTATTAACGGGGTTAACAGAATCAATGAGCTATATGGCACCAAAATAGGAATTTTAGAGATCAGATATTTCTATTATTGGTCCCAAATAACATATGGAACCTTATATCTTAATTAAGGTGAGGAAGGATGATAGAGTATAAGTTATCAACCTTTTTAATTCCAATAAAGGTTATTATGATTAAGGTTTTATTTCCAAAAATTGGTAACACCCACCTATTCTTGAGGATGAGAAGTATCACGAATTTCAATGCATGGAGAGGGAAAGTGGCATATTTTAACTTTTATTACTCTTTCTCTGAGTTTTGTTTAATTATGTTGTTACTGATAAATCTTTTCTTTTCTTCTGTCCAACTCGATCAAAAAAGAAAGAGGCCTATTCTTCTCACTTCAATAGGTAGGAGAACATAAAAGTCTCCATTTTATATGACTCTCGGTTGCTGGTAGTGATCACCCAAGATCAGTGTCATTTCTTCTAAAGTATAAGAATTCAATCAGCAGTTTTACTGCTCATCCGGTAGATTCGATACCTTAGATTCTTCTTCCTTCTATAAGCAAGGAGTATTCCACTTCCTCGAGTCTATTCCCATAATCGAGGACAAGATAATGGCTCCTAAGAGAAGGATCCTGCTGGTGTACAATGATGACATGACTCCCGTTCCTCCTAGGCTAAGGTTCCCAAGAGGACTGACCTTGAGGGTTATTCTGCACCCATATTTGTATTAGACATCTTAGTTAAAAAAAATAATAAGAAGGATAAGACATCTTCTTATTCATCTTCCCTACTTCCCTCTAAGAGAGGTGGCACTCATGGTTATGAGAAGGTCCACCAAGTAATGTCGGTGGTAAAAAATCCTTCCTTGGCCTAAAGCCTAATAAAGTGGGTTATGCTCACCCTTAATCATAAGCAGGTTAATAAGTTGACCCACGATCATCTATGTTCACATGTCACTCAGGCGCTATCTCTGAAAAGCATGACTTTTCTTTTGCACATTGTTATTTTACTCGAGTGTTGGTACTTATCTAGCTTTTTCTTTATGCAGTTTGTGGCTGATTTTGTTGCCAATCTGGACAAGCGCTCCAAGCAACCCAAGGTGGATGATTTATCTATTGTCTTGAATAATTTTAAATCTTCTATGGTTACTACTTAGAAGGCCTACTAATCAGAGAAAACATCCACATCTTGGCAATAGACTACCTAAAGGACGAGCATGCTCCGCTGAATATCTAATATAACAAGCTGAAGACCAATTATGATTAAGTTTTGGTAGAGCGTGATTGGTTAAAAGAAGAAAGTACCAAGCCTATTACTATTACCAAGGATGAGGGATACTAAACTGGGTATGAAAAGGCCTTTGACGATGCCAAGCGTCAGTTGGCCTTCATCAGGAAGTGTAACTTTAAAAAATATTGGGATATTGCCCTAACGAAGGCCAATGTCCCGGTCGAGTCAGAGCTTTTTAAATAGCACAATTCGGGTTCCCCACCAAGAGCCGAGGAAGATGCCCAAGCAACCCCCACAGTCGACCTGGGAATTCTGAAGCGAACCGGGGCAAGTCCTAGGAGATTTTGGAGTACGTGATGGAGAAGGAAACCGAGAACTAGTTAGCAACGATTAGCTCTAGGGCCCTTTTGCATCTTTCATTTTTTTCGCTTATAAAGTGTCACATCTCAATTTTTTGAGAGTAAGGTTTATCCTAATAAATACTAAATCATAGTGAAAACCATCATTTCTTTTCAAAGGGTAAACTGTATTGATAATTCACTGTAACACCCCACACAAAACACGAGGAGCTAATACGATTAAAACTAAACTAAATCCTCAACAATTTGTATAGAGCATTTATATTTCACAAAATAAATATAATGAATCCAAAATTACATAACGTCGAATCCAAAATTTACGCCTCCAAAATAATTACAAATTAATTCCTCTAAAAATAATGCTAAGCTCTCCAAATAAATTACTGCCAAGCTAAACAAATAAATAAATAAAATAAAATCCTCCAAACGTCGAGCTCTAAAATCCTCCAAAATCCTTAGCGTCTGAAACCATGCTAACCTGCCACTAAAAAAAAATACGGGGAAGTATACAATATGACAAGAATAGATACTTAAAACAATAACCGTGAATAAAAATGCAACAATACGAATCTGAATTCAGGTCCAATGCGACTTCCGAGCATTATACCAATTTAATTTCTCAATAACACATCAATAGGTCACCAAGCCTCACCTCACCTAACCTAAGCTTCGTAAAGCCTCAACCTTTCTATTAGACTTTTGGACTATTGGCCGGTGACCAATCTCCGTGTTATACAAAAATTTCATGACACCATGCCCATTAAAAAATACAATATCTAAATCAAATCAATATTTTAGATTCCAATAAACGTCACGATATCGACAACATGAGTACAAATATATGAGGAAAAAAATGACTACTCTCGAGAGATTCAAGGAGAATATTGCGTAAACCCCATACCTTAAAATCCTCACAGGAAACTCATAAGATTGTGCCTAAAAATTTTGGATCATACCACTGCGTTCCTCGCGCGAAAATAATAAAAATTCGTTCTAGGCCAAACTCAAGAAAAAACCAAATAAAACTTCAAACCATGAGTTAAATCTTAATAACTTTGGGGCTAGGATTTGTAGGAGGAAGAAGATGAAAATTATAAGGGTCTACTGCTCTTAGAGGTTGTGAAAATATGTTTGAAAAGTCCTAACCCCATATTAATTTAAGTAGAAAAAGATTATACAATTTAAGTGGCATTAGAATCCTATTAAAACTAAATAGTTCGCATGTTAGTCACGCTACAGAACCGTGACAAGCAGTTAGTAACGCTTTAAAGCCGTGACAAATTATCTTAAGCGAAAATTTTATTTTGGCCCTATTTTTTAAACTAGTGAGTTTTATGGTTTGAGGACTCTTATAAACGACCTAAGACTTATATATACTCATTTTAGGAGTCCTTTAAGCCAACTTTTCGAATTCCTGATTAATTTAATTAATTATTGGATAAAATTATGGGTTGTTACATACTTCCCCACTAGCACGTGAATTTCGTCCTCAAATTCAACGAAGCCTAACGCTCAAGATAAAATACGGTGCACAAATGCCTACCTATAAAAACCACGATTAGGCACCCATACACCCAATCCTAGCCACATGTTTCCCCACGTGCACTCTCACGAATCACTACTCAATTCTATCTCTAAAAAATTATCACAACACTAAAGTCCTCAAATCAATTCTAAACATCCTCACATCAAGATTACTAATCATAACCTCGATGCCTACCACGTTCTCAATAAAAACTCCATATATCCAACAAAACACATCAAATCTGCAAACTAGGCCCAAATCCAAAGACCTGAGGGTTGTCGTATACCTAAGATCTGATACCATCTGTAACACCCCACGTAAAACATGAGGCGCTATATTCCACACAATAAATATAATGAATCCAAAATTACATAACGTCCAATCCAAAATTTACACCTCCAAAATAATTACAAATTAATTCCTCTAAAAATAATGTTAAGCTCTCCAAATAAATTACACTGCCAAGCTAAAAAAATAAATAAAACAAAATCCTCCAAATGTCGAGCTCTAAAATCCATCAATATTCGTAGCATCCAAAACCACGCTAACCTTCCACTAAAAGAAAAATACACGAGAAGTACACAATATGACAAGAATAGATGATAAAAAAATAACAGTGAATAAAATGCAACAATACGAATCTAAATTCAGATCCAATGCGACATCCGAGAATTATACCAATTTAATTTCTCAGTAACATATCAATAGGTCACCAGGCCTCACCTCACCTTGCCTAAGCTTCATAAAGCCACATCCTGGCTATTGGACTTTTGAACTATTGGCCGGTAACCATTCTCCGTATCATATAAAAATTTCATGACACCATGCCCATCAACAAATACAATATCTCAATTGAATCTATATTTTAGATTTCAATAAACATCAAGATATCAACAATATGAGTACAAAAAAATGAGGAACAAAATCACTACTCTCGAGAGATTCAAGGAACATATTGCGTAAACCACGTACCTTAAAATCATCACAAGAAACTCATAAGATTATGCCACAAAATCTTGATCATACCACTGCGTTCCTCGCACGAAAATAATTAAAACTCGTTCTAGCCCAAACTCGAGAAAACACCAAAGAAGTTTTCACATCATGAGTTAAAACTTGATAACTTTGGGGCTAGCGTTTGTAGGAGGAAGAAGATGATAATTATAAGGGTCTACTGCACTTAGAGGTTGTGAAAATATGTTTGAAAAGTATTAACCCCGTATTAATTTAAGTGGAGAAAGCATTAGAATCATGTTAAAACTAAAACAATCTGTTAGTCACGCTCCAGAACCATGACAAACTGTTAGTCACGCTTTAAAACCATGACAAATGATTTAAAGCGAAAATTTTATTTTGGCCCTATTTTTAAGCCTAGAGAGTTTTATGTTTGATGATTCTTATAAACGACCCAAGACTTATATATACTCATATTAGGAGTCTTTTAAGTCAACTTTCTGAATTTTGAATTAATTTAATTAATTATTGGATAAAATTACGGGTCGTTACATTCACGGTGTCACAACCCATAGTTTCTGCTGCACAATGCTATATACATACCTCGATTCTTGACTAACAATCATCCTCGTAAAAATATTTTCTAACCAACATTATTCCCAAGCTTCATATAATTCTATCATGAACTAATCATAACTGCTTATATGTACCTGTTTAAAATAATTGGAAGGAAAATAATAACCAAAACTTTTCCAAGTAGATAAATCTAGTTCTATTATAATGTATACACAAGAGTTTGTTTTTATAGCATAACTAATATAACATTGTTTATAGTAGTCCGAAGAAAAATAAAATATCAACAGTACTGAACAGGGGTATACTGGAGTCAAATAACATTATGGCGATTTATAACTGGATAGGTTTTATCAAGTCATGAAGATAAGGGATCAAACTATAATGACATAAGCCATAAATTATCGACTATAGGGGCTTCAAATGCATAGAAATACCTTTATAATATTGTCACAAACGTTTAGATCATCGACCCAAACTAATTGGGAAAAAATAAAATGGCTAGGTACACTAACTACAATGGTACTCATACGTATGTAGCAATATAAGATAGACACTCAAATATCGAAGTCCTACAGGAAAAATAGAGCTTCTGTGGTATACCGGTGTCTAATCCCTGAATCATAAGGTATGCTGATGGGTTTCACTGATAGTAAAATATAAGTTGTATGGGATTACTGCAATTCGGGTACCATTGAAATTAGGTTGTTTAACTGAAATCAAGGTTTTATTAAAATAATTGGTTGTCAGGGCTTATTTGGCTTTGGTTTAATTAGATAAAGATTGAATTAATATTCACAATAATATTAACTATACAAAAGAGTTCATAATGAAAACTAGAGTTTAGGGGCTATCACATGGTGATATAAACAAGTAAATTCAAAGGTATAATCTCAAATTTAATAGTGAAATAAAATCACCTGCCATAATTCCATGGGAGTTTGACTAGTTGGTTCAAATTGCATTTGATGTCTCAGGTTGTGATTTTAATGCAAGGTTATTACAGACAGATACTTTTTTGTTTATGTTTATTACTAACATGTATTGTTTCCATACTGTGCTAAAAGCTTTACTTTATACGTAGCTCCGCTCGAAGTCAAATTAAACTAACCTAGATAATTCGGGTAGTGAATTAATATTTATACATATCTCCTTATAGGATCCGACTTTCAATTTTTGTAAAATAAAACAAGTCAACGAAAAATCTTTCAGAAAAATGTAATAAAATAATGGGCTTGATGTTTATAATCAAGTAGTTTGGTTAATTGTAAAACACAATAAGTGGTGTAGGAAAATTTATGGTACAACCTTTACAGGATAAAAATGATAATTTTACTAGTGATTTGGTATCGTAATTAACACAAAGGCCTAATTTGGCATCGTTAAAAAATAGTGTCGATTATAATTTATTATACATTAAATTGTTCCTTTTGACGCTGCAAATACAATGGTACATTTTGCGTATTTTTCTGAGCAAGGATTTGAAATATATTAATTTTTAAGGATGACAAAATTGGTGTTTAGCGTGTATTTTTAAATTCACCATTGGCTTTTAAAATTTATAATATTCTTTTTCATGCACATATACACATCGTAAAAGTTTGTTACGAACAATATATTAACCCTTATGTGATTTAAAACTCGGTTATTCTTATGTCTCGTAACACACGCGCATACATACACACATGTTTATTTTCTTTTTCTTTTAAACCTCCCACCACACACACACACACACACACACCCCACGCACACACACACACACACACACACACACACACACACACACACATATATATATATATATATATATATATATATATATATAATATAGGTGACGTGGATGGTGAAATATATGTATGATATTTTATGTATGCATGCACATACATAAAATATCATGCTAAAAGTAGTATATTTATACTATTATATATTCTATACTACTATTATACTACTAATATATTATTATACTATTATTTTTTAAATATATGCTATTAAATTATTTTTTAAAATTTTAAAAAATGTATTTTTTAATTAAATTATTAAAAACTATTTTTAATGTGTTTTTTTATTAAAAAGGCGGATTATTATGGGATAGATTTTATCACGGGGGTAAATTTATCGTCGTGCCCTCGGCACGGGCATCCGCTAATATATATATATATACACACCTCTGTAAACATATACAACTTAAATCACAGAACCAAAACACACATACTAATACAGATGCATGAGCGTGCACGTGCACACACACACACACATATATACATACCTCTGTGTATACATATACAACTTAAATCACAGAACCAAAACATATATATATATATATATATATATATATATATATATATATATATATATATATATATATATATATATATATATATATATATATATATATGTATATATATAAGATAGGTGATGTGGATGGTGAAATATATGTATGATATTTTAAACTTTATATGTATGATATTTTATGTATGCATGCACATACATAAAATATCATGCTAAAAGTAGTATATATATACTATTATGTATGCTATACTACTATTATACTACTAATATATTATTATACTATTGTTTTTTAAATATATGCTATTAAATTATTTTTTTAAATTTAAAAAAATATATTTTTTAATTAAATTATTAAAAACTATTTTTTTAATGTGTTTTTTTTCTTAAAAAGGCGGATTATTATGGGATATATTTTATCAAGGGGGTAAATTTATCGTCGTGCCCTCGGCACGGGCATCCGCTAATATATATATATATATATATATATATATATATATATATATACCTCTGTGTATACATATACAACTTAAATCACAGAACCAAAAGACACATACTAATACAGATGCATGAGCGTGCACGTGCACACACACACATATACATACATACCTCTGTGTATACATATACAACTTAAATCACAAAACCAAAACACACACACTATCACACATACTAATACACAAGCATGAGCGTGCATGTGCACACACACACACACACACACACATACACACACACACACACACACACACACACACATATATATCTGTTCTAAAAAACCCGCCTAGGCTCCGCCTAGGCACACCTAGGCTTAAGGCTTGGGAGAAACGCCTCGCCTTACGCTTTTCACGCCTTACTCCTGGTAAAACCCTTAAGGCGCACTTTTTTCTAAAAATAATAATGCTTTAGTGAAACGATGTTGCCTTTTAAAGAATTTATTTACAAACCGGACCATTATCTCATCCAAAATAATCAAATAGTATTTTAATTTGCATATATTCAGACATATTTGTATGATATGTGCAATTTTTGTATTTTAATAACCTTGTTATGGTTAAAAAATATTAAAATATATTAAGAAGGCCTAAACGCCTTTTCACGCCTTTTCACGCCTAGGCCCGCCTAGGCTTAAGGCTTGGCCTCCACGCCTCAATCACGCCCCGCGTTTTTTAAAACCTTGATATATATATAGGAGAAGGCTCACCTACATCATGCTCTATACATCATCCATGCATCACGCTTAATTACAGGCCCTAAGAAACTTTTTTTTTCAAATTTTATATTTTTCCCTTGAAATTAACTTTCTAATCAACCGGTATGCAAAACATTAGGTCAAAATACATTTTGTAACTATTTTTAAAAAATCCACAAAAACTGCTAAAAATACCTTATTTACAAGGATCTGCGCCAACAGTTTTTTGTGGATTTTTTAAAATAGCTACAAAATATATTTTGACCTAATTTATTTCGACCTAATTTATTTCATATGTGTTGATTGGAAGGTTAATTTCAAGGAAAAAATATAAAATTTGAAAAAAAGGTTTTCTATGGCCTAGAATTAAGTGTGATGTATGGTGTGATGTATAGTGCATGATGTAGGTGAGCCTTCCTCTCTCTCTCTCTCTCTCTCTCTCTCTCTCTATGTGTATATATATATATATATATATATATATATATATATATATATATATATATATATATATATATATATATATATATATATATATATATATATATATATATATATATACAGGGAGGTTCAACAACGGACCTCATTTAACGAACGAAGTAGCGTACCTCTTAAAATAAAAGAAAAGAGGCTGAATAAATAAATGAGTTGAGCTGTCAAACTACCTCACTTGCTATGCCTAATAAAACAAAAGGCACAAATATACTTTAACCCATGTGCCTCTCCAATATTAGTTTGACAGCACATATCTTGCTTTTGTTTATACTAAGAAAAAATCTCTTCCATTTGTTTCACACTTTCACAACCCATTTTGACTCATTCATCTCCATTCACCCATCAGGTAACTTTTCTTCCTTTTACAATCTTAAGTGTTATACCCCTTTTTTTTTGTTAACTGTTATACACCCTTTTTTTTTTTTTGGGGGGGGGGGGAGGGGAGGGGTATTGCTATTTTTTTTGGTCCCCAAACCAATATTTACCATCTATATTCCTTATTTTACTTATGAGATGATCTGATTTGTGTTTATTTATTTTAATTTTTTTTTGTAAATCACACATAATATACTTGAAATCTTTAAAAAAATTACAGAAAAAAATAGATCACAGATTAAGCAAAATAGATTTACACATGATTTTTTCTTCCAAAAAAAATATGATAATTTTCTTATTTTTATCTAAAATGGATAATGAGAAAATTGAGCAACAAAATGGAGAAAATTAACAATGGGATGTGGTGGTGGTGGTGGTGGGGTGGGGGTGGGGGGTGGGGGATATGGATTTTGAAATACAAAGTGAAGAAAGAGATTTGGAATACACTCCACAAGTAGCACCCAAATTGAAGCCAGAATTGCATCAAGAGTTTAAAACGGTAGAAGTTGTTAAAAAATTCTATAATAATTATGCGAGAGAATTTGGTTTTAGTGTTAGAAATTGGTCTGAAAAAGGAGACGCGGAACTAATGAGATCATTAGGAAAGAGTTTGTTTATTGGAAACAAGGTAAAGGTAAACTTCTTGCCGACAATGAGGTGGAAAGGCGTCTGGGATCGGTGAAAGTGGGTTGTAATGCAAAACTTGTTGTTGCGATGTCCCAAAATGGTTTATATGAAGTTAGTGTTTTTGTTGAGGGTCAATGTCACCCATTATCCACTCCAAGAAAAATACATTTGTTGCATTCCCACCGCCAAGTATTTAGTGCTAAAAAATCATTGACTCAACAACTAGACATGGTTAATATTCCAAAACATCAGCAATTTAATTTACTTGGGTTGCAAGCGGGGTTTTTTGAAAATATTGGGTGTACCCAACGAGATTTGTATAACCACTCTAGGGATAAACGCAAAGAGTTGAAGGGGCACGATGGGGATATGCTTCACGAGTACTTATTATTAGAACAATAAAAGAATCCGTCATTTTATTTTAAGATTGAGGCAAATGATGAAAACAAAATTACCCATTGTTTTTGGGCTGATGCCACCTCGAGACACACATACACTTTTTTGGGGGATGTGGTCATTTTTTACACAACATACAACATCAACCGATATGGTTTGATATTTGCGCCACTAATGGGGGGTTAATAATCATGGTCAAACAATAATATTTGCTTGTGCATTCTTGAGTGATGAGACGATTAATTCGTTTGGTTGGCTATTCAACATGTTTCTAAAAGCTATGCCATGTGACGCTCCTAAGATGATAATAACCGATCAAGATCCCGCAATGACAAATGCAATTTCAAAAATACTATCGATGACATTTCATAGATATTGTAGTTGGCACATTTTAACCAAATTTTCGGAGAAATTAGATTCAGTTAAATATAGTGCTTACTATAAGGAATTTTCAAATTGTATTTGGGGATTGTAGTTAATGGTTTTATTTGAGGTGATGTGGATGCAACTTGTTAACAAAAGTGGTTTGAATGACAATAAATGGCTAAACTCAATTTATCAAATCCGTTCAAAATGGGTTCCGGCTTTTGTGAATCATATTTTTTTGGCAGATATGTCGAGTAGCCAACGTGCAGAAAGCTCTCACTCCTTTTAAAAAAACTATGTTTTAAAAAATATTTCATTGGTTGAATTTATGATCCAATTTGGGAGGGGTCTAATGTGTCAACGTCATGAAGAATTACTGACGGATCATAAAGATTTCATTGAGAAGCCTAAGTTGAAAATCGTCCATGACTTTTTGATACATATGGTTGATGTGTAAACAAATGAAACATTCTATAAATTTCAGGATGAAATCTTGGATAGATTCACGTATAAATTTGAGCTTTTTATGGAAGATGAAAGCCATTGTTTGTATAAGATTCAAAAATCAAATATGCGGGTTATAAAATATGACAAGGTATTAGATTTTGCTTCTTGTACTAGCAAAAAATTTGAATGCTCCGAAATCCTGTGTCGACATGTTTTGGGGTACTTGCACAAAATGCATGATTATGAAAAATTACCGCACCAATACATTTTGAGTAGGTGGACCAAATCGGAAAAATCTGGGGTGGTAGTGGATGATATTGGTTGTGAAATTGTTAATGATAAATCATATCTATTAAAGAGGTCTCAATTAATTCAATTGGCATTAGATGAGGTTGATAAGGCCCTTACAAGTCAAGAAGCCACAAAGGTATATATCGACGGTTGGAATAGTGTGCGTGATAATTTAAATCAAATTGTGGGGATGCCTAGTGTTCATGCTTCGGGAAATGAGATTCCTAGTGTTCATGCTTCGGGAAATGAGATGCCTAGTGTTCATGCTTCGGGAAACATTGAACCCAACCAAGTGCGGGATAAGGGGTGTGATAAAAGGTTGAAAGGTGGTAAGGAGAAAGCATTAGGGAAGGCCAAAAATTCGAAATCAAGAAAGTGTAATGGGTGTGGTTTGGTTGGTCAGTCGCATGATAAAAGAAATTGTCCAATGCTAACTAATATGTAAGTACTTATACATTATTTATTCATTTACATTGTCTAGGCAAATAAATAAGAAACTAACTTGAAAAATGTATGTATGTATTCATCACGTCAATAAGATTGTGAAGAGAGCCAAGATGATGATAGTTATTCATCCGAAGGTGAATAGTACAATTTTTTACAATGTAATGAGAAAAATTGAATATTATGTCCTTTTTACATAGTTGTCTAACTCTTTATGTTTGATTTTAGGAGCATCATTGTAATTTATATGGATGAAAAGGGATGCATTTTGGAGTTGGAAGAATTATGTTTTTCCAATTGGGACATTTTTATTTGGATGAATTTATTTGAATTTGTATGGATATTTTTTTTGGATAAATGTATTTGAATTTGGATGGGTATTTTTATTTGGATGAATGTATTTGAATTTAGATGAATATATTTGGAAGGATATTTTTATTTGGATGAATGAATTTTTATTTTTATTTGAATGATAATTTACAATTGAGGTGGAGTTATTTGGATACTGTTATTTTTATTTGGATATTGTTATTTGGAAACAAGCACATTAATAACAAATAAATAAAAATAAGGGGAGTTAAAAAATTAAATAAACATGAGGTAAAAAGTGTCTCCCATATACTTGGAAAAAACAAGAAGAAAGTGTGAAATGTGTTACCCACCAACATTTGCTGTATATATAAAAAGGTATGAAATGGGTTCTGTTTTTGCTGTAAAGATGGGAAAAAGTAGACGGAAGAGAGAGAGTGTATTTTGGTGCAACAAATGAAAAGATATTACTTTTGACCCATTTCCCATTTGTTTACACACGTGATCTTTGTTCTCTTTTGAGACCCTTTACTACACCCGCTAATGACACCCGCTGGAGATCCCTCCTATATATATATATATATATATATATATATATATGCACACATACACACATACATACATACACACATACGATTATGTATAACAGCTATCAACATGTCCATGGCTGCCCTAACAGGTAAAGAAACAAAACTCTTAAAGATTTATATACATACATACATACATACATACATACATACCGTTATGTATATATATATATATATATATATATACACACACACACACACAAAAAGATGTACATACATACATACATACATACATACCGTTATGTATAAAAATAATAAGAAGGAAGAAAACAAAGCATACCTGATTTTGAACTCCAAATTTGGCAAGGCTTCCATGGTGTTGGTTGGAAAAGAAGTGGGTTTGTTGGTTGCCACTCTTGTTCGTGGGCCTGAGTTTGCGGAGGATAAGCTTAATGGGTTTTTGGTTTCTTTTGGTTATTTTTAGTTTTGGTTTCTTACCTGTTTATTTCGTAAGTGTGAGAATGTTTTTTTTCCTTCCTTATTTTTCTCCTTCTTTGTTTTTCTTTGTGGGTTGTAGGAGAAGCTGAAATGGTTTTTAGTTTTGTTCTTTATACTAGCAAAGGAGAGAGAGTCGGTTTATAAAAACTAATATAAAACTAAAATATTTACAAAATATCTTATATATTTTGTTGAGTTTTATTAATTTTACTTTTAACCCCTATAATTTAAAGTTTAAAGTTTAAACATGCTCCTTAAATCTATTGTTTCAATAGCCACTGAAAAAGTTTCGTTTTGGGTTTCAAAATAAATTCAGGTTTTAGCTTAAAATGAATAAAGCATTAAAAACCTATGCACTTGTTATATGCATAAATGTTTTTAGGAAAAAGCTTACTCGTGGCTTAAAAGGGTAACGAGGTCCGATGTAAAAATTTATATTTTATATATCCCGGCTTGGAGTCTAACATAAAAATAAAATAAAATGTGTCATTTCAGTACTTAAGGGACAAAATTTGTTATTTATTGTTGACTTGGTTGTAAAATGACATTTCGAGTCATAATTAATTCACTTAATAATAAAACAAAAAATGTGGGTTGATACAATCTACCCACCTAAAAACAATTCGTATGTACTTGAAGTTTTCAATTCTCATAGTGCTTACATTGTCCCATGTATATTGTATAATTGAAATGATAGGTTTATACGTTGATCATGCAGTTATGATGTCTTTACCAAGACCGTTCCTCTCATGATTAGTTATGCAATACAATCGTACATAAGATAATAATGTAATTAGGATTTAAGAAAAAAGGGGTTTTTGATAATTAATCAGCATTTTTACAAACTTTGCATGTATCGGGTGTTGATGTAAAAAATTAGATCACTCTAATTATTCAATCACAGATAAATAAATGAGACAAAAGATTTTAAAGTGGTTCAGCCTTATAAGAATGGCCTACGTCCACTGTTGTGTTATTGCTGACTGTTTAGGAATTCTCGATTACAAATTCTCTCAAGAAATTCCTCTCTCGATTCCAGAGTTTGAATCCGGATCCCCTTATAATGAGGATTGTAATGATAAGCATTTAATGAGCAGTTAAACTGTTGGTATCCGGCTTCGAGGTGCAGCTCGGACCGCTTGAGCTTCTCGGTGCTAAAGAGTTCATCGGAGAGGTCAGTTCCTCGGAGCGTATGAGTTCCTCGGAATAACATGGTACCTCGGAGCGTGTGATCATCTCGGAAGCGCTTGTTGTTAGCCACGTGTCTTCATATGGTTGGTCCATGTCAGCAGATTAAATTTGGTATCAACAGAAGCCCCCAATGTTTCATAGTTCAAAATTTGAGGAGTATGGAACATTATTTCTCGGAATATGGTAGCTTTAATTAGTCTTCCTGATTTCTAGGAACATTTTTCCTTGTATTTATTTCTCCTTCCCAATTCGTAGAATCATGCTTTTTTGGACTTTTCAGCGTGTTTCGATTCCCGCGTCACTTTTCGTGTTTTTAGCCGTTGTTGTCCGCTTTGATTCTCGCGCCATTTTTTTTTATCTTTTTAGCCACTGTTGTTCGCTTTGATTCCCGCGCCACTTTTCATCTTTTTAGCCGCCAATAACGTAATCATCCTTTTTTGTAATCATTACTTCACCATTTCCCAAGGTAAGGTATTTAAACTTCACAGACACTCCCATCGTCTTCTACCTTTTCAAATTTTCATCTTTGAGTTTTACGTCGTCTCTTCCTACTCTCTTGTGCGTTCATCTTTTCCGTCGTTCGTTGTCAGCAGATCCATTCTTTTCCTGTAAGATCTTCTTCCTTCTTCTTTATTTCTTTATTCACCATGGTTTACCCTGTTGAGTCTCTTGAGAAGTTTCGTTCTGATTTCTCCATCCCCTCTTGGGTTGTCTTGGAAAAGCTTTCTGAGCCTTCTAATTATTTCAATTTGGCCGAGGGACATTGGTTCCCTAGTCTCTTTTTTGATGAATGTGGATTTTCTTTTCCACCCAATTCCTTGTGTCTGGAATTCTGTCAATACTTCGACGTTGTTCCTGCACGAATAGCCCCCAACACATGGAGAATAGTTAATGGGGTGCATAGGTTAAATCAAGTGCATGGAACTCGTATAGGAATCCCAGAAATCATGTTCTGCTATAGATGGGCAGTTAATGATAATATTTTTTATTTAAAAACTAGATTTTTAAATAGAGCCTTAGTAGTCAATCTCCCTGATGCCAATAGGGATTATTTTGAGCATGGGGTTGTCATAAAAAATTGACAACACCCTCCATTAGCTGGAGATGAGGTTTACTAGGGTCCGAGATGCCCTCCTTATGGCAATGGGATAGGTTATTTTCATTCTATTTTATTTATTTTGAAATCATGTTTCTTTTGTGTTTGATAAAATGTGTCACTGATAACAATGTTTATTTATTTGCAGTTGATAGCAAGAGAAAGTGCCGAAAAGAAGCAGATGTCAATATAAGGCATTTGAAACTTATCTGGAGTCTGCATCAAAGTGTTACCGACGAGCACATTAGATCAGCTTTCTATCTGTTCCAGTACAAGAGCTACACCCCTTCTTTCACTGCTCGTCCAGTGATAAGTGAATCAGAGCCAATACCAGCTTCCACTAGCTCATCGCCTGAATCTCATATTCCTTTAAGTGAAAGGATGAAGAAGAGAAGACCTCCTACCCTGTTTGAGAAAACTGCTTCCGGTTCCGGGGAGGTAAAAAGGAGTAGGATTGATGTCCCAAGGGAGGGAACAAAGAAGACTGATGCAGCTCCTCCAGCTGCTCCTGCTAAAATTGCCGAGAAGGTTGCTGAGAAGCCCGCAGTGGCTCCGAGCAGGTCTGCTGCTCCTGGAGAGGTGATTGTGTTATCACCGACCAAGAGTTCTTTCTTGGTTGAATCTGTACCTGTTCCCCCGAGGAGGCTAAAGAAGATCTCCTCGATTAATTTGGCTGACACCATTACTCAGCCCCCAGCTGTTGGGGATGGAGTTCCCACTTTTATTCCCCCGAGCTCTGTTATGAGCTCGGTAAAGTCTTGGATCATTCCCGAGGTCCAAGGTACTGAAGAAAACCTTACTCGGGATATGGTTACCTCTTTAGCTGCTCGTCATCTTGCTTCTGTAAGTCTCTTTACTTAGAATTTTTCATATTTCCTTTGTCATTTTTGTTTCTAACTTGCTTTCTTTTTCTGTTCACAGTTGACGAGCTGCTTCAATATAATCCTGAAGAAGGATGAAGCGATTAAGGCTTCATGCTCCTCGTCCAGTGTGAAAGGAGCTTTGGAAGAAGCTACCAAGTGTTTGGCAGATTCTCGCCAGAAATATGCTGATGATAAAGCTATCTGGGAGAAGAAGCTTGCTTCCACCGAGCAAGAAAAAGCTCGGGCTGTTGATGCCTCTAAGGAGTTGGAGAAGAGAATAAATGCCCTGGAGAAGGCAAATAAGGATCTCGAGGAGAAGCTCAAAACAGTTGGAGAGTAGGAAAATAAACTCAAAGTTGCTGAGGAGGAGTTGGCTAAACGTCAGGAAGTAGGTCAGCAGAAGGAGGAGGTAGAAAATAAGTTGAAGGCTGCTGAGAACCTGCTGTCCGAGAAGCTATCCTCGGAGAAACTGAAGAGGAAAGCTGTTGTGAAGAAGTCCTTCATCTCTGGCTGGGACAAGGGGTGGAATAAAGGGTTGGCTGCCATGGTGTCGGAAGTAGACTATGGCAGTCTCAAATACTTTAGGGATGGATGGGTTGCTGCCTTTCAGGAAATGAAGGTCGACGAGTCTTTCGAGCTCTTCCAGAAACATATCCCTGGTCCCCCTCCAACTCCAAAAGAATTAGAAGAGGACGAAGCTACCTCTGAAGAGTCTTCGATGGTGATGGGAGATCATGCCCTAGCCATTCAGCCTACTGCCGAGGAAGATCAGCAAATTATTTCTTCCTCCGAGCAACTGCCTACTCTCCCCGAGAAACTATCCCTTCCTTTCGAGCAACCTACCTCTTCATCCCAGCCTCCCGAGAAGGTTTTGGGAGATAAGAAAAAGGTGTAGTGTTGTTCGGGTTTCTCTTTATTTTGTTTCTCTTTATCAAATGTAACTCAGAAGATGTAACTCGGAATTATGATCTAATAAAACTTGAACTTTTTGCATACTGTTGTTTATCTTTCGTTCATACTCTGCTTATTCTTCTTATTGATGATTGCTCTTCTTTCTCTGCTAGTTTCTGGCCAGGATGGAATTGCTATCTGCTCATGACAAAAAGTTACTGCAACAATGCAATGATTACTTTAAGGATGGTCACACAGACTTGAGTGCTGCACAAGTTGCCGACATCCTTGGTCATGATGCTTCAGAACAAGCAGTTGAAGCATATCAGTACCTGAAGTGTCTACTTGACCGAGCAGTGGCCAATAATGTGGCTTACTATGAAATGATCGAGGATCTCCAGTGTACCCTTGAAGACCTTCAGAATCAATACAAAGAATCAACTGCCTTGTTGCATGAGGGGTACGAAAAGAAGTACAAGCTGATCATGGCTGACAAGGGCTACGAGAAGCTTTTTGCTGGGTATGATCTGAGGGAGAGAACTTTGAGAGGCGAGGTCGAAGAATGTAGACAGATTGCTGAGTTGCTGGAAAAGGAAAACAACAACCTGCAAAAGGAGCTATCACAACTGAAGTCTGCAGTTTCCACTTCTAGTGCCTTGATCCCAGTGACCGACGAGGGATTTTCTTTCTTAGAGGTTGAGAACGCTAAGTTAAGGGAAGAGTTGGACACCTTGAGGAGGTCGGGCCCTTCCACATCTTCTCGGGGATGAGCAAGAGCTCCTCGGGGACGAGCAAGAGCATCTCGGGTTCTTGTCGAGGAACAGAGGACTCAGTCTGCCTTAGAGAACCAGACCTTCCAACTAATGGCGAAGAACCAGGCGTTGTCTGATATGTCAAAGAAGATTAGGGACCTGGAAAAACATCTCTCCGCACAGAAGTCAGTTTTGGAGAATAAGGAGCTTTTCATCAAGAATCTCCACGAGCAGCTAGAAAGGCTAACATATCAATTCCACAAACAGCCCAGGGAGTTCTGGATGGCTGGATACAACGAAGCACTATTCCACTTGGACGATCGTATCCAGAATGCCAACAATAAGGGCTACAAGCAAGGCTGGCTGAATGCCTTAGGTGTGTTGAAGCTCGAACAAGGTCATTATCTGTGGGACTATCATGATCCCGAGTTGCTTGACTTTCCTGTGCCACCATACAATTTGGACATGGATTGGATCCCTGCTCGGGCCATTCCTCGAAGCTTAATTTCAATGTATCTCGGTGATTACAGTTTACATTCTCAAATCGAGGTATCTCGTCCCGAGAATCTTTTAGATCGACCATCCGTGATGAATACAAGGATGTTGAAAGATCTTAATTTCATCAATTCTCCTCAGTCTTTAAATGATCCGCCTGCTGGCGAGGAACCTGTGTCAAAAGCAGAGGGTAAGAGACTAGTAGAATAGGGATTTTTGATGTAATAGTTAGTATACATTTCAATATCAATGTACTTGTAATTTATTTTGAATTCAATGAAAAACTCTGATTTGGTTTGCAAATCTTGATTGCTATTGTCTTGTAGTTATCAAACACTTTATATTTGCGTATATCTCTTAAAAAGATAACAATATTGTGTTGTTTGTCAACCAACTCAGTAATAATTAAAAAATTACAAGTATCAGTACTGTTGCTCGATCACTTAATAATAAAGTAATGAGTATAAAAATGTTGTTTAAAATTTTTCCAACCAACCAAGGTTCTTAAATTACGCTTGTCGACAAACTACAGTCAGTGGGTTTTTATCCCCGACCAGCCATACTTGGTAGATTTTTCATAAAATGTGTCTGACCAACCAAGGTCGATAAATTCTTCTTGTCGACCAACTACAGTTACTGGGTTTTTATCCCCGACCAGCCATACTTGGTAACTTTTGCAAATTCTGGAATAATCTTACCTCTCGACCAACATAAGTTGACATTTTCGAGAATATTTTGTTTCCTAGCCAAATAGGTTGGCATTTTTAGGAATATTTCGTTTCCTAGCCAAACAGGTTGGCATTTTTAGGAATATTTCGTTTCCTAATTAGCCAAACAGGTTGGAATTTTTAGGAATATTTTGTTTCCTAACCAACCGAAGTTGGCATTTTTAGGAATATTTCGTTTCCTAACCAAACAGGTTGGCATTTTTAGGAATATTTTGTTTCCTAACCAACCGAAGTTGGCATTTTTAGGAATATTGTGCTGCTGAGCAGTCAGCAGTCTGAGCTTTGCCGAGTAGTGTGTAGCACTAGTATTCCCCGAAAAATTCTCAATAAAAGGAGAGACTTTGGCAGAATATCTTCATTTTATTCGTACTGATGGAATTGTGTTACATATACATCACTGATAATACTTGCGCAGGTGCTCTGCGTTCCATGTATTCTTAAACTCCTCGCCTTCTAAAGTTGCTATTCGATAAGTTCCTGGTCGAACAACTTCTGTAACTCGGTATGGTCCATGCCAGTTTGCCTCCAGTTTGTTGTGCTTTTGAATTACCTTCTTCAGCACGCAGTCTCATTCCTTCAGGTCGCATTTCTTCACCCTCTTGTTGTAAAACAAAGCTGTTCGCAGCTGGTAAGCAGCATTTCTAATGGATGTTTCTTCTCTAACTTCCTCGAGCATGTTTAAATCCAGCCTTCTCATTAAATCGCTGACAGGGGAATTGAAATTCAGTACCCTGTGTGTTAGGAGACCCAACTCGGCAGGTATAACGGCTTCACTTCTGAACGCCAACATATATGGTGATTCTCCAGTTGCTACTCGGGGAGTAGTTCGGTAAGCCCAAAGTACTGATTGTAACTCGTTGATCCAGTTTGATTTTGCATCATCCAATCTTTTCTTCAAGCCATTTAGCAACGTTCTGTTTGTCACTTCAGTTTGTCCATTGCTTTGAGGATGGCCTGGTGCTGAACGGACCTTCAAAATGTTTGACTGATGACAATAGGAGGCAAACTCCTCGTTATCAAATTGTGTTCCATGGTCTGTGATAAAGGCATGAGGGAGACCATATCGGCAAATGATGTTCTTCCAAATAAATTGGTACACCTTCTCGTACGTCATGTTAATGAGTGGCTCAACTTCTACCCACTTAGTAAAATAATCCACTGCGACGACGAGATACTTGAACCTTCCTCGGGTCGTTGGCAGTGGCCCAACCAAATCAATTCCCCACATGGCAAATGACCAAGGGAAGTTATGGGTGTCAACAATGCTTGTGGAGTTCTTAGGATGGAGGAAAAGCGCTGGCACTTGTCACATTTCTTTGCATAGGCTATAAAATCAGCCCTCATCGTCGGCCAGTAGTATCCTTGCGTCATCACCCTTTGCAAAAGCGTCAGACCTGCTACATGTGCTCCACAGGACCCTTCATGGATCTCTTTAATTAACTATTTCACCTCGGAGGGATGTACACATCTCTGCAAACCTGCCATAATTCCTCGTCTATATAAAACACCATTAGTTAATACATACCGAGCAACTTTAAACTTCAATTTTTTAGCAGCGAGCTTGTCAATTGGCAATTCTCCCTCCTCGATATACGCCCTGATGGAATCCATCTAAGATGGTCCTAAATCAATGATGATAAAGTTCATCATCAGATCTTCATCTATGCTCCCACCAGCTAACACTTCAATTGGGATCGTTCATCGTAGCTCGGTGCGAGTAGCAGATGCTAATCGAGCTAGGGCGTCTGCTCTCGCATTCTCCATTCTTGGTATTCTGACCAACTGAATAGCGGCAAATTCTGACACCAGCTCCTTTGCCTTTGCATGATATCTGATCATTAATTCTCCTCTAACTGCATATACTCCCATCATTTGGTTTACGATCAATTGAGAGTCACTGAAGATCACAACTTGCTGAGCCTCCATAATTTTTGCCAAGTTAAGCCCTGCAATCATGGCCTCATATTCAGCCTCATTGTTGGAAGCTTTGAATTGGAAACGCAAGGCGTATTCCATGTCGACCTCGTCCGGAGTGCTCAAAACTATCCCCGCACCACATCCTGCAGTGCAAGATGAGCCATCTATATATAGCCTCCATATAGGTAACTCGTCTTCAAATTTCTGATCAGTCAGAGTTCCTCGGTGAAATATCTGCTGCTTCCTTTCTTCCTCGAATTTTTCTTGCTCTTCGTCAATCATTTTTTCTTGCCCTTCTACCAACCGGAGTTGGTCTGATCTCGAATTTAATGATCCTGTAACATCCACTTGCCCTTTTACCAACCGGAGTTGGTCTGAGCCAGTGTTTGTTGATCGTGTAACATCCACAGGTTGATCAGCGAGCAGCTTTTGTTCCTCGACGGTATCAGGATAGGTGAACTCCGCTATAAAATCTGCTACAGCCTGCCCTTTTAATGATGATCCGGGTTCATAAATTATATCATATTCACCAAGCTCTATTGCCCAGTACATCAATCTCCCTAATTTTTCTGGCTTATAAAGGGCTTGTCTCAATGGCGCATCGGTATATACTACTATAGTGTGATCCTGGAAGTATGGTCTCATTCTCCTACTCGCCTCAATCAGCGCCAGTGCTAATTTCTCCAACCTTGGATATCTGATCTCTGCTCCTCGAAAGGCCTTACTTGTGTAGTAAATTGGCTTTTGTACTCCATTCTCCACTCTGATCAATGCCGAGCTAACTGCATTCTCGGACACTGCAAGGTACAAATACAATTTTTCTCCCATCACTGGCCTGGACAACAGTGTAGGTGCTCCCAAGTATTTCTTCAAGTCTTGAAAAGCCTTCTCACATTCATCATTCCACTCAAAAGTTTTTCTGAGTGTCTTGAAGAATGGGAGACATCTATCAGTTTCTCATGACACAAATCTGTTGAGTGCCGCTACTCATCCTGTGAGACTCTGTACTTCCTTCTTCGTCGTTGGAGATCCCAGCCCTAACAGAGCTTTGATCTTTTTAGGATTTGCTTCAATGCCTCGTTGATTAACAATGTACCCGAGAAACACGCCTTCTCGTACTCCAAAGATTCACTTCGTCGGGTTCAGCTTCATTTGATATTTATCTAGTTGATCAAAAGTCTGACTTAAGTCAACTAGATGATCGACAACTTTCTTGCTCTTTGTCAGCATATCGTCAACATAGACTTCCATATTGCAACTGATTTGTTCAGCAAAGACCTTGTTCATCAGCCGTTGATATGTCGCACCTGCAGTTTTCAAACCAAAAGGCATAACATTATAACAATAAGTTCGCCTAGGGGTAATGAAAGAAGTACTTTCCCTATCTTCAGGTTTCATTTTAATCTGATTGTAGCCAGAATAAGCATCCATGAAACTCAGCAGCTCGTGTCCCGAGGTAGCATCTACTAGTTGATCATTCGGGGCAATGGAAAGTGATCCTTTGGGCATGCTTTGTTGAGGTCGGTGAAGTCTACACACATCCTCCATTTGTTATTTTTCTTCTTTACCATCACCACATTAGCTAACCAATCTGGATATTTAACATCTTCAATGAAACAATCTTTCTGGAGCTTCTCGACTTCCTCCTGTATAGCTTGATTCTTCTCGGGACTGAATAATCTTCTTCTCTGCTTCACAGGCTTGATCTCCTTATTCACATTGAGCTCGTGACATAAGAAGTTTGGGTCTATCCCAGGCATATCTTCATGACTCCACGCAAAAGTTTGTCTTCTGCTTCTAAGGAAAGTTATCAATTCCTGTTTTAATGAGGCTTCCAACGATGAACCTATTTGAGTAGTTCGCTCAGGGTGCTCGTCGTCCAGAATGATGTTTTTAGTAGCTTCCACCACTTGACCCTTCACGAGTTGCGACTCATCTAGAGGATCCAATGTTTCAATTTTTACACCTTCATCCACTTGATAGGTAGTAGTCTTTTTCTTTGATTCTTCCAGTTCTTCTTGCTCGGCGGATGAATAATAGCATTATCGAGATACTTTTTGATCACCTTTCATAACTCCTACTCCAAAGTTTGTTGGAAATTTTAGGCACTGATGCACTGTAGATGGAACAGCCTCGAACTTCTTCAATCCTACCCTTCCCATGATGATATTATACGATGATTGGACATTCTTATCCATCACGAAGAAACGTATTCTTTCTGTCCGACAAACAGGCCACGTACCAATGAATATATCCAACTTGATTGTCCCAAGTGGAAATACTTTCTCGCTAGCAAAACTGATGAGGGGTCTGTGGTAAGGCTCCAGTTGAGATAACTTTAGATTTAAACTATCGAAACACGAGTAGAACATGATTTCTGTCGAGCTACCATTGTCGACCAGCACTCTTGAGATCATTACCTCCTTCATTCTCATCTTGATTACCAGCGGGTCATCATGAGGATATAGAACAACTGCAAGGTCGTTCTTTGATAACCCGATGACCAACTTCTCCTTGTTCACCTTTCTCGGGCGATCTTCCTCAGCTAGATTTATTCGCTGAATATATGAGCAAGCTCGAGCCTCACCGAGGTAAGCTTTCCTTTCTGCAGTAAGGTCTCCTCCGCCTGCATCTCCTCCTATAATGACATTATAATCAAATGACCCAAAGCGTATTGAAAATACCTCTCGTTCTGGCTGCCTTGGTTTCTTGGGAAGATCGGGGTCATCTTCTGGATCAACTTCATGATTTCTCTTCTTGTTCTCCTCCGCTCGCCGAGGAGATCTAGACCTCTCTCTAGTTCGGTCGTTGTTTCTTCTTTCGCCTCCCCGATCAACATACTTTGTTAGCTTTTCTCGTCGGATGAGTGTTTCAATCTCATTCTGAAGAGCTATGCAATTTTTTGTCATATGGCCATGATCTTTGTGGAACTCGCAATATTTTTCCCTATTCCTCGTGTCAGGGTCTGCCTTCATTTTCTTTGGCCAGTTTAACTCCTTGCTGTTCTTAATTTCTTCCAGGACGTGGTTGATATTTACCTTCAAAGGTGTGTAATTATCAAATTTCCTCAAGACCTCCCATGACGACCTATTTTTGAATTGTTTGTCACCACCATTGTTCTTATGTTCTTTCTTCTTAGCTTTATCACCTTCCACCTTGGTTTCTTTGGCGTCCATATTCTTCTTCGCAGACATAGCCTCCTCGGCATTCATAATCTTGGACGCTTTTCCCTTCAGGTCCGACATGGTTCGAGGTGGATCTTTGGCCAAAGTGTAGTACAGTTTGTTTGGCAGTAGTCCACTCATCAAAGCAGTAATCGTTGTCTTCTCTTCATAATCAATGACTTCAGGTTTCTCGTTATTAAAATGAGTTATATAATCTCTGGTACTCTCACCAGCTTTTTGTCTAACACTTAACAAATGTGCTACTCGTTTTACTAGCTCTGCTCCAAAGCAGAAATGTCCAATGAATAACTCGGCCAGTTGAAGAAAAGTTGAAATCTTACCCCGAGGAAGATTATTATACCATATTTGAGCAGATCTGGTAAGTGTTCCCGAGAATGCTCTACATCTCATCTCATCCAGGACAGCATAGATGTCGGTTGCAGCTTGTTATTGTTCTATATGAAGACAGGTTCTGTGACAACCCGAATATAATTATGATTAATTATACGTAAATCATGCCTAGCTTGTGTGATATGATTAGTGTGTTATTAATATATGTGATGTTAATTTATTATGTTTAGTCTAATCCTACCTCCAAAAAGCATGAAATGTCGAATTAGTTACAAATACAAAATTTGAAGGTTTCGATAGGAATGTCCATGTTTAAGGCTAGTTTTGACCTTTATGACATAACAATTGACTTGAGGTGAAAACTACATAATTGTAGACAAGTGAGTTATGGTTGTAAAACAACAAACGGTGAATGAAACGGAGGTTCGAGTGAGAAGTTATACCAAAATTACGAAACAAGGGCAAAGTAGTCCATCCATTAAGTAGTATTTTGTCTTAATATGGCAACAAATGTTTTATTCTCATTGGTTGGGAAGGGTGGTGGCTTTGGCCGACCTCAAACCCTTAGAATTACCTCTTTATTCAGCCAAAATGCAGCCATGAGAGATTTTAAGCCTAAGGAAAGAGAAGTTGGAAGTTAGGAAGAAAAAGTGAGGAGAAAATTGAAGAAAATTCATAGAAAATTACGAAAAAGCCCCTAAGGTAATTCCAACCATGAATCTTGCTATTTTTTCTTTCATTTATGATTTATATGATATAAATACTTGATTTTTATTGAACTTTCATGTTTGGGTGCATATGTATGGATATATGCAAGTTTAAGTTAAGTTGAATGTACAAAACCCTAAGATTGCTTTGTTTAGAAACTTTGTTTATTCAAACTTCCATATATTTTTGTATAGTTACTGGAATCGATTGCTTCCAATTGGATATTAACATGGACTCATATATGTATGACATATCCGAAAATCATGTGAAAATACCAACAAATGAGTCCTTGGTGAGGGTTTGAAGTTCGGGTAAGAAATCTGCCCTAAGGGTGAAAATATGCCCGCCATGTGTTCGGTGTTTTGCTTGACATAGCAAACGAACCTTAAAAATTATGAAACTTTAATCTTATATTTTTCAATGTGTTTACTGATGTTGGGTGAAATATCATAGAAATTTATGATGTAGAAAAATCATGAAAATTCCTGGAAGTTGAATGAACGATAAAAGAGCCTATAGGGCAGATTTGCTATGTAGTGAAGAAATAGGCTTATTTTGCTCTAGGAAACTCGGAATGATGTGCCGTCTTTTGTTTTGGAAACATGATATAATAAGGATTGGATTACCAAGAATAATTAAAAAGGGTTTGGGCTGTAATTTGAATATGTTAGATATCAGAACCTGAGTCTAGATGGGACTTCATTTTAATGAATGATTTGAATTGAATAATATGATGCTTATGAATTGAGTTATGATTGAAGTTATTCTTTGGACTATTAATATTCTTATGATGATACTAATATTGTGAGAATGATAGGAAGGGAAGGAGAGCTGATTGAACAAGTACAGGATAAAGGCAAGGGAAAATCCAGTTAAACTGTCAAGGTGAGTGTACTTATGATTTGTTTCATATATAAATATGAATATAGCTCTAAGAGCGGATTTGTTTGAATACTTCGGTATTCAGGATTTGTTTGGATATTAAAATATCCAGGATTGGAATTGGACAAAGATCCAATGATTTGTTGGAACTTATGTTCCAGGATTTGTTATTGCCAATGGGCAGGATTGTTCGGATTTTATATCCACTTATTCTATATAGAATTGTTATTACATTGTAGGGAAGGAGTACCTCACTAAGCTTAATGCTTACAGTTATATTTTAACAATTTCAGGTTTCTATGCTGCCAACTAGAATACCATATGACCGGTAACTTTGAGAGTTGCACCGTTGGAAGGAGCCGGGGTTTAAATGTGGGGATTTTATCATTGTCACACTGAAGATTTTAATTTACTCACACATTGTATATTTTGCGTTAGCATGGATTGAGTTGATGATTGTGAAATTTTATCGTAGTTAATTATAGTATTGTATGTCCGCTTAAATTATGACTCTGATATTGATTTCGTTATGGCATAATAATAATATTATGTTGATTATGCGCATTATACAGTAAAATATGGATAGATGAATTATATTTCCAATGGGCTCTAGATTATGATTTAATTATTCTAATAATAAATGATTAGTATGGATATTGGGTTTGGGGTGTGACAATTAGTGGTATCAGAGCGTCTAGGTTATTAATTCTGGACGTGTGTGACGATTAGATGGCAGTTATTGATTGATTTGATATTATTGAATTGTTTATATACTAACAAATAGTTTAGTACTGTAAACTGTTTATATTGGTTGTTAGAATTTTATTGTATTACAGATAATTCCAGATGGAACCTGGGAATGGACAACCTAGAGAAGAGGGAGTCGCTTCTCGTACAGAGAATACTGAAGTGGAGCAAAGTGTTGCTGGAAGGGCTAGAGAGCAAGAGCAGCCTACAGAGATGCAAATAATGGCGCAGGCAATGATGAGGATGGCAGAGCAACAAGAAAGAAATATGGCGCAAATGGCAGAACAACAGGCTAGATATCTAGAATCCAAGACTGTGGCCAGGATTGAGAAAGAGGCAAGGAAGGAAATGAAAGATTCCATGCATGAGAAGTTTTTGAAGTTGAATCCTCCAGAATATTCAGGGTCAGTTGAACCTACGGAAGCTGAGATGTGGGTCAGGGATCTAGAAACTATCTTTGCAGTTATGAAGGTTCCAGATAACCAGAAAGTGAATCTAGCTATGTTTAAGCTCAAAGGAGAGGCGAAATATTGGTGGGAAGCCAGCAACCATTTGGTGCCCAGGATGGAAGGTACTGATGTTATTACTTGGGCTGAATTTATTAAAGCTTTGTATGTTAAGTATTTCCCTAAGGTCTATAGGAGGGAGAAACTGAGGGAGTTTATAAATTTGACCCAAGGGAACATGTCTGTGAGGGAGTATGATGCAAAATTTACTGCTTTGTCTAGATTTGCTACTAAGTATGTGCAGGAGGAAGAAGATAAATGTAGTAAGTTTCAAGATGGACTGATTTTGCCTATTCAAAATAGAGTAGCCACTTATGAGTTAGAAGATTATGCTTCTCTGGTAAACAAAGCCATGATAGCAGAAAGGCAAATGAACCAAGGGGTGGCGAGCAGAGAGAGTTTTAAGAAAAGTAGATTCGACGCATCTCAGTATAGGGGAGGTGAGAGTGGAAGTGTTAAGGTGGAACCTCATAAATTTCAGAGAGGTGGTGGAGATAGTGGTAGAGGTCAGGGGAGGTTTGGTAGAGATACCAGGGGTGGAGGATCTTTTGGTTCAGCCAGAAAGTCAGGGAGAGGTGAGGCCCCAATAGGAGGTGTTACATGTTTCTTTTGTAAAGAGGAAGGACATTATAAATCTGAGTGTCCTAAGCTTAAGGGATTGGAATGCTACCATTGTCATCAAGTGGGGCATATTAAGAAGAATTGTCCGCAATTGGCACAGACTCCAGCAGCACATAGTGAAGTAGCAAGCAGAATGTTATCTCCAGGCAGTACAGTGAAGAGTGTGGGTAGAGGACAAGCTAGTGGTTCCAGGCCAGGTGGACGAGTCTTTACGATGAAAGAAGCTCAGATTACGCCAGATGTGGTGACAGGTACACTTTCTGTTAGTGATAGAAGTGCTTATGTTTTGGTTGATCCTGGTTCCACACATTCTTTTGTGTCCTATGCTTTTGCCATATACTTGAATATACCGTGTGCTCGTTTAGATGTGGGGTTGGGTATTTATATGCCTATGGGGGATATGGTTGTAACTGAATATGTTTTTCATGATTGTGTTTTGACTGTGGGGTCTAGAGATACAGTTATAGATCTACTTCCATTGGATATTTCTGATTTTGATATAATTCTGGGAATGGATTGGCTATCCAAATATCATGCATCCATGGATTGTTTCCGTAAGGAAGTTGTTTTTAATATGCCTGGTGAGCCTGAATTTAAATTTGTGGGGGAAAGGAAAATTGTTCCCAGTTGCATCATTTCTTCTATTCAGACGAGGAAATTATTGAGTAAGGGTTGTGAGGGTTTTATTGCATATGTTCTTGACACTAGGAAGGGGGCTTTACAATTAGTCGATGTTCCTATTGTACGGGATTTTCCTGAAGTGTTTCCTAGTGAGTTGCCAGGGTTACCTCCAGAAAGAGAAGTTGAATTTAGTATTGAATTAGCACCAGGGACAACCCCTATTTCTATGGCACCGTATAGAATGGCACCTGCTGAGTTGAAAGAACTCAAGATTCAATTGCAAGATTTACTTGATAGGGGGTTCATACAACCTAGCGTATCTCCATGGGGTGCGCCAGTTTTATTTGTGAAAAAGAAAGATGGTACCATGCGTTTGTGTATTGATTATAGGCAACTGAATAAAGCTACAATTAAGAACAAGTATCCTTTACCTCGTATAGATGATTTGTTTGATCAGTTGCAGGGTGCTAAAGTGTTTTCAAAGATAGACTTGCGATCGGGTTATCATCAGGTGAGGGTGAAGGAAAGTGATATTTCTAAAACCGCTTTCCGTACTCGGTATGGTCATTTTGAATTTCTTGTGATGCCTTTTGGGGTGACTAATGCTCCAGCTGTATTTATGGATCTTATGAACCGGGTACTGCATCCTTTTGTTGATTCATTTGTGATAGTTTTTATTGATGATATTCTGATTTATTCCCATGATATGGTTGAACATGAAAAACATCTCACAACTATTTTGAATCTGTTGAAAGATAAGAAGTTGTATGCCAAGTTTAGCAAGTGTGAATTTTGGCTATCACAAGTTGCATTTTTAGGCCATGTTATTTCTGGAGATGGTATATGTGTTGATCCTAAAAAGGTAGAGGCTATTGTGAAATGGGAGAGACCCGATAATGTGACTGAGGTGAGGAGTTTTCTGGGTTTAGCTGGGTATTATAGAAGGTTTATTAAGGGATTTTCTTCGATTGCCTTACCAATGACTAAACTGACTAGGAAAGATGTTAAGTTTGAATGGAATTCTGATTGCGAAAATAGTTTTGATGAATTGAAAAAGAGGTTGGTAACCGCACCTGTTCTTACTATTCCGCATGGTGGAGATGGTTTTGTTGTTTATACTGATGCTTCACATCAGGGGTTGGGTTGTGTTTTTATGCAGCATGGTAAAGTTATTGCCTATGCTTCTAGGCAGTTGCGTACACATGAACGTAATTATCCTACACATGATTTGGAACATGCTGCTATTGTATTTGCTTTGAAATTATGGCGTCATTATCTATATGGTGAGGTATGTGAAATTTTTACTGACCATCAAAGCCTTAAGTATTTGTTTACTCAGAAGGAGTTGAATTTGAGGCAGAGGCGGTGGATGGAGTTAATTAAAGATTATGATTGTACAATTCACTACCACCCAGGAAAGGCAAATGTAGTTGCAGACGCTTTGAGTAGAAAGGCTTCAGGCAGGTTATCGTGTATTCGATGTGCTAGAGTTGCTCATATTATGGAGTTGAGATTGATGGGAGTGGAATTGCAGCTAGCAGATGGGGACAGATTCTTTGCTCATGTAAGCGTGAGGCCTTTGTTAGCTACCCGTATTCATGATTTGCAAAGTCAAGATCCTTTCCTTGAGAAGAAACGACAAGATCTCCGAGATGGTAAGTCTGAAGATTTTTGTATTGTGAATGATGGCACTTTATTGTATAAGCATCGGTTGTGTGTGCCTAATGTGTGTGGATTGAAAGAGGAAATTTTAGATGAGGCTCATAATTCCATTTATACTATGCATCCTGGTAGCACTAAAATGTATAGGGATTTAAAGGAGCATTATTGGTGGAATAATATGAAGAAGGAAATAGCTGATTTTGTTGTGAGGTGCCTTATATGTCAGCAAGTGAAAGTGGAGCATCAGAAACCTACTGGTCTGCTTCAGCCATTGCCGATACCGGAATGGAAATGGGATCATGTAACGATGGATTTTGTGGTTGGGCTTCCTCGATCTCAGAAGGGGTCAGATTCGATTTGGGTAGTGGTGGATAGATTGACAAAGTCCGCTCACTTTCTAGCAGTCAAGACTACGTATACAGTTGATAGGTATGCTAGATTGTATGTTAATAAAATTATTCGATTGCATGGAGCACCGGTATCTATTGTTTCAGATAGGGACCCTACTTTTACATCCAGATTTTGGGATAGCTTGCAGTATGCTATGGGTACTAACTTGAAGTTTAGTACGGCTTTTCACCCCCAGACAGATGGGCAGTCTGAAAGGACAATACAGATTTTGGAAGATATGCTTAGAGCTTGTGTGCTTGATTTCAAAGGTAATTGGGATGAATATTTGCCTTTGATAGAATTTGCATATAACAATAGTTTTCAGTCTACTATTGGTATGGCTCCATATGAAGCCTTGTATGGTAGACGATGTCGTACACCGATATGTTGGGGTGAAGTTGGTGAAAGGAAGATAGAGGGTCCAGAATTAATTGAAGTCACCACTGAAAAAGTGAAGATTATTCAAGATAGAATGAGAATAGCTCAAAGCAGACAGAAAAGTTATGCGGATAAACGACGAAAAGATTTGGAATTCCAGAAAGGGGATTATGTGTTTCTTCGGATATCTCCATGGAAAAGAGTTATGAGGTTTGGAAAGAAAGGGAAATTAAGTCCACGCTACATTGGACCTTATGAAATCCTTGAGAAAGTCGGGATGGTTGCCTACAAGTTAGCGTTACCACCAGAATTATCTCGGTTACATGATGTTTTCCATGTTTCTATGTTGAGAAAGTATGTAGCAGACCCTTCACATGTATTGGTGGAACAACCTATTGAGTTGAAGGAAGATTTGAGCTACGTGGAAGAACCGCTTGCTATCGTTGATAGGAAAGAACAAATATTAAGATCAAAGGTGATCCCACTTGTGAAAGTTGTGTGGAGAAGGCATTCCATGGAAGAAGCTACATGGGAGAGTGAGGATAGCATGAAAATGCGTTATCCCTATTTGTTTGATTCGGACAACCAAGGTATGTCAATTTCGAGGACGAAATTTCCTAACAGGGGGAGAATTGTGACAACCCGAATATAATTATGATTAATTATACCTAAATCATGCCTAGCTTGTGTGATATGATTAGTGTGTTATTAATATATGTGATGTTAATTTATTATGTTTAGTCTAATCCTACCTCCAAAAAGCATGAAATGTTGAATTAGTTACAAATACAAAATTTGAAGGTTTCGATAGGAATGTCCATGTTTAAGGCTAGTTTTGACCTTTATGACATAACAATTGACTTGAGGTGAAAACTACATAATTGTAGACAAGTGAGTTATGGTTGTAAAACAACAAACGGTGAATGAAACGGAGGTTCGAGTGAGAAGTTATACCAAAATTACGAAACAAGGGCAAAGTAGTCCATCCATTAAGTAGTATTTTGTCTTAATATGGCAACAAATGTTTTATTCTCATTGGTTGGGAAGGGTGGTGGCTTTGGCCGACCTCAAACCCTTAGAATTACCTCTTTATTCAGCCAAAATGCAGCCATGAGAGATTTTAAGCCTAAGGAAAGAGAAGTTGGAAGTTAGGAAGAAAAAGTGAGGAGAAAATTGAAGAAAATTCATAGAAAATTACGAAAAAGCCCCTAAGGTAATTCCAACCATGAATCTTGCTATTTTTTCTTTCATTTACGATTTATATGATATAAATCCTTGATTTTTATTGAACTTTCATGTTTGGGTGCATATGTATGGATATATGCAAGTTTAAGTTAAGTTGAATGTACAAAACCCTAAGATTGCTTTGTTTAGAAACTTTGTTTATTCAAACTTCCATATATTTTTGTATAGTTACTGGAATCGATTGCTTCCAATTTGATATTAACATGGACTCATATATGTATGACATATCCGAAAATCATGTGAAAATACCAACAAATGAGTCCTTGGTGAGGGTTTGAAGTTCGGGTAAGAAATCTGCCCTAAGGGTGAAAATATGCCCGCCATGTGTTCGGTGTTTTGCTTGACATAGCAAACGAACCTTAAAAATTATGAAACTTGAATCTTATATTTTTCAATGTGTTTACTGATGTTGGGTGAAAGATCATAGAAATTTATGATGTAGAAAAATCATGAAAATTCCTGGAAGTTGAATGAACGATAAAAGAGCCTATAGGGCAGATTTGCTATGTAGTGAAGAAATAGGCTTATTTTGCTCTAGGAAACTCGGAATGATGTGCCGTCTTTTGTTTTGGAAACATGATATAATAAGGATTGGATTACCAAGAATAATTAAAAAGGGTTTGGGCTGTAATTTGAATATGTTAGATATCAGAACCTGAGTCTAGATGGGACTTCATTTTAATGAATGATTTGAATTGAATAATATGATGCTTATGAATTGAGTTATGATTGAAGTTATTCTTTGGACTATTAATATTCTTATGATGATACTAATATTGTGAGAATGATAGGAAGGGAAGGAGAGCTGATTGAACAAGTACAGGATAAAGGCAAGGGAAAATCCAGTTAAACTGTCAAGGTGAGTGTACTTATGATTTGTTTCATATATAAATATGAATATAGCTCTAAGAGCGGATTTGTTTGAATACTTCGGTATTCAGGATTTGTTTGGATATTAAAATATCCAGGATTGGAATTGGACAAAGATCCAATGATTTGTTGGAACTTATGTTCCAGGATTTGTTATTGCCAATGGGCAGGATTGTTCGGATTTTATATCCACTTATTCTATATAGAATTGTTATTACATTGTAGGGAAGGAGTACCTCACTAAGCTTAATGCTTACAGTTATATTTTAACAATTTCAGGTTTCTATGCTGCCAACTAGAATACCATATGACCGGTAACTTTGAGAGTTGCACCGTTGGAAGGAGCCGGGGTTTAAATGTGGGGATTTTATCATTGTCACACTGAAGATTTTAATTTACTCACACATTGTATATTTTGCGTTAGTATGGATTGAGTTGATGATTGTGAAATTTTATCGTAGTTAATTATAGTATTGTATGTCCGCTTAAATTATGACTCTGATATTGATTTCGTTATGGCATAATAATAATATTATGTTGATTATGCGCATTATACAGTAAAATATGGATAGATGAATTATATTTCCAATGGGCTCTAGATTATGATTTAATTATTCTAATAATAAATGATTAGTATGGATATTGGGTTTGGGGTGTGACAGGTTCAGTCTTCCCATCATACTTGGGAGTCACAACAGGTGCCTTGAACTTTGATGGTGTTGGAAAATCAACAATATCCTGGACAAACGGTGTTCCTCGAACAAAGGTTCGTTGTAGAGGGTTCTTGGCCCTAGCCATTTCCCCTAATCTATCCTCCAGCCTCTGAATAGATCCTTTCCATGCATAATTTCTTTCCTCGGGCCTATTGGTTCGAGCAACTGACCGCGTTGAAGTGGCTTCCTGGGATTTATCTTGTCGAGCAGGTGGTCGGTCATAGGATTTATCTTGACGAGCAGCTGGTCGCGACTGGGCAGATCCTTCCCTTAAATCTGATGGTCGTCGAAAGCTCCTCGACGCTGCATTAAGAGGACTTTTGTTCCTCCTAAGGCCTAATCGATCGAAAGGAGAAACCCTACTTAATCTTTCTAATGCGCTGGTCCTTTCTGGGGAGAGGGTGACACGTTGTTCAGTATCTGTGGCTCGCACTGACGAAGTTCATCCAGGTTGATAAGAAAAATCTTCAGATTCCTCGTTGCGATATGAATTAGTACGCTTAGTACATGAAGAAGGCGCACGGGTATTTCTTTGAATGCTTCGTGGTCCGGAATGGGCTGATGCACCGCTATGGAGAGTTTGGATGAGTTATCGCATTGTTTCTTGCATGACGGTCTGGCCCTGAGCCAGATTTGCCATTATTCCAGTCAGATCTGGAATAGTTGGTGGAGCAGATGGATTTGGAGGGGTTCCAGCGTTTCGATTGCTGGATTCAGGAATATCAGCCATTGGTAATGGATTGTTTTTGATGAAAAGTGATATTATCAGTCGTTTCCCACAGACGGCGCCAATCTGTTGATGTAAAAAATTAGATCACTCTAATTAGTCAATCACAGATAAATAAATGAGACAAAAGATTTTAAAGTGGTTCAGCCTTATAAGAATGGCCTACGTCCACTGTTGTGTTATTGCTGACTGTTTAGGAATTCTCGATTACAAATTCTCTCAAGAAATTCCTCTCTCGATTCCAGAGTTTGAATTCGGATCCCCTTATAATGAGGATTGTACAATGTATTTATATCCATGAGGCTGTAATGTGAAAGGGTAATACATTAAATGGTATACATATGAAAGGGTAATACATTTAATGCCCTTTTTGCGTGTGCGTCCAAATGATAAGCATTTAATGAGCAGTTAAACTGTTGGTATCCGTCTTCGAGGTGCAGCTCGGACCGCTTGAGCTTCTCGGTGCTAAAGAGTTCCTCGGAGAGGTGAGTTCCTCGGAGCGTATGAGTTCCTCGGAATAACATGGTACCTCGGAGCGTGTGATCATCTTGAAAGAGCTTGTTGTTAGCCACGTGTCTTCATATGATTGGTCCATATCAGCAGATTAAATTTGGTATCAACAGATATCGTAACACATGCTTTTGTAACGGGGTTCATGTATAGTCTAGTTGTCTGAGGTTCATTTCACACAAAATACTTTGTGGTATAAAAAGGTATATTGGTAAGAGAATATTATAGGTTGTACCTTAACCTCGTAACTATGATGATTTACATTTGGTTACGCAATGGGTAATTGGAAAGTATAAGTTCCTTTGATAAATATAGGTTGATAGTTTATACTCTACTCTACTATCATGTCCGGATACATCTCGTCACTGTACAAAGGACTCCTGGTTCGGTGTATCCCTCGAACAATAAATATAAAAATACACATATTGGAGGTGAACACAGTCCTAGGCCTTTGGGCTACGCACATACCTACGCACCCAAATGACCGGTTACACCCTCATTCATAAATGAAAGTGCGTGTCCTATATTGATTCAAATAGATTCGCAATTTTCGGTTCAGACTTGTTTAATTGGATGTCTAAATTTTCTCAAATCAAATACCATTTAAATTATCCCATATACATGCAACTACGTGACAATTCAAATCTCAAATTAAATCATGCGATGACAAATGCTGACAAAAGCAGATCTCAGGAAAAAAATTCCCGCAGGGAAAAAACCTTTTATTTCCACTATAATTTGCAAAAGAATGGTTTACAATCGGATTACAGCGAAAATATAATTGACTTATGAAATACCCGCATGTGTCGGTTAGTAGTCATCAGCCCAGGAACACGACATCACTCCCTATGACATGCAGTCGATCAAGCCACTACCTCCTGCAAGTGGCACCTATGGTTAGCCTAGTACCTTTCCAAGGCACCTATGATTTAGCAACAAAACTCCCAGCAAAAATATGCTTCAGGTTCCACAAAATAACTCACACAAAAAGTCTAGGATTTGTGAATTGTAAAACACAGTTTTGACCCTAAAAAATGTGTTGGAGAATAAATAAAAACACTCAAAACGTATTCTATTAAAACCAGTGTTTTCTCCACCTGAAATACATAACCTTGACACCTTATTTATATTGAAAATCAAGGCGGTGACGTGTCTGGTTAAAACAACTCTCGTTCGAACGACATGCGACGTCATTCGAGCAAACCTCCATCTCATTCGAACGAGATGTGACGTCATTTTAAAGACAATCACTGATCCTCTCAAAAACTTTTAAATATTTAAATAACTTGGAATCCTTAAAAATCAAAACTGTTTACGGGATCAGGAGTATATATACAAAACTTTTATACTTTTGAAAAATTAAAAACTATTTAAAATCATTTAAAAAATTATTTAAACTTTTATAAAAATATCCCAACACTTTTCATGTAAAATTTAAATGGAACATAAACATATTTTACCAAATTCATACTTGTTGGGATTGAATGTTGAAGTCTTCTTAAAATTCGAATTCGTATTGTGTAGATGTAATCTTCTCATTTTTTTGATGACTTGTAGCAACTTGTAGCGGAATACGACATACTTAATTGTGACGGAAAATGTCCTTACAAATCCCCCCTATGTCTATGCCGGTACAAAATAAAAAATATCCGAATTATCAACCAAAATATGACCTATACAAATCTACCCTCCCAAAAACTCAAATGTGGAAAGATAAACTGATAAGTTTTCAAAATCTTTCAAACGATGCTTCAACAATTAACTTTTCAAATCTCTAAACTTTTCTCATCAGGGTGCGTAACATAATGATCTTCAATTGTATCTACACACATGAGACAAAGCAAAAATCTCATGATGTATCGAGTTTGAAATGATATAAACATAAAATATGTAAGCATAATCAAATCTCCCCCATACTTAAACTCCCCCATAATATCATAATTTTTTCTCCCCCTTTTTATTTGTTCGAAATAGACAAGGAAAAGAATAAATCACATAAAGCAAATCGGGATGTCACGAAAAATAAGGCAAACAAATTGTTTTTTGAATTTTTCAATTTTCTATACAAAAATGAAAAAATGATGTTAAAAAAATCACACACCATGAATTTTTACTAAGACAACTCATTCATGGAAACGAAATGAATGGGTGTGAACAGATTCGATAGAAAAATCAACTCAATCATATCATATGTGCAAGATGCATAAGTGTACTCCTAATGAATGAACATCAAAAATAGTCCTTTGGTGTAAAATTATTGAATTTAGATGACAACGTCTTAATCATATCAACAATTCAAAGTATAAATGATTTTCACACCAATAACGTCCAAAACTATGTAATGATTTTTCATGACTTTCAAGGACGTGCAAACCGTAGAAAATTCCATTCAAACTCCCTCATTAAAAGATAATGCTTTTTTTATTTATGAGGCGATGAAACAAAAATTTGGCCCATTATTGGCATAATTTTCTTTTTATTGCCTTTCAATTTTTTCAGGCTCTTTTAAACCTCATTGGACCCCAGATAATTTTCAATTCCTCACTTTTTAGGTCCATTTAAACGGTGGCGTAATCGCAAAGGATAAATGAGTACCTTTCGTAGCCCTTCACCATTTTTTAAAAGAAAATCACACTAACTCACAAACGATTTATATCATGCACTACTTTTTGTAAAGTTTTATCACATTTGGTTCGTTGTAGAGACATAATTGAGATGGAAACACTCAACTAACATGTGATAGATAAGCACGAAAGTCAAACAAATTCGTGCATGTGTTCAATAAAGGACAAATAGAGTCAATCATGTAATTAGTAACACTATATCATCTCACAGACTCCAAACTTTATAAAGCACATGAATGACACAATATATTGTCTCAAAACACTATCAAATAGTCATATGGATATGGCATGAAGTCGTGACTTGGTCATCCTAATTGTCAATTCATATAAGGTATAAACAAAATACAAAACTCTTTTTGAATTTTTCAAAATTTTTCTAAATCGAAAATCTTTTTCTATTTTAAAAATTATTCAGAAAACAACCCAGCAGTACCAATAACATATAATAGGAAGAAATAGGTGGCTGCAAATAGAATTCCAGAAGTCATTCGAACGAGATGCCATGTCGTTCGAACGATAGGTGATGCCGTGAGAAGATTTAACGAGAAAACACAAATTTCCCAAATTATTCAGAATATCATGCCATTGTGTCTAGTGGAAAAAAATAATAACAACCGATCCTGGAAAGGGTAAACTGATCCAAAACAGTTCTAAAACATAAGAAAAGCAAACAAAAATGTTAATAAAATACAAAACAAATGGTACATACTAGCAATAGGCAAAGATGACATCATGTAAATCAGCCTATGCTAGCAAACATGTTTAAACCTCAATCGGGAAGTATGGTGGAGTTCTCCAAAGATGGTGACATCTTTTGAAACAAGTCCATCAAATCATGTGAAGTCTTGACCAAAAACTTTACTTACTCACGAATATGGGCAAATTATCTATCATTATGTTCAAGCAAAGTATCATGAGTGGGTCCATGAGAATGAGCATATGTAGTGACATAACATGGCACAAAACCCAACTTGAAATAAAACTCCCTAAGGTGTCCTCTCTTTTTGCAATGGGAGAAAACATAAATGGTCCTAGGAACACCTCTCTCATAAACTCTAGGACATGCTCTCCTAACGGGAATGGGACGCCTAGGTGGGTTGGGATGAGAACCACGTGAATCAATCACCAAAGTGGGAACGAGCTCGGGTGAAACAAAAGAAGTGGACGCACCGTCATGACCTTTACCTATATTCTCTCCACCACCCAAAATGGGATTGAGAACCATATTTTCAACTTTCTTAGATGTGTTCTCTAAAGGGAATTTGACCTCTTGGGCACGGTCGAGATCACTCTCGAGTTGGGATACACGTGTCATCAGACTAGACACCGTGTCGGTCAAGTCACACTTTTCCCTACTTAAAACTTCCTTCTCTCTCTCCAAATCCAAAACTTGACGACCTTAACCCCTATTATATTTCTTCGTTTTCAAGGTCTCGGTGTACAAATCCCTAAAATCTTTTTGGAGCTCACTTTCATCTCCACTCTCAAACTCGCTCTCACTTCCACTAGAAACACTCGAATCATCGCCGTCGCTCTCGTGGACACTATCACCGTGGCACAAAGTCGGTGCGCTCACATGACTCAAAAAAGCTACACACATCCCATGAGCTAAACCTTTTTCGGACTCTTCTTTCTCATCATCTCCCTCTCTATCACTAAGAGTGGCGGGTATGGCTAATTTCTTCCATTTTCTCGTTAGCCTAGTAGCGCATTCAAAAGCCCTATAACCTTTTCCTTGACATTCGAAACAAATCATCTCATCTTTTTCTCTCTCACTCTCTTTTTCATTGCCTTATGTGGCCTTTTCTTTCTTTTTATTTTTCTCAAAAGACTTTTTATTGAAAGAATTATTTCTGTTCCTTTTGAGAAACTTTCTAAGTTTTTTTGCAAATAAGGCCACATCGTGAATGCTAAACTCTTCCTCAGAATCAAACTCATACACTCTCTTTTTCTTTTTCTTTCTAACTTGAGACTTTAAAGCAACGCCTCTATCCGTAGCCTAAATGGTTTGGGGAAACATGTCAATCTCATAAGTTTGTAGGTCTTCTACGAGCTCTTCTGACTTAAGTGAATATAACTTTCCCAATGAATTCAAAACAATGACTTTAGGAATGAAACACTTTGGAAGAGATCTCAAATTCTTTTTAAGGACACGTGTGTTATCAATTGACTCACCTAAATTAAAACTCGAGCTAACAATGTCCGACAAACGTGCATAAAACTCATAAAAACATTCAGACTCAGACATAGTAATGGTCTCAAATTGGGTGGCCAAATTTTGTAACTTTGATTATTTAACCACGTTCGTACCCTCATGTGTCATTTAAAGGACATAAAATGCCGCTTTGGACGTGGTGCACGCCATAATTCGGCGAAACTCGTTCGGGGTGATGTCTCCAGAAATAGCAGTCAAACCACAGGAATTAAAGTTAAACATTTTAAAATCATCTTCAGTTCAATACACAGGTTTCAAAGAGGTGATGTTATTAGCAGTGACAGTGGGAGGAGTCCACCCTGTTTCCCAAAGAAGCCAAACATGTTCGTCAATGGCTTTCAACTAGGATTTCATACGAGCTTTCGAATAGGTATAATTGGACTCATAAAAAATTGGCATTCGATTATATAAGTGCTCATTTGGAAACATTGCGACAACTTTTAAAAATCATATTTTTCAAAATAAATCAATATCTCACAAGTTTGCAAAAAATAGGAATACACGATAAATTAGCGTAACCTGCTCTAATACCAATTTGAAAGTGAATGTGAAATATTGATTCAAATAGATTCGCAATACTACGTGACAATTCAAATCTCAAATTAAATCATGTGATGACAAATGCTAACAAAAGCAAATCTCAGGAAAAAAATCCCCACAAGGCAAAAACCTTTTACTTCCACTATAATATGTAAAAGACCGGTTTATAATCGGATTACAGTGAAAGTACAATTGACTTACGAAATACCCGCAGGTGTTGGTTCATAATTGTCAGCCCAGGAACACCACAACACTCCCTATGACACGCAGTCGATTAGCCCAATACCTCCTGTAAGTGTTTAGTGTACCAAAATTGCACCACCACCGCTAACAAATTCCAATCAATGGCTCGATTACACCATAAGGAGACGCAAGTTGAAAGCCTCATAGTCTACGATATATAAGCACATGGCTTCTAGACTTTTGAGGTAGGAAGATAGTTTTGTGTGCATTAGAAGGGCCATTTGGGAAATAACAAAGCAAAACGCAAGAAGAAAGAAGGATACGAAAGTGAGAGTGGATGAAAACCTACACCCCTTACCTCCCTTTTTATACATAAAAGGTTGGGCTAAAGACAAGAAATCTGAGGAATCCGAATGAATTCCTACCTAAAAAGTACTTTGAGCTGTAGGAAAATTTAATCAAAGCCTTACAGTGATTTGACTTGACCCATATGCTGATAGGTAGGACAAGGGGTATGCCGATCGGCAACCTCCTTATATTAGAAAATTCTATCTTTGCTTTTTTATCAAAATCGAAATCTCAAAAAATTAATCCTTATTTAAAAAGCCCCGGGTTATTTCTTCTGACTTATGCATTTTTACCCACCATTCCTCATCATAAATATTTTTCTCACAATATTTAATTTCTCTTTTTCTAAAAGTGAATATATCCCATAATTTTTATTCTCTTAGCAACAGAGTAAAAAGTGCATGTGGAATAAGTCATTAAAACAAAAAGTGTAATAAAAATCTCCTTCATATATATATATGATGTCATCAGGGAAGAGGTTAGAAAGTTGGAAGAGGCAGAATTCATCAGGGAGGTCATATACCCAGAGTGGTTATCAAGCGCTGTCATTGTGCCCAAGGCCAATGGAAAATGGAGGATGTGCGTAGACTTCACTGACCTGAACAAGTCTTTCCCGAAAGACAACATTCCCTTACCTTGTATTGATCAGATGGTAGATGTCATGACAGGGCATGAACTTATGAGCTTTAAGGACGCATATTCAGGCTATAATCAGATCTTTATGGATACTGAAGACTCAGAGAAGACAACATTCATCACAGACAAGGGGACCTATTGCTATAAGGTCATGCCCTTCGGTTTGAAAAATATAGGGTCCACGTATCAACATCTTATAAATAAGATGTTTAAAGATTAAATTGTCAAGACCATGGAGGTATATGTAAATGATATGTTGACTAAGAGCTTGAAGGCCTGCACCCACATAGCAGACCTGGAGAGAACTTTTGACACCATGTACTTATACATGATGAAGGTTAATCCTTCCAAGTGTGTCTTCGGGGTAGGAGCTGGAAAGTTTCTTGGATTCATAGTCAATTAGAGGGGAATAGAGGCTAACCCCGAGAAAATCAATTCTTTTCTTGATATGAAGACACCAAGAAGTATAAAAGATGTTCAGAGGCTCACTAGAAGAGTCGCAGCACTCAACAAATTTGTTTCTAGAGCTACGGACAAGTGTCTTCCATTTTTCAAGGTGCTTAGAAAGGCCTTCGAATGGGACGAAGAGTGTGACAAGGCCTTTAAATAGCTCAAGTCCTACCTCGGATCCCCACTGCTCTTATCTCGGCCCATCCTGGGAGAGAAGTTGTATGTCTATCTAGCAATTTTAGAGTCAGCTATAAGCGCAGCTATAGTAAGGAAATACGATGGGGTACAAAGGCCTATATACTTCAATAGTAAGACCCTTCAAGGGTGTGAACAAAACTATCCTCGTATGGAGAAGTTGGTCTACGCTATGATACACGCTTCCAGGAAGATGAAACCTTATTTCCAAGCTCACTCTATGGTCATCCTCACTCACTCCCCACTAAGGAAACTCCTCCACAAGCCTGAGAAGTCAGGCAAAATTGATGACCTGGGCCATCGAGTTGGGAGAGCATGACCTTGTCTATCAACTTAGGGTGCCCATTAAAGGGCAGGAACTCGCGAACTTTATTGTTGAGTTCACATGGGAAGAGGCCGAGGTTGAGAATAATCCAGAGATCGCAAAGGAATTAAATAGTAACGTATTTCGAGACCCAGAAGAGGTTGTATTCGGCAGAGCCATAAGAGGAGTGGCTGAGAATGAGGATGACAGGTACCTTTTGAAGTAAGGAACCCTGTCAGAGGGTCACTTCTCTTCAGATGAAGATGTGTGGAACCTCTTTGTTGATGGTCTTCTTGCAAAAGTGGAAGTGGTACAAGGGTGATACAATCAACTCTGCATGGGGCCGACGTTGAATATGCACTAAGGTTCAACTTCAAAGCATCGAATAACGAGTCAGAATATGATGCCTTGATAGCAGGCCTCTCCTTAGCAAAAGACTTTAGAGTTGGCCGACTCCTACTTCACAGCGACTCGAGGTTGTTCATCAACTAGATACTTGGAGTGTATGAGGCCAAGGACGATAGGATGGAGAAATACCTGAAGAGAGTAAGAGTGATCTAGAAGGCTTCGAAGAGGTAAAGATGAAGAGGGTCCCTCGATAAGACAACAGTCATGCAGATGCATTAGTAAGGCTGGCTTCAGCAACAAGGATAGGCATAAGAAGGATGATACCAGTCAAAATCCTACTCAAATCGACCATTGAGGATGATGAGGTTGCCATCTCTTGACTCAACTTGAACCTAGGAGACTCAAGGATGGACCCCCTCATCAGATATATCAAAGAGGGAAAGATGTCAAAATCGAAGCTTTTGGATTTTTCCAAAAATAAAGAAACAAAAGGAATAATCATACATATTATACAATCTAGCAATAGGAAACAAATGATATGAGCAAGACAATTCATACTATGCTAGACACGAACCAACCCCTCAGTCAGCTGTGCAAATTTCTAAAGACTTCCTAAGACTCTCGAATTTAAGGGCATCTAAAGGTTTCGTGAAAATATCGGCTAACTGACGGTTGGTGGGTACAAAACTCAGGGATACGACTTTCTCCTCAACTAACTGACGGATAAAGTTCTCTCATATCCTGATGTGCTTTGTGTGCGAATGCTAGACGGGATTGCGGGATATGTGTATCGCGCTCGTGTTATCACATGAGATGGTCATGGTGTCCTTTGATATCCCATAATCTTCCATCATTTACTTCATCCATAAGAGTTGCGTGCAATAACTCCCGAGGATGATGTACTTAGCCTCCGCAGTGGACAAAGAGATGGATTCTGCTTCTTGCTCAACCAGGAGACAAGAGAAGAACCAAAATAGAAACATCCACTAGAAGTGCTCCTACTACCATATACATCCCTGGCCCAATCAGCATCCGAATAGGCAGATAGATGATCATTGGTATTAAAGGAATACCAAATATCGTATGAGAGAGTCCCACTCACGTATTTGATAATACATTTTAGAGCGAGTAAGTGTGACTCTTTCGGGGACGCCTGATATCACACACAAACTCCAACACTAAAGGCTATGTCGGGACAACTGGCAGTCAAGTAGAGAAGACTACTTATCATACTCCAATACAAGGTTTTATCTACGTCCTTACCTGAAGTGTCCTTACTAAGCTTGATAGAAGTACTCATAGGTGTACGTGCATGCTTAGCGGAGTCTTAACCAAATTTTTTCACTAGGTCTCTAGCATACTTGGATTGGGAGATGAAAATCCCATCCTCAAGCTGACGAACCTGGAGACCAAGGAAGAAAGTAAGCTCACCTACCATGCTCATCTCAAACTCACTTTTCATATCCTCCTCAAAGTGGTGAGTATACTGGGAGCACGTGGATCAAAAGACTATGTCATCCACATAGACTTAGGCAATCAAAATAGCACTGTCATCTCTCCTAATGAACAACGTCATATCAACTCCCCCTCTCTTGAAGCCACGGGCTAAGAGATAGGAAGTAAGCCTCTCGTACTAAGCACGCGGTGCTTGCTTCAAACCATACAAGGATTTCCTCAGATAGTAAATGTGATCCGGGTGCTTAGGGTCTTCAAACCCTTATAGTTGTTCCATGTAAACCTCCTCCTGTAGAATGCCATTTAGAAAGGCACTCTTGACATCCATATGATATAACTTGAAGCGCAGATGACATGCGATGGTGAGTAGTAAGCGGACTGACTCAAGCCTCGCAATAGAAGCAAATATCTCCCCAAAATCTACACCCTCTATCTGTGTGTAGCCTTGAGCGACCAACCTAGCCTTATTTCTGATTATGGTACCATTTTTATCCATTTTATTCTTTAAAATCCACACGGTACCTATCACATTAGTCTCACTAGGTCGGGGTACAAGTTCCCAGACATTGTTATTTTTAAACTGAAGCAACTCCTCTTGTATAGCAGATATCCAGTGTTCATCCTTGAGTGCTTCTTTGTGATTCTTGGGCCCTACTTTGGAAGTGTAGCAAAAATGGCTAACAATGTTCTCTAGCTGAGTACGAGTCTTGACCCCTAAAGTGGGATCTCCAATAATGGCAGAGGGCTCATGACTCTTGCGAACCCAAACAGGTGTGTCCCCTAATATAGGAGTGGGGTCCATAGGGTGTGGGTGAGGGACAAGTAAATCGCTGCCAGAAAAGTCATCATCCTCACACTAAAGGCTAGAATTAATAAACGTTGAAGGTTCGTCATCTTGCACGGTGACACTTATTGATTCCATAGCCTTAGAACTCTTCAGGTTAAAAACCCGGTACGCTCTACTATTTGATGAATATCATAGAAATATTCTCTCGTCGCTTCGGGAGTTAAACTTTCCTAATTGCTCTCTATCCCGTAGGATGTAGCATTTACTCCTAAAGACACGAATAAATGCTAGGTTGGGTTTCATTGCCAGTCCATAATTCATACGGCGTCTTAAGTGTGTGTGGACGCAGGTAAACCCTATTCAGGTGTGGCATGCAGTAGATACTGCCTCTGCCCAAAATCTCCTTGCAACTTGATGACATAGGAGCATAGATCTAGCCATTTTCTGGATCATCCTATTCTTTCTCTCCATAATCCCATTTTGGGGAGGAGTCTTCACAGCAGAAAACTCATGTTTGATCCTAAGGCTATCATAGTAAAGATCTACCTTTCCTTCCTTAAATTCCGTACCGTTATCACTACGTATCCTGTTAATAGTGACTCCGTGTTGATTTTGTAGGACACGACACTTAGTTGTTAAAAACTCTACAACATCGAATTTCTCTCTCAGAAAACCTATAATCGAATATCTGGAGAAATCATCTACCATCATGAGGATATACCTCTTACCACCCAGATTCTCAATACGAGTAGGACCCATAAGATCCATGTGAATCAACTCAAGTACACGGGAGGTGGTAATGGAATGCAACTTCCTATGGGGGCTATGGATTTGCTTTCCCAGCTGACAGGGTCCACAAACCGTGGAAGTTAGCTTTCCAAGTGATGGTAAGCCACGTACCAGGTCCTTTTTAGCTAAGCGAGTCAAATCTCTAACATTCACATGACCTAGACGTTGGTACCACAGATCCATAGGAGTGATTGTGGCGCTGTTATAGACAAGTGAGGATGTGGGCACAGTCCCATAGCAGTTATCCTCTGTCCTAACCCTTGCACTAAAAGTTTACCGGTTTGATTATAGACATTGTACGCATCCCGGTCAAACTTTACGACAAAGTTAGTGTCGCACAGCTGGCTAATGCTGAGAAGGTTTGCTTTCAAACATTTGATGTACAAAACATTCTCCAGCTTAAGAAATCTTGGTAACTCTACTGTACCTCATCCTACAATGCTAGACTTGCTCCCGTCTCCAAAGGTGACTCTACCTTCCTTATAATCCTCTAGGTAGGTGAAAAATGAGACATCGCCTGTCATATGTCTGGAGCACCCACTATCAAAATACCAATGTGAGGTATTATGTTCTTTGAGAGAGACATGAACAACAAGGGACTTTTCATCTTTCTTAGGTACCCAAGAAGTGGTAACCTTTTGTTTACCCTTGTTGTTGATGGTTTTAGCCGGGATGCGGGAAGCATTCACTGACGGCCAAGACATCCGTCGGAATTCCTCTATCAAACTCTATGATGTGGCAGCTAAAAACTCAACATGCTCTCTCAGACTAGAAAAATTATTAGTATGATATGGTGGAGCTGTAGTATGTTGTGTCCAACCCAAACTATGTCAAAGCTCCCTGAAGTGGCCTTTTCTTTTAAAGTGCGTACAAAAGAACACAGTCTTAGGCGGACCTGTGTTTGATTTTCTTGGTCGAACTCTCCTTCGTGGTTTTTGACGATGGCCATATGGAGTCGTACTAAACTAAGGAACTGGTCCAAGTGAAATTTGGTACGTGGAGGCACCATTATAACCTATTCCCTGCCTATCACTAAAACCTAAAGCGGGTCCAAGGAGCATCTTTCCCATCTTTCCTGATATGTCCTTGATTTGAACCTTGACTTCCCGTGCTCTCTCAAGATCATGAGTAAGATGGGCAACAAGGGATTCAAGTTTCTTTCGAGTCTCTAGGGAGGAATGGAGCTCACTCGTAAGACTAGCCACTTGTTTAGTCAAGTTACCTTTCTATTTCTCAAAACCACTCTCTCTCTCTCTAAACTGTCTCTCTCTCTCTCTAAATAAACTTTCTTTCTCAACCCAGGTAGACTCTTTCTCTCTCAAGGTAGTGCAGGTGGATGACTCTCTCTCTCTCTCTCTCTCTCTCTCATTTCTTCTAAATCTTCCTCTAACGCAGTGATCCTAAGAACTAATGCTTTGTTACTCTTTTTAGTTTTAAATGACTCATTATATAACTCAATATAGGCGCGTTGAAGATTACTCTCGCTCTCACTTGCATTATCCTCCCCTCAATCACATCGCTCTCACTGTCGAGGTGTCCCTGTGAACCAGCATCCTCATTGTCGTGAGGAGCACTAGAAGTACTCACATGACTAGCCATGAATGCGGTGAAGTTACACTCATGCGGTGACTCATCTCTAGAGTCCACCGACTCGACCTCACTATCATCACTAAGGGTAGCATTAAGGATAGCTTTGCCCTTTCTTTTTGCAAGTCCGTTCAACCTAGTAGAACAGTCAAAAGATCTATGTCCCTTACCGTTGCACTCATAGCATCTCTCAATGTATTTCTTAGGAGGGTCTTTAAAATATTTTTCATTTTTCTTTTCGAATTTATTTTTCTCAAAATTCTTTTTATCTTTGAAATTACCATTTTTCTTGAATTTGAGAATTTTCTTGAAATTTGTAGCAAACAGGGTCAAATCATCTAAATCAAAGTCACACTCAGAATCTAACGTTTCTATCTCCCATTTTCTAGATGACTCAACTCTCTTTCTTGTCGACCCCTTAATATCTTTAGGTGTGATAGATTTAGGAAACATATCAATTTCATACATTTGTAAATCTCCTACAAGTTCCTCCAATTTAAGCGTGTTTAATTTGCCCATAGAATTTAGCACAGTGACTTTAGGGATAAAAATCTTAGGCAGTGATCTAAGAATCTTTTTAACAACTCTAGCATTAGGAATGGGTTCACCAAGTTTAAAGCTAGTATTTACAATATCAGACAACCTAGCATAAAATTCATCAAAACATTCAGTCTCAAGCATGGTGATTGTTTCAAATTGAGTTGTCAAATTTTGCAGTTTAGATTCTTTCACATCATTAGTTCCTTCATGGGTAAATTGTAAAACATCCCATGCCTCTTTTGACGTGGTTCACTTCATTATGCGTCGAAACTCGTCACGTGTGATGGATCCGAAAATAGCACTTAAACCCTTTGAATTAAAAGATGACCATTTAAATTCTTCTTCAGTCCAAGTAGTGACAGATTTTAAACTAGTTACGTTCTCAACAATGACGGAGGGAGGTGTCCACCCTCTTTCAACCAAAATCCAAACTCTTTCATCAATGGCCTTAAAAGAATATTTCATGTGAGCTTTCCAGTAAGCATAATTTGTTCCGTCAAAAACTGGCATTTTATTATATAATTTCTCCATATTGAACACGCCAGTTTTCAAATATCATTTTTTTAGAAAATTGATATCTTAGAAAAATTTTACGGAAAGTTACACGGTATAATTCTATAATTGGCTCTGATACCAATTTGAAGAGTGCACGTTTGTTCAAATAAAGAAATTATTTAATTAAACTCAGATTTTATCAATTAAGTCCTAAATATGCATCTAGGTGTGATTGAAGATGATAAAATCAAGCAAGAACATTCAAACACACATGTGAGGAAAAATTCCCCAAAGGGGCAATTTTTTTTTTAGTATAATTTATAATATACGGTTACATGGATTACAATGAAAATAAGTGTGACACGAAAATACCCTCATGCGTCGATTCTAATGTCGTCGGCTGGAATCTCCCGTAGGAACTCCAGGTGAGCAACAATGAAGAAGAGAGCAGCTTCTCCACAAGTATGAACAAAAGCAAAGCAGTGTTCTTGGTTTTCAAAAGGATTCACAAAAGTATGAGAATGAAGTGTGAATCAAAACATGAGTTTTGGAACTCAAAAATATGAAGACTTGAGCTAATAGAACTCTCAAAATCGTCTCTCCAAGTCTTGAAAAATAACTCCCCCGAAGTTGGCTTTTATAAGGAAAACCAAAAGAGTTTTAAATCATTGGGACTCTTTACAGCGTCAGGTACCCTGAACCGGTTTGTCTTATACCTCGAACTAGTTCGCCCTTGAACCGGTTCACTATTCGGTTCACAGAACTTCGCTGGTTTTGGGGCTAAAATCACACAACATTCTCCTTAATATTTTTTTCTCCATTTTCAAAGGGATATAACTTCTTCACCGTAGCTCGGATTGAGGTGTCGTTTCTTCTAGTACTTTGCAGCATCGATCTCTTCAACTTTCCAGTTGATCGGACCTCCTAATAGTGGCTATAAAGTTACCAAAATGCCCTTGGACTTTTCTATCTTGCCTTTCTTTCATTGTTTTGACTTCTCTTACGTACAACTTGCATAAAATCCCTAAAATCATGGAATGTGGAGTCGTTGAGGTAGATGAGGAACACTTAATGGATATGTTGAATGCATGATTCTTAGAATTCGGATAGAAGCCGTCATGTGAGATCGTGAAGTTACGTGCCAAATATAGCGGCGTACGACATAGACAAATGTAACATATCGGACTTGAGAAAAATGTCCTTACAGCTATCATATCCTATTGCATCGACCATTTACATAAAGGACTAAAGGTTCAGTCTCTAGCGAACCATAAAAAAACACATATATTGGAGGCGAACATAGTCCCAAGCCGATGGGCTACGTACATACCTACGCACCCATATGACCGTCATCACTATCGTTGTCGCAGATAGTCCATACCTAGGTTCTATGCTCTAGTGGTACCAATTAATATCCCACCCGAAGTCTCCTCAAGAAATGATTGTCCACAATGCGCAACCTCCGCTCGATATAAAGCAACGTTGGTATGTTATACACATAATAGTTTATTCAACAAGTATACACACAACTTAATATATGTACAATAGGTTTTCTCGCAACCCAATTCGTCGAGTTTATGGATAGTATTATCATCTCTACTATTCACATTATTGCAACACTTTTACTTTTCTCTCTATATATACATTTTCTCTAAGGCTCTAGTACCCTGCTATATCCCCTTGAATAGTCGCTCCCTAAACTCATTACTAACTAGGAATTTAAGTCATTCGATGGTAGTGTAGGTTAATTTCTCTCACTTGGACCAACCTAGAAGGGTTCTAACTTGTCCAGGCCAAAAATAAGCATTCTGGAATCTCTTTAGAAGTCTCCTTGGAATTCTCATTCGAACGAGGTCGTTCGAATGAACTGGGCAAGTCTTCGAACTAGAATTTTGAGATTTCCCTTGTTCTTTCAAACTTCGTTTTTCCAATCCTTCCCTCATCCAAATTCATTTAAAATTCATCTCAACTCCCAATCAATGATTCTAAACTACTTGTAATCATAATAGGGAACTTTATAACATAATTTCATTGACAAATCTTTACATAAACATAGGGAATTTAAATTAATACCTCAAATCCCTAAAAGTCCCTTAACATAAACCCACCATAAACAATCATTCAAAACTCCCCAATTATTTTCATGATTATAACATAAAATTTCTAGGTTTATCATTCCTACAATTGGGTTATTCATCTACATGCAAACCTATATTCAAATTTCAAAATTAGTGGACAATCTAGTCTCAATTCCATAATTTCATGGTTATCTCATCAACTAGGGTTAACATGAATCATATATGCTCTGAATTTTAGTAAGATAAGCACTTAACTTTTTGGTAAACTTTGAATCGTTGAACGAAATTGGTATGAGGATGATCCTCTCTTCGCGATCTACGCGTTGGTGTGATTTTCGGTGGAAGCGCTTGACTTCTTAGCCCCAAGAACTGTTGAGTTCTCCTTTCTTATCTTGGTTCTCTGCCTCTCTCTCACGTAAGTTGGAAACTGACAACTCTCTTCTAACCCACATACATTCCTAATTTAATTCCTGATTTTCGTCCATTTTAATTCCCAAAAATCCTAAAAGATAAAACTACACCTCTGAAGTGTCGTTTTGGGTTAAAATGCCCCGGAATCCAAATAAAACAGCCGAGTAGTGTTTTCTGACTATTTTGACCCTTTCGAACACGCTGGCACACTCAAAACATCTATACGAGTTACTTAAAAATAAATCATCCTTTTTAGCCCAATGAAGTATTATTGACACGACGCACACGCGCGTCCCAACTAAGTGTGTTGCAACTACCGTATTTTTTACTCCCGACTAATATTATATTCTCGCATTCATATATTACTTTACTCTCTAAGTAATATTCAACATAATTATTTCCGACAAATACTAACTCTCGTCACGCTAGTAATTATTACAATTAAATCCGGATTAATTATAATTTAAATTTTCTTTATTTAAATCAATTAATCCAAATTCCATAAACTCCATAATTAAAATAAAATCACACAAAATTACGGGGTATTACATACTCCCTCCCTAATAACAGAATGTCATCTCGAAGTTCGGAAAAAAACCAAATAACAGTACACCTGGTATGAATAACTCTGGATATTTTTCTCGCATGTCATCCTCACTTTCCCAGGTAGACTCCTCTACATTATGATGTCACTACTGCACTCATACTAACGGCACTATCTTTGACCTCAGCTTCCTCTCACTACGGTCCAAAATGGCAACTGGCCCCTCCTTATAGGAACTATTGGGATGTAGATCAATCTCCTCTAAGGCAATATGGGTGTGGGCTAAATCATCCCGAAGACATCTCCTTAGTGACGAAATGTGGAACACATCATGAATCCTATGCAAGTGCTCCGATAATCCAATTTGATAAGATACGACCCAATCCGCTTAATAATAGGGAGTGGCCCAACATACCTCGGTGTCAACTTCCCTTTCTTCCCGAACTGCATTACCCCCTTCGTAGGAGATACTCGCAACTACATCTAATCCCCAACACTGAACTCTCTGAAAAATCTTTTGGCGTTGGCGTAACTCTTCTATCGGTCCTGAGGAACCCGAATGCGGCTCTGTATCAACTCAACCTTAGCCGAGGTGTCCCGAATCACCTCCGTACCAAGTAATTTGTTGTCCCCCACTTCAAGCCAACATGTTGGAGAATGGCAGGGTCACTTCAAGCCAACATGTTGGAGAATGACAGGGTCTGCCATACAATGCCTTAAATGGAGCCATGCTAATCGTAAACTGGTAGGAGTTAATATAAGAAAACTCCACCATTGGAAGGTACTTCTCCCATCCCCCTCCAAAATATTGGACACACATCCGTAACATGTCCTCCAATATTTGATTCGTCTGCTCTATCTACCCGTTTGTCTGTGGGTGATAGGCAGAACTCAATCGTAACTCTGTACCCATACCCTGCTGGAAACTCTCCTAAAATCTGGACACAAAAATCTTGTCCCGATCGGACATAATATCAAGGGGCACCCCGTGGAGTCTCACTATCTAGGCAATGAAGATCTGAGCATACTTCCTCATAGTTTAGTCTGTTCGAACTGGCAAAAAATGAGCTACCTTAGTCAATCGATCCACAATCACCCATATGAAATCGTGACCTCTTTGCGATGTAGGTAGCCCTATAATGAAATCCATGGAAATGCTCTCCCATTTCCACATAGGGATCTCCAACGGCTGTAGTAGTCCTCCCGATCTCTGATGGTTTGTCTTCACTAACTGACAAGTGGCACACCTCAAAACAAACTCGGCTATGTCCTTCTTCATTCTGCTCCACCAATATTGTCGCCTCATGTCCTGGTACATCTTATCTCCTCCGGGATGTACTACAAATCATGAACCGTGCGACTCTGCCATCACCGCTTATCGTAGCTCCTCCCCTTCTGTGACTACTAGTCTGATATTAAAACGTAGGCCCCCGTTCGATCTCATTGAGAAGGACACTGTCCCCTTGGATAGAAGCTGGACAATCTGATCCCGACAGAAGGAATTCGCTGCCTGAGCCTGTATCACCCTAGTAACTATCTCGGGTGTAACCGTCATCACTGACATGAATGAGCGGGAAATTGCATCCCGATGCCCGAGTTTTTTTATTTTGCCTTCCACACCTCAGCCACGTAACCTGCTGACCTGCGTCTCAATTCATCTGCTACCACATTAGCCTTCCCTGGGTGGTAATGGATACCAAACTGGTAGTATTTCACAAATTCAAGACACCTCCACTGACACATATTCAGCTCCCACTGTATGAACAGACAATGTAGTGACTTATAATCTGTGAACAGGCAAATTCTCTCCCCTAAGAGATAATGCCTCCATATTCGCAATGCAAACACGACTGTCGCTAACTCCAAGTCATGGGTGGGGTAATTCCTCTAGTGAGGCTTAAGCTTACGAGAAGCATAATCAATTGACTTATCCTCCAGCTGAATAACACCCCAATCCCTAATAAGGACTCATCAGTGTAGATCAGGTATTGTAACCCGAACCTACGTAGTGCTAGAACTGGTGCTGAAGTCAGCTTGTCCTTCAGCTCATCAAAGTCCAACTGACAGGCATCATCCCATATAAACGACACCCCTTTGTGAGGCAAGTTTTATAACGGACCCGCTATCTTAGAGAATCCCTGAATAAACCTTATGTAGTATCCTGCCAGACCTAAGAAACTATGTATCTTAGTCGGTGTCATGGGCTTCCCTCACTCCCTCATCGCTGACACCTTCCCAAATCTATTGATATCCCCTCCTTAGAGATTTTATGACCCAAGAACTGAACCTCTCTCAGCCAAAACCCATATTACTCATATTTTGCATATAGCTCGTGCTGACATAAAGTCTGCAAAACCATCCTCAGATGCTCAGCATGCTCCTCCTCAGTCCGAGAATAAATCAAAATGTCATCAATGAAGATGATGACAAATTGATCTAAGAACTCTCTAAACACTCTGTTCATTAATATCATGAAAACTGTTGGAGCATTCGTCAGTCCAAACGGCATCACCCAGAACTCATAGGACCCATATCTCGTCAAGAAATCCGTCTTTGATACATCCTGCACCCGAATCCTTAGCTGGTGATATCTCGATCTCAAATTTATCTTTGAAAAGAAGGCAACTCCTCTCAATTGGTCTAATAAGTAATCAATTTGGGGCAATGGATACGTATTCCATATCGTGACTTTGTTCAACTCTCGATAATCCACACACAACCTCAATGACCCATCTCTCTTCTTTATAAATAACACTAGAGCACTCCAAGGCGAGGTACTCCTATGAATGAGGCACTATCCCAATAACTGCTCAATCTAGTCCCGTAACTCTCTCATATCAGCTGGATCCATACGGTAGGGCAATCGGTCTATCGGTCGAGTGCCCAATATCAAGTCTATGATAAAATCTTTCTGTCAACTAGGCGGTAGTCCCGGTATATCCTGAAACACATCGAAAAACTTGTGAACTACGGGAATCAAATCAATGGGAATCACTATATCTCTAGAGGTCTCCTCCTCTATGTAATATAAATGGGTGGACGATCCTCCCTCAGGACGAGGCATCGCCACTAGTAACATCTCCTATCTCGCTATAGTAAAGATAATACTCCTACTAAAACACTCTATCATGGATCTATAAGAAGCAAGCCAATTAGCATCATGCTCATGCATATCTGCTGGCGAAATCAAACTCCCAATCTTGATACCTACTCCCTGGAATAGAAAGAAAATCAACGACCCATTCCCTAGCGGTGAGTCTACACAAGTCACTGTAGTCTCTGCTGTGTCTAACAACCCTATGGCCCGTGCAAAACTAGTAGCCATAAAGAAGTATGATGCCCCCGTGTCAAACAAAATGCGCCCTATAGTGCCATGAATAGGAAACGTACCCTCAACAGCGGGTGGCGCCTGATGAACTGGGACTTGATGGACTTTGTAGACACCCCCATACTGCAACTGACCCTGCTATACCGGAGCTGCTGGAATATCTGACAAGGATGGAACCTAGGGTGGTGCTAAAAAATATAACAAACTTAAGTGTAGAGCGGTAACTAAGGGTATCAATCAGCATCAAGGGGGTAAGCTAGAGACGAACTTAATTGTAATTCACTTTTTATTTTCTTTTTTGGGATTTTTACTTTTTCTAATTTTTTTAAGTTTTTCAAATATTAAAACAATTTTTGGGTGAGAATAAGTGAAATAACACTAAACTAAATGAGAGATGAAAACAACTAACTAAAAAGTGACTAAAATGAAAAACAAGGCCTAACACAAAAATAAGAGATAAAGTGAGGTAAATAATAGTGAGAGCAATCAAGGAGTGGGACTACACCACAAATTCTAATTATTCTAATTAATTAATTTAATTATTTGAATTCTCCCAAATTAATATCAAAATTACAAATCAACTCTCGTTGCAAGTGTGATTTTAATAGTAATCTTTTAGAAAATTAAGTTTAACTTCCCCACAACTCTGGAAAATACATCTACACTCCTTTTGGTGCACGTCATAATACGTCGAGACTCGTCAGGGGTGACACATTTGGAAATTGCACTAAGCCCTCAGGAATTGTAAGTGCTCCACCTAAACTCATCCTCAGTCTAGTCTGACACATGTTTTAAATTAGTGACATTATTTTTGGTGACATTGGGAGGAATCCAACCTCTCTCACACAATAACCAAACTCTCTCATCGATTACTTTTAAATGGAATTTCATTCGGGCTTTCAAGTAAGCATAGTCAGACCCATCGAAAGTTGACATTTGATTATATAAGTATTCGTTTAGAAACATTGCGACAAACTTTCAAAATTCAGATTTTTCAAACAAAATCAATATCACACAAGTTTACGGAAAATAGGAATACGCGATAAATTAGCATAACCTGCTCTGATACCAATATGTAAGACTGTGTGCAATATTAATTTCAATAGTTACGCAAATTCCAACCACAAACTTATTTAATTAGAGTCAATTTATGAATCAAATCAAATCAACCCATAACATAAATAACTACGTGCGTGCAAGTGTCAAACCAACATAAATAAAATATGCGACATAAAACTCAAGAAAAATCCCCTCATGGCGAAACCTTTTTATTTCACTACAATTGCAAATCGCAACTTGCATCAGATTATAATGAAATATAGTTTGACACTCGAATACCCGTAGACGTCGATCGATGTCGTCAGCAATAAGTCCACACGCAGCGAACCTACATGAACCGCGGTCTAGTCTTCAATTCAGGAACACCACATCATCCCTATTGACACGCAGTAACAAAACTCCACATAACTCCCTCCACAATAGCACACAACTCTAGATTGTAGAGATCTCCCCATAAAGTATGAACAACAGAAAACTATGTTTTTAGGTTCCACAAAACAACTAGTACAAAAATAATTAGGATTGTGAATTGTAAAACAAAAGTTATTGAACCCTCAAATATGGTTGGACAATAGAAAAATGTATTCTGTCAAAAAATATTTTTTCTCCACACAAAATTCAGATGCCTGACACCCTTTATATAATAAAACTCAAGGCGGTGGCGTGTCAGAATTAAGCAGCTCGTTCAAACGAGAAACACCGTCGTTCGAGCAAGATCTGATCTCGTTTGAACGAGATACGATGTCGTTCGAATGACATCATACACGTGTCCAAACCAGTTTCAATCTTTTATAAATCTTGGAAACTTCAAAGGTTAAGACTGTTTACGAGATCATAAATGTTTATCCAAAAACTTTTTATGATAAAATATTTTTGAAAAAATAAAAAAACATTTAAAATCATTTTTAATAAATAGAAAAATATTTTACCTTTCACAAAAATATCCCAACATTTTTTAATGTAAAATGTAAATTGGAACTAAAATACAATTTACCAAATTCGTCCTTGTTGGGCATGATTGTTGAAGAACTTGATATTCGGATCCGTCTTGATGCATATTTGATCTTGAACGTTCTTCGACGGTGTATCGGTATGTGACATACTAAATTGGAAACGGACATTTGTAAAATCAAGTCCTTACATTATTAGTATAGAGGATGGTTTCTTGAGTCTTCAATATATAAAAATGAGTTCATGAATCTGTTGAGAATGTGGAGATGCTTTTTTTAAGAGCGTTTCACACCCCATTCTCATAAATCCAATAAACTTAAAATATAAGACAGGTGTAAGCATCTTAAACCCGAAACCAACACACACACACACACACACACACACACATATATATATATATATATATTAATCAACAATTTCAACATACACGTTCATTGCATCTTTTTTCCAATAAAGTCAGGTTAACATAGGAGTGGCTCAGGGTTTAATCCCTCACCTGGATCACAATACAAATTGTTCAGATCATTCTACATATATGTACTATACTAAATGTAAAACCCTGTCGTAAAAAATAAGTATTTAATGATAATCAAAATATTATATTCAAAACAAAATTTAAGGAATAAATATATAAGGGGATTACGCCAAATGGCACGAAAAGTGACGCATTACGAAAAGTAATTAAGGAGAAAAATTGCCACGTCGCATAGTTCTCTTGGATGCGAATTTAAGTTCTAATAATCCTAGTAAGTATTTTGGTTAAGTTTGACGCGAAAATAGCAATGAATGATTGTAACATGGTCATGGTTAATAATGCGATAATTTGGGCGGTATGCGATACACATGATAAGTAACTTTGTACGAATTTTGTAGGATGCATCGTGGTTCCAAATATCTAAATGACCACTTTTATAGGGTCCAAAAAATACATATAAAAATACCATGGGGTCAAAAGTCAAAAAATAAATAAAAATATTTTTCGTCAAAAAATAAAATCCTCAGAAAATTATGAAAATCTCCGGATCAACTTAAAATTTAATTTCGAGCAACTTTCGATTCTTTGACGCATTGGGAAAAAATCATTTAGATCCATTTTAGGCGAATTTTTGTCAGCACGCGTCGTGTAGGAACCGAACTTGCGCAAATTATTTAGGACAATCGGTAAGTCAAAAAAAATATTCCGACCATAAATTTAGACTCATAAAAATATAAGGAATATTATCATGTGAAGAAAAATCGAAAAAAATATGTTTTGTCGGAGGTCCCGATTCTTGCGTGCCTTGTATAGGACAATCCGGGAGGGTAAATGAATATTGTAAATATTATTTTTTTAGCAAAAAAAATGTAAGGAATATGAATCTGAAGTTAAAAGTTTAAAAAAAAGGGAAAAATATATTTTTAGAGAGAGAAAGTGACACAAATCAACATTTTGTGAGGGGTATTTGGGGTATATAAGTGTATGCTAGCCCATTTGAGTATATAAGTGTATGTTAGCCCATTTGGGTATGTTGGATCAGATTTTCCCTCTCTCACTCTAGCATTGAGAGATCTCCCACCATTTAACCACCACAAGCGACCCTCCACCATCACTCCACCACCTAATGCTACTATATTTTACTAGTGCTCCACCATATATAAGCCTTGAACAACCATTTCCACCATTGATAAGGAAGAGCTATGAATTTTGGAGTTATATTTGGAAGTTTTGTTGGAGAAGATGAAGTGAGATTTAATCGTGTTGAAGTGGGTCTTGCTTTGGAGCTTAGGAGGATGCATTTGGTAACCCCTTGATGCCACCTTTGAAGATGAGGTTGCTCCTCCTACACCAACACCATCATTGGAGAGCTTAGAGGTGGGATCTACTAACCTTGATTTGGATTTATTGATTAATAAAATTTTAGTTAGTTATTTTAAAAATATTAGGCTTAATATATGTAGGATTTGTGAATAGTTTGCATCCATGAGATATATAAGTGAGTTTTGATGATTTCATAGGTAAATGAGTATCAAATAATGATTTTTAATGAGTTTAAAACATGGAAAAATTTCGAAATATATTCTTTAGCATTTTAGGAAATAAAATGTAAGGAAATGTTATTTATGTAGTTTTCATGTAAAATCGAAAATAAAAATGTTAGAAAAGGGTTATTTTGTATATTCCTAGTAAGAAGGAAATAAATGACATTTTTATGATGATAAAAATGTAAGATGATATTATTTTAGTGTGTTTGTCAATAAATTTGATAATACACATTTTTATGAAATGAAAATGTAAGAAAATATCATCTTTGTGCATGTTTTGGTGAAATGGAATAATAAACATTTTTATGGTAATAAAAGTGTTGGAAAAATATAAATTGTTGAAATTATAGAAAAAATTATAATTTCAATGTTTTGGATGTTATGAAAATGGACATTTTTAGAAGTATTGGTGTTAAACATTTTATGAAATAAAATATTTGGAAATAATGATTTGTTGGTAAATATTTGGTGAAATATATGTTCAAACCGTGTAACGGAATTTTTGGGTTAAAAATCCATTATTTCATGAACATAAACTTGTAGTATTTTGACATTAAATGTGTAAGCAAGTTTAACGAAGCGTTTGTTGGATTTAACATAAAATAAGAAAAGTTAGAATTTTAGTCTTCAAGTGTGTTAAATTGGGACTAAATAATATGACGAGTATGAGGTTAAAAGACTATATGTTAATTAAAAAGGAAATGACAATTTTCTTATAAAGTGGTCCTAAGTGTGGATGTATTTCTTGAGTTAAAGGTAAAGAAATATTTTTGAAAAAAAAAGTGATAGCAAGTATTCATTAAGTGTTAATGGATAAAACATGTAAAGGGGTTAGTGAGTATAACCTACTAATGTTGAGAAATATTAACACTTATGGAATCAAAAAGGGGTAAAAGTGTTTCCAATCAAGTAAATGATTACTCCTAAATGTAAAAAGGTGATTTTGAAAATAAATGGGTAAAATGATAATTTTACTTAAAGTACAATATTTTATGGAATAAAATGTGAAAGAGTGTTTTGATACGTATGAAGAAAGAATGAAATCTGTCCTTAAAGCGGAAATGATTTTTGGTGTAAAATTAACGTGAAAGAAAACAAAAGGATTTCAATGGAATTTAATGATTTTTCCTAAATGAATAATGGAAAAACGGACGGTTAAGTCCAAGGTTTTGGCTTCGGCTCAAAAAGGTAAATTAGTGTGAATGTGATAAAATATTTAACATATTTGCAAGATAATGATATTGGATGACGCCGGGATAAATAATTAAGCAGGGCTATGTTGTCCCTAGTGGTGAAAGACCCCAAACCAACTGCAGTATACTTGGCGCTAGGCTCCAGATGGTGAAATTTCGTGAAACCGTGGGTGTGCATGTGTTGGTGGATTCCCTACAGATAATGCTAAGTAATGAATCTAATATTCATGAAAAGGGCAAAAATGGATTGTAATGATCCAAAGATTTATTGATGCGAGAATAGCGCATTAAAATGTTTAATATTCATGTGGTGACATGGGATGGTTAAATAAAGTGACTTAATTATATAAATCTACCTAATAAGGTTTGAATCATAATAAGCACAAGCGTGTGTTACGTGAGGATTCAAAGGAAAATAGTATTTTTCTAAAACACGGTATGTGCGTGTGTTAAATGAAAGTCATGAAATATGGTTAAGTAGCTCTGGAGTGAGTTAATGAACGTTGAGAAATAAACATTTTGAAAGTATATCAGAGGCTTTCCTAACAAATGCCATTTGTTTAACTGTGTGAGTAATGGGAATGAATGCTAGTTTTAAAACCATGATAATCACTACACCAAAAACATCAATTTATCACACCTTCACATTAAAAATTTGGCACAGTTTAAAGCTATGCCAAATTTTGGCATGGTTTAATGACAATTTGGCACACTTTAAAACAGTGCCAAATTTTGGCACTGTTTTAAAGTGTGCTAGAGTTGAGCACACTTGACTTAAATATATAATACCCCCCAAAAATTAATCTTACTTTTGGGCTCCCCCTCTAGTCTCCCGCTCTCGTCTCCTTCTCGTCCCTCTCTCTCATTTTCACCAGTCTCCCGTTCTCTCTCTCTACTCACTGGTAGCCCCCCTCCCCCCATAACACAAACTGGCATAACAAAAACCGCTCGCTCGCTCACTCTCTCCAACGATGCCTCACCCTCTCAGCGACAAGGCTGCTGCCCTCAGTCCCCGTCACCACCCTCAGCTCCTCCCTCATCACCCTCAGTCCCCGTCGCCACCCTCATCTACGCCCTCATCCGATAGGTAGTCTCTCCTTTCCATTCAATTTATGCTTTATAATTTAAGGATCTGCTTTTGATTTCGAAAATGTGTTGGGGAAATTAGGTTTTTAATTGTTTTGCTTACATTTGTGTATCTAATTTGGAATACCCGAGGTATTCTATCTTTATCTCTATCATTAGGTTTTTCATTTTAGGTTTTTGGGTTTCTCACGAATTTGGTTTTTGTATATTTTTAGGTTTTGCAGGTTCTAACTTGGATTTGTGTTTAATTTGAAGGTACTATCTTGGGTTTTCACTAATTTGGTCTTTATTTGCATTGTTATTTTTTTGTTCATCTCTCTGAGATATTTTTTTTATCTATCTTTGTTATTTTGGATTGGCTTGGCTTATCAAAATGGTTTGATGATTGGATGTTTAAGTTGTATTTAGATGTTTATGCTGCCTTGTGTTTGTGAAAATGCCTTCGTGGTTGAAATTGGCTATATCTACAGGTTAAATGATGATTTAACAAGTCAAATGCGATAAATGAATATCTGTGTGTTAAATGGCTATATCTACAAGTCAAATGCGATATTTTTCTTTTTTCAAAAACCAAAGGATCTACTAGTGTTTATAAAATCTGGTATATTTCCTATCCATGTGTTTTTTTAGGTAGAAAATAATATAATTTAAAAAAAATGGAACTAAATTTGTTCCAAAATACGGCTAGTAATTTTTGTTTGATATTCGTTCTGGTTCTATATGTTCCAATACGATTTGCTTGGCTGATCTGTTTTTTATATGATCTATGTCTTTTTTAAAATCGAATCTGAGGTAATTCTAATTTCTCAATTTGTTGACTTATTTGCTTATTTACTTGGGGTGAGATCATCACTTAGTGTTCAAATTTAGAGATTTTCATATCCAAGCACTAAGTTTATGATTTTGGGATTTTGATCGGATTCGTCTCAAGTACTTGAACTGAAAGTGTTAATTAATTTTTTTAACAAGCTAAAACCAACATTCAAATTAAGTTTTAACTTTTCCCGTTTTCATCAATAATAGGGCAGTGGTGGAATGGAGCCCTCGGGTTAGCTGTTGTGGGAAAGGATTATAAGGGTTATAAGGCGGTGCAGGTTTGGGGGAAAATGCAAGGTGGCAGGTTCAAGTCCAGGGTGTGTGTGGAGGGGTCTCGTACCATTTCTACCCGATTGCTATTCCTGTCCAAAATGATATACCAACTCCCCTTAGGTTCAGGTCCAGGGTTTCGGGACGCCCCATTTTAATGACGTATCTGATCTCGTCCAGGAAACTCTTGGAGACCAAGTATATAAGATATTCATTGTTTTCCATGTCATATTCTTTCTTATCGAGATTGCATGCATTGAAGTTCTAAAATCATATTCTCATATATTTTACACATTGTCTTTTGCACTTATATTCTGTGCAATTGGTGTATGTCCACGTGCCTTTATTAGGGAGAAAATATTGGTTATTCACATCTTTTAGACACATTTGATGATCATCCAACCATATTAGTTTTTTAGGTATACTCTTAGAGAGGTTTAATTACCCGCCTCTTAAAATATGAATTAAATTTTTCTTCAAATTAGTATTTATGCTTTTTATCCCAACCTTTTTGTGACAACCCGAATATAATTATGATTAAATATTCTTAAAGCATGCTTAGCATATGTGATATGAGTAGTGTGTTATTAATATATATGATGTTAAGTCATTATGTTTAGTTTAATCCTACCTTCATAAAGCTTGAAATATCGAATTAGTTACAAATATGATTTTTGAAGTTTTCGGTAGGAATGTTCTTGTTGGAGACTAGTTTTGACCTTTATGACCTAACAATGAACTTGAGGCGTAAACTAGATATTTGTATATATATGAGTTAGGTTTGTAATGCAACAAACGTTCCATCGAACGGACATCCGAGTGGGAAGATATTGTCTTTTTACGAACAGGGGCTAAAGTAGTCATTTAGCCCTAAATGATATTTTGTTTTATATGATGCCACGTGTTATAAATTGATTGGTTGGAGGTGGAGGTTGTTTTGGCAGACTTAAACCCTTGATATATCCTACTTTCTTCAGCAAACACAATTTGGGAGAGTTTTAAGTTGAGGAAGAACAATTGTGAGGGTTAGGAAGAAGAAAGTGAGGAGAAACATTAAAAAAAAATTCATAGAAAATTACGTAGAAGCCCCTAAGGTAATTCCAACCATGAATCTTGTTATTTTTCTTGAAATTATGATTTATATGACATAAATCCTTGATTTGTTTTTGAACTTTCGTACTTGTGTGCATATGTATGGATATATGCAAGTTTAAGTCAAGTTGAATGTACAAAACCCTATTAAAACTCCCATATATTTTTGTATAGTTATTGGAATCGATTGATTACAATTGGAGATTAACCTGTACTCATATATGTATGACATATCCTAAAATCATGTGAAAATACCAAGAAATGAGTCCTTGGTGGGAGTTTGAAGTTTGAGTATGAAATCTTCCCTAAGGGTGAAAGTATGCCCGCCATGTGGTCGGCGTTTTGCTTGGCATAGCAAACAAACCTTAAAAATTATGAAATTTTAATCTACTATTGTTCAATATGTTTACTGATGTTGGGTGAAATATCATATAAATTTATGATGTAGAAAAATTATGGAAATTCCTGGAAGTTGAATGAACGATAAAAGAGCCTATATGGCAGATTTGCTATGTGGTAAAGAAATGGGCATATCTTGCTCTAGGAGACTTAAAATGATGTACCATCTATTGTATTGGAATATTAATATGACAAGGATTGAATTTCCAAGAATAAATGAATTTATATTTGGTCTATGATTTGGATATGTTAAATATATTAACATGGATTTGGATAGAACTTCACTTGTGATAAATTATTTGAATGGAATCATGTGATGCTTATGGATTGAATTATGTTTAAATCATTCTTTGGATTATTGATATTCTTATGATGATACTAATATTGTAAGAATAATAGGAAGGGAAGAAGACCTGATTGAACAAATACTGGATAAAGGCTAGGGAAAAGCCAGTTAAACTGTCGTGGTGAGTGTACTTATGATTTGTTTCATATATAAATATGAATATAGCTCTAAGAGAAGATTTGTTTGAATACTTCAGTATTCAGGATTTGTTTGGATATTAAAATATCCAGGATTTTTTTGGGTCTCATGATCCAGGATTGGTTTGAATACTTCGGTATTCAGGATTTGTTTGGATATTAAAATATCCAGGATTTATTTGGGTCTCATGATCCAGGATTGGTTTGAATACTTCGGTATTCAGGATTTGTTTGGATATTCAAATATCCAGGATTTGTTATTGCCAATGGGCAGAATTATTTGGATCTTATGATCCATGATTTGTTATTGCCAATAGGCAGGATTGTTCGAATTTTATATCCACATATTCAATATAGAATTATTATTCCATTGCAGGGAAGGAGTACCTCACTAAGCTTAATGCTTACGATTTATATTTTAACAATTTCAGGTTTGTACGCTGCCAGCTAGGATAATATATGACCAGTAACTTTGAGAGTTGCACCGTTAGAAGAGCTGGGGTTTAAGTATGGAGATTTTATCGTTGTCACACTGAACATTTTAATATAATCACACCATGTATATATTGATTTAGTATGGATTGAGTTGATCATAGTTAATCATAGTATTGTATAATCTCTAATTATGACTCTGATGTTGACTTCGTTATGGCACAAGAACAATATTATGTTCATTATGCAGAAAAATATTGATAAATGAATTAAATTTTCAATGAGCTTGAGATTATGATCCAATTATTATAATAACAAATGATTAGTATGGATATTGGGTTTGGGGTGTGACACTTTTACTTCTCATGTACCTCCTTAAGTGGTTCTCTTTTCCCTTTACTTCTTTAATGCAGATTTCTGGTAGGACTCTTTTTAAAGGAGATATAGCTTTTGTATTTGGAACTGATTTTGATGGTGCGAGAATAAAATAACATATGACTAGCATCACAGGTGCTTTTTTATCTAGTCATCTCAAAGTTGGGTTCTACCTTCTTTCTTAGATGATTAGATTTGGGTACATTTAATACTATTTTAAGTGCCATCATGTTCTTAGTTAGTCTTATATACACAAAAGATATAATACGTTTATAGATATAAAATACAAGTATATATACTGTACGCTTGTTCTTGTGTAAGCATATATATATATATATATATATATATATATATATATATATATATATATATATAGAGAGAGAGAGAGAGAGAGAGAGAGAGAGAGGGGCAGGCTCATGTGCACACTAAGTTTGCACAGTGCTGGCGCACACCAATTTTTTTAAAGCATTAAAACAAATATTTTTGAGTTGATTTTTTATGTGATATTTAAACATTTCAACGGACCCATGTAAAAAAAATCAGCTCAAAAAAAGTTTTTTTTTATTTGATTTTTTTTTACATGGGTATGTTGAACATATAATAATCATATGTGTGATGTTAATGAATATAAGTTTGTGTTTCCCCCTTAGTAAAGATATGTTTTTCATTACTTCTAGGCACCTCACTGACTAGTCTACTAAATGAGAAGCAGAAAGAATTTGATGACAAATTCAGAAGGTGTTTCGATCTGTTTGATAAGGTAGCAGAAGATTCATTTACTTAGCATACAGTTGCAGTGTTTGTTGCTCTATAATTTTTTCTCTTGTGGTGATTTGTCATGTAGGATGGTTACCATTTATGGACATTATCCCTTCAAAAGTGAAAGGAATGACGGTTCCCTCTTGTGTAGGGGAAGTGGCGGTGATGCTTCGGGCAATGGAAGGTACACCATGAACTTGAAAGTAGGCCCATTATCAAATTATTTTCAGATCATACTTCTAGTATTTTCCCTTCTATATATTACTCAAATACACTTATAGTTAACATTGGAAACGATTGATTTCTGACTGTTAAATGTGGGTGAATGCATTGTGTACTTTTAGTACAATTGGGTTTACTGGTACAACCATTGGTGTGACAATTTATAACTGTATGCTTCAAATACACATATCCATTTGTTTTTTCTTGTTTCTACGAGGAGATGAATCAATCTATTTCTCTACAAAGGGTTATATCAATTCTCAGTTAAAATTAATGTTTCTTGTAGGGAACAAGATCGATAAAAGCTCAGTTATTTATAGTTTGCAAGGGAGCCGATCTTCTAAAATGTTTAGAGCCTTTAATGCTCTTGGGGTGATTGCCTTTTCGTTTGGAAATGCAATGCTTCTTGAAATACAGGTAAATTATCATCATATGTAACTTGCATGCTATAGATGTAGTCATATGGTCTCTGTTTGAAAGTGATTATTGTAAGTACTACACACACAAGGGAAGAATGATGGAGTTATCAATTAATCTTTGCTAAATTATCAATATAAATGTGATTACAATGGAGTATATATGACTGCTTATATAAAAAGATTTTAAAGATTAGAAAACATACAAGTTTAATAAAAAAAATAATTTCCTTTTAGAAAAGTGAAAACTTAAACCAGCCTCCAAACGGCCCCGTAAGAGGCACGAACACCTCGTACGGGACCAACGTAACTTGTATGAATTGACCGCGTAGTCGTGGGTCTCCCAATTTGAGCATATGACGATAATTTGAAAATATCTAGATTAGGCTTAAAAATAAGTCGTTTGAGGGTGAAAACCCAAATCAGCCCCCAAAAGGCCCCGTAAGAGGCACGAACACCTCGCACGGGACCAATGTAACTTGTACGAACTGACCGCGTAGTCGCTGGTCTCTCGATTTGAGAATATGATGATAATTATAAAATATGTAGATTAGGCTTGAAAATAAGTTGTTTGAGGGTGAAAACCCAAACCATCCCCCCAAACGGCCTTGTAAGAGGCACGAATACCTCACATGGGACTAATGTAATTTGTACAAACTGACCTCGTGGTCGCTGGTCCCCCGATTTGAGAATATGATGATAATTTTAAAATATATAGATTAGGCTTAAAAACAAGTCATTTGAGGGTGAAAACCCAAACCAGCCCCCAAACGGTCCCGTAAAAGGCCCAAACACCTCGCACGGAACCAATGTAACTTGTAGGAACTGACCGCGTAGTCAAGGACCTCCCGGTTTGAGAATATGAAGATAATTTAATAATATGTAGATTAGGCTTAAAAACAAGTCATTAAAGGGTGAAAACCCAAACCAGCCCCCAAATGGCCCCGTAAGAGGCACCAACACCTCGCACGGGACCAATGTAACTTGTAGGAACTGACCCTGTAGTCATGGGCATCTCGATTTGAGAATATGATGATAATTTGAAAATATATAGATTAAGCTTTAAAAAAAGCCCTAGAAGGGTGAAACCCCAAATCATCCACCAAATGGCACCGTAAGAGGCACGAACACCTCGCACGGGACCAATGTAACTTGTACGAACTAACCACGTAGTCATGGGTCTCCCGATTTGAGAATATGATGACAATTTCAAAATATGTAGATTAGTCTTAGAAACAAGACGTTTGAGGGCGAAAACCCAAACTAGCCCCCAAACGGCCCCGTAAGAGGCATGAACACCTCGCACGGGATCAATGTAACTTGTACGAACTGACCGCGTAGTCATGAGTCTCCCGATTTGAGAATATGATGATAATTTCAAAATATATAGATTAGGCTTAAAAATAAGCCGTTTGAGGGTGAAAATCCAAACCAGCCCCCAAACGGCCCCGTAAGAGGCACGGACACCTCGTACGGGACCAATGTAACTTGTACGAACTGACAGCGTACTAAAGGGCCTCTCGGTTTGAGAATATGATGATAATTTAATAATATATGGATTAGGCTTAGATACAAGCCGTTGAAGGGTGAAAACCCAAACCAACCACAAGTGATCCCATAAAAAGCACTAACACCTCACACGAGACCATTGTAACTTGTAGGAACTGATCAGGTAGTAATAACTTGCGTAAGATTTTCAATTTAAAATATAATAATAATTGCAACTCCTATATGTAATTTTTTAGCTTGAGTAAGATTTTTTTTTATAAATTAGTTAGTCATTAATATCGTCTCTTTTTTGTATCCTATTTTTTTGCAGCATAACAATTTATCATTAGTATTTATTCACGTGGAACACATGGAGAACTCAATGGTTTATAACAAGGGGTTTATTCATGATTCTATTTTTTTATATTATGTCCGTACGGGCTTTTGTTGTTTTATTGTTAACTTTTATGATCGTGCGGGCTTTTGTAAGTTTATTGTTATATTTTGTGGCCGTGCGGACTTTATGTTACACTAGTTTTATATTAGCAGGTTTTAGAATGTCCATAAAATAGAGGAAACTCTGCCCAATTTTTTTTGGTCTTTGAACTACTAAAGACTTGTAATATTTTGAAGTTTGTATGTACATTAGTTTATCAACAATGTGCAAGATTTGCAATATGTGAATTTTCTTGTTTTGAAATATTTTTTTTTTAATTTACCCAAAAATTTGGCACAGTTCAAAATCGTGCCAAAAGTGTATCAAATTTTTGCACGGTTGTGAACTGTGCCAAAAGTTTATCAAAATGTGCTCAATCTGGCACAGTTCAAAACTATGCCAAAAGTGTGCCAGAAATATCAAATTTTGGCACGGTTTGAAAGTGTGGCAGAAGTGTTCCTGTTTGGTCAAATCTGACACACTTTTAAACCGTGCCAAAAAAATGACCATTTTAGAACACCTGATTCTAGCACAATTTAAAACCGTGCCAAATTCCTGTTTTTGGTGTAATGTAATACATAATGACTATTTTTTCAGATCAAGGAAGTCAAGTGGCACTAATTAACATTTTTGGAATAAAACTATTAAATACATTAGTACATATATTTTCAAGGGTAAATATGTAGATATATACATATTTTCACATGCATGTAGTGTAGCGTGTGAGTACTCCCTTCTGCCGCTTGTTTCTATATTGTATTTGTATATGATCCCATAGAGCATTCAACTCACATCCCTTCTTTTGTTGGGGAAGGTTGCATGATGTTTCGTACTTTAAGAGAGTAATACAGGTAATTAACAATTTGACTTTGCGATTAGTAGCCCTATTTACTTGGCCTTGGGGGCACTTCCATTGGGTCCTATCAGGTAGTTAATGGAAATCGGACTCGCATGCTAATATGTGTAATGTTATATACTAATAAAACTGGATTACAAACATTATTTAGGGTGTTCCATTGCACTTCATAATTAACATGTGAACCGGATCGGGTTAGTCCTTTAATAACCTTTGAAATCGGATCGAGGCGTTACAACTTAATATCAGAACTTTAGGTTCAATGTTCCTTTCTGGTGTGACGTGGTGAGGTCAGTAGTGGATCTTTCGGCATCCTTGCTGGTTAGATCCGATCACGCTTGGCTAGTGACGGTTTCAATTTGTAACTTGATAATAAAGTCGAGGTCGTGAGCATGATGTGCCCTTCTCTTTGAGTTGGTGATCGACTAAGTTAGTAGCCATTCTTATTCCACTCCATTTGTTTTGGTGGTGTTAGCTAGCAAGTATCGAATTTTGGTGTAGGCCGTTAGGTGGTGACACATTAGGCTTATGTGAGATGTATCATTTGGAAGTTTGATGATTCGAAAGTCTTAATGATTTCAGTTGCATCTTAGCTAGTATGCTTGTGGTTTCATCTATGGGATTAGGTGACTAAGTAGCGTGAATTGTGAATGAATAATTCTGTGAAAGTTAGAATGCTTAAGTGACGTGATTATGATTTGGGTTTAGATAATCATATTGATTTAGGGTAAATAACGAATCTATATAGTCATTGGGACTTAGTGTTAGAAATGGTGGTATTGAATTATGGTTTTAGAAAATGCGAGGTGGTATTGAGGAATATGATCTCTTGTGGCGTCAAAGGTGTTGGCCTAAAGTTTTATAGGTAGTACCCGATGCCCCGTATCCTACCAAAGTTTTATAGTGGTGATAGTTTGTGATCTAGCAAATGAGTGTAATGGTTATGTAGTGAGATAAGTTATTTGTCATTTCTTAGTGTTCTATTAGGTTAAGTTATATGCCGTGATGAGTTTGATCTCAGGTTATAGTTATGGACACACATGTGAATCCGTACTGATAATGCCTTGGAGATATGTGTTACGGATTAGCTAATCAGTTATTAGTACAAGTGATAGACACTCCCTAGTAACGATGAACTTTATATTGCCCTTTGTGTATTATGATAACAAGGATGTCTCCCTTTGAACTTGGGGGATTTCTTATGATGTCAAGGACACAGTGTTACAGTTGGTGTAACACATAGTAATTGGGTTAGTGTTCCCCCCCCCCCCCCCCCCAAAAAAAAAAAAAAAAAAAAAAATTGAACGGCTATGATCGGTTGTAATACTTGGTAGGATTTTTTTCGTGATCACTCCTACTCTAAAATGTGCATGATCATGTAATACCCCGTACTTTATATATATATATATATAAATTACATAAGTGGGAGTAATTTGGTAATTATAGGAATTTTAGTGAATAGTAAATTTCAGATTAATCAGCATTAGATGACTACCGATGCGTGTTTCATTTACTTAGGGGACTGAGTAAACGAGTCAGAATGTTTTTATGTCATGTCGCAGTTGGGTTGAGTGACGAGTGATAGTTTACGTTGTAGGAAATACGTGTAGAGAAGCATCGGGTCCGATTAGTGAATTTTAGTTAAGTAACTCGGATGGAGATTTTGAGTGCACGGTTGGTTTCAGAATGGCCGAGGTAGTCAGAATAGAGTATCTGGGGGTAGCGTTTAGGTTCCGGAGACTTTTGAACTAGTAGGGACTTGCAATTGAGTAAACGAGTCATTTTTGGATTTATAAGGGACAAGCCCTTATTTTTCTCTTATAAGTCACAAGAGAGAGAGAGAGAGAGAGAGAGGAAGAGAAAGAAAATAGAAAAGAGAATAAAGGAAGCAAAAAGAGGAAGAGAAAGGGGATTCCGGCCCAAAATTCACGGGATTCGACTAGAGGTCGTCGAATTTTATCCAGGAGGCAAGTATTTACTTCCTTTATTTAATAGAGTGTGTGTATCTCATATTATAGTTGGTAAACTATATAATTTTGGGTTAGAACCCTTAAAATAAATTTGGGAAAAAATAATTTTGAAATCACAAATACATGTGTTGTTAACTCTTGATGATTTATAGTGTTAAATCCATGTTAATGGTGTATATATATGGATTGAAATTGGAGAAATGAAAAACTGGGTTTTAAAGGTTTTAGTATTTCAATCTAAGAGAAATGATTTAATACCACAAATTAATTAACGTGTTAGTTAGAAATCAGTGTTAGGATGATTATAGTGTTGTTGGTTGAGGTTAGAAACCATAAAAATGGAATTTGGATTGTTATTTGGGATTTTGGAGAAGATGAAATCGCCCAAATAGTGCCCTCCGAACAGGACAAATCGATTCGGGTCTAGACCGAATCGATTCGCATAAGGGGACCTGTAAGGCTGTCTCAAGCCGAATCGATTCTCCTTTGAGGAACTGCTTGCAGAACACTTTCCGAATCAATTCTGATGGAGACCAAATCGTTTCGCTAGACCAAATCGATTCGCATTAGGGGCGAATCGATTCGCCTTTGTTGAATTTGGCAGTTATCCTTCTTTGAGTTTAGGGGGAGTTAAATTGAAATTGGAGATTATTACAGGGGATTCTAGATATGATATTAGGACTCCTAGATGACGGTATTGAGGGTGAGTAAACATCGGGTTGGAAGAGAGAACCTTGGATTATCTTAGTGTACAATCCGGGGTATGGACTTAGTGAATGTTCGGGTCGAGCAACGTTCGAGAGAGAGGTTTTCGGTAAGTGTGGAGTGATATTTACGCGGTTAGAATAAATATGGGCTGAATGTATTTTAGTAAATCCTAGGATGCGATTAGGATGGAATTTAGGTTATGCGATAAATAGGATTGAGCGGCTATCCGGTACGTCTATTGATGACTACTATTATAGGTGATACCTATGGAAATAAAATAAGTAGATAGTATACTTATTTAAATCATTACGAATTGATATATTCGGGATTGTATATAAATCCTTAAAAGTGATTAAGGTGCGAGTTATATATTAAGGACGAGAATACTTATAGGTTTAGTATTTTAAGTGGGCAAATACTTATATATTATTACGAGTGGGATCATTCAGAATATCGGCTATTGCTATAAGAGTTCTGCAATTATAGCTAGAGCATATCGAGGAATGATATATATTATATTACGGGAGTTGTTAAAGTATATATATGTTATGAGATGAATATAAATATATTTGTGTATGATTGGTATATTTGTATCTTAGAGGCTGGTTCCACGGGCATAAGGATGGACCGCCAAATTATATTTTTCTCTGGTACTATCCAGGGAGGTTGCGCGATGTGGGTAAATCCCCTGACTTAAGGAGCAGGGAGAGTAAAGTCCCTACTTCATATCGTCCATGACGGCCTCCACCATTTAGTATTTTTACCATGACCATGAGTGAGTCTAGCTTGGTACCATGGTTGATTGAGTAAAACCAGACATGGATAGGCGCTTGAGTCTGCATCCTCAAGTCATAGCTCGGTTGGATGGTTATTATACTTATGATTATAATAGTTATAATTATACTTGTTGCATATAGTATATTGCTTGTATATGAAAATGAGATATAATATAGCTTTGTCTTGTGTAAAGAGTAAAATGAATAAGGGTTTATTCTTCTTTCGAGAGACTTATATCCGGATTAATACAATGTAAATCTTAAATTAAAATGAGAATTATATTTATATGACACTTTATATACTAAAGTGAAAATGGTATTTTAAACTAGTGAAAGCTACGAATTATGAACGATATAGTTATATATAGAAATGAGAACTATATATATATAGCACGTTGAGGATTGTATAAACTAAAATCTTATGTAGACTGTATCCGTTGCATTAGGGTGGCGTGGCATGCTTAACGATCCCTCTTTAGTCAATCGAAAATTATAGGAGGGTGGAATGATCTCAATAAGTGTTGCCTCCACTGTCGCTGCTACCGTTGTGTTTACTACCCATACTGGAGGCAGATCCCACCAGCCAGCTGGTACCCTTACCCAAAGTTATAGGAGGAGGAGGCATGTTCACCCCATCATAAATACAGGAGGACATCATCCATCTTATCATAAAATCTAGGTAGTTGTAAGTCATCATCATGTCCGTGTAGAGCGAATAAGCCTCGCCATCCATCACCGCCATCTTAGCCTCGACAGTCATCTCCCTCACCCACCTCATATACATTAAGGGAACTATCGGCAGGAATACCACCTTATACTCCATGATCTGTTGCATAACCATTTCCCCCAAGTACCCGGAGTATCCAAATTCATGCGCTATCAACCTCTACATCTGCGCACGCATACCTATCATCACCGTATGCTAAGGAGTCATCCCCAAGGGGTAAAATATCACCTACAATTACAAACAAAAATCAACATTCTTGAAAACAAAGAAAATGCCAAAAGAAGATTGAAAAGAAAAAGGAATAACTTGATCGTTCGTCAACGTGTTCAGGGCCTGTCGTACAACCTCTAGGGACAGGGACTGGTTCGACCGTTTATTGAACTTTCTCCACGGGTACATTCGAAAAAAGTTCCCCAAATCCTCATCTTTTAGAGATATCAACCTCCTGTTTAGACCGATCGCTTCATAGAACCAAGACTGACAGTAATTAGCAAAAAAGAAAACTAAAAGGAAAATATAAGAAATTACATCAAAAATAATGCGAGAGCTTCCACCAAAAGGTACATGGCCCCTGTAAAAGTCTACCAGCGCCACTGACTGAATGCATCCAGAGAAGAACAAAGGGTCGTTAAAGTCAGGATCCCCAGTCAAAGAGTGGGAGATCCGAAAATATCCTAAAAAATTGCAAGAACAAAAGATGGAGGACGTCGCCACTCATCGCCACCAGAAAACCACCCAACAAAAGAAAAATAAATAACTATGCCATTTTCCTTACCTTTCGCCTCTTAGTTTCATCAATCCTACTACCGAAGGAAATATCCCAGGTGTATCCAACATCATTAAAAACCGTCAGGGGCATAGAATGCATGACAACCCGAAGGGAAATCATCCCCCCAATAGCCAACGGTCAAGCTACCGAAGGGGAAATATAGAGCAACTCTGTAAACAACACCCAGGGAGATCAAGACAATTTAGGCATAGCCGCAACTACACTAGGATAGATTTTCCAATATGGTTTATAACTCTTTATAGGTAGGGTAGACTTCATCTAAATCAAAACAAAAAACATGGTCTTCGGATACCAAAACTGCACAGTCATATCTGCGCATGCATACCTGTCACCCCCGTATGCTGAGGAGCTGTCCCCCAAGGGTAAAAGGTGACCTGCAATCCACGGAAACAAATCAATATTCATGCAAAGAATAAAAATTCCAAAAGGGGATTTAAAAGATTAAAAGTAACCTAATCACTAGTCAGCGTGTTCAGGGCCTGTCGCACCGTCGCCAGGGATAAGGACGGATTTGACCTCCTATTAGACTTTTGCCACCGATACAATTGGGATAAGTCTCTTAAATCCTCATCCTTTATGGATATTAACCTCACATTTATCCCAATCACCTCATAGAACTACGTCTGAAAAAATACAGGAATCAGCAAAGAAGAAACTAAAGGAAAATGCAAGGAAATGCATAACAAGAAAAAGGAAAGCAAAAATGACCTCCAAAAGGTACGTGGCCCCTATAAAAGTCTATCGGCAGCACCGTTTGAATGAAATAATAGAATAATAAAGGGATCCCAAGGTCAAGATCCCCCAATCATAGAGCGGGACGTTAGAAAATGTCTTCAAAAATGGTAAAAATCAGAGATGAATAATGTCGCCCCTCGTTGCCACCTAAAAACCACCCAACATAAGCAGAATAAATAATCGGGCCATCTGTCTTAGCTACCGCCCATCAATGTAATCTATCCTCATACTCAAGAGCACCTCCCAAAGAGACGAAATGTGAATGGAATCCCCAAAAATGATCATACACACACCCCCAATGCCACCTGAATCGCCTCTGACGTCACTCTCACAGTACGATCCACCCTTATCTACACACCCTTGCAATCTATCCCGGCAACTCCAGAGCATCGATGGGAGTAACATTCATCTTCCCAAATCCCAAGTGAACAGTGTGAGTAGTGTCCTATCATTTCTCTCCTAATGCGCATAGAATTGCAGTAGAGCGCAACGTCTCATCTAAAGCCTGAGCCAGGCGGCTAAAGCCAACTGAAGTAACTAACTAGCGCACCACCGCCAGAAGATTCTCACATACGTCCTTCAACCCAGTCGTTCCCCTAGAACGCATGCTCTAAGGAGATATATCAGTCTGCTAAATTTATAAAAAAAAATACAACATTTTCATCACCACAAGAAAACAAAGAAACAGAAAAGAAATGCCAAATGTCACTATACTTACATAGCCACTAGGGTTCCTTACCCTAGACGAACGATGGTCTACGGTCTCACGCAGAAGAAAGCAATCCTCATCTGCTAACTCAAATAAATCAAAGGAATTTTAATTTCCCAAAGCTAGGGGCACCATAAACCACCACTCCAAGCTCGTCCAATAGTCAACACTTAGCCACTCCAAGTTGTATTCCTCGCTAGGAGAACCTGCCATTTGAAATCTTGAATAAGGAAGAACTTAGAAAAGGATTTTAAAGAGTGGAAGCAAAATATTCAGATTCAGATTCAGAAAGATGTGAAAAATGAGGACGGATCACCCCCCTTTTTTAGGGCACTAAACATCATGCCGATCGACAGACCCCTGCTCATACTGATCGACACCAGAATGTTCCTCTTCCCAAAGAAGACCAGGATTCCATGCCATTGTCAAACGATAACCCCTACAGCATATCAATCGATAAGGGTGGCCATAGGCCTGCCAAGACTGCCCAGCCCGCCCAATAAAAAATTAGGGCTTGGGTAAGGTGAATAGGCCTTCGAAGCGGGCTTAGCAAAAATTTATAGGCCTAATTTTTTTCGGGCAGGTTTGGGCATGAATTCTTTAGCCCAATGACGCTCGGCCTGAGGACAGAGAATATATATATATATATATATATATATATATATATATATATATATATATATATATATATAATATTATAGTATAAGAATACAAAGTTATAAATAAATAAACAGTGTGAACTTTTATAAATATAAAAACTTATACCATGTTTTGACACTTAAAAACGCATGATTCGTATCATTTACAAAATAAAACCCTGATAGCTTAGCAGCCAACCCCTCTCTCTCTAATTTTTTTCTTCCACTCCTCTGCCTCTCTCTACGATCGCAAGTCGTCCCCTCTCTCTCTACATGGATACAATAAATACTAAAGATGGACTTTAAATCAGTAAGCATTGTAAGTGTTATGGTTTTATTTATGTTCGGTATTAAGTTTTTTTTACTCATATAATTTATTTAAGTTAACATATGGAGGATTTATGGTTGATTTATGTCTATGGTGTGGATAATCCAACAGTTGTGTTCAAATTTTGGGTTCAACTCTTTGATTTATGTCCGAATTTTGGGTTTAGATCATTGATTTATGGTGATTTCTAACTATTGTTTGATTTGTGTCCGGATTTTTCACGGCTTTTGCTCTATTAGATTTTTTTAGTTCATATTGATGGATTCAAATAATTTTTTCTTACTATTCATAAGTTCGGATTTTATGGATTCAAATGGTTTCTTCTTAATGTTGATTTCTAACTACTTTCAGATTTTTTAGTTCATTTATTAGACTATAGTTCATATTTTTAGATTTAAATAGATTCCTCTTAGTATTCATATTGTTTGATTTGTGTTAATAGGTCTTTTATTCTAAAAAAATAGGCCTTAGATTAAAAAAATGTTTTTAATTAAGAAAATAAGCTTTTTGGATTAAAAAAAGTATTCGGGCATGGGAAACGCGCCTAACTAAAAATCTTTCAAATATGGGCGGTCTTGGGATTACATAATAAGGCCCAATCCAGGACTCGGTGGGATTACCATAGCTCAAAATTTTATTAGCCCGGATCGAGCCCAGTCGGTCCTACCCAAGCCAGGCCGATGGCCACCACTTCCAATCGGCATACCTCATGAAAATTTGTACAAAATATGCCAGAAAATGCCTGAACAATCAAAAAAATTACCTATAAAATTCATAAAAATACCAAATAAATATAACAACATTTATTCACCAAGAAAATCATTTTTCAACCTCCAGAAATCCCTCATTGGATTAATATTACATACTTATCCCCAGCTTAAACCCTAAACATACTTCACAAACAATGCACTAGCATACCAAAGCCCACTATAATTCCCCAGCGGAATCCCAAAACATCAAGTCATCCCCAGCGGAATCCAAACCTCAAAATCAAATGCTTCCCTAGTATGATTACAAAATAATACCGTCCTAATTCTTGTGGCCGAATTTACAGAATAAAATTTCTCCCAATACATCCACCATAAGAATTTTAGCTTCTTCACAAAAGTTATCTCCTATAAAAAGGACAAAATCCCCATCCAAATGTCTTTCTCCAGTAAAGTCTCAAAATAACACAACCCTGAGTGGAACAACAAGTGCATCCACATCCCCAAGGTAATTTAAAAATTTCCCAAGAGAGCAACTCACCTTATTGCAGCTTTAGGTCCTCAGAATTCACCTCGACCCACATAATTGGTCATATCAAACTTAGGTCCTCAGAATGGACCTCAACCCACAGAACTGGTCATATCAAAGTTAGGTCCTCAAAATTGACCTCGACCCACATTATTAGTTTCCTCAAATTTAGGTCATCGTAATTGACCTTGATCCACATAATTGGTCATCTCAACTTTAGGTACTTAGAATTGATCTCGTCTAGCAAAATTGGTTGTCTCAACTTTAGGTCCTCAGAATTAACCTCGACCCACAGAATTGGTGATCTCAAATTTAGGTCCTCAAAATTAACTTCGACTTGCAGAATCAATCCACACAAATTTAGGTCCTCAGAATTGACCTCGGCCCGCAGAATTGGTCATCTTAACTTTAGGTCCTCTGAATTAATCTTTACTCGCATAATTTGTCATCTCAAATTTACGTCCTTAGAATTGACCTCGACCCGCCCAATTGGTCATCTCAAATTTAGGTGCTCAGAATTGATCTCGACCCACAAAATTGGTCAGCACAACTTTAGGTCCTCATAATTGACGTTGACTTGCAAAATCGGTATCCTCAACTTTAGGTCCTCAAAATTGACTTTAACTCTCAGAATCGGTCTCCTTAACTTTAGGTAATTAGAATTGACCTCGACCCGAAGAATAGGTCTCCTCAACTTTAGATCATCATAATGGAGCTCGATCCTCGAAATCGGTCCCTATAACTTTAGGACCTCAAAATTAATCTCAACCCGCATAATTGATCCCTATAATTTTAAATCCTTGGAATTGACCTCAACGTAAAGAATTAGTGATTATAACTTTAGGGCCTCATAATTGACCTCGACCCACAGAATCGGTCCCTACAACTTTAGGTTCTCAAAATCGATTTCGACCCGCATAATCGATCTCCTCTAATTTAGGTCCTCAGAATTGACCTCGACCCGCAAAATTGGTCCCCTCAATTTTAGGTCCTCATAATTGACCTTGACCCACATAATTGGTCCTTACAACTTTCGGACCTCATAATTAATATGGACCCTCTGAACCAATCATCCTCGTCTATTTGTTCTATAGAATTGTCCTCTCTTTGAAATATCTATCTGGTGTCTATTCTATAACTTCACTTGTTTCAAGCTCACCCGTTAAGGGGCTCTATAGAAAGCACATTATAGGACCCCCTAAGCCTCTCCTTAGGTCCATAGAACTTCCCCATTCATAATAAACCCTAGGTCATACTCCGAGTACCGATCTAGAGGCCATTGGGCGCTCTCAGGCCCCGTTTGACTTCGGTCTACTTTCTCATTAGAGTCAAAGCTCAATGAATCTTTGAAGGGATCTAAATACCCTTTCTAACGATCCATCCAGTGCATAAATCCTCCTTACGGTTCGGATGAATGGTTTGTTTCACAATTGAACACCGATTTGAAGGTTATCAGGCCCCATTTTGACCCCAACTAACTTTCTCGTAAGAGCAAAAGCTCAATGAATATTCAAAAGACCCCGAATCCCCTTTCTAATTGATGATGCTGAGATTTAGCACCACCGGATAAGTGATAATGAGCTCAAACAGTAGTAGCTATGGCAGCTATAGAGATGCAAGTATATAAGTATGTAAGTGTGTAGAAGGGGATGAGTATAAGAGGAAATAAGACAATGATGTATAGTGGTTTAGCCAATTAGGCCTACATCCACTGTGAGTGTGTGATCCACTAAGTATGGGCACTAATGGCCTTGGGTACAATGAACATAAGCTCACTCTCTCTCACTCTCTCTACTGTGTGTACAAGCAGAGTTTTAGCTAGGGTTGCAATAATCTGATGCCCTGTAGGGTTGTAGGTGACAAGTATATATAGGTCTTGGGGGGTGTAGTGTACCCCCCAAGTATGCATGGTGCATGTGAATGATGATCTAGCCAACCCCCTGTTGACACCTGTAGATGCCCAATGATGACGTAATATTCCCTCACGTGAGGGTGTGATTTGGTTATAACGGTCTTCCACGTGCCATGGGAGCCTCACGTGCACTGTTCCACGCGTCTCCCAAACCACGCGCTGTGATGATGTCACCCTCGGCCTATGAGACGAGGCCGAGGGCAAAGTCCCTTTCGGTAGTGAGTCTGGCTTAAATCTGGCCTCGTACTGTCGTACCCTCGTAGTGTCGTCCGGAGCCTGGTGGAGGGTCGGCCCCTCGTAGTGTCGTCCGGAGCCTGGTGGGGGGTCGTACCCTCGTAGGGTCGTCTGGAGCCTGGGGAAGGGTCGGCCACTCTTAGGGTCGTCTGGGCCTGGTGGAGGCCAGCTGGAGCCTGGTGAAGGGTCGGTCCCTCGTAGGGTCGTCCGTTTTGGAGATAATCTTCAGCCAGGCCAAGGATATAAACGGGTATATCAATCACCCCCCAGCCCTTAGCCATAGGTGTCATTGAGATGGCTGAGGGATAATGCTGAAATTGAGATGCGTGTATGACCAGTTAGGTGAGTGACACATAGGCAGGTACTCATTGCTATTTAAGTTCCCAAGGCAGGGCGGCTGCACACTTGCATGGGGCTCTGTGCCCTGATTATACCCTTCTTGGCAAATGTGCCCATTTATTACCAAGGTATTTAAGAGTTTTTAAACTCTCTCTCTCCACAGCTTCTTCTTCTTCGCGCCTAAGTTTACTCTCTCTCTAGAACCAATCGCCATTTGCAGCCTTCAATCCTTCAGGCCTCGCAGCGCTCTTGTTCTCTCCTCATCAGGTAACCTTTTTCTCCCCGCGCCTTCTTTTGTCTTCATTTCTGTGTATTTTTTAGGGTCGTAGGTCGGCACTTTCTTAGAGTTCCCCCATAGCCTTTTCCGGTGTCCTCTCCGGTTGTTAGTTCTTGAACGTTCTTGACAAAAACTTTTTAGTTCTTTGGTTTAATCCAGCAGTCAAACCTGGTCAATCCCCCAAGTGTTTGTAGTTGAATTAGCCAAGTCTAGTGTAATTTCTCCAAGTGTAGGGTCTTCCCCTTAATGCTTAGGAGGCTTTACAGCTTAGTGTCTGAATTCCCATCCTTGAGAGAGAAGCTCTTTGCCGAGATCAGGCGAATAGAGGAAGAGGAAGAGAGGAGACGAGGGGTCGACCCTAATTGGGTACGACCCATCTTTCCCGTTCCTCTTGCCACCATAAGACCATCTGAACCCTCTGAGTCTTGTGGGTCGTCATCTCGTCCGGACGAGACACCCAAATCAAGTGAAATGGACGAGAGAGCTTCCTCGCCAACTGGTGCTGGAACATCCGGTAGAAGGGACACGTCTGACCTTAGCCCTCCCCGAGAGGCCGAAGGTACGATCCCCTCTGAGGCCGTCCCTGTGTCAACCCTATCCCCCAATGCCTTCCAAGTGGCTTTTCCCCAGGGTCCTCCTGCAGGTGATGAGGGGGAAGGAGATGAGGACGAGGATGATGATACAGATGATGAGGTTGACACCTCCCACGCCTCGTCCTTTATCTCCTCCGTTAGGGATAGAGACCTTCTGATATGGAGGCATATTTACGGAGTGCCCTCTGGGGTAACTATGAGGGTTACCTCTGATACTGAGAGGGTTTTTGACTGTCAAGAGGGAGAGGTTACAGTTTATGAGCAAATGTTCAAGGTAGGTGTCAGACTTCCCTTCCACCCTGCCATTGTAGATATTCTATCGGCTCTGGGCGTCTCCCCCTCTCAACTTCCACCCAACTCTTGGAGGACGATTCTGGGTTACATTTCCTTGTGGAAAAACATTTTCACTGATGAGCCCTCATCCGACGTATTCTTGGCTTGTTACAACATCACCTCTTCATCTAAACAGCCAGGATACTATTATCTAGGGGCGAGAAGGTCTGAGAAGAAACTTCTCCACGTGGCTCAAACTTCCAATCATGATTGGAAAAAGAGATTCTTCTTCATATCTGGGGCGTGGGAGTGCTCCACCGAGGCGTCCCCTTCTGCCGATGGTCCGAGGGTCCCTAACAAATGGTCTAATCCCTCAATGAAAGCTAGGTCAGACCCCGGACTTAGCCTGGAGGAAAGGGATATTGTTGAGTATCTGAGGGGACGAGGGAGAGGGGGTGAGATCCCAAAGTTCGAAGATTTGATGACCCCTTGGTACCTCAAAGAAGCTGGTCTGAGGGTCGGCCCTCTGACGGAACTATGTGAGTTATACAGCACGTTTTCCATTCTTTACTTTTTTGAAGTGTTTCCTGTTTATCTCTGTATTTTTCTGATGCATGGTACCCTTTTCAGGTCGTCCTGTAGGTGTGTCAGATTACCTCTGGGAAATGACTGCTCCAAGCCTACTCGCTGGTTTGTCAAAGAAGAAGGGGAAGGATCCTCAGCAAGCTCCAAAGAAGACGAGGGCCTCAGGGCCGACGGTTGTTGAGCCGACAGCCGATAGCCACAAAAGGAAGGAGCCTGAGGCTCCAGTTGAGCATCGGCCTGACCCTAAGACAAGGGCCAGGGTCGAGGCCTCTGAGGGGGCAACCTCTTCGTCGAGCATGGGGGCCTTCTGGTCTCAAAATCTGGCCGATCTGAGGGCCGACCCCTCGTCGCTGATCACAAACTTGAGGGCAGCCAAGGCCTCGATGTTCTCTGCACCGTCGGCCTCTGACTTCGAGTTCTTGGCGAAGATGCCCCCTGCCAAAGTGTATGACTACGGTATGCACTCCCTTGCTCAGGTATTGGTCTTGACCTTTTAATTTTATTCTTACTAACTATTACCTCGGCCCATCTTGATGTTTGTTTATTTTTTCTTGCAGTCTGTTTGTACCTTCACTTCAGCCACTAAGTGGATGGCCGAGAATCAACAAAAGTTTCACGAAGCTGAGAGGGCCATTCAACATGAGGCCGACCAGCAAGATGACTTGGCGACTGCGAAGGCTGAGTTAGAGAGTGCTAGGGCTGAGCACGCAAGGCTTTTGGACCAACTGACGAAGCAACACGACGAGGATATCAAGGCCAAGGACTTATTGATCAAGGACAAGGACGAGGCCTTGACCAATATGGAGGCCAAGCACAAGACTGACCTTGAAGCAGCTGTCCGGAAAGCCGAGGCTGATGCTGTTGAGGCTTACAAGGTCTCTGACGAATTCCAAGGCTTCGGCCTTGAATATCTTGAGAGGGGAATTAGGACGGCCTGTCGGTGGGTCATCCTAAATTTTGCTGACATAGTATCGTCCATCCGCCCTTCTCTTGAGGTGGTTCAGCTGGATGATCCCTTGATTGCTGAGGCCCTGTCGCAAGTGGAGTCCCAAGTTCATGTTGAGGGGGTCGGCACGTCTGAGGATCGGCCAGTCATGATTGCTGAAGAGACCCCATTGGTTGATGTTGAGGCTCTGCCTTCTGATATCGCCCCTTAGGGTGGCCGTCTGTGGCCCATACCCTCATTTTTGTATTTTTGTTCTATGTATTGTAAAACACTTGGACGCTTTATATTAATACCATCGTCTCTTCCTTCCACCATTGCTGTCTTCCTTATTTCCTTCTTTTATGGTTTGCTCCTTGTTGATGATGATGCTACTAACCCTTCCCTCGTCTTTTTTTGAGGACCAATGTGGGGTCGTCCCCTCATCTGGCCTCATTATAGCCGAGGGTTCAATGAACCAATTTAATGGTTTTAAATAAAACCTACCCTCGTCTTTCTTGAGAACAGCGATGGGGTCGCCCCCTCCACTGGTCCTCATTTTAGCCGAGGGTTCAACTAACCAAATTAATGATTTTTATGTAGTCTTCCCTCGTCTTTTTTGAGAACAGGGGAGGGGTCGTCCCCTCCACTGGTCCTCATTATAGCCGAGGGTTCATCGAACCAAATTAATGATTTTTATGAAGTCTACCCTCGTCTTTCTTGAGAACAGTGGAGGGGTCGTCCCCTCCACTGGTCCTCATTATAGGCGAGGGTTCAACTAACCAAACTAATGATTTTTATGAAGTCTAACCTCGTCTTTCTTGAGAACAGTGGAGGGGTCGTCCCCTCCATTGGTCCTCATTATAGCCGAGGGTTCAACTAACCAAATTAATTATTTTTATGTAGTCTACCCTCGTCTTTTTTGAGAACAGTGGAGGGGTCTCCCCCTCCACTGGTCCTCATTTTAGCCGAGGGTTCAACTAACCAAATTAATGATTTTTATGTAGTCTTCCCTCGTCTTTTTTGAGAACAGGGGAGGGGTCGTCCCCTCCACTGGTCCTCATTATAGCCGAGGGTTCATCTAACCAAATTAATGATTTTTATCAACTCTACCCTCGTCTTTCTTGAGAACAGTGGAGGGGTCGTCCCCTCCACTGGTCCTCATTATAGCCGAGGTTTCAACTAACCAAACTAATGATTTTTATGAAGTCTACCCTCGTCTTTCTTGAGAACAGTGGAGGGGTCGTCCCCTCCATTGGTCCTCATTATAGCCGAGGGTTCAACTAACCAAAGTAATGATTTTTATGTAGTCTACCCTCGTCTTTTTTGAGAAAAGTGGAGGGGTCGTCCCCTCCACTGGTCCTCATTGTAGCCGAGGGTTCAACTAACCAAATTAATGATTTTTATGTAATCTACCCTCGTCTTGTTTTAGAACAGTGGATGGGTCGTCCCCTCAACTGGTCCTCATTATAGCCGAGGGTTCAACTAACCAAATTAATGATTTTTATGAAGTCTACCCTCGTCTTTCTTGAAAACAGTGGAGGGGTCGTCCCCTCTACTGGTCCTCACTATGGCCGAGGGATCCACTTACCAAATTAATGGTTTTTTGTAGATGTTTCCACGCATACTGGAACTGGAAACTATAGGGTGAGGGGAATCATATTTCTCATTAATTTTCCAAAGTGTCCTGTTGGAGCAACTCCTATTACAACTATGGTCTATCAAGACCTTACAACACTACTGGTAGTATTTCTTCAAATGATCTACGTTCCAGGGGTTGGAAAAAGGTTCCCCTTCTAGGTTTTCTAGTCTATATGTCCCAGGGACAACTTCATCGATGACCCTGTAGGGGCCGTGCCAATTAGGATGGAGTTTGTTTGGCTTTTGCCAAGTCTTCTTGAGAACCAAGTCTCCTACTGCGATAGGTCTCTGTTTCACCCTCTGATTGTAAAACCTTGCGGTCCTCTGCTGGTAGGAAGCCTGCCTTATCTCAGCATCCTCCCTTCTTTCCTCAATCAAGTCCAGGTCAAGTCTCCTCTCTTCCGTATTTCCCTGGGGGTCGTACATTTGGACCCTATGAGTGGGAAACTCGACTTCGGTGGGGATGACTGCTTCTGATCCATAAGCTAACATGAATGGGGTCTCCCCAGTAGAGGTCCTTACTGTCGTCCTGTACGCCCACAACACTGCATATAACTCCTCGACCCATCTTCCTTTTGCCTCCTCAAGCCTCTTCTTAATCCCATCTAGGATTGTCCTGTTCGTAACTTCGGTTTGCCCATTAGCCTGAGGTCGGCCTGGGGTGGAGAAAAATTGTTTGATACTTACCCTCTCACAGTACTTCTGCAGAGAGGCATTCTTGAACTGGGTCCCGTTATCCAAGATGAGGGTGTTGGGTAGACCATATCTGCATATCACATTCTTCCAGATGAACTGGAAGGTCTTCTGCTCCGTGATCGTGACCATTGGTTCGGCCTCTACCCACTTTGAAAAGTAGTCAATTGCTACGATGAGGAATCGATAGTTATTGACTGCCCTCGGTAAGGGTCCTGCCAGGTCAATCCCCCACACTGCAAACGGCCATGGGGATGTAATGGAGGTAAGAGGCTGATGAGGTTGGTGAGGGATGGTAGCAAATCTTTGGCATTTATCACACTTTTTAACATATGCAGCAGCATCATTCCCCAAGGTCGGCCACCAGTAGCCTTGGGTGATCACCCTCTTTGCCAAGGATCTACCCCCAATGTGGCTTGAGCACGACCCTTCATGCACATCTTGCAAAATAAAAGGGACTTCTGAGGGATGCACACACCTAAGTAAGGGGAGCAGAAACCCCTTTTTGTACAGCGTGTCTCCGATGACAGTGAACTTTGCAGCCCTGTATCTCAGCTTCTTCCTCTCTTGGCTTGCTTCTGGCATCTCTCCCCCTTTAATGTATCTGATAAGAGGATCCATCCATGAAGGTTCTTGAGAAACATTCATGCAAATGCCAAGTGTTCCCTCGACGTCTTCGATAGTTGGTCGAAACAGGATTTCTACCGGGACTGTCCTCCTTATGTCTGTCCTAGTAGCTGAGGCCAACCTTGCAAGGGCGTCAGCACGGCCATTGTCGAGCCTAGGTATCCTCTTGAATTTCACATCTTTAAAGTTTTTCAGCAATGACCTCACCTTCTCAAGATACCTATCCATCCTCTCGTCTTTGGCCTCATAGGCTCCTAGTATCTGATTCACCACCAGCCGTGAATCTCTGTGAACCAAAATTTGGCCGACACTAAGAGATTTGGCCAAGGAAAGGCCAGCTATCAAGGCCTCATACTCAGCCTCATTGTTGGAGGCTTTGAAATTGAACCTCAGGGCGTACTCGATGTCTGTGCCGTCGGGTGCTGATACTATCAATCCAGCTCCGCTCCCGCTTTCGCAAGAGGACCCGTCGACGAAGAGACTCCACACAGCATGTTCCTCCGAGAAATTTCCCTCGATGAGTGACCCTTGTCTAAAAAGGTATCTTCCCTCTTCATTTTCAGCCACCTTTCTTCTAGCGGTGCTTGTCTCAGCCTTATCTGCAGGAGGGTCGGTGAGCCTACCTTGCTGGGTATCTGTCTGGCTTAGACCCTCACCCTCGGCCTCGTCACTCTCCCAAGTAAATTCAGCCACGAAATCTGCCAATGCCTTCCCCTTAATGGCTGTCTTTGGCTGATACACAATATCGAACTCCCCCAGCTCTATAGTCAGGTCATTAGCCTTCCTGATTTTTCAGGCTTGTGTAGGATCTGCCTAAGAGGAGAGTGAGTAAGGATGACCATAGTATGGGACTGGAAGTACGGTTTCATCTTCCTTGAGGCATGGATCAAGGCGTAGGCCAACTTTTCCATCCTCGGGTATCTTTGCTCTGCCCCCTGGAGTGCCTTTCTGTTAAAATATACAGGCTTCTGTATACCGTCCTCGTCTCTCACAATGGCTGCGCTGATGGCAGACTCTGAGACGGCGAGGTACACGTAAAGTCGTTCACCCTGCACGGGTCGTGACAGCAGCAAGGGAGACCCTAAGTATGATTTTAGCTCCTTGAAAGCCTCATCACACTCTTCACTCCATTCAAAGGCCTTCATGAGGATCTTGAAGAATGGTAGACACCTGTCTGTGGCCCTTGACACAAATCTATTCAAGGCAGCCACTCTCCCTGTGAGCCTCTGAACGTCTTTAATGGACTTGGGGGTCTTCATCTCAATAAGGGCCTTTATCTTTTCAGGATTGGCCTCGATGCCTCTTTGATTGACAATGAACCCCAAGAACTTCCCCGCTCCGACCCCGAAGACACACTTGGCCGGATTAAGCTTCATCTGGTACTTGTCCATCATATTAAAGGTCCTCTCCAGGTCTGCCACATGATCCTCTGCTTTCAAACTCTTGGTCAGCATGTCATCCACGTAGACCTCCATAGACTTCCCAATTTGGTCTTCGAACATTTTATTTACGAGGCGCTGGTACGTTGCCCCCACGTTTTTTAGACCGAAGGGCATGACCCTATAGCAGTATGTACCCTTGTCAGTGATGAAGGCAGTCCTCTCTGAGTCTTCAGGGTTCATGAAGATCTAGTTGTACCCTGAGTAGGCATCTATAAAACTCATGAACTCGTGGCCTGCAGTAGCGTCTACCATCTGGTCAATGCGGGGGAGAGGGAAGCTGTCTTTGGGGCAGTGCTTGTTGAGGTCTGTGAAGTCCACACACATCCGCCACTTCTCGTTGGCCTTTGGGACAATGACTGCGTTGGACAACCACTCAGGGTAGATGACCTCTCTGATAAATTCAGCGTCCTCTAACTTTTTGACCTCATCCCTGATGACCTCGTACTTCTCTCTAGAGTAAATCCTCCTCTTCTGCTTTACTGGCTTCACTCCCTCTACCACATTGAGCGTGTGGCACATGATTTCAGGGTCGATCCCCGGCATATCTACATGACTCCACGCAAAGACGCTTCGTCTTTTCCTCAACAGTTTAATGAGGTCTTCCTTGATATTGGGCCTCAGAGACTTGCCAACTTGGAAGGTTTTTCCCGGGTCATCCTCATCGAGGATGATGGGTTCTACCTCCTCAGCGGCCTCTCCTTTCTTGAGCTTCGTCTCGTCCCTGGGGTCTAGGGTATCAATATTGTAAGTGGCTATAGCCCTCTTGTGTGCCTCCCTTTCTTCGGCGGAGTTGTAGTAGCACTGTCGCGCTGTCGTCTGGTCTCCCTGAACCTCCCCAGCCCGAATGGGGTAGGGAATTTAATCATCTGGTGTACCGTAGACGGCACGGCCTCGAACCCTTTGAGGGCCACCCGCCCCAATATGATATTATAGGCTGAAAACACATGCTCATCCATCACAAAGAAACTGACCTTCCTGGTGAGCCATCTCGGCCACTCGTCCCCCATCCTAACATCAGCCACATACACTCCAAGGGGGTGAAATTTTTCCCCACTGAATCCAATCAACGGATGATGGTACGGGACGAGTCTAGCACGGATGAGACCTAAGGCCTTGAAGCATGGCCAAAACATTACATCTGCAGATGAGCCCCCATCCACCAGGATCCTCGGCACCTCACACCCATGCACCCTGGTCGTGATGACGAGCGGGTCATCATGCAGGGCTAAGAGGCCTTTGAAGTCCATTCGTGAGAACCCTACTATCAGTGTGTCCATGTCCACCTTCTTCCTCTTTTCTGGCTTGGCCTCCAGAGATGTCGAGTGGACGGTCTTCGTCACTGCCCTGGCTTCTGCCACGTGAGCCTTCCTATCTGCGACTTTCGATCCTCCTCCTGCCAGACCCCCAGAGATCATTCCCACTCCGAGGGAGATCATATTAAGCCTTTTGACGGGGCCCTGATCGTCTCTCGGCGGGAGGTCATGGTCGTCCTCATCATTAGAAGGGTCGTCCCCTCTTTTCTGAGGACCTTCTCTACATGCATCGACTCGCTTCTTTCTGGGGTCGTCCCCTCGGCCCCTCTTGAAGGCGCCTCTGTCGACGTACTTTCTGAGCTTCCCCTCTTTCAGCATCTTCTCAATCTCATCTTTCAGAGCAAAGCATTTGTCTATCACGTGACCGTGGTCTTGATGAAATTCACACCACAGGTTCTTATTTCTCTTGCCAGGTGCTGCCCTTAGCTTCTCAGGCCACTTCAGGGATCGGTCACTCTTTATCTCATTGAGAATCTGTTCACAGCTGACCGTCAGAGGGGTGTAACCAGTGAACTTGTCATCCGTGGACCTCTTCTTCCCCTCTTTGTTCTTCCTAGGGTACTTACCCCCACTAGTACCTCCCTTTTCGTCTTCATATTTTGCGGCCATCGCCTCTTCGGCGTTCATCACCTTTCCTGCTATCGACAGCAATTCGGCCATCGTCCTCGGGGGGTCTTCAGCAAGCTTCCATAACAGCTTCCCCTTTTGGAGTCCTCCAATCAGGGCTGTCATGGCTATGCTTTCCTCGTAGTCTTCCACTTCCAGCTTCTCTTTATTGAATCTGGCTATGTAGTCCCTCAGACTCTCATTCTTCTCCTGCTTAACATAGAGTAGGTGGGTGGTCTTCTTCTGTGGCCTCACCCCAAAGCAAAAGTTGTGGATGAACCGGTCTGCCAACTGCTTAAAGTTTTCAATGGAATTTTTTGGAAGAGACGTGTACCAAACATGCGCAGCCCCCGTCAGGGTTCCGGAGAAGGCATGACACCTCATCTCATCTGAGATAGAGTATATGTCTGCTGCTGATTGATACATCTCCACATGGTGGACAGGGTTGGTACTCCCATCGTATCTTGGGGTGACCACAGGTGGATTGAACCTTGCTGGCGTAGGGAAGTCGACTATCTTCGCCACAAAGGGTGAGCCTATGGTGTATCCCTTCTGAAGGGGGTCCCGGCTATTCAATATATCACCGATCATATCCTCTAGCCGCTGGATTGAGTCATTCCAGGGCCTCCAAGGATCGGCTCGGCCGATGTTATTCCCAGCCGCCTCTTGAAGGTGAACTGAGGGTTCCACTGCAGCAGGCCTGTGTCGGCTGTTTACTTCCCTTTGGCCATCATCCCGTCCCTGGGGTCGGCCATTTGCTGCCTCCTTCCTGGACCTCGCCGCACTTCTTGACCTGGACAACTTGTCTCGCAGGTCATTTACTGGGCCTAGCCTCTCAAAGGTCGACCTCCTGCTCAAGCGATCAAAAGCAGAGCCTCTCGGGCGATTGTCAGGGTTTGGTCTCACGTACTTTCCTCTACTATCCTGGAGGGGTCGCACAGTGTTGTTGGAGACCTCATACGGTTCCCAGCATTCAATTGGGGCCTCCTCTCCCTCCAGATCGTCATACCTGTCCTCAGGGCAAGGGTTTCCTTACCTCCCCAGGCACAGACACCGGGGGTCAGCAACATCCCTACGCCACTGAGGGGGTGGCAGGTCTTTGCGTGGTGCCTGGGGTGGTCCCCTGGCCTCATGCTGTCCTGGAGATGCTGCCGGAGTAATCATCTCAGGTGAGACCCCGGGTGGTCTTAGTATGTTCTGGCTTAGAGATGTGAACTGCTCCCGCATCATCCGTTGGCTTCCTGCCAGAGACTTTAGGGCTGCCGCCACATCAGCCATCTCAGACTGAGGCGGCGGCTGACTGGAACTGGGTCTTCCCCCCTCATCCGGCAGGGGAAGTGGTGGTGGTGTCATCTCAGGTGCCATGTGCCTTGAGCTGGAACAGCTGAAGAATGGTGAGCTTGGGAACCTTAGTGGGTCTCTTTCAATGGTGAAACACCTCCTCTCAGGGGGAGGGTTGGTTCACCACCAGAGTGCCCAGTGAGGTCAAGATGTGCAAAGGAAGAGATGTCTTCTCGTTCCCACAGATGGCGCCAAACTGATGATGCTGAGATTTAGCACCACCGGATAAGTGATAATGAGCTCAAACAGTAGTAGCTATGGCAGCTATAGAGATGCAAGTATACAAGTATGTAAGTGTGTAGAAGGGGATGAGTATAAGAGGAAATAAGACAATGATGTATAGTGGTTAAGCCAATTAGGCCTACATCCACTGTGAGTGTGTGATCCACTAAGTATGGGCACTAATGGCCTTGGGTACAATGCACATAAGCTCACTCTCTCTCTCTCTCTCTCTCTCTACTGTGTGTACAAGCAGAGTTTTAGCTAGGGTTGCAATAATCTGATGCCCTGTAGGGTTGTAGGTGGCAAGTATATATAGGTCTTGGGGGGTGTAGTGTACCCCCCAAGTATGCATGGTGCATCTGAATGATGATCTAGCCAACCCCCTGTTAACACCTGTAGATGCCCAATGATGACATAATATTCCCTCACGTGAGGGTGTGATTTGGTTATAACGGTCTGCCACGTGCCATGGGAGCCTCACGCGCACTGTTCCACGCATCTCCCAAACCACGCGCTGTGATGATGTCACCCTCGGCCTATGAGACGAGGCCGAGGGCAAAGTCCCTTCTGGTAGTGAGTCTGGCTTAATTCTGGCCTCGTACTGTCGTACCCTCGTAGTGTCGTCCGGAGCCTGGTGGAGGGTCGGCCCCTCATAGTGTCGTCCGGAGCCTGGTGGGGGGTCGTACCCTCGTAGGGTCGTCTGGAGCCTGGGGAAGGGTCGGCCACTCGTAGGGTCGTCTGGGCCTGGTGGAGGCCAGCTGGAGCCTGGTGAAGGGTCGGCACCTCGTAGGGTCGTCCGTTTTGGAGATAATCTTCAGCCAGGCCAAGGATATAAATGGGTATATCACTAATAGTTTAACCCATGTCGGAATAGGCATTATAGTTTAGACGAACGATATGTTTTCCTCCAAAATTGATCCGGAGGCCAACAGACTCTCTTGGGCTCCGTTTGAACAAAGTCAACTCTTTAACTCAATCGAGACTGAATGAATCTTTAAAAGGCACTGCATACCCTTTCCAATAATCTACCTTGTGCATAAATATGCCTTACGGTATGGGCGAACGACCCATTTTACTCCAAAGGGTCACCAAGTGCTTCTGAGCCATGTCTAACAAAAGTTAACTTTCCAAACTAGGTGAATCTCTTTGGAACAATGAAGGTCCCTACATAACCTTTTTAACGATCTACCCCGTGCATGAATCGGCCTTACGATTCAGACGAACGATTTGTTTCCCTCTTATCTACAAGACCGTTGGGCACTTTTGAGCCCCGTTTAACCAATGTAAACTCTAGAACCCGGGAACCGCCCAATGGATTCATAAAGGGCTTTGCATACCATTTCCAATGGTATGCCCCATGCATAATTCAGACTTACAGATTACATTTTACTAACATTTTTTTAAAAAATCTGCATGAGACTGCAGATTGGCAAATCCATTTCCCTGCCTATCGGCTGTGTGTCTGGGGTTTCCTGTAGATAGGCAGGTTAAGTATAATGTCAATCGGTACCCCCTTGACCCTATATAAGGAGAGCATGATCTCACTTCGAAAGTTACCTGAGAAACATCCCTCTTAGTGATCTCAACAACATTCTCTCAATGTTATCATGGTTTCCATATTAAAACCTCTCATCCACATCCCATTTCCATCCCTTTCACACACAATTTAGCAAAATCCCTTCCCTCTCCTCCTACCAGCTTCACCCACTTGCAAGGGCAGCCCTCCAACAATCAAGATTAACTTTGAAGTATCCAAAGAAGGTCCAAACGTTTCTTTCTCTTTAAATTTCCTTATTTTCTCATTAGTTATTTATTTCTCGCTTTAGCTTTTCTTCTTTATTAAATTACACATATTAATATCCAACTTTTTATTAGTAGTGTTGTACATACTATATTTTCAATAAAAAAACTCAAAAATGAAGAAAAATAGGGTTTTCTTGTAGATTCCAAAGAGGGATTTCTCATTACATTTTCTCACTATAAAAACATCATTTTTCTACACACACACATATAATAAATCCCCGATTGGATTTATGGGATAAACCCGACCCTCGTGTTGCATGTGAACTACGTGGACTTTGATGCCTTTTAGGCTACATAGGTGTATCGGGTAAAATTCGAGATTCAAGTACTCATTATTGTTCGTATTTTATCTAATATATATCATTATTTCACCATAACGAACAATATCCTAATAAGCGCGCACATTATATTTCTAATTAATCTTTTGGGAACACTCCTATGGATGATCTCACTCTATCTTTACCCATAATGCGAGTCGAGTAATTCAATTCTCCATTTATAAATACATGCACACCCTTCACGGAGTTATTAAAGATAATAATAATAACACATGCCCATCAGAGACCGAAAGGGAGGGATGGGTGCCTAACACCTTCGCATTCCGTAACTTAGCCCCTGAACCTCTTAACTAATTGGTTTTTCAAGCATCAGTATGTCTTTGATTTCATTCTCTTGAGGCGAAAAAATTTCTTTTCCCTATTTGTGAAAAATAGTATGGCGACTCTATCTCTTTACATCACCCCAAAATGATGACGGTCGAAGCACTTTGAGGAAGGGTGCGAGACCTTCTCTCTCCTCATGTGGGCGAGCACCGACCCGATGGAGATTGTTATGGCGATATCATCATTTATGTTGAAGATTTGAAGACATCTACACATTACACTTAGTGGATATCTAAGTAGTTTGTAAGTCGTCAAGTGTCTATCTCATCTTAAATAGTGTTGAATTAAAGGTTTGACCCGAAAGGGATTTTTCCTCTATTTCTTCTTCTTCTTGTTTTGGTTTGGATTTGGCTTCACATCACCGTTGCATGTTCAATTTAATTTAAATACGATAAAACTTGGTAAAAAATGAATTTGTGTGGTTGGCCTAAGATACAAGTAAATACATATGACCCCCGAACTTGCTTTCTCAAATTGGGGTCGCAGAGGGTTATACTGATTTATCATATGACCCTGAATTTTTATGAATTCTTTTAGGATAATTTTTTTTCTAAAATTGGTATCGGAGCGAGTTGCACTAAATTATCATGTGATCCTAATTTTTTTGTTCCTTTCTAATACCAATTTTTAAAATTTGTATCACAGTTGGTTACACTAATTTATTGTGTTATCTTTAAATTTTGGTATTATATGTATATTTGTATAATAGGCTACCTATTTTTTATGGATCAAATTATGCACATTGAAAAGATGCTCAAATGAGATTGGCACTGAAGTCAATTGACGAGAAAGGCTGGTTTTTCTATGAAAGAGGGTGGCCGCCACCCACTACGGCTAATAAGAACATCAAAAGTTTTAAATTTGTCACTACTTGTATAGAGGATGATTTTAAATGGAGTAATTTTAACTCCTACAACTTGAGTACAATTTCTGGAGCTGTCACCCATGACGAGTTCCACTGCATCATGACGCGCACTACGTCTAAGGAAGCATGGGATACTCTCTAACTCACTCATGAGGGTACTAATGTTGTGAAAGCTTCTGAGGCTTTTGACGAATTGTATGCTAGTTTATTTGATATATTTAATTATAGTTTTAATTTGTGCGAGAAAATTCTAGATACAAGAGTTGTGAAAAATATTTTGAGATCTTTGTCGTCCCGATTTATCCCTGAAGTCACGGTCCTTAATTCGTTGGGAATTTTAAATACGCTTAGGTTATAAGAACTCATAGGAGACCTTCAAACTTATCAAATCGATATGTTCCCTAAAACCCAAGAGAAGAAAGAAAAAGGTATTTCTTTGAAAGTCCAGTCTAATAAGAAAAAGGTCTTTGACTCTAAGTTTGATTTGGAGATTAATGATCTTATGTTGTTTGGGAAAATTTTTACAATATTTCTCAAATTTAACAAAGAAAGTTCTTTCAAAGGAATCAAAAATTTTGAGAAAAATAAAACTGTCGATGGGGTCAAGAACGTTTTTGAGAATGATCATATGAGATGTTAGGAATGTGAGGAAAAGGACACAAATCCCATGAGTATCCCACTAGGTTAAAGAGACAGGGCAAAGGAAAAACTAAATACGTAGTCACTCTTAGTGAGAGTGACGTCAAGTTGGTAGATTAAGGGTATAAATCACTATATGAACCTTGTCTTGTTTTCATGGCCAGTCACGTTAGTACTTTGATTTTCTCCCACACCGATGAGGACATTTTTAAATGTGATAGCCTCGATACTTTGTCGAATTATTCTGGAGAGATTGATAGTGATGATGAGAATTTGAGTGAGGGAGAAAGTGAACTTTAATACGACTAATGAAAAATTTACAATGATTCTTTAAGAACCAAAAAGAAAAATAGGAGTTAGACTCTTAGGGTATTTGATTTAGAGAAGGAGATGATAGTTTTGAGATAGTGTGAGGCATCAGATACGAGATTGATATGTTGTTCGAACCAGTTGTGTATGGTCATTAGAACGAGGTTCTCACGTTCAAACGAGATCTAGAATGATGCCTTTAGGGTCATCTCCGAAATGTTATTCGAAGTTTTTTTAGAAATTGTTCGAACGAGATTGGGTACATCTTTCGAAAAAGATGGAAGTTCATTCAAATGAGTACGCATATTTTTTTTTTTCATTAATTTTTTTTCCAAATCATTAATCCCTATCTCTATGCAACAACTTTCCCTATAAATTGAGGTGCTAGATTAGACTATTTAACTTGCTTTTTTTAGAGTTCTTTTGTGATAAAAATCTAAAAGTTTTCTATCCAACCCCATTGGATTTTTAGGATAGCTTTTCCAAAAAAAGAAGAAAATAATCCAGTGTTCTTAACCCTTGTGGAGAAACTCTCTATTGCTGAGTTATGGAGTCGAGGCTCTACGACTAAAGAAGAAAGGAAATCAGATTCCTGAGGCTGGTCGGTGGATACTAAGGCAACATCTGCTTGTTGTGGGAAATACTGAACTGCATCGTTATCTATTGAAGATTTGAAGACATCTTTGTGTTATATTTAGTGTATCTCAAAGTAGTCTACAAGTCTTCAAGTGTCTGTCTCATCTTAAAAGGTGCTAAATCAAAGGTGTTTCCCGAAAGGGATTTTTACTCTATTTCTTCTTCTTTCTATTTTGGTTTTGATTTTTTCTTCACGTAACCATTACATGTTCACTTTAACGTAAAAAACATAAAAATTGGTAAAAATTGAATGTGTAGTTGGCCTAAGATATAAGTAAATACATAAAACCCCCACACGTGCTTTCTCGAAATAGATCACATAACCGAGTATGAGGAGATGTACTATGAAGCTCTCCAAGCCACAAGAACATCACATTCGTAATACCAATACAATCCTTTGGATGGGGAAGATCCACACTTGAGGCAAACCACTTCACCCTCATAGATTCAAGAACCAATAATGGTGGCAATTCACCCACTACATCCAACACGTTTTTTACTAGTCACCCGATAAAGGGACCCATAAGTCATGCACCCTGATATCCTAGCCCTCTGACATAGATGAGTGAATAATACAAATAACTCAAGGAAGATGATCATTTCACCTGAAAATTCCGAACCCATTATGAAGAGAAAAAAAGAGTAAGATCCCATATCACTCGGAGGGACACCGCCTCGAAGGCTGAATTGAGGGCTAAACTTGGACTAATATCTTATGTCCAATACACGAGCCTTACAAGAGAAAGATGAAATCTATTTTGTGAATTCCAGTGGGTCATGGTCACGCATATACTATTCCATTACTGATACGATAAACAACGAGGAATGACTACCCAAGACAAACCTCTAGAGAATGGATCTCAAGTTCTCCACATTATGAGACCATAAACTAAAGGTGTCATCGATCCTTCTTGACGGATAGGTTCTAAGACTTGGTTAAACCCCACCATGAGAAACATTGGCGAACTGGATCCTACTCCAAGACCTTCAGGATATGAGCCTGAACAGGTCTACTAAACCCACCTACCCGATCAAGGCATCACTGATTGCATTTATCATGTCTTGATCACCGAGGGTAATACGTACCCAAGGTCCAGAGACGAGTATGTAATCAACCCCCAAATTTGGGGGATGATGATATAATTGGACTACTCCCTAAAAAAGGGAATCGAACTACATAACAAGGACCCACTTCCTTTAAATCTCACAGTTCTGAGATTAGAAGTTTTGGATTAAGTACAGATCAAATGCAGAAGAGATTAACCATGAGCACTGGAACTGTCGTATGAAAAAGTGAAGCAACACTATGAACATTTTATAACCAAGTCTCTCGTGTACAGGGCCACCAATCCAGTTCTTCCACAGCAAGGGGGAACTCAGTTACCCCAATGTCAACATATAATAGATCATTCAGCCTACCAGATGGGGGACTTACCCTTGAAAACACACAATATCATCTATTGGGCCATATATATCGATTATACCCCTCCCAAAGTCAGTCTCCTATATAAGATCCTATTATCCTTACAATGAGATCGACTTGCTCATTCTATAACTAGCATTTAACCTCTTCATACTTATAATGTCATCCTAGACTTAACATTATACTGATATAGGATGCATCCAAAGTAACGCTAACCTAGTTATCACTCACATTGTGGGTATAATCTACTCTAAGACGAAATGACTCATCGAGGTCGTCCCCCACTAGAAGGTCCCCCTTCTAGGGGTACTTAGACACTTCCAAAATAAAACTGGTCAACCCTATATCCCATGACCACGCACAGGAAAATTTAACACTTTGTGGTATGTCGTAACTGCAGGGGTCCATATCAAATTTATCCAAGAAGTCTCACCGTGAGGGCTAAAATACACTGAGTTTCGGTACTATTATAGAGACATCTTATGTGAAGCCGCTAGCATCTTGAAAGAGATGAACCCAAAAGAACGTGAAACCTCCTCCAATAAGGAAGAAAACTATTTTTGCCTAAGTGTACCCTCGCCTTTTAGTACGAGTGGCATCTCACATCTCATGGTCGAGTTGTCATAAGGTCCCTGCGTGTCATTGATGAGGTTGTCCTGATAAGGGTCGGCCTCGTCTCGATTAGCCTCGACCATATGGAAAGCCGAGATTTTAAGAGCTTTATGTGTTCAATGAGGACCCTCTTTATACTCGGCCACATAATCGATAACAGGATTGATCATGCTAATCTAACCTCGGCCTAATCTATTTAGCCTAAGTTATACTTGTGTCTGTGAGCATGGGATCATCCTATCGGAGTCAGTAACCTCGTATCCTTCCAGGTCGAGCTTTCAATGGACGACATCAAGCAGTACGGGCATATGTAAGTGCAGAAGTGGTCTATCCATGTGTACAATTTTGTTATAACAAGATCATTCCCTCACGTGAGGGAATATTACATCATTATTATATCCATGTGTCAGGGACAGGTGTCTTCATCTTATTGGGGTTTCCTCATGCACATGCTGATTACATGCTTGGGGGGTACATTACACCCCCCAAAGACCTAAATATACACCTCATCTTCTTTATGAAAAAGGAGAGAGAGAGAGAACTTTGAGAGTTATATCCATGGCCAGTAGTGCCCCTATTTAGTGGATTTCTCACACACTCACATAGTGATATAGGAGTAATTGGCTGAACCATTTTAAATCATTGAGTTCATATTCTTACCCTCATCTCCTTCTCTTATATATATACATATATCCATCTCCATTGTTGTGTTATGTTTGAGCTTAATCTACTCATAATCTTATTTTAATCTGGTGTTTCTAATTACCGCATCATCAATTTGGCGCCGTCTATGGGAATGAAGATGGCCATTGTTTCCCAATTTTATCTTATACTCATAAGAGTTTTTGGTGGGGAACCATTCCTCCCTCTTTGTGGAGCTGTTTCACCATTGAAAAGCTCTCCTTCTTCAGCTCACAGCTCATACAACTTACAATAATGGCTATAGATCCACCTCCTCCTCCTGAGAATCAAGTGGCATCACCACATGGAGGTGGTGAAAGCTCCATTCAAGCACCTCCTCAGTCAAAAATTGATGAAGTAGTGATTTCTCTCGTCTCCCTCATAGCTAGCCAATAGAAAATGCAAAACCAATTTTCTATGTTCAGCCAGAATTTAGCGGCCAAGACTGGCGGCGCTGGAGCTGAGTTTATGACTTCGATTGTTAGAGAAAACATTTTGGATCAATAAGATAGGGTACCACCCCCATGACAAAAAAGGATCTCCCTCCACAACAGATATGGAAAGATGTTGCTGACCCCAGGCGTCTACGCCTGAGGAGGTAGATTCAAGAACCCTGTGATGATGGGTGGGAGACGAACTCTATGAGGATGAAGAAGAAAGGGAATGCTGGGAATCGTATCAGATTTTTAGGGGAACTATTCATCCTCTATAGCCGAACTATGAACAAGAGTGTCAAAAAACTGAGAGGGCAGACCAAGGCAATCAGCCTTAGACAGGCTAAGTAGAGGGTCGGCCTTTGATAGACTCGACCCTCAGGGAGATCTGAGGAACCATTTGTCCAGATCAAGGAGTGTTGTTGACTCAAGAAGATATGAGAGAAGAGAGGACTACAGAACTCCTTAAGATCGAGAGGAGTAAATAGAGGTTAGAATTTGACCTAGGTGTGCAGAAAGGGTACCCTCAACTCATCCAGTTAAAATAGAACGATCAGCTCAGCCAGATGATAGAAAAGGGGTCGGGGAAAATGCTATCCTTACAAAAGATGACAATTCAGCAGACAAGCCTTGGAATGAGTCCATAAAAAGGTTGGAAAAGAAAATAAGGGATATCATGAAAAACTGAGACCCCTTGGAGAGGGGATATACAAAAGGATCTCCATTTGTGTCAAAGATAATGAACTACCTAACCCCGACCAAGTTTAAGCCACCGGTGGTTTCTCCAAAGTATGACGGGAGCTCAAATCTGGTGTATCATGTGGAGATGTATCAATCGACCTCCGACATCTATTCAATCTCAAATGAGATGAGATGCCGAGAATTCTCTAGCACATTGACAAGGACAACCCACATATGGTTCACCTCCCTTCATAAGAACTTTATAGGAAATTTTAAACAGCTGGCTGATAGTTTTATCCACAACTTCTGCTTTGGGGTGAAACCTATCAAACTGGATAAGGACGAGCCTCTGAGGGAATATATATCCCATTTTAATAAGGAAAAGATGGAAGTCAAAGATTATGAATAAAGTATCGCTGTTATGCCCAAAGTGTACCCTCAGACTTGGAGTCACCAACCTCGGCTAACCTTATAACTGAGTCATCAGGAAGCTCACAACAGCCTTCATAAAGGTCATCCTATGCAAGGTTGTCTCCTCATTAACCAACCTCGTCTGGATAGCAGCCGAGGTAAACAATATCTTTTGAGCTAAAGATATTGCCAACATTGTACTCTTCCTCAACCAATACTATATCCTACCTCATACCTAACCTCGGCCAGTCTCTGAGGCCGAGGTTGTGCTTATGTTTGATAAGACAAAGAAACTGTCGCCCAACCTCGTACTCGGATTTGTCGATGTCCAAATATTACACTTGTCTAGGCTGAGGTCCCACCAGATAATGTCAAAAGTTCGATCACACGCAAGCACATGAAAGACTTGGAACATGTGGCAAATCAGTTATAACCAACTCATTTCCCTCACGTGAGGGAATATTTTATCATAATTCCTTACATGTGGCACAACCAGGTGTCCACCTATGATTAGTGTATTCAGCTCGCGCATGCTCATGGCATGCTTGGGGGGGTACACTACACCCCCCCAAGCACTATAAATACATGTCTTCTCCCACCTTGGAGGAGGATCCATAATTATAACCCTAGCGGAAGCGTTGCATAAATACACAATAGAGAGAGAAAGTGAGAGATTGTATCACAGGCCATCAGTACCCTTGTTCTAGTGAAAGTCTCTTACACACTCACAGTTGACGTAGGCTAAATTGGCTGAACCACTTAAATACAAGTGTTTATCCTCTTCTCTTCATCTCCTTCTACTAGTTTATTACTCTTGTGTTGCCATTGTAGCTACTAGCTTGAGATTATCAACACCTCATACTGGTGGTGTTGTTTACAACATCATCATTTTGGCACCGTCTGTGGCCGATAGTTTTATCCACAACTTCTACTTTGGGGTGAAACCTATCAAACAGGGGAAGGACGAGACTCTAAGGGAATATATAGCCCATTTTAACAAGGACAAGCTAGAAGTTAAAGATTATGAAGAAAGAATCGCAATTAAAGCCTTATGGGAGGTCTTCAAGAGGGAAAGATCCTCTGGAAGTTGGTCGAGGACCCTCCAAAGTCCATGGATGAACTTCTGGCTACAACCGAGATAGTCATAAATGCAGAGGAGGCGATGGGCGCCAAAGAAGCTGAAGAAAAGAGAGCCCACGATGATGGAAATGGCCAGAAGTATAAAGGGAAGGATAGCAAGAAAAGTATGATAGACGATAAGTTTGTGGACTATACCCCTCTAATAGTTAGTTGCGTGAACACTTTGAAAGAGATAAAAAATAATCGATCTCTTAGGTGGCCAAAAAAGTTAAAGAAAACTCCTCACAAGAGAAATAGAAATATTTGGTGTGAATTTCACCTAGATCATGGGCATTTCACAGATAAATGATTCGCTCTCGAAGATGAGATAGAAAAAAATGTTTAAATCTAGTAAGTTAAGGAAATATGTTGATAAGAGAGGTTCAGGCTGAGGCCGAGATGACCAAGGCTGAGATGACCCCAAGAAGAGGAGAAATGATAGATGTAGAGAGGATGCTCCAGCCAAGTGAGATGATCCTTCGGATGATGATAGTGATGATCCGGATCTCCCACCAAAGGATGATAACGTCCCAGTGAAGAGGCTCAACATGATTTCATTTGGTGTGGGCATGCTTTGAGGTGGCCTAGCAGGAGGAGGCTCTAAGGTGGTAGACCACAAGGCACACGTAGCTGAGGCAAAGGAAATAACCAAGGTCGAGGTTGTAAATTCAGCCTCTATTGATGTTAATCTCAAGAAGAGGAAGGAAGTGTATATGGAAACCCTCATAGTCAGTTTTTCAAGACTAGATTTCAAGGGTATCCTAGCTCCTCATGATGACCCGCTCGCTATTACGACCAGAGTACATGGGTGTGATGTACCGAGAATATTGGTTGATGGAGGAAGCTCTGCAGATGTCATGTTCTGGACGTTCTTTAAAGGCTTAGGACTTAGTCGGGCCAGGCTCATCCCATACCACCATCCTCTGATACGCTTAAGTGGAGAAGAGGTTCACACTCTTAATATGTACGAAATGTACGTCAGAATGGGAGACAAGTGGCCGAAGAGGCTGACCAAGAAGATCAACTTTTTTGTGATGGATGATAACGTCTTCTCGGCTTACAACCTTATATTGGGATAGGTAGCTCTCAAAGAGTTTGAGGTCGTGCCTTCAATGGTCAACTAAATGATAAAATTCCCGACTCCATATGGGGTAAGGGAATTTTAAGGTGACCAAACATCATCACGTGAATGCTACTTTAACTCAGCAGAGGAGAGAGAAGCACACAAGAGATTAACAACCACATACAATATTAAGACCCTTGATCCCAGAGACGAGATAAAACTCAAGAAAGGAGAGGCCGCGAAAGAGGTAGAATTCATCGTCCTCAATAAGGAAAAGCCAAAAAAAATCGTCTAGGTTGGAAAAGCCCTAAAATAAGAGATCAAGGATGAGATGATCGAATTTCAGAGGAAGAGACAAAGCATCTTCACGTGGAGTCACGACGACATGCCAGGATTGACCCAAAAGTAATATCTCACAAGTAGAATGTTATTAATGGTGCAAAGTCGATAAAATAGATAAGGAGGATCTAATTAAGGGAGAAGTACGAGATCATAAGAGAAGAAGTTAAAAAGCTTGAGAAGGCTGAGTTCATCAGAGAGGTGATATACCCTGAATGGCTTTTAAATGCCGTCATAGTACCTAAAGCCAATGGCAAGTGGAGAATGTGTGCGGACTTCACTGATTTGAATAAGTCTTGTCCTAAAGATAATTTCCATCTCCCTCATATTGATCAGATGGTAGATATCATGTTCGGGCATGAATTGATGAGTTTTATGGATGCCTACTCAGGCTATAATCAAATCTTCATGGACCCAATCAATTAAAAGAAGACATATGTTATCACCGATAAAGGGACCTACTTTTACAAGGTCATGCCCTTTGGTCTGAAGAATGTCAGGGCCACCTATTAGAATCTAGTAAACAAGATGTTTGAATATTAAATAGGTAAGACGATGAAAGTTTATGTCAATGATATGCTTACGAAGAGTTTGAAGGTCGATACACATGAGGCTGACCTTGAAAGAACCTTTAACACAATAGACAAATATAGAATGAAGCTCAATAGAGCGAAGTGCGTGTTCGGCGTTAAATCTTTTAAGTTTCTAGGATTCATCGTAAATCATAGGGGAATAGAGGCAAACCTTGAGAAGATTAAGTCCTTAATAGAAATAAAGACCCCAAATACCATCAAGGAAGTTCAGAGGTTCACTGGACAAGTGGTAGTTCTAAATAAGTTCGTCTCCAAAGCCACTGATAAATGTTTACCATTCTTTAAAGTGCTCAGAAAAACTTTTAAGTGGGATGAGGAATGCGAGAGAACCTATATGGAGATAAAGTCTTATCTTGGATCTGCACTTTTACTGTCTCGTCCTGTCCAAGGAGATAAACTATATCTATACTTGGTCGTGTCTGAGTCGGCTATTATCGCGGCGATAGTATGAGGTGATGAGGGTGTGCAAAGACCATTATATTTCAACAGCAAAGCCCTCCAAGGGACTGAATAGAGGTATCTGAAGATGGAGAAACTAGCATATGCCCTAATCCATGCTTCAAGAAAGATAAAGCCATACTTCGAAGCCCATACTATCATTGTCTTGACAGACTCACCCCTCAGACAGGTCATCTATAAACCTGAGAAATTGAGTAGGTTGATGGCCTGGGCCATTGAGCTGGGAGAATACAACATTGTATACCAGTCGAGGGTGGTAATTAAGGGGCAGGACTTAGCAGACTTTGTGGTAGAATTCACCTAGTCTGAAGCTGATAGTGAGGAAGAAGACAGTCTTGAAAGGTCGACCAAAACTAGTGTCGAATCGGAAGATGCCGAGAAAAGCGCGATATGGCCTATTACAGCCGAGATTGACAAGTTTTTGCTCAGAAATGGTGTTATTAAAAAAGGTCCATTTTCAAAAGGGGCAGTATGGAACTTATTTATTGATGGTTTATCCTGCGAAAATAAGAGTGGAGCAGGCCTGATTGTGTTGCCCCCAGACGAAATAGATATAGAGTACGCGTTGAGGTTTAGTTTAAACGCTTTTAACAATGAGTCAGGGCATGAGGCCCTCATAGATGGAATATCCCTCGCAAGAGCTCTCAATGTCAGCCAACTTTTAGTCCATAACCACTCTCAGCTTATAGTTAATCAGGTCCTAGGATTTATGAACCCAAAGATGACAGAATGGCAAGGTACCTAGAAAAAGTGAGGAAGATGATGAAGGAATTAAATGAGATCAAAGTCAAAGGGGTGCCTCAGTTGAATAATAGCCGAGCCAACGCTCTAACAAGGCTAGCCTCGGTCACATGGACAAAGACCAAGAGGTCGGTGCCAGTAGAAATCCTTCCTCAGCCGACCATAAAAGAGGATGACATGAAGTTGAATTTTTGCTTCAATTTAAACCTAGGACCATCTTGGATGTACCCCTCATTCAGTATATCAAAGACGGTAGTTTACCGGAGTCTAAGGCCGAAAGAAGGAAGTTGAGATACAAAGTCGCTAAGTTCTCTATCTTAGGGGACGTGTTATACAAGAAGGGGTTTCTTTTACCTCTAGTCGGATGTGTCGACCAAGCCGAAGTAGATTATATCTTAAAGGATATACACGAAGGTTCTTGATTAATCCATATTGGGGGAAGATAATTAGCAAAGAGGATCGTCACTCAAGGGTATTGGTGGATGGCTCTTTCCAAAGATTTATCCGAGTACTTAAAGAAGTGCGATAAGTGCCAACAGTTTCCCACCACCCCTCATCAACCCCATCAACCTTTGGCGTCTATCACCTCACCGTGGCCATTTGCAGTGTGGGGGATCGATTTGGTTGGACCTCTGTCAAGGGCCATGGGCAACTACAGATATTTAATTGTGGCGATAGACTACTTTTTAGAGTGGGTAGAGGTCGAGGCCATGATCAAGATCACAGAAAAGAAGACCTTTCAGTTCATATGGAAGAACATCATTTGCAAATACGGCTTACCTAATACACTCATCTCAGACAATGGTACCCAGTTCATGAATATCTCCCTAGAAAAATATTGTAAAAGGGTCGGCATCAAGCAATTCTTCTCAACACCAGGTTGATCTCAGGACAATTGTCAGACTGAAGTCACCAATAAAACTATTCTTGCTGGAATCAAGAAAAGTCTAGAAGATGCTAAGGGGCGATAGACTGAACAGGTACATGTTATACTATGGGCTTACCGGACGATAGTGAAAACGCCGATAGGGGAGACCCCATTTATGTTATCTTATGGTTCAGAAGGTGTGGTACCTACAGGGATTGGTCTCCCCATTCACAGAGTTTAGACGTATGACCTTAAGGGAAATATGGCAGAGAGAAGACTTGACCTAGATTTGATTGAAGAGAGAAGATAAGATGCAGAGGTTAGGCAAGCATCCAACCAGCAGAGGATGGTTAAGCTCTATAACAAGAGGGTCAAAGCAAGGCCGATAGCTATGGGAGATTTAATTCTAAAAAGGACGTGGAAGAAACCTAACAAGCTCCATGCCATCTGGCATGGTCCACCCCGCCCGCCCGGGGAGAGCGAACGGAGCGCTACTACGATAAAACTAATCAAATCCACAAATAACAAAGTATAGAGCATCTAAATCCCACAATAAAACAAGAAACCACTATTCTCATCTTCAAATTAATACAAAAAATCTCTCGAAATAATTACAACAATCCAACTATCTAAAAAATAAAATAAATCTCCAAATGCTCTATACATCAAAATATATACAAGTCTGTGAGATGAAATACAAACCTAGGCGTACAAAATGCCCCCACACATTTCATAGGGGAAAACAGTGATCTTGGTGACTAAACCTAGAAATCAATACCAAAATGAGTTAGTATCAACCGAACATATACCAACACATCTCTTACCAAATGATTAACTAAACTCTAACAAAATTCTAAGGTGAAAATAAAATAGAAATAAATATAAAGCCTAGTGTATATTTCGTTTGGTCTAAAGTCGCAGGACAATAAGAGTGACAAACATATAAGCAAAGTAAAAATAATCTCAATGAATTAATATATTGAACACCTTGTTAGCACATAAATGCATATACATAACAACAACCTCAAACCAAAGAACGCCAGTTCCATGTTTTCGAATATATAATAGGGAAGTACACAATAGCACTTAAAACAGAACAATTTCTATGTTTACACATCTCCAATCAACAACATTAAATCTAACTCTGTAGAAAGAACCTAATGAGTCATAATAGAACTACAGAAAGTAGGACTGCAATATTAGGAATCAATTAACCAACACCAATTTCCACTTGAGGCTGAACACGTTATTAGTCATTCAAATTGGTCTGCAGTTGTTCACTAGAAACCAATCTCTTGACATCCACTATAAATATTAACAATGAACTAGGAGGCGAGAAAATATCAAGCAAGCGTGTGGAGAGATGTCTTACCGATTGAGAAAACGATGAGGTGGATAAAGTATCAATCATAGGGAAAGAATTGGTTCCTGCTGGACAACTAATATTTCAACTAATATTTTTCAACTGATTTTTTCCCCTCACAGCAAACAATAAGAAAAGAAAGAAAGGACAAAAAAAGAGGTAGAAAAGGAAGAAAGAAAAGAAAAGGCAGAAAAAGGGCTGGAAAAAGAAAAAAAGGCAGAAAATAGCCATTAAGGGAATAAATGGGCAAAAAATAATATAAGTCTAGGAAGAAAAAAGCTATTCGGGGGGAGAAATAGGCATAAAAAATAAAAATAAATAAAAACCAAAAGACAAAAAAAGGATAAAGACCTGAGTACCGGAGTTGAGAGAATAGTCAAAGGTCACCGAAGGTTTGAGAGAACAACCGAAATAAGATAATAACAACTAGAATATGGAGAGAAGAATACCTGGGTACCTTAGCTTTTCTTTTCTTTTTTGTTGAGTAGGGTTTTGAATTTTTCCTTTTTGTTTTCGTATTTCAGCAAATAAGTATTCTCAGCTGGTTTTAGATGCAAAATAAAGGATACGACTATTTTTTTAACACACAACTTAAACAGTTAGAATCACTCCTAGTCCCATGCCTGGCACCTGAGTGCACCACGCGCCTATGGCCCTCAGGCATGTGCCTATTGAAATGCACCTCGCTTATCCCTCCTCTAGGCGCCTATCAATCAACTCAGTCTTTATTTTTTCCTATACCAATAACAACAAGTGAAACTCAATGTACAACTATGTAGTGTACATCTATGCAACTATGCCATATCTAGCACTATCAAAAACCATTACATGGAACTACAATTCATGTATAAAAGAAATTAAACATGGCTAATAATATACTAATGAACCCTGATGGTGGTGGTGTAAAATCTCATTAAAGTACATAATTAACAACCATATTGTAAGAAAATATGGAAAATAACGGCAAAAAATATTTGGCGATTAATTCTAATAAGAACACTAAATTAGTTAATGAACAACTCAATTTATAGAACAAATTCAAACTTACCGTGAATACTAAAGGACATAACTAACAACCAAATTTTAAGCATATGCACACATACTATGAAATAATATCTTATTTTAACCACATGCCACCATTAACAACCCTCTACAATGCCAATCCCGTCTATGACATTTAAAGAAATAGTGTAGACAAATAATGCTTGATAAACATATAGGGGTAGGCCGAAAGTTAACACACCTATTTAACTAATTTAATATGTATGGAACAAATTGGTTGTTGGATTACATGATCTACATTCATTTGGATTCAATCACGAGTTTGAGCTATGTTTTATTATATCTTTTTTTGTTTTTGCTGCTGCGCACCCCAAACAATAGACAAATAGATAGTGTAAACTGGAAAGTTCACATCAACACTATAGGAGATTAATTATTGTTTTTAAACTCAAATGAGAAGTAAAAGTCACTTCTACTTAGTTGAACTTAAAATTAACAAAGAGCACTGCTACTTAGTTGAACAGAGAGCACTGCTAAATGAGTAGTAAAAGTCAACATTAGAGTAAATAAGCAAGAAAGGCAAGTCAATTGTAAGGACAATGCAATTTAAGGCCTAATAATTCTCAGAGTTGATCTCACTTCTAATGTAGGCAGGGTTAGTAGTAGGCAAGCAGTAGAGACCACTTTAGGTACCATAGTAGGCGATACCATCCCCATATCAAATTGGGAGAAGGTCGAGGGAGAATTTATGAATAAAATCGTGCCTACCGCACGGCTAAACCCATAATTCCAGTAACAGGTGCAGTGTTTAAATATAAAATATAATAAATGAGAGAAAATCAATTGTGAAATTAAAGCGTGGAACTACTCAATCATCACATCACTTCTTCAGATGCATCACTAAATCATGAACTACTAAAAAACAAAGCTTTATACAATAGAAATTACCTTAGTTACGTTTAAAAATGTGGTTGAATTCAATACATAGTTCCAATAACAAAGGCAAACAAATGTGACTACCAGTAAACTGAAAACATACACCAAACTGAACATATTGTAAGTCACAATAGAAAATAATAAAAAATTGTAATATAGTTCTTGGAATATTGTAATCATAATGTAGACTGCAAACATTTTGAGAATCATACATTTGCTTATGAAAGCGGTTCCATAAAGCCTCTAAAAACACCAAACAAAAAGGAGATAAAAAGAGAAAAATGAACACAAAATTTAGAAAGAGAAAGGGTGAGAGAGGTGTTACATTATATGAGTTGGTGTAGGCATGAATGGGGTAACAAAAGCAGTCCTAATTTTCATATGCCCGCAAAGTTCGATAATCAAATTCTTCACTATCAAGATCCTATAAATCAAAGGAAAAACACATTTGACACATGAACACCAAGAAAATAAACGTAGGAAGATGGAATCGAAAATAAAAAGGTTTGAAACCCTAAATTCATCTCACATAGCATCATCGTCGAAAAAATGACCACTACTTCAACCACGGGATCTACTGGAACCCTTGCGCCCACTTGAACCTCCTCGAGAAGATCCATATTCGAAAACTTGACATAGTTATCACTTACTGGACTATTGTTTTGCAAAGCAGGAAACATGGTGATTTTGGAAATTGTGTTTCCAGGTGGTAACACTTATTAGCTCTTTTGCTAAATGATCCACTAGGCATAAAAAGAACCAAGTGTTTGCACAGACATTTCTTCAAACATTTTCCATACAACTGTCAAATCATTGATGTACGGATAGAATCTTCATGCCTACATAAATAGAACAAATGAAATTAAAAAAATAGCAGATATAGCAATCATTAGTAATCCTTGAACATGTATGGGTAATGAAAAATACAAAATGAAAGGCGTCGGATGCTAGAAAATGATTAAGTTTTGTTTCATCTTGAATCACAACCTAAATTTTATTCTATTCAGGCATCCAATCTGCGATGAAAAAATACCCTAACTTATTAATATTAATATTAAACATCTTTAAATGTAGTGTTGATTCAAAATAAAAAGGTGAAAAAGTATTAGTGAGCTATCCACATCTTGATTGATCTGTAATGCATAAGAAATAATAAGGTTAATGGGCAATGTTAGAAAGTAAGAAAATCGAATTTTAAAATAATACACAATCAAACATTTGCACATAAAACAAAATAAAACACTTCAAACAAAGCTTAATATCAGTATAAAAGTAGCCCGCACATCAGAATGAAAGAAAGTAAAGATATCATTACTGAATAACGAAGTACTTATTCCAATAACGAATTAACACTACGCAAGACATATAAAGTGAAAAGTTATTCATTAAAATGACAGTTTAGAATGTGGAGGTGTTGAGAAAATAATAGTGCCTAAAAAATGAACAAAATCAAATTTAGTGCGCATACGAGTCAACCACATACTTAACACAAACCGAGATATTAGAAATTATTTTCTGACGAGGTTAAATATAAGTATGCAAACGAATAGATCAACTTTCAGGTGAGGTAAGGTAAAATATTCTACATCCTCAAGAATAAACTAAAAGTGTTTTCATTTAGAAACTATATTCAATGAAATTAATAGTATTTTGAAATGATAAAATAGAGTATAGAATACAAAAAATTACCGAAAAATGAAAGAACTAAAAATTACAAAAAGAATTGGTAAAAAACAATATACAATTTTGTGTAGCCTATGTTTACGCTAATGTGGAGAATATACAAATAAAATAAATCAATATTAGTTGGGCATAGCCTAGTTTTTTAGGAACATCATCTTAAAAATGGTTTAAAGCACCAAAATAGTACCGCCACAAAACCATTAACTAATTGGCACCATCCCATCCTATTTATTATCTAGCCAACATTGTTCAAACTTACTCATGCCTTCAACTACATACACCATGTAGTAATAATGGATCTTATGTTTCCCATAAAATCTCAAGATCAAGCCTTAAATGACGACATCAAGTATATTTAAAAAAGAACTACAAAGATTAAAAAAGTAAACCACACACACCCTAGAAACAAAGAAAGGGAAAACATAGAAGAATGTATACCTAAGGTTTCTTGAATCCAAAAATAATATATAGAGCCTGAAAAAGAAAACATAAATAACAAATAAGAAGTAAACAACAAATGATTAGTAAACTCACCCTCAAACAAAATATAAATGCACGACTCAACAACAAAAGACCCACCCATAAACCTTATACCACAAAGAATTAAATGCGTAAACCAAAACTGAGAAATTAATAATTACTCCATTAGATCAAGAAAAAAACATAACAAAAAACTAAGCACAAAACAAAATGAAAAACATCACAATGGATGCAATATGCAATTTTTGTGGTCATACCTGATTACATGTATAACCCGATTATGGGTTGCTCCGCACGAAATAAATAATATATTAGATAAGAACCTAAAAAGAAGATATATATATATATATATATATATATATATATATATATATATATATATATATGTGTGTGTGTGTGTGTGTGTGTGTGTGTGTGTGTGTGTGTGTGTGTGTGTGTGTGTGTACGCACGCCCGCTCGTATCTATGCGTGTGTCAGAGAGAGAGAGAGAGAGAGTTTACCTGAGGGTGACAATAATGGAGGAGGATGGCGGTGGCAGAAGGCAGCAGTGGAGGGTGAAGGGAAGCGTGAGTAACGTTAGGATGGTTTGTTTAGAAAAGGGTAGAAAGCCGAAATGGGTGAGAGGGATAGTGTGTGGAAGACGACTAGGGTTTAAGTGTAAGTGGGAGAACAAGGGAATATTTGAACCCTTTATTTTTTTAGTGAGGTAGCTTAATCCCCACCTCTAATTGTCTTATATCTTATGGAATAGTAACAACACATCTACTCCTTATTATATAGATATATTAGTACTGCTCTTATGCAAATTGTCTCGCATTTTAACAATGCAGACTGGACAGGTGTCACCTGACGGTGAGCCCAGAAAAGAGAGAGTGTGACAATAATTTAGCTGATAATTTATGGGTACGCCGTTAGGTGACACATGTCCAGTCCGCACTGTTAAAATGCGGGACAGTCTGCACAAGAGCAGTACTGCTATATATATATATATATATATATATATATATATATATGTGTGTGTGTGTGTGTGTGTGTGTGTGTGTGTGTGTGTGCGTGTGAGTGTGCACGCTCGTGTGTCTATGTGTTGAGAGAGAGAGAGAGAGAATTTTTTTAGTTATAGTCTATACTTCTTTATTCTCCCGTACTCTTAGATATTCTCATTTGTGGACATGTTTCTTGGGATAATTATTTATGTAACTAATTCATCGTATTAATCCATTTAGCTTAGCATTTTATTTATCTTCATTCTAGCATATGGTTTGTGGTTATTATATTTGTTGGATATTTTCTAGTTTAGATGATGTAGACTTTTCCCGGTCATGCTGAGATATGCAGTTTTTTTAGTTAAATGATATCTTCTATATATTTCATTTATATAATTCTATCACATTTCATGTCATGATATTATTTATATTTCTTAGATTGATTTATTTGTGATATTTTCTTATCAGGTTCTTTCCTTTATATATTCCAAACAAAAAAAAGGAGATGGTTTGGATTAAGAGATGGTGATTACAAGATGAGTTTACGATATGCATTTTACATATTTTTCATTCTCATTATATAGTTTTATACTCTTTTGTATCCTTTGTACGTCATAGGTATATGTTTGAGTGTACAAGAATTATAGGGCTCGTGAGTTTTTGACACCATTAACCATTTAAATTGTATAATTTATCGAGTATGTGTCATAGGTATTTGAAGATGGGTATATATGACGTATAAATTTTTATCCGGTAATGTTTTTAGAATTCTTCCAATTTTTTTTACATGAATAGCTAAATGGAGGATTTATAAGAACATGATTTTACATCTCCTTAATTGTTTTAGTTTGGTTTATTCTGGTACATAACAAAAGTAGGTCTTAGTGTCTTTTGAATCTCAAGTTGTAATTGAATAATTTGAAGATGAAGATAAATATCTGAGGCACTTAATGACGGAACTATAAATTTTCATTTTCATCGAACAATTGTTAAGATCTGGTGAGTTTGTAATTCCATAACTTCTATTTTGAAGTTAATAATTGACAAGATAAAATCATTTTTCTCAAATTTTTCACAAAAGCGATTTTGAAAATGCGTCTCTTGTTCGAATGAGATATGACCTTGTGTGAAACTTTATTCTCATGAAAGATATAATTTTTGGAAAATACCACAAGTAAGAATATCTTCTCACGATGCACTCTAATGAGAAACAATGTTCTCATGAGGTCCTGCAAGCACAAGCAGAAAACTCATTAGCACCAGACTTCTCACGAGGAGCCCTTATGCATCTAGTTCGAAAGAGAAATCTATTCATTGAAATGATGGTACATAACAAACTTGTTTTAGCTTTCGTCTTTTATAGAATAATGTATAAATAATTTAGAAGAAGTGATTCATAAGCATGCTTACTAATTTGACAAAAAAAAAGTTTTTGTTTTAGGAGATATTTTTGTGAGAAAATAGATCTTGTCAAATCTATACTCGAAAAATACCTTTTGGTTTGGCAATTTACCTATAGTTTTCAATGTGAAGACTTTAGCATCAGAAATCATGTGGATTCGATAGCACGTTGATTCATGTAAGAAGATCGTACTCTAGTCAAAGATTGGTTCAATTAAAAAATAATTTTATTCAAATGACATGTTAATTTATAACAATTAGTTTGACTTAGAACTATAAGGAATACTTTATCAAGTGCAATTTTTGATGAAAAATTGTAACTATAACTAGTTCGTCCATGTGTACATATTATTAGAGTAGTTTGTCTTTATCGGTGCTGTGGCTTTAATTTGATTTCAAGGTAGTGATCACGTATCAATGATTTAGAGTGGAAATCCAACTCCAACTTTGTGTGTGAGTGAGTAAGTTATATATATATATATATATATATATATATATATATATATATATATATATATATATATATATAGAGAGAGAGAGAGAGAGAGAGAGAGATGGTTGGTCTAAATGGGGGTGTGATGGGGTTTTGGGGTGGTGGAGGGCTAGTGAAGGGTGGAGGTTATTAGTTTTTTTGTGGTGGTGGTGGTGGTGGGGGGGGGGGGGGGGGGGGGGGAGACGACGTTTTTTCCTTTATTTTTTTCAAATTTTTCGAATTATCTTTTTTCATAGGTCATGTGTAAGGAAGTTGATCGTTAAGTGTTACAAGTCTATATATTAAAAGGTATGAAACCGAAGTCAATTAATAAAAGGTATCAAGTTCAAAGAGAGCCAATTATTGATGTATTTAAGTAAAAAAAATGTACATAAATTATACAATGTAATTGTATCGTGCAAGATAAAAAACTTGGAGTCTGTTTGATTATTATTATTTTATCACCTAGTTATTGATTTGTTTAGTCATTGGTCATTGAATAAAGGACGGTAAGGTCATTTAGGTGTCTGAAGAACACAACGTAGCTATAAAATTAGAAAATTAACTTGTTTTGCCAAAATAAATGGCCCAAAACTTATTTAAGGAAACGTTTGGGTCTCAGCCTTAAATTATAAAGAACTAGTGATCCCAAAATGAAAATAACCGATAAAAAAAAGTAAAAAATGAACACAAATATTGTAATTGATGTATTGGATTACGTACAACAACTTGATTCTCGAACACTCTAAATTGTTAACTTGCTTAAATCTACACTGTTTAGTATTTTAACTAATTGGATATTTTGCCAAAACATAATTTTAGTTTGAGAACCACTCTTTTGGTATATCATGTCAAGTTGCCGAACTCGATCAGAGTTCATATCTGAGTCAAGATAAAAAAGAAGGTAAAACATCGTGTGGATGCACATATTACACTTGACTTTTTAAGCACTCGGGCATTTCATGTTGATATGATTGATTATGTGTCTAAAATAAATTTTAAAAGTCAAATTGGATTAATATTTATTTATAATTAATTTCCTATTTTTCTAAATAACTTTTTAGAATTTTTTTGAATTCAAAAATATTTTTTTTAAACAAACTTTCATTTATTAAAAAATTTATTTTATGTGCACATGTTTTAAAAACAAACGCAACTTGTGCTTCTTTCTTCTCGTATATTCTAAGAAAATTTGGACCATTGATAAGGTATTAACTTTGATGGTGGTATGACTGTTGGCCTTAATCTGTGTAAACTCATGATCCACCAATAGGAAAGAAAGATATAGATATTCGGTTAGGAGAGTTCACATCGATTTGATTTTTTAAAATAAAGGCTTTCATAGTCGTAGGATTTTTTTAATCACCTCTAGATCATTTTAGAGATTGTCTTCCTCGTGTATTGCTATAAGCATTATTGATCGGTTTACTTACCCTTAGCATATGTTGGAATTTCTAAATATGATTTATTAATTAAATTATATTATCTAGTTTTATTTTGGAATATAATTTAGTATTAATATTGTGTAAGTGAATTTTCATTCATTGGGTTTTTATATTGGGTTTTTTAGTAGAGAGAGAAAGCTAAAGAAAAATGGGTTTAAATGAGGTAGGTATGGTTTTAATGTCCCGCATAGAAACTTTAGAAGAAAGTGGAAGGTTATATAACTAAGAGATAAAAGATTCTTATTAGTCTTCTAGTCAAATAGGCTATGCTATGGTGTTTTGCGGTGGTCCAAAGCACCACCAATCGTGACACGTGGTGCGCATTCATGAAATCGTGTGACGTGCAAAAGGGAGATTGGATGACTTAGGGAGTATTGACTGTTTTGATAGTGCACTTTGCTTTTCTCTCGAAGCGTGGGAGCCTAAAGTTTTATCAACGTCAACCAGATCGATATCTATAGTTAATCGATCAGATAAAGAGGTGTTATAACCCAAGCAGGATGATTTGAATCGTTAAATTGACTCGCGACGTTTCGTAGAGGGGTGTGTCCATTCGCTCACGATGAGACGCCAAATCTAGACTATGCAATCAAAAGAATTCCTAAAAGACTTTATCTAACGGTTGCTGAATCGGAGGCCTGAAAGGAAGTGAATATTCATGAACATCCACCAAAATGGCTATAAAAAGAGTCCATGCCGCTATTTTGGACATCGAAAATTACTCTGTTCACCTCTCTCCTTCCTCTACCTTCTGGCATTATTAGGTTAACATTTTAGAGTATTCTTGGTTTGATCAAACCGTACATAGTATAAATCAAACAAGAAACATCACTGCATTATATCTTGAAGGTAAATTTCTACTTCAACTCCATTATGTACTCGCGGTTTTCATCCTGAAGGGGATAAATATTTCCTAAAAGGCGGCGTTCTTAGAACGTGCCTTGCGGTAACTTGGATTCATAATTATTGTAATTCCTTCATCAATTTCCAATAGTTTCAGGCAATAATATTTCTGAAAAAATGGAAGGAACGATAGCACAATCCATCCAAGTTATGTCAAGATTTGTGCGACTGGATCATTTTTATGGCGATAATTTCCCCCGTTGGCAATAAAAAATAATGTTGTTTCTCACATCTCTTAAATTGGCGTATATTCTTGATGACGAGGTTGATTCTTCCCGAACCCAAACCCGAAGACACTGAAGATATCAAGTAAAAATGTGTGAAGAAGAAATAAGATGAATTCATGTGTCGTGGGCACAATTTAATGCATTATCTCGAACTATCTATAGTGCACATCAGATGATTCCTATGGCAAAGGAATTATGGAAGGCATTGGAGAATAAATATCAAAATGAGGAAGCGAGTAATTATAAGTTTCTTATTTCTAATTATATGAATTATAAAATGATTAATGATAAATCTGTCGTTGTGCAAGCCCATGAACTTTAATAAATAATTAGTTATCTTAAAGCCTCCAGTATAAACCTTTAAGATGAATTTTAGGTGTGATGGTGGTTTCTAAATTTCCTTTCTCTAAGAATAACTTTAAGAAGAAAATTAACCATGAAGAAAATACATACACAATTCAATCCCTTCTTCGCTATCTTCGTATTGAAGAAGATTCTCGTATTTGGGAAAATAAGGAAGATCAAAGTGATAATCAACCGAAGGCAAATATGGTTGAGGATCAAACATTCAAAATTACCAAATATTCCAAACTCAAAGTGAACAATTATTCAAATTTTAAGAAACAAGGTGAAAATAAAAGGAAGAAAGGTAAATGCTACTTCTGTGACAAATCGGGTCACTTTTCTCAAGAATGTCAACTTAAAAAGAAGACATTTAAGGGAAAACAAGTGGCAAAGGAAACCAACAATGTTGAAGAACTTATTATAATGGTGTGTGAAGCAAATTCTGTGGATAATAAAAGTGGGTGGTGGTTAGATACCAGCGCAACCATTCATATCTGCAAATATCATTCTCTTTTCAAAACATATCAAAAAATCGATAGAAAGGAAGTTAAGATATCGAATAACCTCCGCACCAAAGTAATTGGAAAGGGCATAGTGGAATTAAAATTAACATCTAGGTAGGTTCTTACTTTGATTGATTTACTTCATGTACCAGAAATGTGTAAAACATTTATGTCCGGAAACCATCTCAATAAGAGAGGTTTCAAACTTATGTATGAGTTAGATAAGCTTGTCTTACCCAAGAATGGTCCTCTTTTGGTAAAGGGTACTCTTGTAACGTCATGATCAAATTTAATATAATAAATGATATTAGTTCTATTTATATGGTTGAGTATATTTCTTTACGGCGTGATAGATTAGGCCATGTTAATTATAGAAGTATAAAAACTATGACTAATCTATGATTAATTTCTGATTGTAAAATTGACCATTAGGATAAATGTAAAATTTGTGCTCAATCTAAGATAACTAGAAATTCATTTAAATCTGTTGAGAGGACATCTGAAATTCTTGATATTATACATAGTGATATTTTTTATATGAAGAATAATGTCACTCGTGGAGGAAATAAATATTTTTTTAACTTTTATCGACGATTTCTCCATATATATATATATATATATATATATATATATATATATATATATATATATATAAATATATATATATAAAGTAAAGATGAAGTATTCGATAAATTTCTTATTTTTAAAGCAGAAGTTGAAACTCAACAAAATCATAAAATCAAAGTCCTACGATTCGATAGAGGTGCTGAATATTAACCAAATGAATTTATTCAATTTTGTAATACTCATGGAATAAATCATGAAGTTACCGCACCATATACGCTGTAACAAAATTGAATAGAGAAAAGGAAAAATAGGACTTTGGTTAAAATGATAAATGCAATTTTAATCAGTTCTGGGGTGCCTTTGTTTATGTGGGGTGAAGCAATTTTATTTGCATGTTATATTCTAAATAAAGTTCCATTGAAAAATAAGAATATTACACCATATCAATTCTGTTTTAGTCGTAAACCTAATCTTAATCGTCTCAAAGTTTAGGGATGTCTTTCTTATGTAAGAAAAACCGAACCTAAAAGACCCAAAATAGGACTTAAAACTGTGTTTTTGGTGGATACTATAACAATAGTATAACTTATAGATTTCTGAATCTTGAAATTTAAGAAGTTATTGAGTCGATGGATGTGAAATTTTTTGAACATCTAACAAAGTTAAGTACTTCGAATCAAGGATTAAAATATAATAATTCGACTATTAATGCCTCACCTTCTAATGCTTCATCACAACCAATATCAATTTTGAAATCAATGGATTACGTTGAACCAATAAGAAGTAAGAGACGAAGAACTGAGAAGACATTTGGACCTGACTTTGTAAGTTATCTTATAGAGGGAGATGTGAATGAAACTAAGAACAAAACCAAGTTTGTTCTTAATGTGGATGATGAACCGACTAAATTTCATGAAGCGTTAACATCTAGGGATGTTGTCTTTTGAAAAGAAGCAATCAATGATGAAATTAACTCAATTTTGTCAAATCAAACTTGGGTTATTACAGATCTTCCCCTTGGAGCAAAACCACTTGGGTGAAAATGGATATTTAAAATGAAATTAAATTCGGATGGTTCAATTAATAAATTTAAAAAGAGACTAGTTGCTACATGATATAAACAAAAGCATGGAATTGATTATTTTGACACATATGCACCCGTTGCATTCATAACTTCCATTAGACTATTAATATATCTTGCTTTCATTCATAATTTAGTGATTCATCAAATGGATGTAAAAATAACATTTCTAAATGGTGATTTAGAAGAAGAGATTTCCATGGAATAACCTGAAAGGTTTGTTAAACTGGATAAGAAAATAAAGTGTGTAAATTAGTGAAATCTCTTTATGGCCTTAAATAAGCTTATATTCAATGAAATGGAAAGTTTGATAAGATAATAAGATCCCATGGTTTCAAAGTACATGATGCCAAAAAATGCATTTATAGTAATTTTAATAATGGTATTGGAGTCATTATTTTCTTGTATATGGATGACATGCTTATAATTGGGTCCAGTCTCAAATTTGTGGAAGAAACTAAGAGGTTTCTTTCATCAATGTTTGATATGAAAAATTTAGGGGAAGAAGATGTTATTCAAGGAATAAAAATAGTAAGAAAAGATAATGCATAAGCATTTCCTTAATATCACTATATTGAAAAGGTTCTTAAGAAATATAATCATTTTGAACTTAAGGTAGCAACCACACCTATTGATCCTAATATCAAATTATTGAAAAATACTGGGCGTACGATGGATCAACCTAAATATATTAGTGTTATTGGAAGTCTTATGTATGAAATGCATTGCACTAGACCAAATATTACCTATGCATTAGGAATGTTATGTAGGTTTACAAGTACTCCAAGATAAGAACATTAGAATACAATCTCTAGATTAATTAGATACATAAAGAGGATTATGGATTACAACTTACATTATGTATGATATTTATCTGTATTAGAAGGATATAGTGATTCTAGTCGGAATAACCTTGAATCAAAATCCAAGTCTAGAACTGATTGGATATTTACGCTAGGAGGAGCGACCATTTCTTAAGGATTCAAGAAACAAACATGCATGTCTGATTTAATAATGCAATCAGAATTCATAGCCCTAGCAAATGCAAGTAAAGAAGAGGAATGTCATAAAAATTTATTATTTGATATTCAGTTATGAAAAAAGCCATCTCCTGCTATTATGATTAATTGTGATAACCATGTTACAATATACAAGGTTTCAAGAAAAACTTATAATGGAAAATTTATACATATTAGTCAAAGACACTAAACTTTGAGGCAATTACTCAAAGAATGAGTAATTACAGTTGATTATGTTAAAATGAACAAGAATTTAACATATCCTCTGACTAAAGGTCTTGTTAGAAAAATTATATATATCACCTCTAAAGGAATGGGACTAAGGTCTGTACAAAAAATCAACTATATTTAATGGTAAACCAACTTTATGTCTTGAAAATATACAAAAAGTTCAATCTGGTACTAACAAGTAAAATGATAGTTATGGAACAGTAAGAACTTATATGTAAAAGTCCATTCCTATGTGCATAGTGTTGGTATTTTGCATAATAGAGGATGAAGTTTACTTCTTAATAAATCATTTGAATGCGACTTGTAGAATCACAGAAGTTGATTTACCTATATGAGTGATGAAAGTGTGGTCGCTTTCTATTGAACTAAGACCGATCCTAAGACACTCATGAAATCAAGAGAAGCACAAGGTCGTAAATGTGCGTGCTAACATAGCACTCTTAAAAATAGAGATTAGAATGCGTAATTATTCCAGATCGTCTAAAAGGTTACTTGGTTAAAAATACGTTCATCACAACACCTAAATGAATCTTTGAATTATTTTCACTAAGTTGAAGTTCAAGTCCAAAAGACACTTCTCATTTATGTACTAGATTTCAGCGATAATGCCAGAAACTTTGTTAGTGTCTATATACTCTTGTATCTTCAATTTATTATTTATAATATTTTAAATGGTGGGGGGATTGTTGGAATTTCAAAGTATGATTTGTAAACTAACTTGTATTATTGAGTTTTATTTTGGAATATAATTTAGTATTAATATTGTGTAAGTGAGTTTTCATTTATTAGTTTTTTATATTGGGTTTTTTAGTAGAGAGAGAAAGCTAGCGCGAAACGAGTGTAAATGAGGTGGGTATGATTTTAGTGTCCCATATAAAAACTTTACAATAAAGTGGAAGGGTATATAACTAAAAGATAAAATATTACTATCAGTCTTCTAGTAAAAAAGGCTATGCTATAGTGCTTTGCGGTGGTGTGAAGCACCACCAATCATGACATGTGGCACTTGTTCGTGTGATGCAAAAGGGTGATTGGGCAACTTCGGACGCATTAGGCACTTTGATGGCACACTTGGCAATTCGCAACGTAGCTCGGAGCGTGGGAGCCTGTAATACCCCGTCATTTTTAATGATTTTTAAAATGGGTTATATTTAAATTAATGGATTAATTGGATTTTATTATTGATTAATTCATTTAGGTTTTATCCGAATTGTGGATTTTAAAATGTATGATTTTGAATATTACTTAAAGATATTTAGGTAATATATATGAGTGTGATGCTATTGATATTGTCGTGTGATATAAATTCGGTAATTTGGATTTTTTTAGTCTGACGCGGTATAGGACGTGTCGGGACTAATTTATTAAATTAAAAGGGAAATTTATTTTCTATCGACCTTATAGTCATTTCGACTGTGTTGTTGCGTCCGAAAGGGTTGAAATAGTCAGAAAAGTCTATTTGGATGTTGGATTTGGGTCTCGGGTCATTTGGAAATGAAGAGACAACCTAAAAGGGCATTTTGGTCATTTTTATAAGGGGGATGAATAGTGATTTCGGGTTTTGTCTTATTATAACTATTTGGAGATTAGTGTACGTAGGTTCATTTCATCTCTTCTACACAAAATAGAGAAGTCATCTTCTTGAGAAAGTGAAAGGTTGCTTGGTAAACGAAGAGCTTACTTGGGAAGGAGAAGAATTAAGAACCAAAGGTCACCACCACCAACCACCACCGAAGGTTGACCGGATAAGGAGGAACCACCTGTTATATACTACACCAAAGGATCAAACCTTCATTAGAGGCAAGTGTTTGATAATGGCAATCTAATTTTGTATATTGTCCATGTTAGAATAGTTAGTAAAAGAGATGATTTTTCATGTTTGGAAGAAATAATGGAGTTGTTAAATGGATTTTTGGAAACATAAAATATATAGGAATCAAACTCATGTTGTAGGTAGTTAGTAATCCACGAAATAATCATGAATCTGTTGTAGAAATTATGAAAACCATCGATGTGTTCTTGAAGATATTATGTTGATAATTTCTGGAAAAAAGAGAGGATATAAACATGCTTTTAATTCAATCTCTTGATGATTCTAGGATGTTTAGAGTATTAGAAATCATTCATATATGTTGATATATCATGTAGTAAGGATTATAAGTCATTTGGGATGTTAATATGAAGTTTTGAATGATAAAAAATGGCTAAACCCGTAATTGCAGAAATGCAGAAAAACTAGGCTGTTACCTGGGCGATCGATCGATCGACCCCCTGCCTTCGATCGATCGACCTCCCCAGGATTGTTAAAGTTGTTTATTTTTAATGTTGGTTCTTATCCCAAAACTTTGGTAGATCCTTGGTGATTGTTAATTGGATATAATGGGACTTAGAGAAGATCAGTAAGCCCTAGTTAAGATTTGAATTAATGTGATTGTAATTTAATTGATTAAGAATCATGTTAATTAAATTGATAGATATTTCAGTTGATCGATTAATTTGTTGAATTCTAATTTGTATGCTTGAGGATTAAAGATAGGTCTGGTAGGGGAGATTTAATATAATTCCTGGGTAGCCTTAGGCCTACAATTTGAACATCAAGGACTGAGTTTAAGCTCATTATTGAGGACTGAGTGTAGTACCAATGCTTAGTGGGATGGCTCCTCGATAGAGATGGGAGTTCGGACCACATTTGGTTGAAAGAGGGGACGAGGTTATTCCAGTTGCATATTTGAAGTTGACGGACCTCCACGATCGATAAAGTTCAGTAGTAGTGTATTGGAGGGGTTCCTTGTTTGGATTTCGCTTTGCGAGACGTTCCGCGCATGAAACTTAACCACGTCGGGAGTGGAGAGGTGTTATACGATGCGAGGATGTTGGTTTTGTTGAGAAGTTTTATAATGTGAACGAAACACTATAAACTAAGAGTCATGTGATGATGGTATTAAATCCTAGTTGATAGAAGATGTGGTTATAAGAGATTAGAACAAATCGGTTATAATCCTAATTAAAGGAGAGTTTAATTCTTGGTAATTCGGGAGACATGATGGTATGAACCAGTAGGATTCTAGTTATGTCTTACTGAATTTATGTTGGGGAAAAACTTATTTAAAATTTGGGAAATGAGTGAGACACGGGAATAATTAAATTAAAGATGAAAATTCATGTTATCTACGTATGGGAACTATCTTAGGGTAATGTGAGTACCTTGTAGATATTATATTATAGGTATGATAATGCCTATTTGATTGATTGATGATTTATGTGTATGACATACCTAGCTTACTTTCTATCGATGGGGAGGTTTGCGCGTGAGGGAAGTCATATCCTGATGAATCCATGGGATTTTTGATTTGTTGCTCGAGAACATAGGTCTATGAAAGACTTATCAGGGAGTTGATAAGTCCGCTGAGTGTGGGTACGTAGGTATGTGCGTGACCCATGGATAGGAGAACTATGTTCGCCTCCAATTTGTATGTTGTTTTTTATGGTTCGAGGAATCCTTATCGAACCTTTAGTCCCCTATTCGGCGACCAACGATGAGGGGACATGATAACAGAGTAATGTATTGCACCGCAGCTGTGACTCGGGGTGCCGTATTATATATATATATATAATGAATTAAATGAATGAATGGTTATATTGTGATTAAATCATCTACTGCATGATAATTATAGATAACGGTGAATTGAGAAAAGAATTGAAAGAAGTTAATGAATATTCGTTGAAGAGATTAATTCATGATAATTAGAAACGATTCATATAAATGATAAATGTATAAGAATGGTTATATAACGTATGGTATGGGACATACGGGTTTATGATATGGGAATGGAATCATATTATGGAAATTTTTGAAGAGGAACCATTAATTAGGAGGTTAATAGGAAACCTTAAGTGTTCACTCTAGATCAGAGGTGAGAATAGAAAGTGAGAGTTGGATACTAACATGCACATAATAAATTCTTTATTGCACTTGTTAAATACTTGCTGTTTTAAAAATCATTTTTCACAATCGGGCTCTGACTCGTTTCCTTGCATATTTTATTTTCTATTGTACCTTCTATATCAGGTGTCCAGCAACAGGGATGCTAACCTTAGCGGATTATGACGAGCTATGGAGCTATGGATTATTTCTTAGACGCGTATCTTCTTTTGATTCACATTTTTCTTTAGTTAGGGCATGTCGTCCAAAGAATTTCAGTTATCACTTTCTATCGGAGTTAAATACTCTTGTACTCGTGTCATTTCAATACATTTGTTATTATTGGGATTACTGTAATGGATTAATATTATTTTGAAATGTTTATTCCAATTGCATTTAAATTTTTTTGTGTTATCTGTTCAATTATCAGTGTTGTAGAATAAAATGTGTTGTGTTATTCTTAAACTAAAAAATGGTTTTGTTGAAATTAAAATTTGGAAAGTTTTTAACACCAGCTTAATTGGGTATTGGGTGAGTTGTAAATATTTTCGACAGTGATGCTAAGAATGAGCCAACTGTATATTCTGTTTTAATTTGGTATGGGACTGGCCACCCGCTATTTAATTAGGCGGGGTGTTACAGGTGGTATCAGAGCATCAGGTTCTAGTGTCCTTTAGGATCTGTACGGCTCATTGTGTTTTCAGCTTAGCGTTCTTTGATGTAGAGCCCTATGTTTAGGATTATTGATTTCCTTGGTGAGATTTCATTCTCCTGCTATCACGTATATATTAGTGAAGCTTATTAGCATTTGGACGGGTTCGTACGAGAAGTATGGCAGATGAGGGCCATTGGATGGATAGCGGAGATCGTACTTAGGAAGTTATGATGTATGTTCGAGTATGATGACCGTAGTCAAGGTCACCCATATTATGGAAAATTGAGGAGAGTCAATCAGTAGAAGTTCTTGAAATGCGGGAGTTATGTGTGTTACCTAACGAAGGCAATATATTCAAAGGCTTAGGCATATAGTGGAGTGTGGTTAACTAGAACTGAAAATTTGGGGGTAAAATTTTTCTTGACTCATCGGAGCAAAGTTTTATTAGTACGATTCAACAAGCACCACCTGCGAATGAGGGTATGCTTTCTATCTAAGGAACTATGAGGCGTATATTGATTTTTGTAGTGATTAATATTGTGTGGGCAAATAGGGTTGCTAAACTTAGCCTATAACCTTGTTATTTAGGTAGACTCATCGAGGGGTGTGGCACACCTATGTTTTACATGAAGTCATGTGGGCTTGATTTTTATCATGGAATTACTTACTTTACGCATTTTCGAACATGATGTGACTATCGACGTGCATTGACTTGTGATATGCGAAAGCGTATGTACTACTATAACCAGCATCTTGTCTTCTATAAGAGAGTAGATGAGTAAACTCTATTTGAAATCTATAAGACCTAATATTTAAATCGATAAACCTGATTTCTTTTTAAAATCAATAAACCTAATTTTTATATACTATTGACTAAGGACCTGAGGAGTTTCGATGACCGACTACTTTAGGTAGTAGTGTATCGGGAGGGGGGGGTTCCTTGTTTGGATTTCGCTTGAGAGACACCCCACGCATGAAACTAATAACCGTTGAGAGTCGAAATAAGTTAGGTCCTTAGGATATGAGTTTATAACCTTTGCGATAAATCTTATAATGAAAATTGTACGATAGGGTGTATGGGCACCCTGGATGGTTGAATGGTAGTAGTTTTCATAATTGTGAAACAATAAGTAGTTGTGACTTCAGGATGTATTTACTTGATGATTGAGGATCATTTTTTTTCCAAACTTTGTCACGAGGATGGTATAGGGAAGATTGGGTAAAGTTTATATTCGATTCAGTTGAAACTATATGGTGAGGTTGGGCGTATAACATCAATAGGGATTTTTTATAATGTACTATATGGGCGGTACGTCTTAGATTTCTTGCGATGTGAGATTTATACTCGGAGTTTACCTTATCGGTATGATTTATATTCCTGAATTTCGGTACGAAATTCTGTTATAAGGGTGGAAGTATGTAATACCCCGTGGTTTTTAATGATTTTTAAAATGGGTTATATTTTAAATTAATGGATTAATTGGATTTTATTATTAATTAATTCATTTGGGTTTTATCCGAATTGTGGATATTAAAATGTATGATTATGAATATTACTTAAAGATATTTAGGTAATATATATGAATGTGATGCTATTGATATGGCTGTGTGATATAAATTAAGTAATTTGGATTTTTTTAGTTAGACGCGATATAGGACGTGTTGGGACTAATTTGTTAAATTAAAAAGGAAATTTATTTTTTATCGACCTTATAGTCATTTCGACTGTGTCGTTGCGTCCAGAAGGCTTGAAATAATCAGAAAAGTATATTTGGATGTTGGATTTGGGTTCGGGTCATTTGGAAATGAATAGACAACCCAAAAGGGCATTTTGGTCATTTTTACAAGGGGGATGAATAGTGATTTCGAGTTTTGTCTTATTATAACTATTTGGAGATTAGTGTACGTAGGTTCATTTCATCTCTTCTACACAAAATAGAGAAGTCATCTTCTTGAGAAAGTGAAAGGTTGCTTGGGAAGAGAAGAGTTTACTTGGGAAGGAGAAGAACTAAGAACCAAAGGTCACCACCACCAACCACCACCGGAGGTTGACCGACGAAGGGAGAACCACCTGTGATATACTACACCAAAGGATCAGACCTTCATTAGATGCAAGTGTTTGATATTGGCAATCTAAGTTTGTATATTGTCCATGTTAGAATAGTTAATAAAAGAGATGATTTTTCATGTTTGGAAGAAATAATGGAGTTGTTAAATGGATTTTTGGAAACTTAAAATATATAGGAATCAAACTCATGTTGTAGGTAGTTAGTAATCCATGAAATAATCATGAATCTGTTGAAGAAATTATGAAAACCATTTATGTGTTATTGAAAATATTATGTAGATAATTTCTAGAAAAAGGAGAGGATATAAACATGCTTTTAATTCAATCTCTTGATGATTCTAGGATGTTTAGAGTATTAGAAATCATTCATTTATGTTGATATATCATGTAGTAAGGATTATAAGTCATTTTGGGATGTTAATATGAAGGTTTGAATGATAAAAAATGGCTAAACCCGTAGTTGCAGAAATGCAGAAAAACTAGGTTGTTACCTGGGCGATCGATCGATCGACCCCCTGCCTTCGATCGATCGACCTCCCCAGGATTGTTAAAGTTGTTTATTTTTAATGTTGGTTCTTATCCCAAAACTTTGTTAGATCTTTGGTGATTGTTAATTGGATATAATGGGACTTAGAGAAGATCAGTAAGCCCTAGTTAAGATTTGAATTAATGTGATTGGGATTTAATTGATTAAGAATGATGTTAATTAAATTGAAAGATATTTCGGTTGATCGATTCATTTGTTGAATTCTAATTTGTATGCTTGAGGATTAAAGATAGGTCCGGTAGGGGAGATTTAATATAATACCTGGGTAGCCTTAGGGTTACAATTTGAACATCAAGGACTGAGTTTAAGCTCATTATTGAGGACTGAGTGTAGTACCAATGCTTAGTGGGATGGCTCCTGGATAGAGATGGCAGTTCAGACCACATTTGGTTGAAAGAGGGGATGAGGTTATTCCGGTTGCATATTTGAAGTTGACGGACCTCCACGATCGACAAAGTTAAGTAGTAGTGTATTGGAGGGGTTCCTTGTTTGGATTTCAGTTTGCGAGACGTTCCGCGCATGAACCTTAACCACGTCGGGAGTGGAGAGATGTTATATGATGCGAGGATGTTGGTTTTGTTGAGAAGTCTTATAGTGTGAACGAAACACTATAAACTAAGCGTCATGTGATGATGGTATTAAATCCTAGTTGATAGAAGATGTGTTTATAAGAGATTAGAAACAATTGATTATAATCCTAATTAAAGGAGAGTTTAATTCGTGGTAATTCGGGAGACATGATGATATGAGCCAGTAGGATTCTAGTGATGTCTTACTGAATTTATGTTGAGGAAAAACCTATTTGAACCTTGGGAAATGAGTGAGACTTGGGGATAATTAAATTAAAGATGAAAAGTCATGTTATTTTAATACGTAGGATTTGAGAGATATAATGCTAAGTATGGGAACTATCTTAGGGTAATGTGAGTACCTTGTAGATATTATATTATAGGTATGATAATGACTATTTGATTGATTGATGATTTATGTGTATGACATACCTAGCTTACTTGCTATCGATGGGGAGGTTTGCGCGTGAGGGCAGTCATATCCTGATGAATCCATGGGATTTTTGATTTGTCGCTCGAGAACATAGTTCTATGAAAGACTTATCGGGGAGTTGATAAGTCCGCTTACTGTGGGTAAGTAGGTATGTGCGTGCCCCATGGATATGAGAACTATGTTCTCCTCCAATTTGTATGTTGTTGTTTGTGGTTCAAGGAATCCTTACCGAACCTTTAGTCCCTTATTTGGTGACCAGCGATGATGGGACATGATAGCAGAGTAATGCATTGCACCGCAGCTGTGACTCGGGGTGCCGTATTGTATATATATATATATATATATATATATATATATATATATATATATATAATAAATTAAATGAATAAATGGTTATATTGTGATTAAATCATCTACTGCGTGATAATTGTAGATAACGGTGAATTGAAAAAAAGAATTGAAAGAAGTTACTGAATATTTATTGAAGAGCTTAATTCATGATAATTAGAAACGATTCATATAAATGAGAAATGTATAAGAATGATTATATAATGTATGGTATGGGACATACGGGGTTATGATATGGGAATGGAATCATATTATAGAAATTTGTGAAGAGGAACCATTAACTAGGAGGTTAATAGGAAACGTTAAGTGTGCACTCTAGATGAGAGGTGAGAATAGCAAGTGAGAGTTGGATACTAAAATGTACATAATAAATGCTTTATTGCACTTGTTAAATACTTGATGTTTTAAAAATCACTTCTCCCAATCGGGCTCTGACTCGTTTCCTTGCATATTTTCTTTTTTATTGTACCTTCTATATCAGGTGTCCAGCAACAGTGACGCCAACCTTAGCAGATTATGACGAGCTATGGAGATATGAAGTATTGCTTAGACGCCTATCTTCTTTTGATTCACAGTATTCTTTAGTTATGGCATGTCGCCCAAAGGATTTGAGTTATCACTTTCTATCGGAGTCAAATACTCTTGTACTCGTGTCATTTCAATACATTTGTTATTGTTGGGATTACTGTAATGGATTAATATTATTTGGGAATATTTATTCCAATTGCATTTAAATTAGTTTGTGTTATCTGTTCAATTATCAGTGTTGTAGAATAAAATGTGTTGTGTTATTCTTAAACTAAAAAATATTTTAGTTGAAATTAAAATTTGGAAAGTTTTTAACACCATCTTAATTGGGTATTGGGTGAGTTGTAAATGTTTTCGACAGTGATGCTAAGAATGAGCCAACTGTATATTCTATTTTAATTTGGTATGGGACTGGCCACCCGATATTTAATTAGGCGGGTTGTTACAGAGCCTACAGTTTTATCAAAGTCAACCAGATCGACGACTGTAGTTAAACGATCTGATCAAGGGATGTTATAACCCAAGTGGGATGATCTGAATCGTTAGATTGACCCGTGACATTTTGTATAGGGGTGTGTCCATTTTCTTACGATGAGACGTGTGTGATCAAAGGATTTTAAAAAAGACTTGATCCAACGGTTACTGAATCACGGGCTTGAAAGGTGGTGACTATTCATGAACAACCACCAAAAATGGCTATAAAAAGAGTTCCATGCCTATGTTTAGGACTCCAAAAATTGCTCATTTCTCCTTTCTTCTTCCTCTACCTTCTGACATTATCAGGTAACATTTCAGAGTGTTATTGGTTTGATCATACCGTACATAGTTTAAATTAAATAAGAAACACCACTGCATTGTATCCCGAAGGCAAATTTCTACTTCAACGACATTGTGTACTCGTGGTTTTCATCTGGAAGGTGAGAAATATTTCCTAAAAGACAACATTCCTAGAATGTGCCTTGCAATAACTTGGATTTATAATTATTATAATTCCCTCATAAATTTCCAACAGGTTCCCTACATATATAACCCTTAAATTCATCCCTTACTAATCATTAGATCAATGAACCTATTCAGACGATTAGATTAATATTGTATCAATTTTATCTATTCCTTAACTGATTGGATCTTTATTAGAATTGGCTTTACTAGTGTTAAACCGTTAGGAATTAAGTGGTTTCGTTCTTACCATTAGATTACATAATATATCACTTGTTCAATCTTATGCATTTCCTTTTAGCTTCAGTTGCTAACCAATTGGATTTAACCCATAGGTTTCAGTTATAAACATGTAACATAGGAAAAGACCGCTCGCACCGGTTTGGAGATATCCTTGCTAGCTGTAGGTTTCGACAACCCGTATCAGAGCCATGAATTCCTTTAACCATCCATAACTAATTCTCTGGCTTTCATGACCGTTAATAGATGTTATAGTTAGTATTTACTGGTTTCTTTATTAGTGTTACCAGATGAAAATTATAATAAGTTAGCTCAATATTTAAGCATAATCCGCAGCGATTGGAACTTTTACTTTTGGTAGATTTAATCTCAACCCTCTATTTCATGTAAGTTTATTGACTCTTCCATCTCCTTATATATAAAACTTATTATATCATTTTTTAGGGTTTGTGAGACGTAGTCCTAGAGTGAGAAACATAGTCTTATTATTAGAGAGTAAAAATTATAGAGATAAAGAGAAAATATTCTAAAAGAGATAGAGTTATTTTTTCAAACTCAAATACTATATTTATTTTCATGTTTACTCTTTATATTCAGTTTTTAATTTGAAACTCTCAATGGCCATACACAACACATCTTCTTATGAAGAGATTTATTAATTTCTTGTGTTGTAGTAGAGAGTATTGTGCTTAAATGTTCGAATTCATTTTTAATATCAAAACTAAGCTCGCTTAGTGCTAGATTTGAATTTGTAATATATATTCTTAAAGATCTAAATATTCTGATTTTGTATTGAAATTGTATATGTTGTAAAAACCATATTTCTCTCAACATCTAATGTTTTTATTGAATATCTACAATATACACGTTTTCCCTTATTTTTATGATTAATCTCAACCGTTGAAAAGTATCCTTGAGTTTATTATTTAATCTTGATAGTTAGGTTTTAGGTTAATTTTTTGAGATAATATAACTAATTTTTCAGACTTGTTTTAATACGTCTCTCATTAAATTGGAATTTATATTTTTTTAAGAGATAGATAGATAGAGAGATAGAGATAGAGATAGATAGATAGATAGATAGATAGAGAGAGAGAGAGAGAGAGAGAGAGAGAGAGAGAGGGAGAGAGCATATTTCTGTGTGAATTAAAATTTAGTGTATCTCCATGATAAGTGTTATATATTTATTGACAAATAATATTTGTAGGATTTTAATGATGATATTATTTGAATTTATTCTTTATTTTTTTCATTATGTCTGTTGGGGAAATAAAATCTCTTGAAAGGGGGGCCCCCCAAAACAATGATGAACAATATAAAAATAAATATAAGAGACTATACGTACGTGCTTCAGTAGATAGATCTCAAGAAGAAAAATGGCGATTGGAGTGCTAGGGTTGCAAGTTGAGAGTCTAAGTCACCACGTGTAGGTTACAATCAATGTCCCCTTCATAATGGGGGAGATCACCGTTATTTATAAGCTTAATGATCTTACCCATATAGGTCTCTTTATGTTTATCTCAACTAGAATAGAGTCCTATTAGGAATGGTCTTCCAAACCATAGTATGTTCTTCCAAGATTTGACTTTATTTCCCATTAGATTCGTGATCTCCCTAAATTATGGTCACTTCGAAAAGTGGTCAACCTAAACTATAGCCTCCCAGAATTATGATCTCCCAGAGCTGTAGTCTCCCTAAACCGCGATCTCCCAAAATCGTGATCTCCCACAACCATAGTCTCCCTGAATTGAGGTCTCCCTGAACAGTGGTGTCCCTAAACCATAGTCTCCCTGAATCGCGATCTCCCCGACCCATGGTCTTCCAACATAAATCATAGTGATCTTCCAATATAACAATATGATCTTTCATGATGTTGTGGTGGTCTTTCGACATAATAATGTGATCTTCCAAGATAAGTGACGGTGGTCTTGCAACATGACAATGTGATCTTCCAAGATGTCATGTCGGTCTTCTAACATGATAATCTGGTCTTTTAAGATAAGTCATAATGGTCTTCTGACATGACAATATTATCTTCCAAGATAATTCATAGCGATCTTCCGACATGGTGATTTGATCTTCCAAGATAAGTCAGGTTGGTCTTCCAACATCACTTGGACTCTTAGCATCTTTACCTTATCAAACCAGTTATGTAGTGTCATAAGGACTATAATCGACTAAGATTGGCATTGTTGACCTTGTTCTAGTGATTAGACGGTCAATCCACCAACCTCTTTCCATGTATCAAATTATTATTGGAGACATATTTTTCACCCCCTCAATTAGGCCCTCTGGTCTCAGTTTAACTAAACTAGTCTTGAGATGAGTCAGGAGCTGGAGTATGCATATCGTAACGAACTATTCTGGTGAGTCTGATACCACTGGTTGGTCTTGTGCATCCCCTTAGTTAGACTAGTGTGAATTTATAAGATGTCGAAAGAATACTCCATTTTGATAAGACATTCGATCAAAATATGGACTAACCTCTAATGTGTCAAGATGCCTACGTACCCTCGTGGTACTAGGTCCGTCGTAGTTCTTTTATAATTTCTTTAAGTGTTACATTAACTGTGATTTTTCATGCAATATTCAGATCATTAGTTGATCAAATATATATACCATGGACTAATTATATCATGTAAGGTTGATAGTTTTACGTTTAGGATCATTCATGTCATTGTAAACTCGCAGGGTCCTTGTGGGTCGGTTCTAGCCGTTCGAGGATAACATTGATAATGATAAACCAACATGACATCTTTGTCAATTCTGATAGTCGAAGATTAATTTGTTATTCTAAGTTCAAATGAGGCCAATGTAGTCCGATCCTTTCAATAAAGACTAATATTACTCGTCTTTGACCAATGTTGGTTACCGTAGACCAAATTGATCGTTTATAGTCAATTATTATCATTGGAGAATAATTTGACTATCTTAGGTCGAATGAGGCCAAGGTAGGACGATTTCAGTCGTGCGGGTTAATGTTTGTTGTCATAGACCAACTTAATCATTTAATAGTCAGTTTTGATAGTATGAGATCAATGTAACATATTAGGTCAAACGAGGTTGAGGTAGGGTGAATTCGGTCGTTCAGGATAATGTTGGTCATTATAAATGAACTTGACCATTTATAATAAATATTGATCGTAGGAAATCAATTTGATCACCTTAGGTGGAATGGTGTTGAAGTAGGCCAAACTATGTCATCCAGGCTAATATTCGTCGCCATAAACCAACTTAACTGTTTATGGCTAGTCTTGATCGTAGGAAATCATTTGGACACCTTAGGTTAAATGAGGCCAAAGTAGGTCCAATTAATCCGTTCACGCTAATATTGATCCTCATAGACCAATTTAACCGTTTGTGGTCAACCTTGATCTTAGGAAATCAATTTGACCAACATAGGTTGAATGAGGTTAACGTGGGCCGAATAAAGCCATCCAGGATAATATTATTCATCGTAGACCAACTTAACCGTTTATGGTCACCCTTGATCATAGGAATCAATTTGACCACCTTAGGTTAAATAAGGCCGAAGTAGGCCGAATTAAGCTATCTAGGCTAATGTTGGTCATTGTAGACCAACTTAATCATTTAGCATCAATCTTGGTCATAGAAAATCAATTTGACCACCTCAGGTTGAATGAGGCCAAAATAGGCCGAATTAAGCCATCTAGGCTAATATTTGTCCTCCTAGATCAACTTAACCGTTTATAGTCAATCGTAATTATAGAAAATGAATTTAACCATATATGGTCAAACGAGGTCAGAGTAGGCTGAATTTAGCCACTAGGATAATGTCGTTCGTCGTAGACCAACTTGACCATTTATGATCAATGTTGATTGTGGGAATTCAATTTGACCGCATTAGATCGAATGAGGCTAAAGTAGTCCGAATTAAGCCTTCTTGAGCTAACATTTTATTCTCAGTTTGTAAATTGTACCATTGTGTACAGTGGATTTATGCCCAGTCAGGATGACTAAGTTGTATCACTATTAGAGTGGTTTTAATGCAAAATTGTAGACGATCAACTTATTTCTAACTCGTACCACCCAATTTTTAGGTGAGTTTATGTCAAATTCTCATGCGACCGAATTTCTTTAGTTTATGCCACTTATTGGGTGGATTTTAGTTTCCAAAACTAAGGTATGTTTGATGTTAAGTGTAGGCCCAACTTATTTTAAGTCGTACCACTAGTTTAGTGGGTTTTAAGTGCCACCACTGGCATGCGCTAGATGCTAAACGTAGGCCCGACTTTTTCTAAGTCGTTCCACTGGTTGTGAAAATTTTAAGTTCCACCGTTGGGGTGCGCTAGATGCCAAATTTAGGCTCGACTTGTTCTAAGTCATCCCACTTCTTTAGTGGATTTTAAGTGCCACTATTGGGGTGCGCTAAATGCCAAATGTAGGCCCAATTTTTTCTAACTCTTAGCACAACTTGAGTTGGTTTTGACTGCCACCATTGGGGTGCTCTAGATGCCAAACCTAGGCCCAACTTATTCTAAGTCGTACCACTACTTGAGTGGGTTTTTAGTGCCACCACCGGGGTGCGCTACTTATTCTAGGTCATACTATTGCTTGAGTGGATTTTATGTTCTACTACTGGGATATGATGGATGTCGAATGAAGGTCCGACTTGTTCAAAGTCGTACCACTTCTTGAGTGGGTTTTAATTACTACCACTGGGATGCAATGGATACCAAACATAGACCAAACTTGTACTAAGTCATACACTGCTTGAGTGGACTTTAATTTCCACCACTGGGTGTGTTAGATGCCAAATATAGGCTCGACTTAGTCTATGTCGTACCACTACTTGAGCGGGTTTTAAGTGCCACTGCTGGGGTGTGCTAGATGCCAAATGTAGGCCCAACTTATTCTAAGTCGTACTACTACTTGAGTGGGTTTTATGTGCCACTACTAGGATGCGCTAGATGCCAAATGTAAGCCTGAATTTTTCTAAGTCGAACCACAACTTGAGTATGTTTTGAGTGCCACACTAGGGTATGATAGATGTCAAATGTAGGATCGACTTGTGCTAAGCATACCATTGCTTGAATGGGATTTAAGTGGCACCAGAAGGGGTGGTCTTTCTATCATATTTTTACGCGACGTGATGAACTTTATGGAAATGGATTACTATAAATTGATTGTCGTTATAGTGAGAATCTAAGTAAGCATAGTGAAGCTATATAGTCCCCAATCTGGTCATGTGAATAAGTCGATTAGATTATGATGAATGGCCTACTGATTATCCATTGATGGCACGATACCATCAAAACTCAGAGTAACTGACCTCATAGGACCGATTAATATTTATAAACCAATAATATTTTTAGGATAAAGTCTCATAGTCAAATTATGTCCATACCTGATCCTCGCGACGGGAGGGATGAAGAAGAGGAGGGGTGCCTTCATCTCGAGAGTATCTTGGTCCCGCGCACCCCTCTCAGGAGCGCTTCGATCGGTGTCGGTGATGAGGTGAAAAATGTAGAGAGATCTAGTTTACTCAAAACAGACAAAAGAAAAGGGAGCCATCCCGAAATACATCATCTAAAGACATACTGATACATACGAAACCAAAATGATTTGAAAAGGGTCTGGAGGCTAAGTTACGAAATGGGAAGGTGTTAAGCACCCATTCCTCCCTTGCGATCTCTCATGGATTGTTGATATTTTCCTTTATTTTCCCGTGACATGTGTGCATGTGTATATGTAGTGGAGATAGGAATCATCGACTTGTATCATGGAAGAGATAAAGCGAGTCGTCCATAGGAATATTCCTAAAAGTAATATTAGAAAATAGGATTTACGCGATTATCCTAGCGTTGATCATTATAATGGAACAATAACGCATGCGGGATAATACGCCACTAAGAACAAATATATGTATATGTAATCATATAAATTTTAGGAGAATTAAGTTAAAGAGTATAGAAAAGTAGAAAATGAGAGAAAAGTAGGAATAGGACTCGAGTCTCGGGTTTTACCCCGAGATGCCTACGTAGCCTATAGAGGCATCAAAGTTCACGTAGTTCGTATGCAAAACGAGGGGTGGGATTTATCCCATAAATCCAATCGGGTACTTCTCTTATGTGTGTGTGTGTGTGTGTGTAAAAAAGTGTTTTAGTTGTGAGAAAAGTGTGAGAAAAGTATGAGAATTCCCATTTGGAATTTATGAGAAAAATCTCCTTTTCTTGTTTTTGGGGTTTTATTTATATGAAAATAAGACATGTGCAATAATACTAGATAAAAAGTATATTAGGATATATGAGATGAGAGAATAAAAGTGCTAAGAAACAAAAGAAGTTAATGCTAATTTAGGAGAATTTGAAGAGAGAGTTGAGAAAGTTGGACCTTCTCGAAGATTTTGAGTTGGATCTTGGATGTTGGAGAGCAGACTTTGCACTTGGATGATGATTAAGACTAGTTAATTCACCAAGTTTGATGAGAAAGATAGTGAAAAGTGAAGGTTGGAAAAGGATTTAGAAATGGAAATCACACTGACTTCGAGAGAGTTTTTCTGAGTTCGCTGAGAATGATGGATTTCAGATCTTGCCTCCCTTTGCAATGAGGTCAGTCCATACTTCTTGTAGTCCCATGTAATTACCAATCAGCATAGTCCTAGTCTTGGAAATCGGCAGGTGTTTTTAGGCACACTACCGATAGGCAGGGTTTGGAGCCTACCGTTTGGCAATCTCTTTCAGGTTTCTTCAGAAAATTGACCGTAGAGTTTAAACCATTGATCCGAATCGTGCATGGGGTGAACCATTGAAAAGGTACTTCAAAAACCTTCTAAAGTCTTTGGACTTATCCCGGGTCTTGGAGTTGAATTCGGGTCAAATGTGGCTCAAAATCATTCGTCGATCCTTTAGCTGGGGAATTATCAAACGCAAACGGATCGTTCATCCGCATGGTAAGTCAGAATCATGCACGGGGTGGATCGTTGGAAAGGTTAGGAAATGTAATTTGACATTCCAAAGAGTTTGACTCAATTTGTGGAGTTGACTTTGGTCAACCGGGTCCTGGAAGTGTTCTGTGACATTTCAGAGTAAAACGAATCATTCGTCCGTATCGTAAGTCAGATTCGTGCACGAGGCGAGCTGTTGGAAAGGGGTTTCAGCTCCCTTTGAAGATTCATTCAGTCTTGATCGAGCTGAAGAGTCGACTTTGGTCAAACGGAGTCCGAGAGCATCCGTTGGCCTTCTGATCAAGTTTTAGGGAAAAATGGGTCGTTCGTCTACACCATAAGTCAGAATCACGCACGGGATGGACCGTTGGAAAGGGGTTTTAGTTCCCTTTGAAGATTCATTCAGTCTTGATCGAGCTAAATAATTTGACTTTTAATTAATGGAGAGGTTAGGGGGTGTTAGAATGGGGTGTTTACAGAGCCCCTCGAATCGTGAGTTTGGAATAAACGAGCCCATCGAACAGACACCACATGATGCCTTTGAAAGTGTATGACCAATTTAGAGGGTCGATGCCGATTCTGAGGACCTAAGGATGAGGATGACCAATTCTGTGGGTTAAGGCCAATTTTGATGGCTTGAAGATGAGGGTGGCCGACTCTTTGGGTTGAAGCCAATTATGAGGGCTTGAAGATAAGGGTGACCGATTCTGTGGGTCGAAGCTAATTCTGAGGGCTTAAGTAGATATGGCCAATTCTATGGGTCGAAGCCAATTCTGAGGGCTTAACTTGAGATGACCAATTTCACAGTTCGAATCCAATTCTGAGGGCTTAAATTCTGATGACCAATTCTGCTGGTCGAAGCCAATTCTGAGGGCTTAAATTATGATGGACAATTCTGTGGGTCGAAGCCAATTCTGAGGGCTTAAATTTAGATGACCAATTATGCGGGTCGAAGCTAATTCTGAGGGGTTAAATTGTGATGACCAATTCTGCGAGTGGAAGATAATTCCGAGGGATTAAATTGTGATGACCAATTGTGCGGGTCAAAGCCAATTTTGAGGGCTTAAATTGTGATATGACCAATTATGTGGGTCGAAGCCAATTTCGAAGGCTTAAATTGAGATGAACAATTTTGCGGGTCAAATCCAATTCTGAGGGCTTAAATTGAGATGACCAATTCTGTGGGTCGAAGCCAATTCTAAGGGCTTAAGTTGAGATGACCAATTCTGAGGGCTTGAGTTGAGATGACCAATTCTATGGGTCGAAGTCGATTCTGAGGGATTAAGTTGAGATGACCAATTTTGCGGGTCAAAGCTAATTATGGGGGCTTAAGTTGAGATGTTCTCAGGGAACTATGTCGGGGAAATTACCTTATGATTTTGATTTGAGCTGGAGATATGATTGCTTGGGAAATCTTCGTATCTGTTGGAGACTTTGCAGCGTAATAGCCAATATGATGTTATAAATTCCATTTGGGAAGTGATTAGGTGGTCCAGGGTTTGAACGTATTTCTTGAGAAAATTTGAGACCATTAGGGACTAGGAGATGATCCTGAAGTTTGGGATACTTTAGAGGTCCTTTGGGGACGTTGCCGGGAGGAGGTTCACTTGGATTTTGAGAGTTCCACTGGGGAGGTAGGTGTTCCGCTTAAGGGTGTGTGAAATTTTCTTGGTGAAAATGTTCTAAATACTCTCCGGGATTTTTAGGAATTTTCTAAGTATTTTTTAGGGTTTTCTGGTATTTTTTAGGAATTTTTGTACGAAAATTTAAGGGGGTACCGGTCGGCATGTTGTGGAGGGTGCCATTCGGCAATGGCATGGATTTTTGGACTTCCTTAAGAAGGTAAAAGGTTAGTGCCGATCGGTATGTGGGGGTGCAGTGCCGATCGGCATGACCCTTGACATCTTATAAAAAGGTGGTGGGTTCCCCTCATTTTCCACAGCTTCTTACCTTCTCTCTCTCTGCAATTTTCTTTTGTGAATTGTTCTAGCATTCCACAATCTAAAAAATGGTCACTTTCGTGAGCACTGTGGTATACAGGGAGTGGTTGGATGTTGACGACTGGGCGAATGTGGAGTGGAGGGCTACGGCGCCTCTTGCTTTGGGGAGTGAGAACTCTTTCAATGCATTTGAGCCAGTTGCGGATGAGCGGACCTTTCTGCGGGAGCCATCGTGATGAACCCTCATGGTTATGTAAGTACAAAAATGACTTTTGGCTTTCTCTTTTGGTGATTTCCTTTTTTCTTGGATTTGACAAGGTCTTTCTTTGACAGTCTGATGTTTCTTTATCGACTATACCTACTCGCAGGACGATGGGGCTTAAGGATGTCTGGGAGAAGCTTCCACCTATGGTGCGTTGGGTAGTATCGTCAGCAGGCTTTGGGAGGTTGGCGTCTGTGCCGGATGAGACACCTCGTTCGACGGCGATCTTATGCGCTCTGGGGGAGAGGTGGTGGGGCACTACCCACACCTTTCATTTAGGCTTTGGGGAGTTGACTGTGACTCCTATAGATGTGCAGTAGCTGCTGGGGATGGATTGCGATGGAGAGTAAATAGAGATGGATCGTTCCCTACGGGTGAGGCCAGAGGTGGTGCGGGTGGAGGTTGGTGATGTAGGGAGGATAGTATCTGTGGATTCTATCCGGCTGTCCCTGTTGAGGAATGTTTTGTTGGGCAGGGTCATTAATGTGGAGGATAGGCTGCAGGTGAGGCAGAGGGCCCAGTTGTTTATTTTGGTGGTGCTGGGGGAATTTTGGTGGTGTCGAGCGGTGACGTTGTCCACTTATGGTTTTTGCCATATTTGAGGATGTTTTCGAACATCCCTCTCTATGATTGGGGTAGCCTGACTTCAGTGACCTTTTATTTTTCTCTGGATGCATTCAGTCTGTGTTGTCGATAATATTTTACTAGATCCACGTATCTTCTTGAGGTATTCTTTAGTTTGCGCATTTTACTTTCATGCATTCGCATTTTCCTTATCCGTCTCTTTTTTATTACGAATTTTTGTCTTTGGCAGACGTCGTTCTATGAGGTGAATGAGTTGTAATAACCAGCTGATTTCTCTGAAGGATGAGACTGTTGGGGACTTTTGTCAGTTGTATCAGTGGCGGAAGGCCAATTGGCGATCGAGGAAGTCTCTTTCTTTGGAGGCGGTGCATCAGGTCTTGAATGGCCTAACCACTGATAGGGTAAGATTTTTTTCTTCTTCAGTTCTGGTCTTTATGTGCTCTGATTATGTATTGACTTATACTTGCTGGGGATTTTCTAGGTGACCTTTTACCCTTGGGGGACGATTGTTCAGGGCACGGTGTTGACTGGAGTGAATGCGCAGATAAGGAATTTGCTGGCGCATGAGTTTGGCCACTCTTAGTATCTCGGGAAGAGGGTGGTTTGACAGATTGCTGAGGAGGAGGTGGTGGTGCCGCCTGTGAGGCCCCCTATGTCTATGAGGGGGGAGCGACTGCTACCAGAGGATGGGAGGATCGTGGTGATGATTAGCGAGTCCTATCTGATGTATACCGATACAGCTGTGCCATATTCGTGATGAGTTGGTTGATGGTGCCCATCATATATGATGCACTGCCCTTCCCTCCTGAGGGTTCGAGTCGGCCAGTGGGGTCCACCCATAGCGGTGGCGGTCCGTCGACATCCGTGGAGGCGGTGACTTAGGAGGCCCCCTTTGTGAGGTTGCATACCCCTTCATACAACATTCGACGGGATGATGGAGGGATGGTGCCTATGTTGCATCGTCCCCATGCGATGGACTCGGAGGAGTTGGGCTTGACAGAGGAGGTTCTTCGTCCTTTAGTATATCTTTCTGTTATTCTCTTTTCCTTCCTTTTGGTTTCTTTTGATCTTTTCTGCTTTATACTGCTTTTGCCTTTTCTTGCAGCAAGTCCGGGTGTCCACCACTTGGTTGAGGGATATCAGGGACTGGATATCTGTGGAGATTGACCATATTTGGGATGAGGTTCCTATTCTTTCTTGCTTGGTGTGGTTTGCCTCATCAGGGGAGGATTTTGGTTCAGGTAGCGGTGGTGCATCATTTTTCCGCAGGGGAAAAAGAGCACGTCGAAGGGATGGAAGCTCTTAGGAGAGAGAGGGGGAAGGGTAAGTGAGAGAGAGAGAATGTGGGTTCGGGCTGAGTCCCATTATTTTTTCTTTTCTTTATTTCCTGCAAGATTGATGTAACACAGAGAAATATCTATGCAATGCAATAAAGTTCTTTGATTATCTTATGTTAATGATGAATTAAAGAATGCATGCATATGCACTTTTTACTTTGTTGTTGAGACCGTAAAAAGAAATATTTTTGGGGTTTGAAGGAAGTTTCATTCATAATGAGGAATTATATAAAGATGAAAGGAGAATTTGAGATTCTATTTTAGAATATCAATTTATTTTTATTGAGCTTTCTGATTTTGACAAAAGAGGAAAAAGGTAAGTTTCTAAAAATAGGGGGTTGCCGATCGGCAAGCACCTTGTCCTACCTATCGACAGGTTAGTCCAGTCCCATCAATTCAATGCTTTGATTGGTACCCTCTTCATCCTTTAATACCTTGTGGGGTAGGATTCCCTCCGATTTTGACAGGAGTTGTGTCCTTTGTGGGGGTTTTCAAGTATAAAAAGAGTTAAGGGTGGAGTGCTTTCATCACACCTTCACATCCTAACTTTCTTATTCTATGAGATGGCTCTCCCTAGAAGTGTTAAGTTTGCCAACTACATCGAGACTTTGGAGGGGGTATGCTCCTATAACGTCGACTACGATGCTTTTAACATGCGTCGAGTCTCTTTGTGGCGTAATCGGCCTATAGAATGGAACATGTTGATGGTGACGGTAAAATTCTGGTACCCCGAAGACCATGTATTACACTTTGGCTTGGAAGAGTCTGTCTGACTTATGTGGAATTTTTTGCTATATTGGGGGTAAACCCTAGTGTGGCGGATGCTATGCCTGAGTTTTCTTGGTCTCCCCGAGAGTTATTTGCTAGACTTCTCTGCTTCTTGACCTCGACGAGTAGATCCTTGGTTACTAGAGGAGTGATTTCTCTTCCAGTGGTGCTGCGGTCTGTGCATTTGTAGGAGGTTGGTGATGCTGGATATGTCGGAGCTGTCAGTTTGGGCTTGGTTTCAAAACTGCTACTGGTGACTGGGGAACTGCTGGTGGACCCAAAACTTCCTTCCATCACATCATTGATGTCATACCGTCATAAACCTACGGAGGTGATGCTCGCGGAGACTCTAAATGACCTGGATGGCTGACGATAAGGTCTTTCTGACTTTCTGAGGGTAGCCCAGTGATGGTGTTCATGTGGTTTTCTAAAAGATTCCTCCTGGTGACTCCTCCAAAATACCCTTTATCGGCTATACCCAACTTCTTTTCACGCCATTTCGTTCGTGTGGGTCTGGATATCGGGAGCTGGGAGAACTGGTTTGTGAAGCATGGGGCTCTAAAAATGTACCGGTCAGTGCCTTGGTGGGGACAACTACTGCCTATTCTGGAACTGGGAGAATACCCGTACGTTCGGTTGGTTGGTCTCCGATAGACCTCTTTCTATTTACCTTGGCGTTTTCTATGCCAATTTGGCTGGGAGAAGATCGTGACACCTCGAACACTATACTTCTTTCTGTTAGAAGATCTCACAGAGCGTCTGCTCATGCGGCTTGGCTCTTTGTGGGAGAGTCGACGTCCGTCGACCCGTCCCTCTCAGTCTATTGGAAGAGTTTGGCACATCTCTGGGGATTATATGAAGTGGTTATGGAGAAGAGTAGTTAGTAAGATGTTGGAAGTGGGGACTAGATAAAGGTGGCTTATTTTATCTGATACCATGAAAGGAGGTGTTGTGGTTTTTCCGAGGTTGGTTCGAGCTTATCGGTCCATGGAGCATTTGCAACACTCTATTTAGGCAGGGGACACTTGGGGACTCCAGGATGTGGATGACAACGAAGAGGTATCCTCTGGTAGCTATAGGTAGGACACTTGGAGAGTTTGTTTTGCAATGGGTAGTAAATTTGAGGATTTTATTTGGCTTTATAGGAAGGTAAGGGGAAGGGAGTTATCCATTAATTTTCTTATGTAATTCCACTATAATCTCTTATTAGTGAAATAAAAAAGTTTTTGATCATCCATCTGGGCCTTTTGATGAATTTTGTATTTTGAATTATCTATACCGATCGCTAAGGCATGCATAATCCTTTTGTTCAAATATATGCTAGAATGAACTGTCATTCTCAGAGATAAGAAAAGAATAGTTTTTTTTTGTGAAAAAGAAAGGGCCATGCTCATGTAAGATGTATGAGATGCCTATGCACCTCTGGCGTTTTTGAAATTTTTTAATTTGTTTGAAAATGGTTTTCATAGAGGATTAGACCCACGTAGTTCTGGGTAGAGGGAAATGAAGATTTTTTTAGAATAGAAGGGAGATGAGAAAAGTCGTAGCGCACCGAGATTTCAGACTAGTGGTAAAATTTCTTGAGACGATCCAGGTTGACTGGATGGGCCATCTCTTGTCCATCTAAGTCAGTGAGCATGGCGGCATCGCCGGAAAAGATCTTCTTGACAATGTATGGGCCGCTCCAATTGGACTTGAATTTCCCTCTGGAGTCCCAGATGGGCTCTACTATTTCTTTAAGGGATAAATCCCCTTCTCGAACATCGCGGTCCTTGACTCTCTTATTAAATAAATGCTCTATTCGGTGATGGTACCCTTGTATGTGATATAGAGCTTTCAATCTCCTTTCATCTAGCAGGGTCAGCTCATTAAGATAGCTTTGGTACCAGTCTTCTTTGCTAACTTTGCTTCCAAGCATGATGCTCTACGAGGGTATTTCCATCTCCACTGGTAGGACTGCTTCCATTTCGTAGACTAGAGAGTAAGGGGTATCCCCAATAGAGGTTCATACTGAGGTTCGGTAGCCCCAGAGGGTGTATGGGATTCGGTTGACCCAATCTCGATAGATTTTGGTCATCTTACTGATGATGGCTTTGAGGTTTTTGTTGGTGGCTTCGACTACACCATTGGTCTGAGGTCGGTCGGGAAAAGATTTGTGTCTCTAGATCCCATACTCATTGACCACTTCTATGACTTCTTCCTCAAAATGCAACCCGTTATCTGACACTAGCTCGTGCGAGACCCCATATCGGCAGGTGATTTTTTCTTGATGAATTGGGACACTTTCTTGGCGTTCAGAACTGCATATGACTCAACTTCAACCCATTTTGTGAAGTAATCAATGGAAACTCGGATGAACTCATGCCCATTGGAGGACTTGGGTGTAAATTTACCTATGATGTCGATGCCTGAGGTGGAGAATGGCTAGGGAGAAGTCATGTTGTACAATTTTCATAGAGGGGGGTGTTGAAGGTTGGAGAACTGTTGGCATTTGAGGCATCTTTGGACATAGGCGGTGCAATTCTGGACCATGGTGGTCCAGTAGTAGCCTTGTCGAATGATCTTCTTGGCAAGCATGTGACCTTTCATGTGGGGCCCACATTCCTCACTGTGGATTTACTCCATTACTTCTTCAATGTCAGCCCCTGTGATGCAGTGTAGATGGGTTCCATCGAAGTTTCTCTTGAACAGTACTTTATGATAAATGATGTACTGGGCGGACAGTCTTCGGAGGGTTGCCCGGTCTTTCTTATTGGAACCCTCGGTATACCTACCATGCTTTAGGAGGTTCAAGATATTATTGTCTCAGCAATTGGCTAGCTCAAGATCTTCTGTGGTGATGAGCTCATTATGGTAGCAATAGGTTGGTTTGTCTTGCTTTTGGACTAGGAAAGGGGTCATTGTTATTCCTTCGAGTATTTTGACCATGGAGGCAAAGGTAGCAAGGTCATTGGCTATGTCATTATTTTCTCGAGGTAGGTAGTGGAAGGTGATATCTTAGAATTGGGAGGCTAGTTCTTCTAAGTGGGCATGGAAGGGATGGAGTTTCTCGTCCTTAACTTTTCATTTTCTGAGCACTTGACCAATGATGAGGGAAGAATCCCCGTAGACATTTAGGCATTGAATTCCTTTCTTAAGAGAAACTTTGAGACCTATTGTACACGCCTCGTATTCAGTCATATTATTAGTGCATGGGAAGTATAATTTGATAGCGATGAGAGTGTGGGAGTCATATGGGGCGATCAGAAGTATCCCAATGCCATATCCCTTTTTATTGGCAGTGCCATTGAAGAACATTTGCCATCAAAGGTCATCTTGAGCAGCGTAGAGGATGTTTTCATCTGGGAATTCGAATATCCAGTCATCAGCTTCTTCTATGGGGTAGTCAGTGAGGTAGTCAGAGATGGCTCTTGCATTCATGACTTTCTGCTTGACGTACATGATATCAAACTCAGCTAGGAGCATCAACCACTGGGCCACTTGGCTAGATAGGGCAGGTTTCTCAAGAAGGTACTTGATGGGGTCCATTCAGGATATAAGTTTGATGGGGAAGGCGAGCATGTAATGTCATAACTTTTGGGTGACCCAAACAAGTACGATGCATACTTTTTCCAAAGCAGTGTAGTTGACTTCGTATCCAGCCAATTTGTGACTGGCGTAATAGATGGCCGTTTCTTTGAGGGAATCTTCAAGGTATTGGGTTAGTAAAGCCCCAACTGCAGTGTCGGTTATGGTTAGGTATAGAAGCAAGGGGAGACCAGGTTATGGTGGCATGAGTACCGGAGGCTGGGTAAGATATTGTTTGATTCGATCAAAAGCTTCTTGGCAGGCCTCATTCCAAATATTAGTTGAATCCTTTTAGAGGAGTTTGAAAATAGGTTCGCAGATGGAGGTTAGCTGGATGATGGACCGGATGATGTATTGTAATTTTTTAAGGAAACCACGGACTTCTTTCTCCGTTCGGGGAGGTTGCATCTCAAGTATGGCTTTTAGCTTGGCAGGATCTACTTCTATCCCTTTTTAACTAACTATGAATCCCAAGAGTTTTTCCTTTGTAACGCCGAATACACATCTAGTATTTTTGCAATCGTTCGAAGAACTTTTGAAGAGAGGGAACATGACCTTCTCCAGTTTCGGATTTGATAATCATATCATCTATGTCAACCTCGACCTCTTTGTGAATCAAATCATGCAGGATGGTCATGGAAGCCCTCTCGAAGGTAGCCTCAGAATTCTTGAGACCGAATGGCATAATAGTGTAGCAAAAGGTTCCCCATGGGGTGATGAACACGGTCTTTTCTTTGTGATATGGGTGCATTTTGATTTGGATACCCATTGATGAATGACTTGAGATCATGACTGGCTGTGTTGTCCACGATCATGTCGATATTGGGTAATGGATAATCATCCTTTGGAGAGGCTTTGTTCAAATCTCGGTAGTCTACACACATACGAACTTTCCCTCCTAATTTTGGCACATGCACTATGTTGGTCAACCATATGGGATATTCGATCACACGAATAAAGCCCACATTCAGCTGTTTGACAACTTCTTTTTTTACCTTGAGCGACCATTCGATGCAGAGCTTTCTCAACTTCTGTTTAACTGGCTTATAATCTGGGAGAGTGGGGATCTTATGTTGATCTATTTCAGGATAAATGCCGAGCATATCGTCATAGGACCATGCAAAGACATCCACGAATTCCTTCAATAATTCTTCGATTTGTGCGCGCTCATGCTCGTTGAGGGTAGCCCCTATCCTAATCTCGTGCAGTTGGCTACTAGAATCGAGGTTAATAATAACAGTTTCTTTGTCATTAACTTAAACGTGGTTATGTTGTTTGTTATTAACCTTATTTAGATCTGTTAAGAATTGTTCATTTGTAAAATCATCATCATCAAAAGTTTGATTAGAATTTAAACAATTAATGTAAAGCACAACAAGGTACTCAAAATCTTTATTTATTTCATTGATAGGAAAAACAATATTGAGAACCTCATCAAAAAAGGTCTCGATTATATTTACGCAAGGATGGACAATAGAAGAAGAGATTGGGTAAACATTGGGGTTAGGTGAGATTTCAACAAGTAGAATTGGCACATCATTCTAGTTGAGGAGAGGTGGATCAACAACTTTAATCAGGTGGGATGGATCTAGTGATGTAGTGCTTGAATGAACCATGCATAGTTTCTTCCCCAGTGTCTGTAAGTAAAATAAATCCTCGGAGTCACTTCCCTCGGGATATGCAGTATCTTTGATAAGTGGTTGTACATAGTGTTGTGAATTTCTGGCCCATGGGTGGCTGTCTTGGAAAAAGATCTCATTCCAAGATTCATCTTCTTGTCTATATGGTTCTGGGAAGCCACAAATGGGGAAGTCCTCGCCCTCTTTAATGAATCATCCATTCAAGTAATCACCTAGGATAGTTTGGATGAAGTCTAATATTTTCTTTGGTCAATATTAGTGGATCATTTTGAGCTCTTGTTCCGATGGTTGATACACCAAACCACAAGGAGAGAAAGCTTTTTTTAGTACAATGGGATCAATTATCGAACCTTTCTCTGAAATCGTCCCCCGCCGGGAGTAGAAATGGCTTAACTCAGAATCTTGATAGAAGCATGTCATTTGACATGTGTTGTATCTCAAGGACTGAATTACTGGTACTCGCACCCTCGACATTATTATCGTCGCCCAAAATTATGATGGCTCGTTCGTTGGTGAAGAATTTCAATTTCTGATGGAGTGAGGAAATCACACCCTTCATACTGTGGAGACAAGGTCATCCGAGAAACAGGTTAAAACAATATGGGACGTCAAAAACTTGGAATTCAACTACATGGTTTATAGGGTTAGTCTCTATTACAAGTTTTATGGATCCCATCACCTCCCGATGGGTATTATCGTAGGCATGTTCCGTAGGGGAGGTTGGAGCGAGGTCACTTTCCTTTAGTCCTAAGCATTTGAAGGTTCTTAATGGTAAGACATTCAAGGAGGATCCATTATCGACAAGAGAGAGTGGTGCGATCTTCCCCATAACTTCGACGGAGATATTGAGTGCATGATTTTTGTTTGGCATAATTCTGGGGATTTCTTCTTCGGAGAAGGATAGCATTCGGGTAGAGGTCTGGGATCTGACTAAATTTATTGCTTCTTCTGGTGTGGTGGAAAGAGGAACTGTAGGTCCAGTGAAAAACTTGATCAAAGCATTTCTGTGTAGCTGGGAAGACATGAAAACCCCCATAGAGTGATATTAGCTTGAGTTTTGCTTAGTTGATCGAGGATCTTGCTCTCCTCAAGGGTTATTTCTGGCATAAGAAGGTCTTCAATGCCCTTTCCCTTATCATTGGATGGTACTGAGCTTGGGATCTGGTACTGCCTCCCTTATTTGGTCATGTAATTTACTAAAGAAGGTAAAAACATGAACCCCGTTTCTTCGTCGATCTCAGGTTGTTCAGCCACCTTGTTTATTTCTTTGAGGAGTTCCTCAATTGATATCATCCCACATATGTCGGCCACTAGGCCAGTTTTCTCTGAACCTTACCCTTTATTTGAATCTTTGAATTCTTCCCCCCATCCGGTGGCAATAATTCTGGCTTTCCATATAAAGTCAATGCACTCCAAAACTTCAATGGCTCCTTCATATATGTCTTCCCATTCTGTGGGGATAAGTAAAGGTGAAGGGACCAGGCGTCCTTGTAGCTTCAGAATATCAAGTAACTCGGTCATACTGCAAATATCGCTGGTTTGCCTGAATAATTCTGCCATGATCTGGACAACATCATCTAGGCTGACTTCATTGGCTGGTACTACCCAACTGTCTGAATCTCAGGCCCATTTTCGTGCTTCTAAGAATATAGTACTGAACCTCTGGCAATCAATGATCATCTTCGAGGGAAATTTTATCCCGAACTCTAGGAGTTGGTTTAATACTTATGATAATTCCATACTTCCATTTTCATAACGAGTATGGACAGCGATGCATGCTCTGGTAAGTAGTGACAGTGCCTGATCAACGACGCTAACTGGGTGTAGGAGGAAATATGGGCAAGTTTGGAGAGGTTTGGGAAAGTATATGGGTGTGATTTGATTTGAGGGATCAAATTCTGGTCTCTCTTCTAAGAAGATGGCATTGACATGATTTGGGATTGGGTTGTGAGTAGTGTTTGTCTTAGGATTGGCTGGTGGGACAATGAACGGGGTCCAAGGGTTTAATGAGATTTTTTCTTAATAGGGCCTGATAAACTTTGGAGAGGGGAGCATGGAGCTCGATGTATACCTTTCGAACTGGGACATGGCGGCTTTTTGGTTCCCATGAGGTGGTTGGTTGAGGGGGCAGCACTGACAGGCTTATCATATTTTCTGGGAGTGAACTGTCCGGAAACTTTCTTTGGTTCAACTTCTGTTTTAGCAAGACCTTTCTCGATTTCTACTGCTTCTTCTTTGAGAACTCAAAAGTGGAGATAGTATTATCCTCCCATTGTTGCTCGGACATGGGGTAAGAAATTCTTCTTCACTATGTTGACTTGCTCTTCCTCTGATGGCCGATTGGTCATGGTGGATGCTTTTTTCTTCCATCGTGCTATGAAGTTACTGACTCATTCCCTAGAGTTTTTTTTAGCAGCTCTTAATCACGACGGGTGACCTCAATCTCTTCATTGTATTTGTACTGCGACATGAATTCTCGGGCTACATCCTCCCAGCTACGGATTCTGGATTCTTCGAGAGACAAAAACCATTGAAGGGCTCTATCCTTCAAAGTTTGCTGAAATAATTGGGCCATCACTTCTTCAGAATCCCCTAGGAGAGTCATATAACGATAATAACTACGAAGATGAACAATTAGGGGTCCACTTCCTCCGAATTTCTCGATATTTGGTATCTTGAACTTCTGGGGTAACCTCGCCTTAGGATAAGGAGACATATGGGTGTAGTCCATGTAATTCCTAAAGATTCTGACTCGGTCAAACTTCTTAGTTAGCATCTTGAGATCTTCTTTGACCTTGTTCAACTCTTCCTCTTTTAGATCAATGATCATATGCAAGTTAGCCCCAGGCTGGGCAAGGTTCGACATAGGAAGCTGGGCAGGTGGTGGCCGATTAGCTGGAGTGGAATGTGGAGCTTGTTGATACTCTTAGGGAACCCAGATAGGCTATGGTGGACCCATATCATGAGGGAATAGGGCCTCGATCTCTTGAGGAATAGGAACCTAGTTTCATTGCATCTCTCGAACCTCAGTCTAGAGGTTATCCATCTTGAACATGAGCTGAGCTAAGACTGCCATCAGATCTGGATGTGCAACAGGTACTTGATCTGTGTTCTCAATGGAAAGTGAATGGATACCGTACTCGAAAGAAATAGCAGGGGAATGGGCGGAAGTCCGAGGTGATTTGACTGAAGACCGAAGCCAATAAGGAGCCAGGCCAAGGGCGTGCAATCGACCTGGGAAGTCGTAAAATGGGATTTATTTTTGACAAAAAATGATGAAAATATTTTTGAGATTTTTTTTTAGATCGAAAGACAAAATATTTTTGGATTTTTGATAAAGAAAAGAGAAATATTTTTGGATTTTTGATAAAGAAGGGAGAAATGATTTTGGATTTTTGATAAAGAAAGGAGAAATGTTTTTGGGAGACGGGTCTCAGCATGATTATTATAATTATTATGTTCTCACTTGTATTAAATTATCCTAAATGGAAAAATGAAATGTCGGACGGGACCCGAGCCTGGAAAAGTTGGGTTTTTAACATATGCAAAGCTATGGTTGGACTTGTAAACAGGCTCATGGGAAGGGTCCCATTTTAAAAATGCGCAAAATTTTTGGGCGACAGGACAACCCAGAATTTCGGCAGAGTTTTGAGTTTAAACCGGTAATGTCCTAGGCTTGACACCTATATGTGGGTATGTAGTTGGTTGGGTGAATCGTAAAGGGTTCCCCCCTTTGGCGTGGCTTCCACGATATACATTTTTCTTTTGAGGGCAATCGGTACGCGTGGATAAGACATTTGATATACCTGATTATACATGAATTGCCTCACTATATACCTTGTGGGGATGGTATGTGTGAGAGCGAATTTGATATACTCGGCATACGTGAACGAGTTCCCTACGATATACCTCCCGTCATGACTTTGGTCAAGCGTTACAATGCGGGGGAACCATTCAATATACATCGAAAGTACTTGGCCAATGGAAGGTGAGAGTTATAACGCTAAGGCTAACTGTGCCCTGTTGGACCAGCGTCCATCACGAAGTGACCCTCTAGTTACTGGACAAAATTTTGTCAATAACAATGATCTTTGGTGATGTTGTGTGAATCATGCATCATTCTCTTATTAGTATGTTATGATGAGAGTATCTTTCTTGATTATGCCCAACAAGGAGCAAAGTACAAGTACCAATGGTATACCAAGTATGGATGGGTGATGCATGCAACATGTGGACATATGTGATCCTAGTTGCACGTGGTGTGAAGTGTACATGGAGAATGTTCTACAAGTGGGTGAATAGAAGCATACGCATGAGGTACACATGAATAGTAAAGGGGGACAAGCAAACAGGGGGATATATAAGGAAAAAAAACCCATGTAAATAGAGTCTAGCCCTCAAAATGAAAGTCCCCAGTAGAGTCGCCACTGTGGCCATCCCCAATCCTCATGGCGGGAGGGATGAAGAAGAGGACGGGTGTCTTCATCTCGAGAGGATCTTGGTCCCGAGCACCCCTCTCGGGAGCGCTTCGGCCGGCGTCGGTGATGAGGTAAAAAATGTAGAGAGATGGAGTCGCCAGTCTGTTTTACTCAAAATAGATAAAAGAAAAGGGAGCCATCCCGAAAGACAGCATCTAAAGACATACTGATACATACGAAACAAAAATGATTCGAAAAGGGTCCGAAGGCTAAGTTACAAAATGGGAAGGTGTTAGGCACCCATTCCGCCCTTGCGGTCTCTTATGGATTGTTGTTATTTTCTTTTATTGCCCCGTGATATGTCTGTGTGTGTATATGTAGTGGATATAAGAATCATCGACTTGTATTATGGAGGAGATAAAGCGAGTCACCCATAGGAATATTCCTAAAAGTAATATTAGAAAATAGGATTTACGCGATTATCCTAGTGTTGATCATTATAATGGAACGATAAAGCATGCCGGATAATACACCACTAAGAATAAATATATGTATATGTAATAATATAGATTTTAGGAGAATTAAGTTAAAGAATATAGAAAAGTAGAAAATGGGAAAAAAGTAGGAATAGGACTCGAGTCTCGGGTTTTACCTTGAGACGCCTACGTAGCCTATATAGGCATCAAAGTCCACGTAGTTCGTATGAAAAATGAGGAGTGGTATTTATTGCACAAATACATTCAGGGACTTCTTTTATGGGTGTGTGTGTAAAAAAGTGTTTTAGTTGTGAGAAGAGCTTGAGAAAAGTATGAGAATTCCCATTTGGAATTTATGCGCAAACCCTCTTTTTCTTATATTTTGGGTTTTATTTATATGAAAATAAGAGATGTGTAATAATACTAGATAAAAAGTATATTAGGATATATGAGACGAGATAATAAAAGTGCTAAGTAACAAAACAAGTTAATGCTAATTTAGGAGAATTTAAAGAGAGAGTTAAGAAAGCTGGACCTTCTTGAAGATCTTGAGTTGGATCTTGGATGTTGGAGAGCATCCTTTGCACTTGGATGATGATGAAGAGTAGTTAATTCACCAAGTTTGATGAAAAAGATGATGAAAAGTGAAGGTTGGAAAAGGATTTAGAGGTAGAAATCACGCTGACTTCGAGAGAGGTTTTCTGAGTTCGCTGAGAGTGATGGATTTCAGATCTTGTCTCCCTTTGCAAGGCCCTCCTTTTTATAGGCCCAAGGCATTTTTTATCAGCATAGTCCTGGTCCTACCAATCGATAGGTGTTGTTAGGCACACTATCGATAGGCAGGATTTGGAACCTGCCGTTTGGCAGTCTCTTTCAGGTTTCTTTAAAAAATCGATTGTAGAGCACAAACCATTGATCCGAATTGCGCACGGGGAGAACCATTGGAAAGGTACTTTAGATACTTTTTAAAGTCCTTCAGACTTATCCCGCATCTGGGAGTTGACATTGGGTCAAATGTTGCTCGTAAACGTTCGTCGATCCTTTAGATGGGGAATTATCGGACACAAACGGATTGTTCGTCCGTATGGTAAGTCAAAATCATGCATGGGGCGGACCATTGGAAAGGTTATGATATTTACTTCGACATTACAAAGAGTTCGACTCGGTTTGGGGAGTTGACTTCGGTCAACCGGGGCCTGGAAGCGTTTGGTGAACTTTTAGAGTAAAACGGATCGTTCATCCGTACCGTAAGTCAGAAGCGCGCATAGGGTGAACCATTGGAAAGGGGTTTCAGTGCCCTTTGAAGATTCATTTAGTCTCAATTGATCTGAAGAGTTGACTTTGGTCAATGGAGCCGGGGAGTGTACGTTTCTCTCCTGATCAAGTTTTCGGGGAAAAGGGGTTGTTCGTCCGCACCATAAGTCGGAGTTGCGCAGAGATGGACGGTTGGAAAGGGGTTTCAGTGACTTTGAAGATTCATTCAGTCTCGATCGAGCTGAAGAGTCTAAATTTTGGTCTAATGGAGCTTGGGTTTTCCCGATTGTCTCTAGGTGATTACCCGGGGTATGACTGAGGTTTGTAGAGATGAGGGGAGGTGCTAGGGACCTATGTAGAGGTTAGGGGGTGTTAGAATGGGGTGTCTACATAAATGTTGCTGGAACAGAGATAAAGTTGCCGAGTAATGCACACTACACCAAATTTGGTGGATTGTTACGATAAGCTTGTCATAAATTTTGTCCAAGGTCATGGACAATAAAAGTGTGACCATCTCCATAACCCAAAAATGTCATGGAACTAGCTGAAGTTGGTCACAACCTTTAGCCCTGACCATATTGGGTCACGGTCCTCATTTGTGACTAAGGCGTGACCATCATTGGGCCAAATTCGCACCAAAATTCCCTTCAAGTGTGGTCACGACTAAGGCCATGACCATATCCATGACCAATGCCAAAATTCCATCCAATAGGGTCAGAACTTTGGGCCATGACCAATTTAAAATGGTTATGAATTGGGGTCACGGTTAAGGTCCATGACCAATGTTATTTTAATACCATGGTTACGGCTGCTGCCATGGAAAAAAACATGGTCATGACATTGGGTCACGACTTTAGGCCGTGACCAATATCTTTATATTAAAACCCCCTAAAGCCCTTTCATTTTCATGCAAACACTCTCTCTCTCTGAAACCCTTTGCTCTCCCACTCTCTCCGACTGCTGTCTTTGACTCTGTCTGTGTGTGTCTCTCTCTCTGGCTTCCTTCTCTTCTAATCTGAAAGGGGACTCTCTCTCTCTCTCTCTCTCTATATATATATATATATATATATATATATATATATATGTGTGTGTGTGTGTGTGTGTGTGTGTGTGTGTACTCGTGTAAGTATGTGTATTAATATGTGTATATGTATGTGTGTGTATAAATTGTGCAGTGTATGTGTGTACTGTGTGTATGTATATGTGTGTATATATATGTATATGTGTGTGTGTGCATTGTGTGTTTGTATACTATATGTATATGTGTGTGTGTGTGTGTTTACTTTATCCCTAATAAGTGGTGAAACCCTAATTTTTATGTATATGTAATTATGTGTTTATTTTAACCCTAGTTTAAGTTTATATCTTTATGTATATTTTAATGTGTATATATTTTAACCCTAGTTAAAATTGAAACCCTAATCTTCATTTATATGTTAATGTGTATTTATTTTAGTCCTAACATTTATGTTTATGTGTATTTATTTTAACCGTAATTAAAATAGAAATCCTAATTTTCATGTATATGTTAATGTTCGTTTATTTTAAACCTAGTTAAAATTGAAATCCTAATCTTCAAGTATATGTTTAATGAGAAATGACCCTACTTTAGTCCGATATTGTAATTATTGGTATGTGTTTTATAACGTAGCCGATAGAAGGAGTACGTGGTAATTGTTGGTTATTGTATAGTATGTTGGATTTTTTGGATTGATAATAATGTATACTTTTAAACTCTCTCATAATAAATCCTAACAAAATGTGTCTTAATATTTATAGTGGGTTATTATTCGGATGTCACCTCGGTGAGATCCAAAATGCACGGGGTTAAGAGAAGGGTAATTATGAATCAAAACCTTAATCAAACTAATATACCCTTATACCTCATATGTTAGAATAAATAGTTATTAATTAATTAGAGCCCAATTTTATAGGACTTATATTCACGCCCTCGTATATTTTTCTTAAGAATAATGAGGCACGGTGATAATCACTGGTAACAAGATTACGATTGGTTGCAATTGGATTGCACATCTACCTGTTTTATTAGTGTGTTACATATAAAGGGTAATCCTATTTATATGTATGGAAATAAGAATATCAAAAAATTTAACTACTTTGCAAATCGTGGAGTTGATCTTTAGCGAGAGTACCTATTTGATCGCACTTTATTTCCCTAACAGAAAGTTGGGATGATGCTATAGATAATATATTCCACACACATAATTCTGATGTAGCCTTGACCTTGCTTACATTGTTATAGAAAGAATCACCTGCATACAGAGAGCATTAACATAGACTGTGATGTCTTGCGCCATATGCACGTCCAATAAGTTAAAAAATATGGGATTCCGAGTTGATGCCATGGATATTTATACATCAATCATAGATACGCTTCCTCTTAGTTGGCCACGTGCAAAAATCCATAGGTTTTTAAAAATTAATACATACATACATACATATATATATATATATATATATATATATAGTCAAAAACTTGATTAGTTAGTTATAATTTCATATTATTATAATTATTTAGTCACTTATTAATTTTCATTTTTGTAGATAATGTGGGGAGGCAATGGACAAAATGTACCAAGTGACGAGGTGACACCCCAATGAGGATCCTCATCTTATACACAACAGCAAGAATTCTCATCACCAATCGCTGAGAAATTCACAACTCCACATTTGGTTCATTCCCATACTCCAAGTACGACTAGGCAGCAAACTCCTATTGCACCAACCACCCCATCTAGGACTCCCAACACATCCTGATCAAATGAAAAGAAGTCCATTGGGTTCTCCGTTCCCAGGAATAACTCCACTGATGATAAAAATGATTTGTTGAGATTTAAAGTCGAGTGTTTGTCGTAGGGAAAAATAAATGTGGCAGTCGAGGGAGAAGATAATTGGAACCTTATTCCTCAAGTTATCAATGATGACATCTATGATAAACTTTTCAAGGGATTTACATTTCCCGACCGTTCAAAGCGTAAGGTTCTTTCTTGGGTTCTTGAAAAAATGAGAACATATCGGAAAAACCTTCGACAGAGACATTTTTTGAAGGATTCATCGAGCTCTAATATTTTGGCTCTAAAAGGCAGATTGCTTCGAATGTTGAAATGATGGTGGAGTAGTGGAATGATTTTTTAGAGAATGGGACGAAAGACAAGAAGTTGGTCGAGAGGGAGAAGAATAAACAAAACATGGTAAACAAATTGATGTCCACAGGCTGGGCTCCAAATCTTATAAAGATTTGAAGAATAAATGATCGAGTAGTACAAATAATGATCCACATACCGTGAAACAACCAAATCAGGCCAACTTTTATGTTCATGCTCAACGGGACAAAGATAATAAATTTCCGTCACACTTGGCTAAGACTCTGGAATCAATAGAGACCATTCCAGTTAGTCATGTTTGAGCCATGTTGATGACTTAGAAAATGGTGCCCTGACCTAGACCTTTGGAAAGGAAAAAAGGGGGAGGATGAGAGGTGATTGATCGCATATGCCAAAAATAAAATTAAAACACAACTCACCTCTCATGGATGAGCTTTCTTTGGTCAAGAATTGTATCTTGACTCAAGAGGAACAACATTACAGGACCAATGGGGATGTCCAGGAGATTAAAGTAACTTGGGACTCTTGACGAGTCAAATTAGGAAACTTGTGTCTCTTTTTTAATCAAGGTTATCACCCCCCCCCCAATGCCTTCTTAAGGTTTTCCTTACCCTCCTTCCCAAGGATTCCCCTTTTCCCCCTCTGCCAGTTTCCCCTCCCAAATGCTGCCTTCTTCAACATTCCCCTCCCTAATGCCTCCTTCTTTAATATTCCCCTTCCCAGTGCGTCCATCTGTCATAGGTTTTGGATCATTGTCAGCCACTCACGGTGACTACGGTGATCGATTATATTTCAAGTACCTAGAAAATAGAAGAAATATTGAGATGTGCACACCCATCTTGTAATACCTTATCTGTTTTGATGCAAATATTGCGTATTTAACCCGTTAACCTATGCGTTATTATCCCCCTCGGGTATCTTAATCCCTATACTTATGCTCGTTAACCAGACAACCTCAGATTTCTATATATACAAGCTTTGCAGGGGTTAATTGAGCTTCTGTAGGTATTTGAGTGCTTTTTGAAAAAGATCGGTTAAAGATTGCAGCTTCAGGAGCATTTTAGTAATTTTAGCATTCGGATTTGATCCGAAGATCTTCATGGAAGTTGAAGCCCTTTAATTTCTCTTCGTGTGGCCTCCAACGGTGCATGATTTCGATGCATAATGAGGGAGTTACGGGAAATTTTGGGATGGTTTTTACTTCAAATTCACACTCAATGACACATTCAAGGGCATTTTAGTTATTTCATATTTTAGTTTTTTGGCCTAATATCTTCTTATATGTTGTATAACTTTTAGTTATCTTTGCATAGCCTCTGACCTTGCATAATTCCAAGTTATAACGAAGAAGTTACGACATTTTTCCGTAAAGTTGGGCAAAGCTGCAGCAACCAGACCTGTAGGTGCGAATCGATTCGGCTGAAGTGCGAATCGATTCGGATGAAAGTTCGCAAATCTCACTTTTTAAGTTGGTTTTTGGTTTGGTATATATAAAAAATATTATGTTAAGTTGGGGCATCAATATTTAGACTTGATAAGATTCATTTTAGGTTCGTTTTTAGGGTTTTGGGTATGGATAGCTCATTTCTTCCTCTTGTTTGGGTGTTCTCCATTAATGGGTTTTAAGTGCACTATTCATTATCCCTACCATTAATATAGTTATATTTCTTGATTTCTTTCATTTCTATGCCTAGATAAATATTTTTTCTTATTGTAAGGACATATTTTTATAAATGTCCGTCACAATTAATTATGTCGTATACCGTTACAACCGTCGAAGAAGTTCAAGAGCAATCTACATCAAGACGGATCCGAATATATCAAGGTTCTTCATCAAAAAGCCTCTGCAAAGTTTACTTTAGTAAGTTTATGTTATAAATACATTAACTTTTCACTTAGAGCTTTCGGATATTTTTACAAAATATTTTCTAAGTGTTGGAGAGAACCTTTTTCGTCAAAATTTGAGAATGAGTTTTTTTCTAATTGTTGGAGCGGATATTAAAATAATATTTTTTGACGTTCTACTCATTCAAACGACTGTGCTTTATCGTTCGAACGACATTGCATTGTCGCGCGAAGTCGCTTAACCGACACGTGCATCTCGTTCGAGCGAGATCTCTTTTTCATTCTAACGATCGAGGCGGTGCAATTTTCTGTAAATACTCATTAAATGGTTTCATTTTTATTAAGAAGTCCCATCATTTTGAAAGACAAAAAATTGCGAATCTGCAGAATTCTTTTTAACTTCTTCTTTTAGGATTTTCATCCCTTTTGTTTTCAATTCACAAAAATCCCATATGCTTTGGTGAATTGTTTTGGTGTTCAAGAACACACTTTACTTTTGTCCATTCTTTGTGGGGAGATCTCTACAACCGACATCTGCGTGCTACTGTGGAGGGAGTCCTTGTGAAGATTTAAGACTGCGTGTCTGGACTGCGCGTCCTGGTGGTAGAACTGCGTGCGAACCATTGCTGATTTATTTCTAGCTGTTGCTTTGGAGGTTTGAAGAAGACATCGTGCGTTACTCTTGTGGTAAAAGGCAAGATGGTATGTAAGTCATTGGTCTTGTAAACTTGTTAGAGTTCTAGAAATAAAAGGTTTTGCCCTTCGGGGATTTTTCCTGAATTTGGTGTTCCTAATATTTGATCTTGTGATTGTTTGATTTTTATATTTAATTCAATCACTTAGATGCATGTTTTAGGGTTTAACTAAAATTGGATTTTTTTAGAATTCGCATTATTCCGCTGTTGTGATTCTTTAAATTGGTATCAAATCCTGTTGCACTATGTTATTGTGTTTTGATCCTATTTTTTTAAAAAATGGCTTTTTTTGGTTTTAATGATTTTCGATGCTAACTTTTGAAAATCCTAATTGGAAAGTTCACACAAATTATTGCTTTATATCCTCTATTAAAAATGACTCTGAGAGGTGTTTTTATTGTGAGGGTGTTGGTCACACTTTAGACAAGTGTATCACAAATTTAAAGAAGAAATTGAATAAACCGACATATCATGATTCTACCCTTAGTGATAGCGTTTCTACACTTATTTATTTATTTATTGCTTTAATTAGTTTATTTGTTGTTTAAAGTAGTGTAATCCATGTATTGTCCTTAGATAACGGGTTGGGATTGCATTTCCGCCATTAGTGGGGGTCGAGCTCCGAAAGTTAGGTTTTGGGAAAAATTACATTTAATTGAAACCTCGAGTATTAAAGTCGGATTATTATTCATTTAACCTTCTTTGTCACGCAACGTTAGTGTTTATAGCGATAATTTGAATTTAATCCGCGTGTGACCATTTTTGATTACTTCTTTAATCTCGCAACTTTGGGTTAAATTGCTTATTGTGTGATGTTTATGATTAATTGAAAATGCTCGATTAAATGTTTTCGAACCAAAATTCTAATTATTAGTTATTTAGCCCATGGCGAGTATGCGATCTTGACTCTCGTTTTAATTAGTTGTAATTTAGCGTTAACTTCTTATTTTTCCTTTTTCACCATTTCAACCCATCACCTTTTACACTTTTATTTTTGAAGTAGCAAAACAATTAAAATATAAATTTCAATCACTCCTTGTGGATTTTTTACGATACCTAACTTACCTCTATGTTGCTTGTCAAGTGTAGTTGTAGTTTATATTTTTTTGCAATGAGTAGCTGAACTGATAACAACGATTTGCAAATTACACGATGCGCAATTCACACTCGATCAAAATGGCACCGTTGCCAGGAAGTGTGTTTTAGATTGTAATTGTTTTATTATTTCGTAGTACTTTTTCTTTCATATTTATATAATTTATTTTATCCTTTCTTTTGGACTTGTGCTAGATTGTTTCGAGAAATTGAAATTCTGGCACTTGTCGCTCAATTGAATTAGCCTATTTTGAAATGTCTCGCTATTATGCTTTAGATAACCTTATTTGTTATGAGAATTTTCTTTCAAGTTATTCTCCTAAAACAATGAGATAATTCCTACAAATTCTTGAAGATGAGCGCATTGAGCGTGAAATTCAAGAGTATGTAAGTATCCCCTTATTACCTTGTGAGGAGAATTTGGAAAGCGAGGATCCCGTTAGCTATGAGAAAACCTCACAAGAAGATTCTATGTCTTCTTGTTTGTTTGATTATGAGTTAATGATAAAGGAAATAAATGACCATTTCAAAAGTTCTCAAGCTTGGTTTTTGGAGACTGATGCCGTGCTCGATGAGATCATTTGTTTACAAAATCGGGTCAAGGTTGAAACTTGCGTTTCACCTCCACTCCTTTTTGATGAATAAATAATTGAGAGTGATCCAAGCTTTAGCACTTTCGAATTTCAACCTATTATTAATTCTTCCGATTGTATTGAGGTTGATGGTTCTTCTTTTTCTTTTTTCCCTACTATTCTCGAACCGTTAAATTTATCACTATAATTGGTTGAAAATATTGAGGACTTTGACCCGATTCTAGAACGGTAATGTTATTTTGAGATGCTTCATCTCATGGGCTATTCACTTGCACAAGCCCCACCTTCCCTTCCAATTGAAAAACATTGGGGATTTGATTTCAATTTTTTCGAGATCAATGTGGTCTTGTCACCCTTAAAATCCAAACCCCCCATCACCCCACTAAAAAATTTAATTGGTGATTGTTAATTTCTTACGCCTTACACATGCCTTTCATTTTTCAAACGGGATTCCTAATTTTTAGGAGGCATGCATGCTATGGAGGGTCCACCGTTGATCTTCCAAAGTCAAATCCCTTTTGGGTGGATCCTCAAAAATTTAGACTTCTAGTGTATAGTTAGTGTGAAGTCTAAATAGTAGGTTGTAAATAGTTAGTTTTTTATTTTTTCTTTCTTTAGTTTTTCTTTCCTTTTAATTAGTCTAGTGTAATTAGTTAAACCTTTTTTATTGCTTTTCATTATGCTCGGTACTAACTTTTTTGTAGATTCTTTGGACTCGTACTTATTCGGGGATTGCTCCAATTTTGGGTAATATCATTCTTTTCCTATCTTTGTGTTATGTTCTTAATGCGCATTGAGGATAATGCAACATTTAAGTTAGGGGGTGTGGGATATTTTATCCATTTCATTTTTTTGTTGCCCATGGATTTTATCACATGCTAGTTACTAAGTATACCTTTTTGTTAAAAATTGAAAATTTTGAAAAATATTTTTTTTTATTTTTTTTTTCTCCTTTGTTGGGCATTTTGCCTTTGTTTCCAATGATAAATTTTAATAATTGCCCGATCCAATAGACAACCCAATGATGCATGTTCTCTATTTTAAAAGTTATTAGACTTTAGTCCTCAAATCATTGATATTGTGAATAACTTCATGAATTAAACTTTATCCTTTGAGAACATGCACTTTTCTTGTTATATTGATTTGGTTTAATATTTTTATAACTCGGTAATCTTTTGTTGCATTGTATATACTTACACCGAGTAAGCTTTGTACCTTCCATCGTTTGTGAGTATTATACACTATTCTTTCCTCTTTAAAAACGTTGAGTTCGTCGATAATCTCACTATTCTTTCATTTGATCGTTCATTAATTGAGTTCATTCATGAAATGTGTTACTTGAGCATGATTTTTATATATTATTTTGACTCGAGAATTTCGTAAACTTTATGAAATTATCATAGGCCATCTTTGTTATATCACTCACATTAGCCTTAACCCCACCTTATATATTTCCCTAGTCAACCCCTTTGAGCCTAAATATTAGCCTTTCATTTCATTACCCAAAATCATATAACCAACTCCACATTGGAGTTATAACCCATGCATATTACCTTCCATGCCTTTGTTTGGAATGTTGCTTGGGATTGAATGATGTTGTGTCTTCCTGTTGCAATTTAAGCATATGAAAAGAGTGAGAAAATAAGAAGAAAGTAGTGAAAAAAAAAGAAAAAGCAAAAGAAAAGAAAAGAAAACATGGGAAAACGAAGAAAAGAAAAGAAATAGAAGGTTATATATATGATTTATATAGTTCAATAAGCTTTGATTACTCTCCCATAGTCATATTTAATGCTTGTTATGGAAATCATATTCCAATTTTGAAATTTTCCACAATTTTCCATTATCCCGTGTTTTCATCCCTGAACACTTTGAATCTGTGCATATTTTCTTTTCATACCTTAACCACAAACCTACACTACAACCTATACAAGTCCTATGTGGTCTTAGGATGAATTTAATTTAAAAGTTTAAATAGTTTTGAAAATCTGTGAAAATACATTTCACCTCCTTTAATGAGCGGTATCTTTCATTGAGATTACATGTTTTTAATTTTATATATAGCGTTCTTAATTAGTGACATGTGTGTGGCCTAGTTTCCATTTACATTTACTCTTTATGCCCGCATGTCCCATGTATTACCTCGCTGTTTCGAGTGATTTCATTTGATGAGCGTAATGCCCGTGAGGATTGAATATATGCATGCTTTAATGTCATTTATCCGGATTATTTATGTTTTGACCAAATCATGCTATGCATGATCTCCCCCCCCCCCCCCACCCACTTTTAAAGTTTCAATTCTTTGAGGTGCATTCAACCTGTTAATAACAAACGGACTTTAGCTTGAATTCGTTCAATATACTAATAACATGTTTGAAATATTTTTCGTTATTATTGAGTTTGTAGCATGTTGGTTTGGGCATATTTTGAGGAAACCAAATGATGTTTGTGGATTTCATCCATGAAAACCCTCACGAGACGACACTCGTCCACTATGGTAACCAAGGGGTTTAATGCTAAATGCACTCGTTCGCCCTCGATAGTGGCCTTATCCATTTTTTGTCGCTATTTTATACTATCTCTTGTTCTTGTAGTTCTTATTGTTTCCTATTTCATTGCTAGGATCTAGCAATGTGTGAGTTAGGGGGTGTGATACGACGCAAATATTACGAATTTCACCAGTTAACCTACGCGTTATTAGCCCCATCGCGTATCTTAATCCCTATACTTATGCTCGTTAATCAGACAACCTCGGATTTCTATATATACATGCTTTGTAGGGGTTAATTAAGATTTTTTAGGTATTTGGATGCTTAATATTAAGATCGAACGCTTTCCGAAAAAGTTCCGTTAAAGATTACAGCTTCGGGGGATTTTAGTAATTTTATCATTCGAATTTTGATCCCTAACTCTTCATGGAAGTTTAAGCCCTTTGATTTTTCTTCGCGTGGCTTCCAATGGTGCATGATTTCGATGCATAATGAGGGAGTTATGGAAATTTTGGGATGGTTTTTACTTCAAATTCACACTCAATGACACATTCAAGTGCATTTTAGTTTTTTAGCCTAATGTCTTCTTGGATGTTGTAAAGCTTTTAGTTATCTTCGCGTAGCCTCTGACCATGCCTAATTCCGAGTTATAACGAAGCAGTTGCAATATTTTTCTTAAAGTTGGTCAAAGCTGCAATAACCAGACCTGTAGGTGCGAATCGATTCGGCTGAAGTGCGAATCGATTCGGCTGAAAGTTCGCAAATCTCATTTTTTAAGTTGTTTTTTGGTTGGGTATATATATAAAAAACATTGTGTTAAGTTGGGGGATCAATTTTTAGACTTGATAAGATTCATTTTAGGTTAGTTTTTAGGGGTTTGGGTATGGAGAACTCATTTCTTCCTCTTCTTTGGGTGTTCCCCATTAATGGGTTGTAAGTGCACTATTCATTACCCCTACTATTAATATAGTTGTATTTCTTGCTTTCTTCCATTTCCATGCCTTGATAAATGTTTTAGTTTATTTATTTATTGCTTTAATTAGTTTATTTGTTGCTTAAAGTAGTTTAATCCATGTATTATCCGTAGAGAACGGGTTGGGATTGCGTTTTCGCTATTAATGTGCATCGAGCTCCAACAGTTTGAGAAAAATTGCATTTAATTGAAACCTCGGGTATTAAAGTCGAATTATTATGCGTTTAACTTTCTTTGTCACGAAAAGTTAGTGTTTATAGCGATAATTCAAATTTAATCCGCGTGTGACCATTTTTGATTAAATGTTTAATCTCGCAACTTTGGGTTAAATTCCTTATTGTGTGATGTTTATGCCTAATTGAAAATTCTCGATTAAATATTTTCGAACCGAAATTCTAATTATTAGTTATTTAGCCCATGGAGGGTACGCAATCCCGACTCTCGCTTTAATTAGTTGTAATTTAGCGTTAACTTCTTATTTTTCCTTTTTCACCATTTCAACCCATCACTTTTTATACTTTTATTTTTGAAGTAGCAAAACAATTAAAATCTAAAATTCAATCACTCCTTATGGATTTCTTGCGATACCCGACTCACCGATGTGCTTTCTCGTCAAGTGTAGTTGTAGTTTATGTTTTTTTCATTGAGTCGCCGAACCAATAACAAAGATTTGCGTATTACATGACGCACAGCTCGCGCTCGATCACTATCCCGGTAATTCAATTAAATTTTTGTATAAATTGTGATACAGTGAGGTCTGATAGTAATGATAGAAGAATAATGGGTTAAAAGTTAAAGAAAAAACAAAGAAAAAGGATAAATGGTTGTTTTACCAACATTGGCCTGTTGTTAGAAGATAGATGGGCATCTTGTGCGAAACAAACCTTCAATTGAGATGCCACTGTATTATAGTCCCATGTCGTGCGAAGGTTACGCGAAGACAAGCTTCAAACGAGGTGAATATGTCGTTCAAGTGAGATAGGCTTGTCGTTTGAATGACGTGAATCGAATTTTTCTAATGAGATTGCCCTTATGCGCTATCACATTTCTGGCCCTTGATTTGGTGTGCTGTCATGCCTAGATCAATCCAGATTGGGGAAAATGGAAATTTTAGGCTTTGAATGGTTTTTAAATGGGTGTTTTTCTCATTTGTTGGGAAAATATGCAAGAAGATAGATAGATAGATAGATAGATAGATAGATAGATAGATAGATAGATATATAGATAGATAGATAGATAGGGGGAGAGAGGGGGGGGGGGGGGGGGAATAAGGTGGTCTTCCACTATGGGATGGATTCTCCCACCACTCCTCCACAATTCTACCACTGTGAAACACTATTTTCTTTTTGTATTCCACCATATTTAAAGTGTTTACACCCATTTTCACCATTGTTGAGGAAGAGCTATGAATTTTGGAGAAGTGTTGGGGGATTTTGGAGAAGATGATGAAAACTTCCATGAATTTTGAAGTGAGTCTTGCTTGGAAGCTTGAATGAAGGACATATGGAGCATTTTTGGAGGATGCTTTTGGTAACCCCTTGAGGTCACCTTTGGAGGTGGCTGCTCCTCCTACACCAACACTTTTATTGCCATTGCAGCCTTTAGAGGTGGGAAAACCCTACCTTTAGTATTAAGACTCTATTTTGCATATTTGTAGTTTTGTAGTTAGATTACACGAATAGGGTGTATTTAATTAAGTGATGAAATTGATATATAGAAATAACAAACATTTTTATGAAATAAAAATGCTGATAAAATGTTATTTTTGTTAAAAATAAATGATGAATAAATATTTCATGGTTTTAAAATATTAAAGTTTGGTATTTTTTGAAAATGGTGTATTTTCTAGAAAGATTGATGTTATACATTTTATGAAAAAAAATGTTTGAAAATGATGATTTGTTTTGTTAAATATTGGTGAAATAATTATTTAAAGTTTCTTAAAAAAATGAAGATTTTCTGAAAAGTGGACATTTTGTTGATTTTGAAGAAATTAAATGTCTTTTATGGTTTAAAAATATATTTTTGCTAGTATAAGGAATTTCTAAAACAAAATATATGTTTAACCCATTTAATAGGATTTTATGGTTTAAAATACATCTTCCCATGCATATAAACTTGTAGTATTTTACCACTAAGTGTATAAAAAATTTTAAAGAAGATTTTTTTGGGTTCAAATATGAAATTATAAGAAGTAAAAATTCTTGTCTTCAAATTGTGTGAAAAGGAGTTAATAGTGTGATACGTACAAAAAGTGTGACAAGTACAAAGTTGCAAGACTACATGTGTTGGTAAAAAAAATGGTATTTACTTATAAAAGTAGTCTTCCGGTGTAATTAGATTTCTTGAATAGAGAAAGTAAAGAAATGACTAATTTGGAAAATGGTTAGTAATGGTGTTGAATAAGCGTTAATGGTTAAACATTGGAAATATGATGTATAGCTTAATAATGTTGTAAAAAGATTAGCACTTATGAAATTGGATAGAAAGTAATGAAATAAAGGTGTTCCCGATTAAGAAGAATATTACTCCAAGGCTAAAAGGGTGTTGAGGCGTTAAAACACTTAAGAAGTTAGTGTGGGCAACTTGATAGTTTTTGGGGAAAATTAACACTTGTGGGATTGGAGTAAAAGATGAGTTTGGAAACAAATGTGTAAAATGATAATTTTATTTAAAGTGGAACATTTTTATGAAATAAACTGTTGAGAAAGGTGTTACAAAAATTGGTTCTAAATGAATATGATTTTTGGAATAAAATCAAGGTTGGAGTGTAAAGGACAAGAAATAGTAAATTTCAAAGTGTAACACAAGTTGGGGTGAAACCCCGAATTTTGGCTTCGGTCGGATAAAAGAAAAGGAGGAATAATGTGAACATTTGTAAAATATTAAAATATATTAAAAGGAACTCAGATGACACCGAAAAAATTAAGGAGGGCCCGGAGCCCTAGGGTGAAAGACCCAAAATAATTGACCAGAGCATATATGCTCATAGCCGACAGTCTGGAGCATGTTGAAGTATGCGGTATTCAGAGAAAAGATAAAGGAATAACGAACATGTGAAGAAATGTATTGTGTGGTGAAATACGTTAATACAAGCTAACTTGAATGAATTAGTAAATGCTCCAGTAAAGGTTAAAATGGACAAGTAATTGTGTAATTGACTAATGTTCATAAGATAAGAAAAAAGGTAAAGTAAGTGGGTAAATGGGTGGTTAAGCAATCTAAGTGGTTAAACTCATAATTAGCATAGGAATGTCTTGTAAAGGATTTTCAAAGGCTAAATGAATATTTTCTAACACGGTGTTTACGTGTGTTGAAAGGGTGGGTTTCGACGAAAATACTAATACGTATATGTATGTGTACATATGTATACAAAGAACTTGTATGTGCACTCAGGCATAATGTGTTAGAGTATCATTTCTTCCTTTTGATTATATACTGCATTTGTATATTTTTCACTGAGCATTTGGCTCACACTCTCGCTTTGTTACGGAAGGTTGGGAGCGGTTTCATATTTTGATAGCGTTATACAGGCACGTACTTTTATTATTATTTTTTTATCTTAGTAGCTCTATATGCTTGGACTTCGCGGTGCTCCTCATGGGTCCCTCACATAGTTTAATTTGAAATTTGGAATCGCATGCTAACAAGTGAAATTTTAATTAAAATAAAACTGGACTAGCAACATTATATTGGTTGTTTTATTGCACTCCACAACTAATGCTCGGGTCGTACCGGGTTGACTAGGGATAACCCATAAATTCGAGTCAAGGCATTATGCATCTCCGTAGTTATCGAAACTATAAGTACACGATCGACCTTTATAAAAGCGTGAGGATCAAGTGATGGTTGAGGAAATATTCAACGGCTGAGAAGATGTGTATGTGTATGTTGACAGCGAGGAAGGGACAAAATTGAGGCATTATGCAAATTCTTTTATCACTTGGCCAATTTATTTGTTGGTCAAATTCTTATAGTATCTTTTTGTTTCAGTTGTAATAATTATTTTTTTGTTTCAATTGTAATAATTATTTTTTTGTTTCAGTTCTAAGAATATTTTTTTCGTTTCGGATTAGTTTAAATAATATTTTTTATTTTAGTTATAATTATATCACTTGGGAAATTTGTTTAATTTAGGGTTTAAGTTGTGACATTTTTGTAATCATATTAATTTTTGGAATGCAACATGACATTTGTTTTAACCTATTAAAATAAGACTAAGATTTTAAGATTACTAAATGAATTTAACACAATACAAAGAGTGGATGGGGGAGACTAACCGAATAATAAATAATTATTTAAGGAGAGTTCAAGGATTTATTAAATACACTTATAAAAATCTTAAAAATGAAAAGATTATGTGTCCATGCACCCGTTATATGAACGAAAATTATAAGTCATTAGCAGACATCAAGTTGCATGTAATAAAGTGGGAAACTTGTCAAGATTATAAAATATGTATATACTATGGTGAAAAAACTACTCGTTTTGTTCTAAAAGAATTGCCAGTATCCGACCGCATAATGGAATCCTAATGAGAGGAAATGGTACATGATTCACAAATACACCGTCCATTGACCAACTTAATTGATGATGTTTACAGAGTCCACAACCATCAAAACTATCAACCTAAGGATAAGGATAATGTGCATTATGACCAAGTAAATGAACAATTTGATGCTGAACTACCAGAAGATTAGGAATACATACGATTGAAAGACGATGCGTCTAGACAATTGTATAAATATTTCGATGAAGATCTGTCGGTATTATATGTAATAATTGGTTTTCCTGGAAACAGTGTAATCGAAATTCTTAACTAGGTTAAAGAAATTCTCCCAAAAGAGAACTCGATACTGGACAATTATCCTTCTATGAAAAAGATCTTGAAGTATTTGAATTCAAAATAAAAATATATTCACGCATGCAAGTATGATTGCTTATTGTACCACAATGAGCATGAAGAAAAGGATGAGTGTCATGCATGCAATGAGCTTAGATATGTGGTTTTTGAGCATGGAAAGGACAAAGGTACAAAATATCGTAAGTGCTTGCAAGTACCACAAAAGGTTTTGAAGTATTTTCCACTTAGGCCTTGGTTAAAAAGGGTTTTCACTGTACTGTGGATAGCGGAGCCCATGACATGGAACACTTGATGCGAGTTGGGTGATAATCTGATGCGTCATCTGATTGATTCACTCATCTGGTAATTTTCAAAAGCACGATACCATGAATTTACAAAGCAACCACAAAACATCTGTCTTGAAATCTCAATCAATGGGTTTAACCCTTTCGACAATTTAAGTACTAATCAGAGTTATTGGCCAGTTCTTATGGCGCCTTTAAATATCCCTCCGACATTGGCATGAGAAAATAATTCACATTATAATCTTTTTTGATACTTGGACAAAGGTTCCCGGCTGCTTTCACTTTGATTACTAGTGAGATGAATATCTTCTTAGACACGTTATTCCACTTAAAGTCTCCAGCTGGTTATTGTGCTAATTTACGTAGGATAGTTAGCTACCAAATAAATGACTTGAAATACTGCAAGTCTCATGACTGAGACGTAATCATCTAATTAATCCCTCCGCTATTTCGGCATCTCTGAGCACAAAGATCTCCGTCGAGAAATTATGCAAATCAATTTTTGTTTTACCCTACTTTGTGTAAATGTGGTAAATAGAAGGAACGTTATAGATGCCAAATTAACTTTAGCTGAAGTATTTTGTGTATTAGAGAAATACATTCCTATGTCATACTTCGATATTAGTATCCACCTGCTTGTGCATTTATGCGATGAATCTTTATTATATAGTCCTATTACGTATCTCTGGATGAATCCTTTTGAGCTCTTGATCAAAACCTTCAAAAATTGTGTAAAGAATACATAGCATATTGGAGGGTCAATTACTGAAGAATATGTAAATGTGGAATAATAACTATATGCTATGGAACATATGCCAGAACAAGAGGTTTGGAGGTTCAATCCTCGTGGAGAACGAGTGATCGAGGAACTTGGAGATTTTGAGGATGAATTTCCTTTTTGGAATCCTAAATAGGTAAAAGTCACAAATCTACAATACGAGTAAGCAGCTCGTTATGTCTTCGAATTACAAGATGAAGTCGAAGACTGGAGAGAGTGAGTATCTACTAAATTATTCTTTTTTAATTATTTGTATTTTATATTTTATGATCTAAACTCTACAATTTACCTAATGAACTATGAGAACGAACTGCCCAAAATCAAAGGAGAAATTGCACGACAACTGATTTTAGGGCATAAGTATCAAAAGAGGCAATTTTCACCTCTTACGTGTGCAATTATTTATGCATGTGTGGTAAAAACATGCCCTAATATAAATTTATTAATAAATGCAACTTCTAAGAAGAGATGATGTCTCTTTAAGGCTTGCACGCCTAGAAAAAGGTCCTAGTTTTCATGTGAAAGAGTTTAAGAAATTTGGTACCAACAGTTTTGATTTCATTTTATATCCATACGAGGAAAAGCCTTTGACGCAAAACAATGGAATTTTAATTTCTTCCTTGACTACTTTTATCGCTTGCAAAAGCAATAAAAATCCAAAATATACGGTGCTAACTTATTATGGGAATAAAGCATGGTTCTGTAAAGACTCCTGTGGCGCCTCTCTGACTGGACACAGTTTTATTATGGTTATGCCTGGAGCTAACTTTAAAGAACATATTTACAATATCTTGAGCAAGATCAAAGACCAACCATTCGTCAAGGTTAAACCTTCCAAGGATTTTAAGGTTATTAATGCAGTCTTTAAAGAACATATTTACAATATCTTGAGCAAGATCAAAGACCAACCATTCATCAAGTGGCCTAAGAAGATAGGTGGTGACCCAAGAAAAATAAAAAATGCACTGAGATGTGCATTCCACAAGGAGGGCGGCCACATAACTAAAAATTAAAAGGCTCTAAAGTCACACTTGGAAGAGTTGGCCCAAGTTGGGAAACTCAATAAGTACATAAAGAAGAAATTAGATAACATTGTAGCCAATAGAAACCAGAAGATGAATAATGTCCTTGATGATGATATAGAACAGGAGTTCTCGGTGAACCATGGGGAATCAAACCCTAAGAAAATTCAAGGGAATGTTGTTTTAGTGAAGATAAAAAGGTTCATTGTTGTCATTGAGGCGTTTCAAATTGACCCTACTAAGAACCAAGATGGCAAGCACTGGTGACCAGAGGACATCAACTATACCAAGAACATCATCTTCACTAAAGAATATTTGGTGGATTGAGGACCAGCCAATTGACCAATAGGTAGTGGAGCAGTCAATAGATGAGGAAACATAGTCTAAGGACTAGACCTTCTACCTCGATAGAGCCTCTGGAAAGAGTAGGCATTGTACTCATCATTTTGAAAGACACCATCATCGAATAGGAAGTCAAATTTGTATTTTAGGCCTCCAATAACAAAGTTGAATACTAAGCACTAATCTCTGGCTTGCACAAGGCCCAAATTCTAGGGGTACAACACCTTCATGTGTTCGACGATTTTGAACTGGTCTCTAAGCAAGTGAGTGGAGACTTCAATGCAAAAGACGCTAAGATGGTAGCCTACCTCACCGTGGTAAGAGGACTTATGGAAATATTTAAAAAGTTATACATTTAATCATTTCCCTAAGGGAAGAACAATCATGTAGATTCCTTAGCAGTCCTGAGCATAACAGTCCACTCTGATTTAAGAAGAACCATTCAGATAAAGTTCCTCTCCTAGCCCAGCATTGACTTGACAGTCATAGATGAGCATGTCCTTCTAATAAAAAGGACACCTAGTTGGATGGATCCCATCATCTCCTATCTATAGAGCGACATAATGTACGATGATAAGAGATTGTCTCATCAAATAAGGGTAAAAGTTGCTCACTTTTACCTCTCGCTAAGCGGAAAACTCTACAAGAATTAATTCACAGGTCCCTACCTCCATTGTGTTCACCCACATGACACTGAGAGAGTACTTAATGAGCTTCATGAGGGTATTTTTGGGCGTTATGCACGAGGCAGACCATTGGCCTTCTGAGAAATTAAGGAGGGTTACTAGTGGCCTCACATGCAAAAGGACATCGACACTTATGTTTGCAAGTGTGAAAAATGCTAGAAGCACTCTTTATTGATCCACCAGCCAGCTAGCGACCTAAAACCTCTGACAAGTTCATGTCCATTCACTCAATAGGGAATAGATATCGTGGAACCACTACCTATGACATCTGAAAATCGTAAGTATCTGTTGGTCGGCACATATTACTTCACCAAATGGGTAAAGGCAGAACCACTGGCAAACATTCATGTTGCTGACATGAAAAGGTTCATGTGGAAGATCATTATAACATGATTTGGGATACCAAGGACTATCATCACCGACAATGACACATAATTTGAAAGAAGTTTCTTTCAAGGTTTCTGTAATGAGAATGGCATCAAGCACCAATTCAGTTCTATTATGTATCACCAAAGTAATGATCAGAAATAAGCTTCCAATAAAACCATTCTTGATGGACTAAAGAAGAGGTTAGAAAAATACAAGGGTGCCTGTGTGGACGAGCTCCCTCACATTATATGGGCTTACCGCACCGCCCCTAGAAGACCAACTAGGGAAACACTTTTCATGATCCCTTATGGAATGGATGCTATCATTCCACTGGAAGAAGGTATCCCCACTATGAGAACCACCTTGGTTGACCAAGGGATTAATTATGATGCACTACGCACTAAACTTGACTTAGTGAATAAGTGAAGAGAACTGACCATGATCAAGTTGACTTCATATCAGCAGCAGCTAGATAGGTAGTACAATAAAAAATTCAATCCAAGGAAGTTTTTGGTAGGGGACTATGTCCTAAGGAAAGTCCTTGGCAGTGTCGTAAAACCATTAGATGGTAAGAAGGGACCAAACTGGGAAGGATATTTTAAGGTGACGAGGGACGACCTTCATGGCGCATATCAGTTAGAAATGCTGTAGGGCAGGAAGATACCAATAGCATGGAATGCAGTCAATGTCAAGAAGGTCTACTTTTAGTCTTATTTGTCTTTTCATTAGAACATTTAGTTTAAGCTAATTATCCTTTTCAAAGTTATGTTGCTTATGAGTTATTATTCAATGAATAAAGACCAATTTGCCCTCGCACTTTGATGTTATATATTGGTTATTTAGAATTTCTTGGTTGCATATCAGTATCATGCACCCTTTTTAAATGATAACTTTTTCATGCATAGCAAAACTCTTGGGGATTATAGCAAGTTGTTAAACTTGTTTCAATCAGGGAATCTCATGTGTCGAGCTGGGTCAACAGTAATTATAACGAGTTAATAAAAATGTTTCAGTTACTATAACCCTCAGGTCTTTGTTGCAAACACAATGGACCTCATGAGTTGACCCAATAACCACAAAATTCATACAAGGGATCCTTAAGAAACCAAGCCAACACAGTTTGGTCGCCAACTTTATTGGTCGCAAAAAGCCTGCTCAGGAGGATAGCCCATTGACCTGGTACATTCTCGCTATCATCTCACTTAGACCTAAGGGAGTGTGATGACACAACCTAAAAGGTAAAGTAGATAGAATGATATAGATAAGGATTATTGGACTGGAAAATGTTCAAACACATAGTAACAAATGGCTAACACTTGTTCTTAATATCACTTAAGTGAATGAAAACCCCAAAATGATCAAACCTAAGTACTAGTCTATCTAAATAACAAAAGGCCTAAGATGGTCAAACCGCATTGCTTGGTCAACAAAGATTTTAAGTAACTGATGAGCAACAACTCTTTTCGGGTCAAGTATAAGCAATAATTATTAACTAATGTTTAGTCAGCACATGCTCAAAATATGGCAAAAGTTAATAAATTAAGCTTTGTATTAACAAAAAATTAAAATTACAATTACATCAAGTCTAAAATACACAAGGACCTAAGATGGCCCAGGGTGGTGTGAAATATAATCTGCAACGAGCGCTCTTTGATAATCATCTGGTTTAGGGGAGATCTCCTTAATGTCATATTTAAGATCTTAATCCAAGAGTTGGGCAGGGATAGCATCAACTAGGATCCATTATCATCCTTCAAGAAACGGCTATGGTAGTATGTCACACACTCGACCTATTATTTGTACCACAGTCTGGACTCGTTGGTTTCCTTAACCTCCCTAAGGTCAATCAGCCACTCTCTACCTTCCCGAGCCTTGCTGGGGCATCCGCCCAGCTATCATTGTAACCGTTTGCCTAGGATTCTCGAGGTCCCATTTTGAATGAATGCCCCAGCCTTTTGACATCCTCCTGGAGCCTAGCCACAACCACTTTCTGCCCGGTTACCTCCTTTATTAAAGCGTTGTTCTCATCATGGAGAACTTCACCTACTAAGCCTAATTTAGTAGTATCCATTAGTTTATCCCTCAGAGCATCTACTTCATCTTAGACTGAAGCTTCGATCTCCTCCATGGCTTGATGATCGTCCTTTATCTTGGCGACCAACTCAAACTGATTTTTGTATTGCTCTGTCCTTTCTCTTAAGAGACTTGCAAACCTTCACAAATGGCTTGCGAGCTTTCACACTAATATTATCCCCAAGAACCATCCCTAACTGTGAACTAGGGTTGATGTAGTCCTCGTCAAACTACAAATAACACAAGTAAAATCACAAGAAGATATCAGTATACATGAAGGAACTAAATCAACATGAGTAAAGAAATTTCTCTTTCATTCATTAATAAAGGGGAGGTGAAAGTTCAATACAGTCAGAGCAATAAGGAAAATTATAAGGCCTAAAAAATATAATAAAAAGAAACTCCTAATGTAGAATCCATGTTCCACCACCTGCGCGACCTCAATAATGGCATTCCCCTTCTCAACATCCCTTTTATTCTGATAGCTTCCACGTTGAACTCAGCAAGCATGTCCTCAACATGGTTAATAGGCTAATCAACACCCTACTCTTCCTATTCAAAGAGCTTGGGCCTAGGAGAATGAAGGACAAGAAACTCAGAGTCAGTAGGGTCCCCCACAACTTTAAAGGCCTAGTCCGAACCTTTCTTGTAGGCCACTTCCTTCTATAAGAGAGATGAAGCTCAACATCATCGTATGCTTTGTTGAAACCCTCAAGGTAGCTATCATCTTTCTCTTGAGGGAACTCCTCCTTCAGCTTTAGAACTTTTCCGAATAAACCCTAATTTTTCTCAACCAACTTTCCTTCTCTGTGACTAAGTCCTTCTGGAACGCCTCAAGGTTAGCATACGCCTTGGCTGACCTCTTCCTCTCCTTCTTCCACTTTGAACGAGCATCAGTAAAGGCCTTTTTCTTTCTCTATAGAGCATTTTTCATCTTTTGGTACCTTTTGGACAGATCGGCATGATCATCCAGCAAGGTTATGAAGTCGAATAAAAACTGTATAGAAAGAAAGAACAAGTTAGTATGAATAAGGAGAAGTACAGAAGAGGGATAATTTAAGGAAACCATGAAGAGACTTACTAGTGAAATTCCCTAAGTAGATTTGAGGGCGATCTGGGATGACCCTAACCTTGAAGAGCGCTCAAAATCAGCAGCGAGCATTGTCCCCTTTAGCAGATTGTGAGCATGGGTAGGTATATCACCAACGCTATCCCCCTCAGTCTCAGCAACACGGAAGGGGAATGAAGAGGCCTTCAAGACGAACTTCCTCTTGGCCTCATTCCTCTCCTCCTCAATCTTCTTTTCTTCCTCTCTCTCTCTCTCTCTCTCTCTCTCTCTATATATATATATATATATATATATATATATATATATATATATATATATATATATATATATATATATATATATATAGAGAGAGAGAGAGAGAGAGAGAGAGATAGATAGATAGATAGATATATATATATATATCTATCTATCTATCTATCTCTCTCTCTCTCTCTCTCTATATATATATATATATATATATATATATATATATATATATCTTATCCTCTATTGTTCTTCTCTTTATCCTTATATTTTCATTTGCCTAATGGGATAGAATCGTTATCCCTGGGGGAATTAGTCTCAAATGTATTCAAAGACTTGATCTAGTCATCCAAGGTTATCTAATCATCATCATCATCAATCCTAAGTTTTCTCCCTTTAATGAGGGGATCCATATATTATTTTTCTTCTCCTCCTCCTCCTCCTCCTCCTCCTCCTTCTTCTTCTTCTTCTTCTTCTTCTTCTTCTTCTTCTTCTTCTTCTTCTTCTTCTTCTTCTTCTTCTTCCTCTTCCTCCACCTTCAACACAATTGGGTCAAAAGGACTAACTTATGGAGATCTTAAATTGAGGACCTTGTCGATCGATCATGCAATAAAACTATTTGTCATATTTTATACTCGGGAAAATAAGTTATCCACCTTGGATGCTCGCCATCAAAAATCCTCTATTTAATATTCCAGGCCTTCAAAAGTCCAGGAACATTAATATCTCTAATATCAGGATCTTGATTTCTTACACGAGTTGTAAAATGGAGGAAGAAAAACATTAGTCAGAGGTCAAGAATCAGAAACAAAACATCAAGTAAACTAAAGAAAAGAGGAATCAACCTATGTGATCCTCCCTAAAATCTAAAATTAGAGGCCCCCCGGTGTCTTTTGACTTCACGAAGAGGAGGACGTCGTCAATTTACTACCAGGACGCTATCAGCCTTCCTGGTCTTCAAGTACAAAATTCCATCATTGGTTTACGACAATACATAGTGGTAACGGAGCTCAACAAGACCTATTTTTTTACTATATAGGATATTTCTGCTATGTATCCCATTAACTATTTTCCAGACATTAGGGGCACATTGGGTAGGAACAATTTTGAAGTATTTGAAGAATCTAAGGAAAAGAGTGGGAAAAATGTCAAACCCCCTATGTTATCAGAAGGGTGTGAATCTAGTGCCCTCCTTCAATGTCCTGAACATCTCTGGGGAGGGGGCACAGTCAATTTTAATCCAGTCTAGAATGTTATAAGTTTCCCTAAATTCGACTACTAGTTAGTTATCTAGCTTTGCCATGAACACTCCAATAGAAGAAGAACCCTAGATATAGTTACAGGAACAATTTGAAGAAGAGTAAAACTAAGAAAGGTTGAGCTACAAGAATTAATGAAGCTCTAGGGAAAAATAAAGTGTTGAAGAAGAATAACTCTGGAAAGCTTAGCGACGAAGATAGAAGTGTGAACTAAGTTGACAGAGGAGATGTATCTCACATTTGAAATCCAATGCCAATGATGAACACGACATCCTAGGATGATTTTTGGCTCTTCATCTAGCTGATCGAATGATGGTACCCTCTCTCATTTAAAGAAACTGCAAATATGTCATGATGTTTGGCTCATGACAAGTGTACCCCTACACGTTCATTAGATCTATAAAAATGCCTCTATAGTTGAAAGAATTAAAATTACATGTTTTAAGCCTTTAATTTAGTTAAAAATTATTGGCCCGTAATTCACAAAACCTTAGGGACACTTTTAGGGACCTATTTATTATAGTCCATGAGAGTAGCTGACCATCCCAGTGTGCCTAAAGAGCTTCCAGACCTAAATCAGATTTTCAATTTACTCATGCGTATTTAAAACATGCTGGAACATCTACGGATACATTCAAATTGGTTACCAATAATCTCAAAGGAGATATTCAGGGACGCCACGAAGTATCCATGTGTTAATTGAGTTCCTTGTACAACTCTCTCTTATTTATATGCATCTATAAATTATAAACCCTAGCCCGGGGAAAAGGGATGTAATCTCGGGCATTGAGAGACTCTATAATAAAATAGCAACCTCTCTGTGGACGTAGACAAGTTGCAAAACCACGTATATCGTTGTTATGTGCGTGACTTTTACATTCTGTTTTTGTGATTATTTTGTGGATCTTTATTGTGATAATTTTTGTACTCGAAAGTTTAATTTACAAATGTTTAATATGATTTATATATGTTTAGTTGTGACATTTCAAAACTTTACTTATGTAAAGTACGTGTGTTGTGTAATAAGACTACGGTGATGTATATTGATTTTACGCTATTCATTTGCAGAAGTAGTTGGACAATTAATGCGTGAGCAGAACATATTATCGAAAGTTAACTTACATAACTCCAAATTAATGTTTGTTGGAAGAAAAAGGAAAATTATTCCTTAAATAAGATTAGGGATTCTCCAACATTAGCATGTACGATAGTGAAGAATTAAATTGTTAATTATTCACTATTTTACAAGTTAATGATAGAGAGTCCCAATCCTTATTTAAGTCTATTCAATCGAATGCTGGGGGCACGTACACCTTTCACGAGATGCTCGGTTTGAGAATATAGTTTCCTGAGTTTGTGATTGGACCAAATTGACCCAACTCAATTTCCACGTGTTCTTGTACATATACATTTATTGATTCATTTCATTAATAAAATTTTCATAAAATGAAGGAAATTTATGTCTCACGTTGGATAAAAATTAACATTCGTGATATTCTAGAAAATTGGAAACCCTAAGTTAGTGATGAGCTTGTTTTGTTCTGAAAATTATCCTTGATCAAACTCAAGGACATTAGTGAACTGCCAATTTCAATTTTCAGAAATTGCCTATCCACTGATGTCCTTGAGTTTGATCAAGGATAATTTTCAGAATATAATAACCTCATCACCAACTTAGAGTTTCCAAATTTTGAGAATATCAATAATGTTGATTTTTGCTTCATATAGGACGTTAATTTTATCTTTATATTATGAACATTGTATCAAAGAAATTAATCAGCAAATGTATATGTACAAGAATACGTTGGGGGCTTCCAGATAAATTTGGTTTAATTACACATTCAAAAGAATCTATTTAATGGCCTTCTTGAATCGTGGGAACCATGTATTCTTTAATTTAACTAACATTTTTATATAATTTATACGCACTATCTTTGAAATCTTTTAAATGATAAAGGAGTATGACATAATTTTTTGTTTGGTTTGGTTTGGTTGTTGGATAGTATGTTAGAAGGAGTAAGAGATAAATAGAAGGAGGACGGGATACTTATTGGTTTGGTTATTGAATAGTATATTGGATAATTATTGGTTGTTATAGCAAAAAGCAACTTAGTCACGGGACTCCGAGTTTGAGAATAGGACCCGAATTTCAAAATAGGCACACTTAGGATTGAAAATGCGTCGTGAGTGGGTGAAAAACACCGACAGCCCCCAAACGACACCGCGAGTGGCATGAACACCTCGTGCGTCTCCAACGTAACATATAGAAACTGGACGCATAGTCATGGGACTCTCGGTTTGAGAATAGGACCCAAATTTCAAAATAGGACCACTCAAACTTGAAAACGTGATGCAAGAGGGAAGAAACCACTAATCTCCAAACGACACAGTGAGTGGTACGAACACCTCAAGCATGTCCAACGTAACACGTAGCAACCGGCTTTCGGGGGACTCTCGATTTAAGAATAGGACCCGAATTTCAAAATAGGCACACTTAGGCTAGAAAATGTGTCGCGAGTGGATGAAAACCATCAATATGCCCCGGACGACAACGTAAGTGGCACAAACACCTCGTTCGTGTCCAATGTAACACGTAACAATAGGTCTAGTAGTAGCGAGACTCTCGATTTGAGAATAGGACCTAAATTTCAAAATATGCATACTTAGGCTTGAAACGTGTCGCGAGTGGGAAAAAACCATCAGCAATCCCCAAACGGAACCACGTATACAAGGTAGCACGTATTAAATGGTCACATAGTAGTGGGAATCTCGATTTAAGAATAGAATTTGAATTTTGAAATAGGCACACTTGGGCTTGAAAGCATGCTGCGAGTAGGCGAAAACCACCACCAACCCCCAAACGGCACCGCGAATGGCATGAACACCTCGTGCATGTCTAACATAACATGTAACAACCCAACACGTAGTCGTGAGACTACCAATTTTAGAATAGGATCCAAATTTAAAAATAGTCACACTTCTGCTTGAAAAAGTGTCGCGAGTGGGACAAAACGACCAACAGCCCCCAAACGGTACCGCAAGTGGAACAAGCACCTCAAGTGTGTCCAAGGTAAAATGTAGTAACCAGTCGCGTAGTCGCAAAACTCTCGATTTGAGAATAGAACCTTTATTACCAATTAGGTACATTTAAAACATGCCTTGAGTGGGAGGAAACTACCAATAGTCCCTAAATGACACTGCGAGTTGTACGAACACCTCAAGCGTTTTAAACATAACACATAGAAATCGATCGCGGGATACCTACTTTGAGAATACTACTTGAATTTCAAAATAGGCACACTTAGGCGTGAAAACATGCCACGAGTGGGTGGAAACCACCAAAAGCCCCTAAACGACACCGCGAGTGGCACAAACACCTGTGCGTATCGAACGTAACATATAGAAATTGTCCACGTAGTCGTGGGACTCCCAATTTCAGAATAGGACTCAAATTTCAAAATATGCACACTTTGGATTGAAAACATGTTATGAGTGAGTAAAAACCACTAACAACCCTGAAACGATACTGCGAGTGTTACGAACATCTCGTGCAAGTCTAACAAATATGTAATAACCAGTTGTGTAGTCTCGGAACTCCCAGTTTGTGAATAAGACCCAAATTTGAAAATAGGCATACTTGGGCTATAAAATGTGCTACATGTAAGCTACAATTATCAATAACTGCCAAAGGATTTCGCGAGTGGAAAGAACATCTCGTTCGTGTCCAATGTAACACGTAGAAACTAGTTGCACAGTCACGAGATTCCTTATTTAAGAATAGGACCCGAATTTTATATAGGTAGACTTAGGCTTGAAAACATGCCGCGAGTTGGTGAAAACCACCAACAACACTCAAATGGCACCGCTAGTGGCATGTACACCTCATGCATATCTAACATAACATGAAGTAACCAATCACATAGTCGCGGGACTCTCGGTTTGAGAATAGAACCCAAATTTAAGAATAGGCACACTTAGGCTTGAAAACATGCCACAAGTGGGCGAAAACCACCACTACCCTCCAAACAAAACCACAAGTGGTATGAACACCTTGTGAGATTCCAACGTAATAATCGATCATATAGTCGCAGGATTCTCGGTTTGAGAATAGGACCCGAATTTCAAATTAGGCACACAAAGGCTTGAAAATGAGCGGCAAGAGGGATGAAACTATCAATAGCCTCCAAATGGCGCCGCGAGTGGTATGAAAACCTTGTGTATGTACAACATAACACATAGCAACCAGCCATGTACTTGCGGGAATCTCAATTTGAGGATAGGTTTCAAATTTCAAAATAGGCACACTTAGGCTTGAAAACGTGTCGCGAGTGGTAGAAAATAACCAACAGTCCCCCAAAGCCACTGCGAGTGATACGAACACCTTGTGCATGTCCAACGTAACATGTCACAACTGACCGCATAGTTTCGGGACTCTCGGATTGAGAATAGGACCCAAATTTTAAAATAGGCACAGTTAAGCTTAAAAATGTGCCACGAGTAGGTATAAACTACTAGCATCCCCCAAATGGTACAACGAGTGGAACAAACACCTCGTGCATGTCTAAGGTAACATGAAGTAACTGGTCACTTAGTCGTGGGACTCGGTTGGATAATAGGGCATGAATATCAAAATTTCCGCACTTAGGCTTGAAAATGGGTCGTAAGAGGGAGAAACCACCAATAGCCTCCAAATGGCACGGCGAATGGAACGAACACCTCGTGCATGTACAATGTGACACAAGACTCCCGAATTGATAATAGGACCCGAATTTCAAAATGGTCACACTTAGCCTTGAAAGCGTGACGCGAGTGGGCGAAAACCACAACCAACCCTCTAATGGCATCGCAAGTGCCACAAACACCTTATGCGTGTCCAGTCTAACATGTAGCAATCGATTGCACAATCGCATGACTTCCGGATTGAGAATATGACACAAATTTCAAAATTAGCAAACTTAGGCTTGAAAACCTACCGCGAGTTGGAAAAAACTACAAACATCACCCAAATGGCACCATGAGTGGTATAAACACCTTGTGAGTGTCCAAGGTAACATGTAGCAACTGGCATCGTAGTCGCGGAACTCCCGATTTGAGAATAAGACCCGAATTTTAAAATAGGCACACTCATACTTAAAAACATGCCGTGAGAGGGCAAAAACTAATAATAACCTCCAAATGGCACCTCTAGTGGCACGAACACCTCGTGCATGTACAACTTAAAAAATAGCGACAAGTCGCATAGTCGTCAGACTCCTAGTTTGAGAATAGGATTCGAATTTCAAAATAGGAACACTTAAGGTTGAAAATGTGCCTCAAGTGGGAGAAAACCACCAACAATCCCCAAATGGCATCGCGAGCGGCATGAACTCCTTGTGTGTGTCCAAGGTAACATGTAGTAACCAGCCGCATAGTCGCAGGACTCTAAGGTCTAAGAATCGGACCTAAATTTCAAAATAGGCACACTTAGGCTTGGAAATGTGTTGCGAGTGGAAAAACCTACCAACATCCCATAAACGACACCACGAGTGGCACAAACACCTCGTAAATATAAAAAATCACACATAGCAGTCGATCGCATAGTCGTAGGACTTTCGATTTGAGAATAGGACCCGAATTTTAAAATACGCATACTTAGGCTTGAACACGTGATGAGAGTGGAAAGAAACCACCACCAAACCCTAATGGCATCGCGAGTGGCACGAAGACCTTATACATGTCAAATGTAACACGTAGCAATCGTCCACGTAGTCGGGGACTCCCGGTTTCAAAATAGGACCCAAATTTTAAAATAGGCACACTTAGGCTAGAAAACATGTCACGAGTGGAAGAAAACCCCCAACAACTCCCAAATCACATCGCAAGTTCCATGAACACCTCGGTCGTGTCCAACCTAATATGTATCAGCTGACAGCATAGTCACGGGACTCCCGATTTGAGAATAGGACCTGAATTTCAAAATAGGAACACTTAGGCATAAAAATGTGTCATGAGTGGGAGAAAACAACCAACATTACACAAACGGCACCGTGACTGGAACAAATACCTCGTGCGTGTCCAACGAAACATATAGTAATTGGTCGCGCAGTCGCAGGACTTTCGAATGAAGGACAGGACCCAACTTTCAAAATAGACACACTTAGGATTGAAAACGTTCCATGAGTGGGAAAAAATAACCAACGGCACCCAAATGGAACTGTGAGTAGCACAAAAACCTCATGTGTATCCAAGGTATCATGTAGCAACCGGTCGTGTAGTTGCGGGACTCTCGATTTGTGAATAGGACCCAAATTTCAAAATAGGCACACTTAGACTTGAAAATGTGTTATGAGTGTGCAAAAACCACCAACAGTCCCCAAATGGTACCGCGAGTGGCACGAACAACGCATAAGAGTCCAACGTAATACATAGCAACAGGTCGCGTAGTCGTTGGACTCTCAGTTTAAGAATATGACCCAAATTTCAAAATAGGCGCACTTAGGCGTAAAAATATGATGCGAGAGGGAAAAAACACCAACAAAATCTGAATGGCATCGTGAGTGGCATGAACACCTCGTGCATGTTTAACGTAACACGTATCAACTGACCGCATAGTCGCGGGACTCCTGGTTTGAGAATAGGATCCGAATTTCAAAATAGGCACACTTAGGCTTGAAATGTGTTGTGAGTGGGAAAAAACCACTAATAACCCCCAAACGACACCAAAGTGGCACGGAAACCTCATGTGTGTCCAAGGTAACACGTAGAAACCGTCCATGTAGTCGTGGGAGTGCCAGTTTGAAAATCGAACCCAACTTTCAAAATAGGCATACTTAGACTTGAAAATTTGCCGCGGGTTAAAAATTACCAACATCCACAAAACGGTGCTATAAGTGAAATAAACACCTCATACATGTCCAAGGTAACACGTAGTAACCAACCACCTAGTCACAGGACTCTTGATTTTATAATAGGACCCAAGTTTCAAATTAGGAACACTTAGGCTTGGAAACGTGCTGCGAGTGGGAGGCTACCACCAATAGTCCCCAAATGGTACCACGAGAGGCATAAGCAGCTTGTGCATGTCCAAAGTAACACTTAGCAATCGACCGCGTAATTGCGAGACTCCTGATTTGAGAATAAGATCCGAATTTCAAAATAGTCACACTAAGGCTTGAAAACGTTCCTTGAGTGGGAGAAAACCACCAACAACCCCCAAATGGCACCGTAAGTGGCAAGAACACCTTGTGTGTTTCCAACGTAGCATGAAACAATCGATCACATAGTAACGAGACTCATGGTTTGAGAATAGGGCCCAAATTTCAAAATAGACACACTTAGGCCTAAAAATGTGTCGCGAGTTGGTAGAAATCATGAATAGCTTCCAAATGGCAATGTGAGTGGCACGAACACCTCGTGTGTGTCAAACATAACATGTAGCAACCGTCTGCATAGTCTCGGGACTTTCGATTTGAGAATAGGCCCCAAATTTTAAAATAGTCACACTAAGACTTGGAAATATGTCACGACTGGGAGAAAACCACCAGCAGTCTCCAAACGATACCGCAAGTGGCACAAACACCTCATGTGTGTCTGACGTAACACGTAACACACCCAATTTGTGAATAGTACCCAAGTTTCAAAATATGCACACTTGGGCTATAAAATGTGCAACGAGTGGGTGGAAATCACCAATAGCCCCCAAATAACCCCACAAGTGGAAAAATTACCTCATACGTGTCCAACGTAACACGTAGAAACCAACCGCATAGTTATGAGACTCCCAGTTTGAGCATAGGATCTAAATTTAAAAATATGCACACTTAGGCTTGAAAATGTGCCGCGAGTGGGAAAAAACCGCCAACATCCCTCAAACGGTACTGCGAGGGGCACGAACACTTCGTGCGTATCTAATGTAATATGTAGCAACTGTCTGCATAGTCGTGGGACTCTTAATTTGAGAATAGGACCCAAATTTCAGAATAGGCACACTTAGGTTTTAAAAACATGCCTTGAGTGGGAGGAAATCACAAAAAGTTCCCAAAAGGCACCATGAGTGGCATGAACACCTCGTGAGAGTCCAACATAATACATAGCAACCGATCTCATTGTCGCTGGACTCTCAATTTGAGAAGAGGACCTGAATTTTAAAATAGACACACTTAGGCTTGAAAAAGTACCGCGAGAGGGCGAAAACCACCAACATCTCTCAAAAGGCACCGTGAGTGGCACAAACACCTCATGAGTTCCCAACATAACACGTAGAAACTGGTAGCATAGGCGTGGAACTCCTAGCTTAGGACCCCAATTTTAAAATAGGCACACTTAGGCTTGAAAACGTGCCACGAGTGGGAAGAAACCACCCAAAAATCCCAAATGGTACTGCGAGTGGCACGAATACCTTGTGCATGTACAACATAACACATAGTAACTAGTCGTGTAGTCACGAGACTCCCGATTTAAGAATAGGACCTGACTTTTAAAATTGGCACACTTAGGCTTAAAAAATATGATACGAGTGGGCAGAAATCACTAATAGTCCCCAAATGGCACAACAAGTGGCACGAACATCTCGTGTGTGTCCAAAGCAACAGGTATCAACCGACTACATAGTCTAGGGACTCCCAATTTGAGAATAAGATCCGAATTTCAAAATGGTCACATTTAGGCTTGAAAACATGTCGCGAGTGGGCAAAAGTCACCAACAGCTTCCAAACGACACTACGAGTGGCACAAACACCTCATGCGTGTTCAACGTAACACGTAGTGACCGATCGCATAGTCGTGAGACTTTCGATTTGAGAATAGGACCCAAATTTCAAAATAACCACACTTTGGGTTGAAAACATGCCGCAAGTGGGAGAAAATCACCAATAGTCCCCAAATGGCACCGCGAGGGGCACGAACACATCGTGCATGTCTAACATAACACGTAGGAACTAGTCGTGTATTTGTGGAACTCACAGTTAGAGAATAGGACCCAAAACCACCCATATTTGTTTCCAGATAAATATGGTCATGGCTCTGTTCCATGACCATGTTTATTATTTTTTTTCGTAATATATAGCTGTCGCAAATTTGGTTCGTCGTAACGCAGAAAAAATTCAGTTAGTGGGTCACGAATGTGGACCATGACCACGGGGAAAAAGGTATAAATATTGGTCAAAACTGAAGGTCGTGACCAATGTTGTATATCTGTAAACGTTAGTCACAGCTCTAGGTCATGAACATGGTGAAATGTTAGTCAATGGTAGGTCACGAATTTGGTTCGTGACCAACTGTTCGTGACCCTCCTCCATGACCATGAACCATATACAGATTCACGCCATGGTCTATGAAAACGTATTTTGGTCAGGGACTAGGTCCATGACCCGTCATCTGGGTCAATCCTATTTTAGTCAAAGATCCGATTCGTGACACATGGGCCTAGTCATGGCCCAAATTCGTGACCACCTGCCTAATTTGGTGCAGTGATAATAGTTACTTAATGATCATTTTACTTTTTCCTGGAAAAAAAAATCGTTGGTCATGATGAAAAAACAAATTTGTAAATTGCAAGGTTGCAATGATGTCAAGTAAATTTGGAGAGAATTTGACTCATTTAATTTCAAGCATGGTTATATTGCTTCGACTATTTTTTATCATAAGAACCCAAACTAAGGTTCAACTGAGTTAATAGCTATTCAGACCACCGCCTATTTTACATTACCACAAAACGTCATCAAAACTTCTTGACTTGCCCCATTTTGGGTATCTAAGTGTAGACGATCCCTTTCCACCTATTTTTGTTGTAACACTTTGAAGCGGGCGTTTAACTGCAGTTATTGTTTTATGTTTTCTGCTTTTCATTTTAATTCACCACTCGTTACCTGTGAACAATAAATCATGGGTGGAGATCAGAATGATACTTATGTATAATAGGCCTGGTTGGAAAATTAGGTAGAGATAATAACCAAGATGTACTAAATAGAAGCATCAAGCTTGGAGTTCGGCCCATCTTCTCTTTACTCGTTATTTGAAGGCATCAAAGTTGAGGGAATATATTATGATCCTTCTCTTAACCTCTTCGGAAAATTTCTATCTCAGATTGATTATAATTTTTCTTCTTATTTCTATTTGATGCATGTTTACGATGATTTCCCCTCAGGTTACAGTTCAATAAAGGTGGTTTTGAGATGATCTGGAAGATTACTGCGAAAAATGGATAAAAACCCTAGCAAGTCGCCGAGCTACACAACTCAAAATAAATATACATATAAATAATAAATTCACAGTTTATATAATCAATAATTATGGCCCAACATGTGTCACGAAACCTCACAGTCTATTTAATTAACTCATTAATATCAGTAATTAATTAGCCTCTTAATGAATTAAAAGATAACCGGCATGCGCCCTTTCCCCCCGTCCATCTGAAGAAACTTGCGATATGCCCCTATAAAACTGCGATATAACTTGTCACTACCTGCTCTATAGCGTCGGAATATCAGTTGCCACCTATTATGTGGTGATGAAACTTCACAACTACATGTAACTCAAAAAAACTTCATAAGACCCTACTCCTTATGTATAACCACATCATAGTGTCATCTCTTGGCACAAACCCATAATTCACATTAATTATTTCAGGATACATCATTATTATCCAATTACCCCACCCTATGGTTCATTCAAATAGATTAATAAACCAAACAATATGTCATTACATTAAGTACTAAATGGATGATATGTCTGATGCGGAACTACTCATAAACCGAAGCATTATAATAAAGAGGTGTGTTAATATAGGTTCAAAAGTCGTCAATCCAACCCATCTCTAAAATCCTGACGTAGGACATCTTAAAAATGAAATCCAAATAAGGAACCCCCCCCCCCCCAATATACTTTCATTTAAATAGGGTAATCATTAAGACAATTTATTCTTTAAAGATTTATTAAGATAAATTATTAAGAGATTAAATGAATTAAATATCCAACTTTTAAATCCAATCGCAAACCGTTGAACACAAAAAACAACAACCATAACCCTACAAAACAACACAAATTTATCCCATACTCCTTCTAATTTGTCTACTCGACTAATTCATTAACAACAATAAGATGAAATTAGCAAATGTCTTACATGGAATTCTTACATAACTAATTTAAATATTCAATTTTAAGAACATAATTCATCCCAAGTGATTCTATTTACATTTAAAGGGCATAAACAAGGTTAATCACTAATAATAAATCCTCATAAACATGGGTTAATCACTAGGACATAAATATAAACTAACATGCTAAAAATTTCATTAATTAGGTATTTATTGCCAAAGTTACTACTCTCAATGCTAAAGGTACCACCCTACAAAGCACTCACATTTCAAAATTTAATTAAGCCTCACTTATGTCCAAATTACATACTATACTTCTCATTTAATATAACTCCAAGATTAAACCTCAAACCTTAAATTCCATTATACTACCAAGGGTTCAATAATCATTTTCTCACATTAATTACGGTCAAATCTTAATATATAACGTATGAAAATGACTATTTTCACCTAAACAAATTTATTCAGTAATATGACTCAAGTTCCCAAGGGTTTGTAACACATTTTTATTTTACAATTTATGTTTAGGTGAAATTAACATGTGTATATATATAGGGAGAGGTGTAGATTGCAACTTGCCTCAAAAGATCAATTAAAACTTTATTTGAGAAGAAACTATGTAGTCTTGAAAATGCTAAACTTGAAAACCTTTTGAAATCCTCTTGAAAAGATCTTGTAAAACTTGATTTGATCTTTGATAAAACTTCCATAAATTTTACTTTGAAATGTAAGATGATAAACTAGGATTTAAATCTTATATTTGGAAAGTAATTTGGGTGAGGAATTATGGGTTGATGGTGTTTTAGGTAAAAAAAAAGTGGGTTAAAAGCTTTTGCTGAGAGAGAAAAGAGTTTGCATGAAAAATGGGAGAAATAATGGTTGAAGCCCTATTTTAACACACACACACACACTAGAACGGATACATGGGATCACTATAGAGACAACCACACTGTTATAGCTGCTCACCAGGCCGACTATAGCGGGCCCCAACCTAAACACGTGTTGCAATCATTTTTATTTTCCCTCATTGCATAAAACCCTAAACTTAATCCCCCAAAAATGCACTAAAGAACCTTATACCTTTGAGTTTTTTTTTCAAAACTCTCCATTTTTCTAACCCATTAACTAACTTATAATAATTACAATATTAGCACTAAAATTTAAAAGAATTACACATAAGCGTGCACAATTTCAATAATTTGCTAAATAAGCTCAATATTTCCAACTTATTCCATTTTAAATTTAAATTATCATAAATCAATAATAAATTTAGTATATAAATTATTTAATAAGACCGAAAGCCTAATTAATTACATAAAGTATTCTCAATTAAGTAATTACTAAATTCTCTTATATTTATGGGGTATTACAATCCACACTTATTTTAAGTCAGGTACGTTGTTTTGAATTTCAAGGATAGAGTTCTTTTTGTTAGGATAAGATTTTAATACACCATAAATTAGATTAATAAATGAAAATATGTATTAATCAAAAAATAATATTGGAAAACGTATATTTATCAAATTAAAACAGAAAAATTTATGTTAATTATATTTAGTAACTATGGGTTGTGAACTAAATTTAAATTTAAATTATACATTCTATTTTTATTTTTATTTAGTTATTGTTGTTGAAATGAAGCATATCAATGGACTAATAATGTTAACTAGATTATACTATGACAATGGACTAATGTTACTTGGGCTAATTTATTAAGGGCAATTTACAATTAGGTCCCTTGTTGATAATTTTTAAACATTTAAGGACAATTTACTGTTAGGTCCACTTGTTATGTCACTAGCATGAACTTCTACAAGAAGATAATTAGTGGACCTAAGTGTCTAAAATTTGCCAAAATTCCTTTACTGTTTAAAATTTGAGACCTTGTCTCAGCTCAAGCTGACTTCACAAAGTGTGCTCTCATGAGCTATCCTGTACAACCATCTCAGTCTTGTCCAGTATTGGTGTCACCTTAATGGGCCTAGCACCTTATCTCGTCCATATTTGAAAATCGAGACCTCATCATCTTGTTCATCCTCTCATCTCAGCCTGACGCAAGTCAGCTGAGACTACTGTAACACCCCGTATTTTTATAGCTTTTAAATTATGGTATTTATTAAATTTAATTGAGATAAATTAATTTAATTTTAATCCAGAATGTTGTTTTAAATATTTACTAGCGTGACAAGAGTTAGTAATTATTGAGAATATATTATTTTTTTCATATTACTGGATGAGTATAGTAATATATGAGACTTATTTTTATAATATTGTCACCAGTGAATAAAATGGCAATTTTGGAAATTTGGGTCGAGATGCGCCCGTGTCGCGTTGGGACTAAATAGTGAAAAATAAAAGTGAATATTTTATAAGTTGTTCGTATGGTCATTTTGAGTGCGCCAACGCGTTAGAAAGGGTCGAGATAGTCAGAAAAGTGTACTCCGGGGGTTTAGTTTGGGTCTCGGGGCGTTTTTAGGCCTAATTAGTAACCCGAGAAGGCATTTTAGACATTTCACATTTTTGGGTAACTAAACCCATGAATTTTATAGGGTTATATCAGATGGAAAGTTTCACCTTCTAGGGTTAACACAATGAAATACTAATAACGGCCATTGGAGAGGAAGAGGAGAAGCTCTCCAAGGAGTTCTAGGCCAAGAACACCTCCGATTGCACCGCCACCACCACCAACGCGTAGATCGCGCAACGGACTATGCAACCACACCAAAATCATCTGCAAATCAGAACACCAAAAATCCCAGGCAAGTGTTTATCTTGCTTATTTCGTTGGTGCATCCTTCATATTAGTTTAGGAATGATTAGGGATGAATTTCATTGAAGAAAACCTAAATTGTGATAGGAATTTGCATGTAGTGATGACTTAAACCTCATTCAGGAAACCCTTGCCATGTAGAGGAATTTACCCACAAAATTATGATGTTTATAAGAAGAAATTTCTGGAAAAACAGATTGGAACCATGATTTAGAGATTTCTAGGGTTCTTGATAATTGTATAGGTCTTGGGCTGATAATCCATGATTAAATGACTGAAATCCACATGCTTTATGTTGAAAATACCTAGTATGATGATATAAGGTTAGTAGTATCAATTCTGGGATGATTGGAATTAGAAAATATGGAAATTGTTGAAGTTAGGAGATGAAACCCGTAACTGCAGAATTGCAGTTTTCGCAGACCTGCTTGATCGATCGATCGAGCCCAGAGCTTCGATCGATCGAGCCCCAGACCTCGATCATTCGACCCCCTCCTAGCAGACTCCTATTTCCCTTTCTAAATTATTTAAGTTTAATGTATTGTGAAATAATTCTTGGGCATCCTTAATAAAATGTTTTGGGAGATAGGGAAGACCAGTAGGACATGTGAATAAATTTTGGGACCCTTGATGTCGGGCTAAGATTGTATTTTGGAATAATTACATAAGAGTCGGTGAATTTATGATTTAAAGAGAGAGACACGTAAGAGAGTTACTTTGGGACAATTGTGTATACCTACTGAATTTTATACTTGGGAGGATAGAATCCATGAGCGTTATGTAGTAAGTGGAAAAAGTTCCTCAAATTAAAGTAAGATGTGAATGGTTGTATGTGATAACTAAATAATGAGAAATAAATATAAATGTCGTAATTATGGGAATTGAGAATATACCCATTATTGATATGGTAATATTAGTATAGTTATATGATTGTGTATGCATATCCTATATATGTGTGAAAACATACCCATGCTACTTGCTATCCCTGAGGTTGCCGCGCTGGGACGATCTTATCCTGTGTTGCCTTATGGGGGATATTGAATCGTACCCTAGAAGATAGATATCCTTGGTACAGGCTATCGGAATGATAGTTCGGACGGTCCTAAGAGACGCGGGTATGTGCCATCCTCTTAGAGACTTGGAATCTATGCTTCGCCTCATATTGTTTGTGAATAGATATCCTTGGTACAGGCTATCGCTGTGATAGTTCGGACGGTCCTAAGAGATGCAGACATATGCCATCCTCTTAGAGACTTGGAATCTATGCTTCGCCTCAATATTGTTTGAGTATGTGTTAATACAGTTCGAGATTGATTCCGAATTTGTATTCCCTTAGTACGAGTGATACGGGGATTGGATAGTAGAGTATGCCCGCACCATAGTTTTATTTTAGGGTGTTGTTATGATATATATATATTTTACGAGTAGTTAATATATATATGAAATTCTGAAATCTGGAACTGCCTACTGTGATTTGATATGTAGGACATGGTTGATGACTCAAATTGTAAATCCTTGTTTTGAGAAAGTATAATATGACACTGGAAAACTTTATTGATTAATAAAGTTAAAATGATAACTTTGGTTACTAATTGAAATATTCTTTTCAAACAATTGAATCGTTAAATTTTTGAATCCTATGAATAACCTAAGATAAGTTAAACCATTCGGAAAGAATAGCGTGATATATGATGAGTTAGACCACTGGGAGGGTTAGTGCGATAGGTGTGCACATTAGAAGAGAGGTGAGAATTTCTCAAGAGAGTGTCGCACTAATATGTTGTTGCATTGGCATGTATCAATTTAAATACTTGCTAAACAATTTTTAAATCATATACACTATCGGGCTCTGACCCGTTTTATCTCTCTCTCTCTCTCTCTCTCTCTCTCTTGTATATATATGTATGTACTATAGGTGCCCAGCCACAGGGGCATCTTGCTTAGGATCCCTTGGAAGGAACGTGCTGCAGCTTAGGTGGGAGTTGCAGGCCACTTGCTTAGACGATTTCATTTACTTGATTCCACTCCTATGTTTCTCAGTTATTGGGGCATGTGTCACCCTTTCCTATATTTATCTGTTCTATTGGGACATTTGTATTTCAGTTATTTATAGTACTGTTACTTTGGGATTTATTCAGCATGTATGTTTTACATTTAGTTTTAAATGCTGGGATTTTGGATGTTGAATGTTTAAAGTAATTGGATTATGTTCCAGGATAATTGTTGTATGATTCTTACTTATTGAAAATGTGGTTAATAATTAAATAAATAAGTTTTTCTTTAAAAATACAATTTGGTTAGAAAGGTTAAAAATGGTTTTTGACACTTAGCTTAATTAATTAGGGTGTTAATTTGGAAAAGTTTATTTTTACGACAGTGATGCTAAGAATGAACCAACTGTTCACCTTGATTTTAATTTAATAAAGGAGTGATCGTCCAGTATTTAATTAGGCGGGGTGTCATAACTACACTTAGTAATTACCAGCATGTGATCTAATGGTACATCGGTGGTCTTATACTTATCCAGACCAACACCTCATCCTAGCAAAGCACGTTTGACATCAGACAGGGGCATGGCACGGGTGGGAGAGTGCGTATGGGTTGTGAGCCCCGCGTGGACAAAATTGTTACAACGACATCTTCGTGACCTGTGCAGAATATTTCTCAATCATTATTTACATGCACAAATGACAGATGGAAACATACCATTGGACACTTGATAATTATAAATGCCTCCAACATGCCTAGGGTGTGTATTACACCACCCCAACCATATAAATATTTGTCTTCTACATCATTATAAAGGAGGACAAATTCACAACCCAATTGAAACTCTATCAAAACCATTGCATAGAGAGAGAAAACTTAAGTGTTTGTATCGTAAGGCCAATATATCCCATATTTAGCGGATTTCACACACACACTCACATAGTGGAGTAGGTCGGAATTGGCTGAACCACTTACATTTGGTATTATCTTCCTCTTTGCCTCGTCTCTTTCTGCATATACATATATATATCCATCATACTCCATTGATACTTTAGTTTGAGCTTACCTAACACATTGATTTAGTGATACCATTTTTGGTATCATCAAGCTGGCACCATCTGTAGGAATGAAGTATACCTTTTTCCTCATCTTCACTTAGCTTTTACTCACTGGATTCTCTGGTAGTGATCCAGCTCCGCTGAAGTGAGCCTGTATCACCATTGAAAGAGATCATGTTGAGCCTCTCAATCTTTTCTACAGTTTTTCAGCCCTTTCAGATCACCAAAGATATGGCCTCCGATTTACCTTTGGGCGTTGGACCAAGTTCCAGTCAAACCCCACCTCAGTCAAAAATGTTGAGGTGGCAGAGGCGCTGCGTACCTTAGCGGATAGCCAATGGCAGATTCAAGCGACTCGTGTTGCATTTAGCCAAAACACGATCATTAGGCATGTCGGTGCCATAAACGAGATGATAACTCCGATCGCCAAGGATTGTGTTCCAAATCCAGTGGCCAGGGGACCACCCCAGGCCCCACACGAAGATCTTCCTCCTTAGCAAAGGTGCAGAGATGTGGTCGACCCAAGGCATTTATGCCTGGGGAGGTCGGGTAAGGAATGTCTAAATAATGGGGATGATAAACATAATGATGAGTATGTCAGAGAATGTTGGGAGCCTCATCAAATCTCTAGAGACACTACACGAATAATTTAGCCCAATTGGGGACATAGCGACCGGACGAGCTGAGAGTGTAGGCTAAGCGCATCATTTTTGGATAGACTAAGTAGAGGGTCAGCCTTTGATAGGGTAGGCTGAGAAACAGGTGACTTAAGGAACCACCTCTCTAGATATCAAAGCATCCCCGGTTCTAGAAGGAATGATAGATATGATGATCGTCGTCCTCCTCGAGGTCGAGATGAGGAATAACGAGAGGTGAATAGATGATAAAGGACAATTTCCAGAGAGCCTTTAGTTCGTCCAGCCGATAGAGATGAGGCTGGAGATAATGTTGCTCAGGCCAAGGTTATAGCTATGACTAAAAGGCCTTGAAATGATTCCAAACAGCGATTGGAGTACAAGATAGGAGATATACTGAAGAGCCGAGATCCTTTGCAGAAGGCCTATACTAAAGACTCCCCCTTTGTGGAAAAGATCATTAGTTATCCAACCCCGACTAATTTTAAGCCACCGGTGGTCACACCTAAGTATGGAGGGAGCACTAATCTCTTCCATCTTATGGAGATAATCAATCAGCTATTGATATCTACTCGATCACGGAGGAGATGAATTTTTGGGATTTCTCCAGCTCACTTACTGGTGCTGCTCATATGTGGTTCACCTCTCTCCCTAAAACTCAATAGAAAATTTCAAACACTTAGTACAAAGGTTTATACATAATTTTCTCTTTAGAGTGAGACCCCAATAGAAAATGACACACCTGCTGTATGGGAAGGAGGGAAAGAATGAAATTCTGAGGGAGTACATAGCTCGCTTCAACAAGGAGAAATTATAGGTTGAATACTATGAAGAAAATATTATTTTGACCGCCCTGATCGGAAGGTTACAGAAAGGAAATATCCTATGGAAGCTAACCGAGGATCCTCCTAAACCCATGGTTAAATTCCCGACTACGGTCAGGAAGGTTATGAAATTGAAAGAGGCAAAGGCTGCCAAGGGCGATGACAAGAAGAGAGCAAGTCGAGGAGGTAAGTTATGAAAAAAGAATAATGATGATAAGAAGAGGTCGACGAACTATAAATTCACTGACTATATCCCTCTGATAGTCAGCTATGAGCATATCATGAATGAGATAAAGAATGATAGGTCTCTAAGATGTCCCGAGAAGTTGAGGGCTCATACTCATAAGGGGAATAAGAACCTGTGCTGTGAATTTCACCAAGATCAGGGCCATATAATCGACAGATGTTTCACTCTCAAGGACGAGATTGAAAAAATGTTATAAGATGGCAAGTTAAGAAAGTACATGGATAAGAGCAGCTCAAAGGGTGGTCGAGACAACATTCGAAAGAAAAGGAATGATAAGTGCAAGCTTGATGCTTCATCTAACTGAGAGGACGAGGACTTAGATAATGTTGATGAAGTAGACCCAGACCTTCCACCTCCAATCACCAATCCTAAGGGTCGGCTCCACACAATTTCTCTCATAGTTAACATGATTTGTGGAGGACTAGCTGAAGGGGGAAAGGAAAATGTTGATAGAAAAGCTCATGTGACAAAGGCTAAATCTCTCCCTTCAAAACTCAAATAAGTACATACGGCATCGGTTGAGCCAAAGAAGGTAAAGAGAACAAAGCTTGATGTGAATACTCTAATTGTTGGTTTTTTAGGTTAGATTTTAAGGGGATCTTAGCCCCCTATAATGACCTATTGGTGATCACCATCTTAGTGCATGGGTATGAAGTTCCAAGGATATTGGTCGATGGTGATAGCTCGATCGATGTGATGTTTTGGGACTACTACAAGGGTATGGGGTTGAGTGAGAAGAGGTTGGTCTGTATCACCAACCTCTTATTGATTTCAGTGGGGAGAAAGTGAAACCTTTGGGAATCTACGAGATGAAAGTTCGAATGGGGAGCCGTTGGACAAAAGGACTAAAAAAAGAAGATCAATTTCTTTGTTATGGATGAGAACATCTACTCAACCTACAATATAATTCTAAGAAGAGTAGCCCTTAAGGAGTTTGAGGTTATGCCCTCAATATCTCACCAGATGATTAAATTTTGAGCTCAATATGGAGTAGTGGAAGTTTAGGGTGACCAAGTTTTGGCACGTGAATGCTACTTCAACTCGGCTGAGGATAGGGAGGCTATAAAAGGGCTAGAATAACTTATAACATTGATTACCCCACCCCAAGGATGAGACCAAGCTGAAAAGGGGGAAATCTACCGATGATTTAGAATCAATCATCCTCAATGAGGGCGAGCTGAAAATATTATCGAAATTGGTAAGGCCTTGAAGAAAGAGATTAAAGAGGAGTTGATAAAATTACTGAGGAAGAGGCAAGGCACTTTTGTTTGTAACCATGAAGATATGTCTGGTATTGATCCTAAGTTCCTCTTCCATAAGCTTAATGTGGCCGAGTATGCAAAGTCGATTAGATGGAGAAGGAGAGTGTAATCCATAGAAAATTACGATGTCATCAAAGAAAAGGTGAAGAAGTTGCGAAAAGCCAAGTTCATCGAGGAAGTCATTTACCCTTAAAGGTTAGCAAATGATTCCATTGTCCCCAAGCTAATGGCAAGTGGAGAATGTGCGTTAATTTTACAGACCTGAACAAGGCATGCCAGAAAGATAGATTCCCCCTACCGAGGATAGACCAGAGGGTTGATGCCACTTCCGACCATGAATTAATGAGTTTTATAGATGCCTACTCAGGCTATAATCAAATATCCATGAACCCGAACGATGGTGAGAAGACATCTTTCATTACTGATAAAGGGACCTACTATTACAAGATCGTAGCTTTCATCTTGAAGAATATTGGGGTGACATATCAAAAATTGGTAAACAATATGTTTGAAGACGAGGTAGGGACAACCATAGAGGTTTATATTGAAGACATGCTGAACAAAAGTCTCAAGGTTGGCACTCATGTGACCGACCTTGAACATATTTTTAATACTATCGATGAGTTTAGGATTAAACTCAACCCCTCAAAGTATGTTTTCAGTGTAGGGGCATTTAAATTTTTAGGTTTTCTTATGAATCAGCGGGGATAGAGTCCAACCTTGACAAGATCAAAGATCTGATGGAGATAAATACCCCAACAACGATAAATGATGTTTAGAGGTTAACTGGATGGGTAACAACATTGAACAGGTCCGTATCTAGAGCTACTGATAAGTGCCTTATCTTCTTTAAGGTACTCAAGAAAGATTTTGAGTGGAATGGAGAGTGTGATAAGGCCTTTCAAGAGTTAAAGACCTACATAGGCTCTCCACTCCTGCTGTCAAGACCATTTTAGTGAGAGAAGTTATATCTGTATCTAGCTTTGTTGGAGTCAACCATCAGTGTTGCCATTTTCAGTGTTGATAATGGTGTGTGGAAGCTAGTGTACTTTAACAGTAAGGTCCTCCAGGGGGTTAAGCAGAGATATCCTAAGATTGAAAAGCTAGCCTATGCGTTAATTCTTGCCTTAAGGAAAATGAATCCCTACTTCCAATCACACACTATGATCATCCTCACCGACTCACCCCTCAGACTGGTCATCCATAAACCTGAGAAAACTGGGAGGTTGATGGCCTGGGAAATAGAATTGGGGAAATTTGATATCATCTACCAGCCAAGAACGAACATAAAGGGGTAGACCCTAGATGATTTTGTAATCGAGTTAACATGGGACGAGGATGATGCAGGAGAGTTTGAGACTCTAGCTTGTGAGCCAGAAAGAAGATTATGTCTCCCCTCGGTTGAAGCCGAGACTAGTATGCCAAGAGGTAAAGTGATTGAGAATGAGGAAGACAGATATCTTTTTAAGAATGGGACCTTAGAAGAGGGTAATTTTTTTGAAGAAGGTACTATATGGAACTTATTTATTGGCAGCTCTTTATGCGAGGTCGAAAGTGGAGCAGGCTTGATTGTGTCAGCCCTAGATGGGACTACCATCGAATATGCTCTGAGGTTCAATTTTAAGGCCTCCAAAAATGAGTTAGAGTATGATGACTTTTTGGCAAGACTCTTCCTCGATAGAGAATTGAACGTTGGCCAGCTCTTGGTTTATAGTGACTACAGATTAATTATGAATCAAATATTGGGAGTATATGAGGCCAAAGATGATTGAATTTCCAAGTCCCTTGGAAGGGTAAATGAAGTACTGAAACATTTTCGAGAGGTGAAGCTAAAGAGGATACCTTGGCTAGACAACAGCCGAGTTGATGCCTTGGCGAGATTAGCCTCTTCACTAAGACAGAGATCAAAAGGTCGATGTCGATGGAGATCCTACACTGATTGACCATTAAAGAAGAGAATAACTTTGTGGAATTTTGTTTCAACTTGAACCTATGATCCTCATGGATGGATCCCATCATCCGATACATCAGAGATGGGGAGTTACCTAATTGAAATGGTGAAAAGAAAAGGTTGAGGTACAAAGCGGTGAAGTTCTTCATTATAGGAGATGTCCTATACAAGAAAGGATTCCTCCCCCGCCCTGCTAAGATGTGTCCATCCAACTGAGGTGGAGTATATTTTAAAAGATGTGCATGAGGGATCTTTCTCCATCCACATAGGAGTAAGATCATTGGCAAAATGAATTATCACCCAGGGATATTGGTGGTCGACACTAGCCAAGGACGCAGTTGAATACCTGAAGAAATGTGACAAATGCAAAAGGTTTGCCACCATTTCTTATCAACCTCACCAGCCTATGACTTTTATCACTTCCCCCTGGACATTTGTAGTCCGGGGGATTAACTTAGTAGGACCATTGCCGAGGACTGTGAATAATTACCGATATCTGATCTTAGCTATCGATTATTTTTCAAAGTGGGTGGAGGCCAAAGCGATGATCACGATAACAAAGAAGAAAACCTTCCAATTGATTTGGAAGAACATTATTTTCAGACGTTGGCTGCCAAACACTTTAATCTCAGATAATGGGAAATAGTTTAAGAACATATCTGTGGAGAAGTAGTTTGAGAGGGTAGGCATCAAACACTTCTTTTCAACTCCCGACCGACCCCAAGATAATGGGCAAACAAAGGTGATGAATAAAACAACACTACACTAAAACTGTCGACTTATCACGTTCTTAAACCGTGAAACATCCAACTTGTTAAGGTCAATGACTGTGATAAGTTTGGGGGTGACAACTTCTTTTGTCACGAACTTGTCACGGTCAAAGACCGTTACACGTTCATTAGACTTGTCATGGTCTTTGACCTTGACAAGTTTTGTCACCGTCAAAGACCTTGACAAGATCGTGACAAAAACAAAAAAAAATTCAAAGTCAAAGACCTGACAAGTCTGTGACAAGTTACTCTGTCAAGGACTTGTCACGATCTTTGGCCGTGATAATTCTGGGTAAAATTAAAAAAAAACTACTGGGCAGTATGCCCACTGCCACTGCCTAACAGTATATTTGTACCTATTATAGAAAAATTATCCTTATCCAAATATCATATATCCAAATAAAGTAGAAATAATACACCAAATAATGGAATATATAATCCATATCTAAATAAAAAAGAAATGAAAATATCCATCATATGCAAACCAACACGTACCAAAATCAAAAAAATACAAATAGAATCTAATATCAAAATATTCAAATAAAAAGATAGAAATAATGCCATGAAGAAGGAGCGAGTCGGAGGAGGAAGGAAGGCAAAACGACATATGAATGGAGACACCCCTCAATATGCTAAATGCCGCATTGTTCATGCAACCACAAAGGTGAGTTCTCCTTTCCTTCCACCACATGCGCGATGAGCACTCTTACCTCAATGTCCATGAGGGGACGTCCATGAACCAGCATGCTCTGGAGGAAGCTCGAATCCCTCAACCCCCTCGCTATCGTATACCCATAATATATGTCGAGTAAAAACATTCTCGGTCAATAGATTATTGACATAGACCGCTGGATGGGGGTCATAATGGGAATGGATCATCATATGGTTCCGAGTTCGTGCATATCGGCGATGAAGCAGTGACGTCCTCATCCTCGTCCTCATCTTCGTCTACCTCTACCTCATTATCCTTGCCCTTGACCTTCCCAACTTATGCTTCATGAAGGCGTACATATCTAGGACCGTCGCCTCCAACCTTGATAGCTTCTCGTCATGGCCGTCCATCTTATGTGCCAACCCACTGTTGCTCGTCTCCATTCCGATGATCCTAGAATTCCCCTTTTGCGAGATCACCCCTCGAGTCCTCCCCTTGCGATGTGGCCTGAGCACTTAGCTGAGTGCGTTCGAATCCAAAGATGCTTTGTCGGCATCGGACTACGACTCTTGCACTTCCTTAATCTTTGCATGAAAAGACAAAAAGTATACTATTAGTTAATTAAGTAAATAAAAAAAATTGTAACATAATTAAAAATTAAACATTTATAACTTACAATGGTGGATGCGATGCTCGGGGCCAGCTCCTTGTCCTTGCCCTTTTTCGTTCGAATTGACACATAGGCATCGATCCTATGTGGCCTACCCCTAGGTCCACTCCCCGTGTCCTAAAAAAAATACATAATTAGTAAGTAACGCAAAGTAATGCTAAATTAGAATAACATAAAACTAAAATTAAAGAAAAATAAAAACTTACCATCTTATGCTCCACCTTGGCGTATGATGTCCTCCCAGAGTAGTGCACGTTCGACATTTTTGCCCAATTTTCCCTCTCCGGTTGGCGAGATGCCAATTGCCACTCAGAGATCTCATTATCGATAAACTTTTGCCACTGTGCCAATGAGATCGGTTCCTTCGGGGGGGATGGTTTCAGGTAGTCTCAAAATGGACTCCCGGGTCTTCCTAAAGTATTGAACCCGCAAATTCTTCTTCTGCATCTTATATTGATCCCTCAATTGTTCCATCATGGAGTCGCAGAGTTATGGGGGCAGGTCGAATTGTTCGTGTCAAACAAATACAAACAAAAAAGAAAGTAAGTGTTAGTTGTTTATAACTATAACTATAAATATAAATATAGAAATAAAATGTTCATCTTGAGGTCAATAGGCATGGCTCTCTAATCTGTGTACCCCGGGACAACGATCGCCTTCAACAAGTCTAGTGCTCTAGCCAATAATGTCGTCTTATTCTTGACGACAGACCCCAGTTTTGCCCCATTTTGAGGGCCTACTAGCCGAGGATCCCTCGTAGCCTCCGCCACTGCAGCCGGATGAAGTCATTTTCTGTAAAAATTATTATTATTAGTACAAACATGTATATGGCCTTTGAATTAATTCTCAAATTCGATAATAACAATACATACCAATTTATACCAATACCAAATTCAATTTATAATAATTTATACCAATACCAAATTAAAACTTAGGTTTATGAATTTTGAATTAATGTTTAAATTTATTCAAATCTGAATTAAAATGATCAAGTACAAATGAATACAAAAATATTAAATTATTTTTCGATAATAATATGGCCCTAAAATAATAAAACCACTGGTCATTACAAATAATTTGAATACTCATTACAAATTTAAAAATTATTACAAATTCGAGTTATCATAAAAAATGGATTGATATTCGGTAGGTGCAGCCAAGTCATCCACACTATTATTTAGATGCTTTGGTGCATGTAGGATGATTGAACACGGCTCGTTGTTGATATAATTCGAGTAAAACACTTGCTTGACCTTTTTAAAAGCACAAATAAATGGCTCATATCGCTCACATGTTCATTGCTCTTCAACTTGGACCATCCAACCATGATCAAATTGGTCCAAGGATCAACTTTACAAGCATTTTTATCCTCAACTCTTACCCAATCACAGTAAAATACAACCTCTTTGAAGTTTACATAGTCCAATTCAAATATATTTAGAATTACACCATATTAAGTCATTTCATCTTCAACGAGGTTTTTATCCTTCACGCTCGCTCGAAAGAAAGTAAGAGCCTTGTATGAAATGCTCGAGTTCTGTACATTTGTATTTTCCTCGTACACATATGCACAAAATACGTAACCATTCAATCGATGCTCTTTGTACTCTTGTGCCATAAACAAGGGTCCAGTGGCTAGACGAATAAGCCTTGGTATCGCATCACCCATCTTTAAAAGCTGAGAATATAGATAAATTAATTAGGTTAGTTGTAAAGCTTTCTTGTAATCTGACATTTAATAACAACCATTTTCATTATAATTATCTCATGTGACAACCACAGCCTAAATTCGCTGTCTGATTGTGCCATTGTTTTCATTTTTTATTTCTCTCACAAGCTTTATATTTTCTGCATCGATTGTGACGAACGTATTACAAAATTAATCATGTAAAAATTAAAATAAGTTAAACTTAATTTTTTCCATTCTTCAACATCTTCATGTGTGTCAAATGGATAACAAGCTACTTGTTCATGTTGTAAACTCGCTAATTTCACTCGTTTGCCCATCTCATGACCACCCTCATCAATGAACTCATCATTTTCATCCATATTGGTCGAGTTAAGCATATCTTCTCGAGTGTAGATTGATGATTCCACGGTCATGTATTCCTCTATAATTGATCCTTAAATGTATCGTGTATTCTTGATGTAATATTTGAAAACGTTCATCAATATTTCAAACAGATACACCCACCTAAATCTAACTGGGCCGCAAAGAAGTGCCTTGTCACATAGGTGTACCAACAAGTTAAAACTTATGTCCAAGAAAGATGGGGTAAAGTACTTGTTCAAGACACAAATCGCTTTGTTCACTGCTAATTTTGCGGCCACTATGTGATCTTGATTAACTACCTTATCACATAGCAGTGAGAAGTAGATACTAATTTTCATAATATCCCTCCGCAAATCCTTGTGCTTGGAGAAACAGTCCTTAAACAATAGAGGAAATAATTGCATGATCGCATGCCAATCGTGGGACTTACACTTATATAAATCATGGGTGACATAATTTACAATCCTTTGCAAGTTGGCCAAAAAATTAGATGGGACCTTCAAATTATATATTGTGTCTAAAAGCACCTTCCTTTCCTCACTCGTCAAAGTAAACGCACCGGGGGGGAATTATTGTCCTTACCCTACTATCTTCTTTCAACCATAGTTGTGGCCTAAGTTTCAATGCTTTAAGGTCTTTTCGTGAATTTTCTCCGTCCTCCGAATGACTCCCCCCAAGGCATGTGCCCATAATATGTTCAACGATGTTCTTATCTTCATGCATCACATCCAATACATGGCACATCGTGTTATTCTTCTAATAAGGCAAGTCAAATAAAATTGACCTTCTAGACCTTGCCTTTCTTGTCTAATTGTGACCCTAATATGCCAGTTAAGAATCCTAAATTTAATAATGTCAAGCATAAGAAGACCCCAGCTAGGAATGAAACTAAGGGGGGGGGTAAAAAACCCCCTATGGAAATGGTATTCATTTTTTGAGATAGTGGAGAGAGAGAGAGATATCCAGTCTCCTTTCCACAATTAGGACAGCCCAAATAACCATTTACTACACAGTCGGATAATGTCCCATAAGTTGGAAAATCATGAATAGACCACATCAACATAGCTTTCAGTGTAAACTGTTCTTTTTTAAAAGAGTCAAACTCTTACACACCCTCTTCCTACAACTCATTTAATTCTTCTACCAAAGGAGCCAAGTAGACATCGATGTCTTTATTTAGTGCCTTTGGCCCAGGTATCAACAAAGATAACATCGAAAATTTAGGTCTCATACAACGTGAAGGAGGGATGTTTAGTGTGGCTAGGATCACTATCCATACACTCTAATTGGCTCTTAGATTTCCAAATGGATTGAAACTATTTATTGATATTGCCAAACGAATGTTACGTTGTTCTCGAGAAAAAATGGAATACTCAAAACTAATCCTCTTCCAATCTGTAGAATAAATAGGATGGCATATGAGATTTTTCCCTGCTTATGCTTGAGCATGCCAAGTCATTGCCTCTGCTATCCATGGTACTGTGAAAAACTGCTTTAATCTAGGCCTAACGTAAAAATATTTTAACACTTTTGAGGAACTTTTGAGCTTGTGCCTTCCTTTCTAGTAGATTGGACATATCTAGGTTCATCGCATACCGGACACCGATCAATATTTTCATACTCCTTTCGGTATAATATGGAGTCATAGACACAAGCATGAATTGATTTATAATTTATTGCCAAATCTTTCAAATTGTTTTTCATAGTAGGATAACTGTTTGGAAGCATATTCTGCTTAGGTAGCAAGCCCTTCATCCAATTCAAAATTCATGTCATGATATTGCTAGACAAACCATAATGGGTCTTCAAACTATGCAAACCAACCATGACATGTAAATTTGTTTGATCTTTATCACAGCCGAAGCATAACGGTTGGCTTGCCTTAAAATTAAACTTTGGTAGTCATCGTGAAGGTTTATCCCAATATCTTTATGAGCACCTAAACCTTGTACATCGTCAGCGACCTCATTCTCTTCCATTTTATGAACTCCATACACGTCATCAACTAAATTCTCTAGCATATTATGATCTAAATTGTCATCCCACCCTTGTACATCTATCCTTTGTCGAAGGTTGTTGTGAAGGTTCCTCGGGGACAAAAAGAACTTTCGGTTCCCCATGAAAAATCTAAATTCGATAACTATCTTGTATTCACCATCTTAGCAAATGTAGTTCAACTATTTTCCACTCAAACACCTTAAAATTCTTACACCTAGGACACGAACACTCTTCATCATTATGACATCTCTTTGCATATTTCACAAATTCATTAGCATCTCTGCGAAACACGTTCCCTAATTTATTTGTCTCACCCATACACTCTTTCTATTTAGGATATCCCATCACATCTACTACAAATAATCACCTATTATGGGTAAAGAGTGTATGTTCATGGATTATCATAAACAAAAGTATGAATATTTAGTTCCCATTAGTATAAACAATCACCTATTGAATGCGTATGCATAAGAACTAGAAGGCTAGTTTCTTAAATTTATTCGTGCATTCAAATTCAAATTCAAATTCAAATTCAATTTTAATTTAAAATTGAAATTAAAATTCAATTTATAATATTAATTCATATTTCCTCCTTCTCCTTTAAAGGGTGAGTGGTCCTATCCCATTCAAGACCACATATTCTGTAATATACTTAACAACTCATGCACATTGTTCCAATTTGTGGAAAATTCGGTACAATATCCCCATAATTCTCCAAGTACACGACATGGATTCGCAAGTATGGGTGTTATTTCATTTTATCAATTGAAATAACACTTAACATAACATCATCTAGTATGTACCCAGTGAACATTAAGATACGACTGTAGAACTCCCCCCTAAAGTAACAATTTTAAGTCGCTAAGAATATTATTATACAGAAACTATGCAGTCCCAAACTGTCCAAACGTGATAATTCGAGAGATTTCATTACAGGGGTAATGGCTCTCGAACGGGTCTAAGGTCTATTGAGTGCGTACGCATAAGAACTAGAAGGCAAGTATCTATGCTCATTATAAGTAACTTAAAGTATGTTTCATTTAATTATGTCTTATCACAATTTGAGAGGTTTTATTTAATTATTTAATTTAAAGTATGTTTCATTTAATTTAAAGTACTCATACGAACTAAATAATGTTTTATCCCTTTTCATAAGGAGCTAAGGGGATGGAAAAACTATGTGACTTCTTGTGAAATACGATACCCTTTCATTTAGATAAGGTAGTTGTTAAGACAATTTAATTTAAATATCTACTTATGTAATTAATCCAACTTGTCTAACTCAATTCAATATAAAAATACCAATACCAATACCAATTCAATTCAATTCAATTCAATTCAATGTCAATATTAGTACCATTAATACAATTCAATATCAAGAAACAACTGTGATTTATATAATTGAAAAATATACACACACACATATATGGACTTTACTCTCACAAAACACACACACACACACACAAACACAATTACTGCCTCTCCCCACCCTTACACACCTATATACACACACACATACACCCTCCCCCCACTGCCCCCCGCAAATATTTTTTAGACACTAAAGTCCCTTCTTGATATATATCCCTAAATAATAACACCCAATCAACATTAACAATTTCTAACAAATTTCAAACCTTAATAATAATACAAAAACAATATTTATAATGTCAAATTGATTTCATTCTATAAACAATAAGACTCACGAAATATTAACAACTATTAATATCAATCCCAACTAACACCACCCAATCAACATTAAGAAGAAAAAATACCAATCAACTGCAAGCCTTAAACTAAAAAAACACAATCAATATTTATAATGTCCAATTAATTTAAGACCACTCCAACACACACTACCCCCCCATCCCTATACACCTATACACACACACACACTTACCCCCCCACTGCCCCCCACCCACATCACTCCCCCCCACCCACCCACCCCCACCACCAATGCCCCCTCCCCCTCCCTCCCTTGCCCTACCTCTGCCAAACCCCCTGCCCCCTTCCCCACCACTACACACACACACACACACACACACACACACACATATATATATATACACACACACACACCCTACAAAAAGGAAGAAGAGAGAGTGTCGGGAACGTAGACCCCCAATTTTAGTTTTTCTTTTAAACAAATTAAATATGAATTTCTTAAAATTCGAAATAGGATGGTTCAAACACGTAAACAACTTACAAATTTAATTTCTATCAAATTAAAACAAACTTGTGAATATTTTACTTTTAGCCCAAAAGAAATTTAACCCAAGTCCTAAATATTTTCCTAACAAGATTAATTCTTTTTTCGCAAATTAGGCCAAACAAATTTTACCAAATTATATTATTGACTTGAATTAACTTAATCCAAATTTCACCCAAATTAATTCTTGCACCAAATTAAAGAATAGTATGAATTAAACCATATAATATCTTTTAATCCTAAGCATGCATTCTAGGTGATTTGCAAGATAAAATAAATTCACAACACACTACGCCGCGATGTACGAGGAAAACCCACAATGGGAAAAACCTCGGACGACCCCTAGCCTTAAGTCCACTAAGTACGGATTTACTGTTACAAGACAAATGACTTACTACACTCGACTCGACTCCTTCAAGCCCCGACGCTTCTTCTTTCAACCACCTCTGCCTAGCTGACAATCCCGGACTCCACCGGAACCTTGGAATCCACCAATGAAGCTTTTGGGGACAACCCGTCAACCCACACCCAAAGCCTTTATCCGAGTGGGAACGCCGCAGCAAACAAGTCTTATTCTTTTATGGGATGTAGAACAAAACCCAAACAACTCTTTGATAGGTAGAGTAGAACCTGATGCCAAACAACTCCAATCAAAGATATATATATATTAAGAACTTGGATTAAACAAAATCTAATGGGTGTATAACTTGGTTTTGTTCTAAAGATGAAAAATAATTAACAAATACCAAGGGGACTTTTTATGAAAAAATTAATCTCTCAAACACCCTCTAGGAGATGAAAAAAGTCTTCCAAAATATTTTTTCCCCGAGGTTGATTTAAACTGTCAAAATTTAGTAGGGACAAAGTAGTGGGAAAATGCCAAAAACTGTTCCCGCCTGAAATCTCGTTCGAATGACTTTTTCGATCGAACGACCTTTTGTTCGAACGACTCATCTAACGAAAAGTCAGTGTACAACAGGGAAACTCATTGGCAAAACTCGTTCGAATGATATTTTGTTTCGAACAAAATGTCAGAAAGGTCAAATTTCATTTTAAGCTCCAAAACTTTTTATTCAAAGGTCTTAAATAACTTTCTGAAAATAAAATCCATTTTAAATAACGATTACACCTAAGTAAAATATCCAAGGTCCTAAATATATATAAGTGCATTCATACCTTTAGAGACCTTGGAATCTTCAAGTTGATGACGTAGAAACGAGGCACTAGAAAATCGACAATGATGCAGATTTACAAATCTCGTCTCTATGTCTTCAACGAACACGTCATAGGCTTGGATGGATAAACATGACACTATCCTAAGACTCAAATATTTTTGTCCAGAATTGAGCCAATGCTACATAAGACTCAATTGGAAATTTGTCTCCTTACAAATCTCCCCGTTTGGCTATTCTGGGACAAAAACCAAACCAAAATCCAAAAGAACCATCAAGCTCAACTAAACTCAAAAACTTCCCACCCAAAATAAAAAAAAAATACAAGCTTGACTCAATACCAAAGGATTATTGTCTTTGCCGATATAAAGTTGCCACTAGAAAAATTCCTGCACACTTAAGCAAAACATTAAACGCATAGGGAACATCAAAGATATTAAATGCAATGAAAATAAATACTCCCCCTAAATTAATTCTTCCCTTTTTAGCTAAAGATAACATACTTAGAAAGATGTCTCCCCCTAAGACAAATATCCCAAACTAAGATACGATTATAATAGGATTAGATACCATTTCTCTCCCTATCATTCTCCCCTTTTTTGTTCAGGAATACACAAAGGATAAAAGAATTAATAAATTACTCATTTCTCCCCCAATTTAACTAAATACTATTTATCTCCCTAAAAAATACATAAGGGATATAAATATGGAAAAAATAAGTAAAACATGATTGAGCATAAAGAGACAACGACATTAAAGCATATGGGCAATAATAAAGTTCGACTAATTTATTAAAAAAATATCAACATAGATGCGATGACAAAAATGTACTATGATAAGCATGGGATATCAAACAAAAATTTGCAAAAAGTTAGATACCAATTATGAATTAAAAGCATATATAGACTAGCTAGCAAGGTAAAGACTTAAAACAAAATATCATATGTGTGTGTGTGTGTGTGTGTGTGTGTGTATATAAACACCAAAATGACACGCACAAAATAAAATGAGCTTTCCACACTCTTATGGCATAAATGTGTCATATGGAAACGGAAGTGAAGGGCCATAAGCTAGATACTAAAGGAATAAAACCCAATCACTTAAACTTGTTCACGGAGTTTTCATTTTATTGCAAAATTTTATCAACTGAAATTTAGCCTTATGTGACAAGATAAGTTGAACTCTATGAACAAACAAACACAATGCATACAAGCCTAGCATGTTAATGATTCTACAATCCAATAGAGTCATGACAATGAAAGCGCAACTAGAATAAACGGACATTGTGCAAACCGTTGATATACCATCCAAACTCCCAAAAAATAAGCATATTATTTTTTAATGACTATATCAATCTAGACAAATATAGGCCTTGGCTAAATATTTTTCTTTTCATGTCATATTCTTTTAGGCCTTTGGACCACGTATTTCTTTTAGGTCCATTCCAAACGGTGGCTTAGTCACAAATGATAATGTTTCCTTTCAGAGCCCTTCCCCGTGCACACACACACACACACACACACACATATATATATATATATATATATAATTTTTTTTCTCATACAAAACTCACGTGCAACGTATTTTAACATGCGCTAGTCCTCCTAGGTCACATAATATGTAGATGACAAGATTGGTAGGAGAATATCTCATAAAGCTCAAATATACAAGTGAAGTTAAGATTCAAAAGAGCTCGTGCATGTGTGTGAAAAGGCATATAAAAGCGAATCCATAAAGGAAGTCAAACTGAAACTACTCCATGTAACCATGAAAAAGAACATTTTAAGGATTGAAAATTTTAACCAAAAGTTTCGGCCACATGGGAGCGAAATGATAGGATTCAACACAAACATATGCCACAAAAGGTGTGTCAAAATAAAATACACAAAAAAATCATTTTGTATTTTTCATTAAGCTCAAATCACTCAGAAAAATAAAATACCAATGATAAACAAAATCTTTTTGTATTTTTCAATTAATGCAAACAAAAATGAAAAGAATATAATACAAAAGATAAACAAAAATAATTATTCTAGCATGTGATTTAAACTAGAAAATGCTAAACAAGAATACAATTAGCATGAATATATAGCATGAAGAACAAAAGCTAAAGTATGCAAACATGCAAGCCATCACTCATAGGATATAGCAAGTGAAGAGTCATGAACTAGCATGTTAGAACCATAAAAAACTCAAAATTTTGAAAAATATATACTTTCCCAAAAAAACTTCTTAAAAATTAGGATCACACAATAATTTAGTGTAATACGCTCTGATACAACTTGTTGGGAACGTAGAACCCCAATTTTAGTTTTTCTTTTAAACAAATTAAATATGAATTTCCTAAAATGCGAAATAGGATGGTTCAAACAAATAAACAACTTACAAATTTAATTTGTATCAAATTAAAACAAACTTGTGAATATTTAACTTTAAGCCCAAAAGAAATTTAACCCAAGTCCTAAATATTTTCCTAACAAGATTAATTATTTTTTCGTAAATTAGGCCAAACAAATATTACCAAATTATATTAATGACTTGAATTAACTTAATCTAAATTTCACCCAAATTAATTCTTGCACCAAATTAAACAATAGTATGAATTAAACCATAAAATATCTTTTAATCCTAAGCATGCATTCTAGGTGATTTGCAAGATAAAATAAATTCGTAACACACTACGCTGCGATGTACGAGGAAAATCCATAATGGAAAAAACCTCGGTCGACCCCTAACCTTAAGTCCACTAAGTACGGATGTACTATTACAATACAAATGACTTACTACACTTGACTCGACTCCTTCAAGACCCAAAATGTCTTCTTGTAACCACATCTACCTAGCCGACAATCCCAAACTCTACCGGAACCTTGGAATCCACCAATGAAGCTTTTGGGGACAAACCATCAACCCACACCCAAAACCTTTCTTCGAGTTGGAACGCCGCATCAAACAAGTCTTCTTCTTTTATGGGATGCAGAAGCAATCCCAAAAAACTCTTTGATAGGTAGAGTAGAACTCGGTGCCAAACAAATCCAAGCAAGGATATATATATTAAGAACTTGGATTAAACAAAATCTAATGGGTTTATAACTTGGTTTTGTTCTAAAGATGAAAAACTATTAACAAATACCAAGGGGACTTTTTATGAAAAAATTAAGCTCTCAAAAACTCTCTAGGAGATGGAAAAAGTCTTCCCAAAAAATTATGTCCCGAGGTTGATTTAAACTGTCAAAAGTTAGTGGGGACAAAGTAGTGGAAAAATGCCAAAAATTGCCAAAAACTGTTCCCGCCTGAAATCTCGTTCGGACGACTTTTTTGTTCGAACGACATTTCATTCGAATGACTCATCTAACGAAAAGTCGGTGAAGAAAAGGGAAACTCGTTGACAAAACTCATTCGAATGACATTTTCGTTCGAATGATAATTTTAAACGACATTTTCGTTTGAATGGTAATTTCGAATGAAATGTGAGAAAGGTCAAATTTCATTTTAAGCCCAAAAACTTTTTATTCAAAGTTCTTAAATAACTTTTTGAAAATAAAATTCATTTTAAATAATGATTACACCCAAGTAAAATATCCAAGGTCCTAAATATATATATATATATATATATATATATATATATATATATATATATAAGTGCATTCCTACCTTTGGAGGCCTTGGAATCTTCAAGTTGATGATGTAAAAATGAGGCACTATAAATTCGACAATGATGAATCTTTACAAATCTGCCCCCTACGTCTTCAACAAACACGGCATAGGCTATGATGGATACACATGACACTATCCTATTACTCAAATGGTTTTTCTGGAATTGAGTCAACACTACATAAGGGTGAATTGAAAATTTATGTCCTTACACACACACACACACACACACAGAATGAGAGAAAATGACTTGAAAGTAGAGAGAAAGAGAGAACCGTCGCTCGAGTTAGAGAGAGAAAATGGAGGGAAAGGACACTATGAGGAAAAATAGAGGCACCTAAGGTTATTGACCCTGACAAGTCCATGACAATTAAACTTATCACAGATTTGTCACGGTCAATGACCATGACAAAAAATGAGTGTTTTTTTATCATGGTCAATGACCACGACGATACTGGACACTATAAAGGTGATAATTTATCCTTTTTAGTGTAGTGCAATTCTTGATGGAATCAAGAAAAAAATTGAAGATGCCAAAGGAAGATGGTTTGAAGAGGTGGACGCCGTCTTATGGCCCTATATGACGATGGAGATAACACCAACGGGGGAGACCCCATTTATACTGGCTTATGGTCCCGAGGTTGTGGTGTCGATAGAGATCGGTCTCCCAACTCACAAGGTCTAGACATATGACCCAGAGGAGAGTATTATATAACACACACTAGATTTAGAATAATATAAGAGAGAAGGGAAGATGTTGAGGTTAGGCAATCTGCCTATCAGCAGAGAGCAATGAGATTTTATAATAAGAGAGTGAAGGCCCGGCCATTGGCAGTAAGAGACCTAGTTTTAAAGAAGATTTGGCATAAGCCCAAGAAACTTCATCCTAGTTGGGATGATCCCTACCTAGTGATTGAAGAGGTAGTTCCAAGAACGTATTGCCTGGTGAACTTGGAAGGAGAGCCATTATCCAACCCACAAAATGCCAATTATCTCAAAAAAATACTATCAATAGGAGTTTTATATTAATTTCATTTATCTATGTAACAGTTTATGAGAAAAAAGTGTTCTCTCCTATTTTCTTATATAAGTAGTTCAGATAATGTGTACCATTTCATCCTAAGCTATAGAACATCATTCATGCTGAAGTAGCTTTAACTTACTCTCTCGATGATATAATATTTTGGACGAGGTTAACCTCATCCGTGGATTCTCGATAACACCGAGAAGGGGGAACAACACCTTAAACATCATAAATTTGGTGGAAAAACTGTCTCGATTGAGATGACATTTCATGAACGAGATGGATCTTGTCCGCACACTCTCAAAATGACGAAAGGGGACTTGTGATATAACACCATAATTTTGTGAATTCGAATTCAAAAATAAGTTAATTGTGGTTCATGTTAAACATCATTAAATTGGTGAAAACACTACCTCGGCTGAGACGATAGTGCATAGACGAGATCGCCCTCGTCTATATCGTCTCAAAATGACGAGAATGGGCTTGGGTGAATTCAAATTATCCATTTATACCTATCTCGTCGATGTTCATATAATGAAATTTGTCACGTATCCCTATCTCGTCCAAGGGCAAGACGATGAGTGCATTAATTGATTAACTAGTGATCTCAAGATTATAAGCCATTTTAATTATAGTTACTTGATTAAGAATCAAAAGAAGGAATACATATAAACAAATAAGGACAACTCATAAGTATGAGAAGAAATTACATTCATCTATTCATAATACGACGAAAATTAACATCAGCACAATTATTCAAAAGACCATGTCAAAATGTTCAGAGAGAAGAGATATAATGTTGCCACAAAATACAAAACCAAACCAAAAGTGTTTGAAAATGTTTATAACCATGAGGGTCATTGAGCCATAAGTGGCCACCCATAAATTGGAATGATTAAAGAGAGTTATACGTTGTCTGTTCATCATTCAAATTCTCAGTCTCTTGAGGAGCCGAACCGTTCCTCACAACAGTACTATCAACTTCAGCATCGTCGACATGCACTATCTTATCTGCCTGATTAATAGTCTATGTTCTAGGCTTTTATTCTGCTAACCCCTAAATCTGACTCAGAGCTATCATAGCCAAGGTGTCATCTAAGGTCAAAGTCTTTAGCTACTCTGACAGATGGGCGATCTTAGTGAACTTCATTGTCACCTAGAGGCAGCAAGTATGAGCTCCTCTTTCGAGATACTGAACACCATATCCTAGGAACTCCTCTGAGCACTTAAAGTCCTCCATAACTTTTTTTGGGCCTCTGAGATCTTACTATCAACATATTTTTTAACCTTAGTAGTGATTTTGGTTTCTTGATGGTTGTTCAAGGACTTGATGGCTTTAGAGTGGGAGGTGTTCATGTTGATAATAGACTCAATATGCTATTTCTTTAAGTTTTTAATCTCGATATCCAACTCTGAGATGTGACTTCTCTGAATCTCTTCATTTTTTATGGCCTGAAGATCTTTACGAATCTCAGGGACCTTTTTACAAATCCATTGGGGGAGGTTTTGAAGGTATATGGTAGTATGCATAAGATAAGATATGCAACTATGAGATGATGTTACAAATATGATAAAAGCATGAAAAGGATACAAAGACCTACTTGGACGACTCTGTGAAGGATGAAGTTTTTCATCAAAGTGATGTTGGTGGCTTCCAAAACCTTGTTATCTAACTCTGAGTTATCAGAGGCAAGGAACTTAATCTCTTTGTCTTTACTCCCCAAGATAGAGTCGGGCTAATTTTTAAATTCTCCAAGCAAGCAACAAGTGCATCCTTAGAGGAAATGGGGATTGCCTGACTCGTCCCAATTTTGGACGGGACGTCCTTACTCTTCTTAATTATGTGGGATGAGGGGAGATTTTCCTAACCTTCATTTTACTTTTTAGACCCCTTAGCTTGACAGGGATTGGTAGTTGTTGAATTCTTTGTCTGAGGCACCAGGGCCATCTTTTTTCCTGCCTGTTCAATAAATTCACCAAGCATAATGCAGTCATTCTCCACACAGCTTTTGGACTATTGGGTGGTTGGTATGCAATGAAAATGATGAGACCACAAAGTCAGATAGATGAAATATGACACAATAGTAAAAAAAATAAATAATCTGAACACTTACATGACTCAGATAGGGGTCCACCCCCATACCCGTCTTCTCTAAGAAATATGGGGTAATCAACTGCTCGAATTATACGAGACCCCCTCCTTTGCCTTATTTACTAACCTTTTCAAAGTCCTTGCTCGCTTCGATGCTTAAGCCCAAATCCAGTTTAGCCAACATTATGACTTTTGTCGATCGTTGGGGAACTCGAGGTTCATAGGAACTGCAAGAGCCTTTAATTATGATTAAAAGTTTGGGTAAAAACTAGAGCTTTCTTTTCAGTCTTCCTGGCTACGAGATAATAGTATCTAGACTGAGTTTTAGGGGAAGAGATAGTATAACATCCTCTGAAGATGCTAACTAGAAGGTCAGTATGGTGGACTACCTTCCATAGAGAAAAAAACCCGAGGATACTCTCCATGCATTAGGTAAAAGTTGGGCAGGGATAAGACCTAGACTGGACATAATGGCTCGTACAGTCGGATGAACAGGTAGGCTAAACATGACCTTAAACATTTGTTCATATATGGAAACCTCACCCTCTCAGCCTTGGAATGTTTTTTCTTCTGCCGAGGGTACTCTCGTAGTAATGGAAGGCCCAATGCTATAAAGATGTCTCCATAATAGGAGGTCAACTTTAATAACTGTATTGGCATAGGATTCAACACATGAGGTATCAAGTGTGCCCTCGGCTCAATCTTTATCATCATCTTGGTTCGCTGCCACCAAGGGGACGACACCTTGAGCACGATTAATAAAATGTTTCCCCGAAATAGCAGAGAGGGGGCTAGCATATATAGGGGCAGAGAATTACAACATCCACTCTCAGCTCATCGTGAGACAAAAGGATTTGTATGGAAGAATTTGAACATGGAGAAGACTCAGCACGATTTGATGACTCAACCTGATCTAATGACTTGACATGTTTTGATAACTCGAACGGACATGAGGATGAGGCCCTTGAAGAGACTTCAACCTCCTCAAATACATCGGTAGGGAGTGTCATAGCCTATTTAAATGAATCCACACTCTTGACGGTATGGGAGACAAATGGATTATCGTCTACAGAAGTAGCTGACTCAAATATGGAGTCAATAATCTCAACAAGAGGAGGATAAATGGTTGCAAGAAGGATAGGGTAAATAGGACGAAGAGTAAAAGCCTATTCCTTATGCTTGGTAGCATCCTCAACCTCATACTTTCTGATCTCCCTAAAGAACCTCTCTCTGAGAGTAGGGAACTCCTCAGCTAACTTGTACACAGGTTTTTAATATCCAAAGGATGACCTACCATTTAGGTGGGAAAAACAGTGAAAAGGTACAAACAAACTAAGGTGTTGACTAGGTCAGCCACATGATCAGACTAAGGAACTTAATCATTTTATTGAACAATTTGAAGGATTCACCGAAGATGGTGATCGATGATCCACTGGAATATCCAAACAGGGTAAACAAAGAAGAGAAAATCCTAAGGACACCTAAAAACCCTAAAATAACCTCTCTTAACCCTCAAAACACCTCCCTCGACCCTCAAACCACCTCATAATCACCCAATACATTTGCTGCAAATAAAATAAAAATGGCCAGAAAAATATGTAGAAAGTTGAAATGGTGTAAAACTGTTGAAAGCTAACAAGGAAGGGATGAATGGAGTTCCTGGAAGGATTACCCAAGTAGGCAACCACTGGAGACTTTCAAAAGTCACCAGAAAACACTTAAGCAATGAAGAGAGAAAAGAACTCTTAAATTGGAGACTTAGAGAGAGGAATAAAATGCACGCAAGTGAGGAGAGAGAAGCTGAAGCTTTTGAGAAAATAATTTTAAACCCCAGTAATGGTGAGGTTTAACTTTTGATGTGCCCATCATTAAGGCATAACTCCCAAAGCTCACACATACTACCGCCTTGGGGAATATATAAAGACAAGGATCAAATGACAAGTGTCACCCTCTCGTACACATCAGTACATCAACATCTGACAGGCCAAAGGCGTCCATTCTTCTTGTGCAACTTGACATTTTTTCCCAAGTCTTCTATCTACACAGAATACTAAGGACTAAGGGTGATTGATATGCTAATATTATACCTCGTCTCAGCTCAAGCCGACTTCACAAAGTGTGCTCTCATGAGTCGTCCTGTACAACCGTCTTAGTATCGTCCAGTATTGGGCAGAGACCACATTTAGGCCTGTCAATCGGGCTTTATGAGTCGAGCCTATGGTTGATCAAGCTCGGCCCGATTTTGATTTACTTGGCTCAAGCTCGAGCTCGACCCGAACGAGCTTGAGAGTGCTTGGATCAAGCTCGGCTCACAAAGTAAATTGGGCTTCGGGCCCAATTTGAGACGGCCCGAATTGAATATTTCAATACATATTGATTTATTTTAATAATTAATATTCATATTTCAGCAATAAAAATATATATTTTAGCAATAAAAAACAAATTTCAGCACTAAAACAAATCTAATTCAACACTAATATATTGACATTTCAACATTAGTAAAACACATTTCAGCACTAAAAAACTGATTTCAAAACACTAAAAAAACCACATTTCAGCACTAAAAAAACACATTTTAGCACTAATATTGATATTTTAGCATTAAAAACCCCCATTTCAGCACTAAAATAACCTATTTCAACACTAAAAAAACAAATTTTAGCACTAATATTGACAAGTCCCGTAAAATTAAGTAAAGTAAATTAATAAATGACCGATCTTATTTTTATTTTTTTAATATTAAGTCCAATAGTTTATTTCCAATAGTTTATTTGCATAAGGATAAAATTGTAAAAATTATTTTGTTTTACAATATTTTTTACATGTCATAGAAAATAAAATAATTTTGTATATATATATATATATATTTAGATATATTATTTCGGGCCGAGCCTAGTTCGGGCTTGAAAGTGCTTCGTTCGCGCTCGGCTCAAATTGAATTCGGGCTTACTATCTCAGCTCAAACTCAATAAAAGCTCGGCCCAAATTTAGCGGGCCGAGGAAGCGGGCTTCGGGCCTGCTTGGCTCAATTGACAGGCCTAACCACATGTCACCTTAATAGGCCTAACGCCTCGTCTCATCCATATCCCAAAGTCAATACCTCATCATCTTGTTCATCCTGTCATCTCGTCCTTACGTAAGTCAGTCGGTACTACACTTGGCAGTTACCAGCATGTGATCCAATGGTACACCGGTGGTCTCATACTCGTCCAGGACGACACCTCATCCCAGTAGAGCACGTTCGACATCTGATAGGGCGTGTGGAATGAATCACGCATGGGAAAGTGCGCGTGGACAAAATCGTTCCAACAACGTCTTCCCCACGTGTGAAGAATATCTCTCAATCATTGTTTACATGCACAAATGACAGATGGAAACATAACATTGAACACTTGATATTATATATGCCTCCTGCATGCCTAGGGTGCGTATGACACTACCCTAGCCGTATAAATACTTGTCTTCTACATCATTGTAAAGGGTGACAAATTCACAACCCTACCAAAACTCTGTCAAAACCATTGCATAGAGAGATTAAATTTGAGTGGTTGCATCTTAAGGCCATTAGAGCCCATATTTAGTGGATTTCACATACACTCACACAATAGAGTAGGATAGAATGAGTCGAACCACTTACATTTGGTATTATCTTCAACTTTGCCTCATCTCTTTTTGCGCACGCACACACACACACACACACACACACACACACACACACACACACACATATATATATATATATATATATATATATATATATATATGTCATACTCCATTGATATTCTAGTTTGATCTTACTTAACACATTGATTTGGTGATACGATTTTTTGTATCATCAGGCTAATTTATTAAGGGCAATTTACAATTAGGTCCCTTATTGACAATTTTTAAACATTTAAGGATAATTTACTACTAGGTCCAATTGTTATGTCACTAGCGTAGATTTCTACAAGAAGAGATTTAGTGGACCTAAGTGTTTAAAATTTATCAAAATTCCTTTAGTGTTTAAAATCTGTTTGCGAGATACCTAAGATTACTTTGCTAATTTATTAATTAGATTATAGGAGTTGGGATGAAATATCAGTGAAATCTTAAGGTTAATAATATCTTTGGATACTTACTTGGTGGGCACAATTAGGACAAACTAAGTGATGAGAAGAAAATTATGTGATGAAATTAGTTTTTAATAGCTAATTAAGTATTAATAATTTTTGAAAAATCTAAAATAAAAGAACAAAGGCTGACATCTGGACCGGATCGAATCGTGACCATTAAGACCGAAATCGCGGGTTATAGAGTCCTGATTAGGCCAATCATCCTGCGATCGCGATTGTGTTGGGCCGTGGGTGGATCGTGTTCCTTATAAACATATTTTTCGATAAAATTTCACCATTTTCCAATCACATTCATACATCAACTTACCTTATTCTCTTCAAAAAATCCAAAAACTTTTCCTCCACTTTGTTTATAACCAACCATTTTCCAAACACCCTCAAACAAATACTTTCTTACATAATTTGATGAGAAAAATTTAGAGTTTGGAAGAAAATCATATAAGAAGGTTTTTGCCAAGCACTCTTGGAATTATAAATTTTTTAGGAACAATTTTTTATTGAGGATTCAACACTTTAGAGCATTTTTTCCCCTAAAAGACAACCTATACATTATTTTGAGGATTCATCATAAGACAATTTAACAATCTACTCCTACTTTTTATATATCGACTCCTCGCTTAATTTGTACTCGTGGAGTAAAATTGTTTATGGAACTTTGGAACGTGAATATGAGAATCCATTTTGTTATAATTACAAATTAATGAATCTCATTTGTAAATTCAAGTGCCAACTAAATTAAATGTTGTTATTTTATTAGTCACTTTATTTCTTTAATATATTGAATTGTTAAATTTAGTTTATCAAATCCTTGTGTAGTGATAATGTAACTCTATATGAAAAATTACGTTTCCCTCGTATTATATTCTTCTTGATAGATAACAAATTAAAAAAATATTATTAGAATAATAAAGGGATCAGAAATAGAATAAGTCCTAAATTAATTAAAATGACAATGTTATAGGTTGACTCATATTTATCCGAAGACTTTTGTAAGAAAATTAGTGGGAGTCTTACTACAATGATGGATAAAAGATTTGGGAAAAATAATTAATAATAAAATAAGTAAAAATCAAATATTGTGGAATTTAGGAGTTTAAAGAGATAGGGGTTGAGACATAATTCATAATATAATAATAATTGAATTATAAATGGTAAAATATTTAGCGACGATATATTGATATTTAAGGTGTGTCGAGATTGAACAGTAAGATTGTTTGTGCATGACCTAGTATGAAGGGTCATAGTTAATTATTTAATTTGATGGAGTATTCATGAGGTTTATAAGGTGGAGGTTGGATTTATTTGGATGATGTAATTTGGGGTGTATATGGTAGATGTGAGATATTATTTTGGTTATGTGACTAGCAAATGATGGACTTGTGATTTTGTGATGAGGTGTTTTCTACAAACCAGTAGAGTCATGAAAAAAATAGCATAATTAGGATACATTGTCATTGTGCAAACCCGTTGATATATCCAATCAAACTTCCTCATTAATATTCCTTTTATTTTTATTTTTATTTTTGAACATACCAACTAAACAATGAAGCCCTTGGATAATTTTCATGCCACATTTTTTAGGCCAACTTTCAATGATGGATTTTCAAACAAAGTAATTTTGTCTTTCACAACCCAATTACATTGATAAATAACTACACCGGATAAATATTTTTTTATATTTTTTTAAATCCTAGAAACAGCTATTACATGCATAAATCCTCCACAGTCATAGCAACATGTAAATGACTAAATTTATAGTATAACATCTCACTTATCTTAAATATACATGTGAAGTTAAATTTCAAATGATCTCGTACATGTGGGAATCGAAGCATATAAAAATAGAATCCATTAAGCAACACAAAATCAAACTACTCCGTACAAGCCTGATAAAGAACACTTTAAGGATTGAAAATCTTAACCAAAAGTTCTAGCCACATGGAAGCGGATATGATATTGGATTCAAACACAAGAATATGCCACATAAAGTGTGTCAAACTAAAATACACACAAATATAAAGCTTTTGAGTTTTTCAAATTTTTAAACAAACAAGAAAAAAATTAACTCAAAAAGAAAATAAAAAAACTTTAATTATTTTTCAATGCGACCAAACAAAATGAAATAAAATATAAAAGATACACATATCATATTTCTAGCACAATTTTTTTATAATAAAAAAAAAATTAGATAAATGACAAACAAATATACAACTAGCAAGAATATAACATGATGCACATAAGTTAGTTTATGTAAACAAAGCTAACACATTTAACCTTTAGATTCAACAAGGGAGGTATCTTATGCAAGCAAATGAAAATAAAAAATCCTATCTTATAAGGCCGTCAAATCAGATGTCGTAACCCAAACTAGTAAAGCGTGACACTCTCGGGATTTGAGAATTTTGGTTAATCTAACATTGGACTTCCTAGGACCCTTTTTAGGATCAAAACAATATTTCCTAAGATGTCCTTTTCGACCACAATGTGAGCATGTAAAGACGCGGCGAAAAGTAGTACCTAAGGATTGACCTTTGAAAGTGTTCCTAGTATATTCTCTCAAAATTAAGATTTTGGCTTTATTAGTTGAATCGTTTTGAGTATCGAAGCTAATACCACACAAGTCATTTTTAATATGGACGGTTCCAAGTATTTAATCTAATTTTTTGGACCTACATTCTTGTGGTGACAATTAAACTCAACGCAAAATAATAAGCAAAGGCGATCATAAGAATAGATAAAGAACTTGAAATGATTGCAATCACACACAACACAAGATATACGTGGTTCGACAAGAAGACCTACGTCCACGGTGGTTCTCTCGGTATTTTATTTCTCTTTACCCCAGGGGAGTGCTTACAATTGCATGCCCTTTGCCCCGGGCTGAGTGTTTAATATATACATGTTGTTTCTCAGAGAGTGGGGGTGTGGGACTCCTCCACGTTAGGCCATAATACCAAGAATATCTCTTGAGAGATTTTAGGAATTGAATGGGTCCTAACTGAATCAGTTAAAGCACGAGGCCTTTAGACTTTGGGCAGGGCTTCATTGGGCTACTCGTATGGGCCAAAATGACTAATCGAGGTACCCACAATTGCCCCAAAAAAATTTTTGTCATAATTTGGGCTCAATAATTTTAAATGATTGCCTTAATGGCATTTTTGTGAATCGTGTGGCACCATGGGGATTGAAGTGTCTTTCTCGAATCGATTTAGGCGAACGATTGCTTCATTTCTTGTGCTTCATGATTGAAAGGGTTTAAACCAGCTTAGATAGGTCATTCCCTGATGTCGCTTCAAATTTCTTTGCGTTCTCTAGATTTCTCCAAGATCTCACTGTTGCTTTCTCCCTTCCAGGTCTGGTCTTCCATCTACAAGCTTCCTCTTTATTCTCTCATCATCCTTGTTTGCGGCTTTGCATTGTCTCAAGATGATTCTTACTTTGTAAGTTCTTCACACTTCTTCTTTTTTCTTTTTTTTTGTTGGAATTTCTTCGTATTTGATACTAGGGTTTCTCCTTTCTGATGACGAAAATAGGCAATAGGTGGATAACTGAGTTTAGGAAGTTCTATAATATTCCAAACTGGGTAGACATCGAATGTACCCCTATTCCTCGTAATGTCAGGGACGTTGAGGATGATAACTGGATACATGTTATTTTGTTATCCCAGTGGGGTCTTACTTTCCCCCCAAATCTCTTGTTTTTGTACTTTTTAGTTACTTCTATATAGTTCCTGCACAGTGCTCCCAAAATGTTTGGAAAATTGTCAATGGTGTGCATATAATTAATCATCTCTATGGCACTAATCTAGGGCTTGTTGAAATTTGCTATTGTTATTCTTTTTCTTGAACAAGCTCTGGTCCTCTTTATCTCAAAGATAGGAGTCCTGATAGGGTATTTGTAGTAAATCTACCTGATTCCCACAAGGACTACTGGTACGAGGGGTTTATTGATAGAAACTGGCAGTTCCCTCCCTATATTGAAGGGGAGAGGTCTATGAGACATGTGATTCCTTTTTATGGGGAGGAATATATAAGTAGGAATAGTTCTTATTCTTCTCATCTATTCTCTGTTAATGTACTGCTTATCTAATATTTTCCTCTTTTATTTTCTCAGCGAAGATAAAGAACTCAGAACCTAATCTTCGCGAGATTCGAGCTACTGAGCTGGTTAAGGCTTAGAAGGTCAGGGAACTCTTAACCGACAGTGAGAATCCTCGATCAACGGTATTTCTTCTGGAATACAAGAACATTGGCTCCAGTTTCATCTCATGACCCGTGGATAGCATTCTTCAGCTAGATATCACAGAAGAGGTTGTTGCTGACCTGATTCAATTAGACAAGGAGGAAAGCATCTTGGGTAAAGAGAGCGAAGGAGATAACATGGGTGGTGTTGAAGGTGATTACAGTGAGGAGAGCTCAAGTAGCGAAGAATCTTCCAGCTCATAGGAGGGTTTAGAGGCTTAGGATTCTTCAGGGGATTCAAGTAGCTCCAGCGAAGGAGATATGGCTCCTCCTAGGAAAATTTTAATCCAAGAGGATGATAAAGCCAATGTTCTGCTTGCTTGTCGATTGAAGAAGCAAAAATATGGGAGCAGGGATAATGCCAAGGTCTCCCAAACTGTTACTTATGAGAAGGAGAGGAAGAAGAAGGATGAGGCACTAGTGAGAGAGAGGGATATAAAGAAGGAAGAGGAGAAGAAGAAGGCGGAAGAGAGAAAGAGGATAGAGAGGGAGAAAAATGAGAGAGAAGAAGATAAAAGGAGAGAAGAGGTGAGGATAAAGGCGGGAAAGTCTCTGGTTCCTATGTCTGCTCTGGCTGAGGGGGCTTCTGTTGCTCTTACCCCTCAATTAGCTTCGACAGTACTTGAGAGGGCAGTACTTCCAGCTGATCACCAAAGGTCGATAAATATAGGGGTCGACCAATTAGACCTGAAGGTGAGTTAGGGGTTGGCATTGGTAATCCTGTTTTCACTTATTTTTTCTTGCAATGCTCCTTTTAGTACTTTTTCTGCTAATATTTTCCTTTTCTTTGAAATTTGTGTCTGATTTCACTATCCTCTATCGCATCCACGACGAGCTGGTGAGGAAGAATGCTGAGCTGGACAGGAAAAATAACGAGCTGGAGGTTAGCTTGAAGATTACCAGTTCTGCTCAAAAGTCTTCTGACCTCACCTTGGAACAATCCAACAAAGCAAAAGAGGCATCGACCAAGGAGCTCGAAGAGCTAAGGCAGTCTTATGAGTTGGTCTGCATGAGCAAGCTAGCTGTGGTTGAGGAGAACAAGGTGCTTGCTAGGAAGGTGAAAAGGTGGAATATGAGGCTGCCTCCCTCAAAGAGAGCTCGTAAATTACTAGATGGGTTGCGGCGTACGAGGATGCTGAGGTTCAGATTGGCTATATTAGCTGCCTTAACTTTAAGAAGGGTTGGTACAAAGCCTTGCTTACTGCCAAGGTGGATATTGACTCTCCCTTCTTTGATGAGTACCACCCTGGCCCAAAGCTTGTTTTGGATGAGATGATTGCTCCTTCTATCAACGAAGGTGCTCTAACTGTCTAGGCCACTCCTGTTGATACTCCTATGGTGACTGCACCGTCTGAGGGTGGCATATCTGGAGCTGTCGCAAATAAGGGGAAGAAACTAACGGCCTCAGAGTAGACCGAGGTTGCCAGCTAGTTTTCTTTTAGGGAGCCGTTTGTATTTTTACTGTTCTTTCTTTTTGATAATGTACTCTGAACCTTCTTTAAATGAAATGAAATTTAGTTCCCTTTCGCGTACTGATTTTTTTGCTTTTTAATTCTTATATGGTTTGTATCGATGTTGAGAATTATATTCCCGCTACCTCTCAGTTAGGAAAAATTATTGGACCTGATACGAGCAATTGAGGTTCGCAGAGCTTTTGTAAGGTTCTTCAAGCCTCTTAGGTTGAGGAATCAGGAGTATAAGGACCAGTCAGAGCTCGTTTCCAAGATAAAGGACATGCTCCAAGAGATGGAGGAAATCGATGCTTCTGTTCAAGAAGAAGTGAATTCTCTAAAGGCCAAGCTACTGGATGCCTTCGAGGTCAATCAAGTTGGAGAGGTGTTTCAATAAGAGAACGGTGCTCTCAGGAAATAAATCTCGTAACTTAGGGATAATGCGTCGAGCATTGCTCCTCGAGTTTTACGTGGTTCCTCTTCATCGATCGGACCGCAAGATGGTACTAATGACAGTGTTTCATCTAGGGAGATTGCCGAGCTTTGAGGTGATGTTCACCGGGCATATATGATAGTTGCTGGACTTCAAAGAGATGTTACCTTGATGAAGCACCTGTTCAAGAAAGGTCATCGACGAGTGTGGGCTGATTGTTATGGTTAGGGTTGGACCGATTTTCCGATGAATTTAAGGGAGGTTGAAGAGTTACCCTTTCTCTTAGGGAGCTGTAGGTCCCTAGGAACTCTATCCTTTTGTATCGTCATGAGATCTCCCCCTCAACTTTGATGTCGAACCCATTTAGAAGGGATGATCGATGGGTTCCCATAACTGCCATCCCAAGGCAACTGTTGGAACCATATTCAAATGAAGTTCAGGAGGAATTGGCTCCTCATCCAAATGAAGGCCGAAGAGCGCAAGTGGATGACTATCTTGCTCAGAGACCTGATCCTCATTAAGATTTATTTTTCTCAGCACATATAACTCTTTGTATATGTAATGATATAATAAAATAGTTATGTTTTGGGCGATTTGCCGACTAAATATGTGTTGTGTATTTTTTACTTCATTGATGTCTTGTTCGACTATCTTGGGTTCTTCTTATCCAACTAGATTTGATATAGGTTGAATTGATTTGTCGAGTGAGTATCCCCCCAGTTCAGTATGCTTACAGGATACCATTCTGCCTAACTTTACTTTTTAGGTTGTGTCATCACACTTCCTTATGCCTAAGTGTGGAAATGGCGAGGACACACGTGGTGTTGGATGTTCTATCCGACAAGGTTTTTTTAGCCAAACATTGTTGTCGACCAACCTGGGTTGGCCGTGCTGCCTAAGGGTCCCCTGTAGGGCTTCATATATTTCCAGGGGCAATGCTATGAGGTTATTCGTGTTTGATGATGAAAACCTTAGGAGGGTGATACCGTGCTTTTATATATTGAGAGGAGAGCCTATGACTTGGAAAAGGTGCATGAATTATAATGTAATTGAAAATGAAAACTTCATAGAATGCTACTGCCAAATAAAATTTTATTAATCATAAATGAATTGAAATTTTTGACACTGGATTAAAAAAGATCAAAGAAAAACTAGAAGTGGAATTTCCTCAATTTATCTCCATTCCAAGCTCTAGATATCTCTCTGCCATCCAGCGTTTCCAAGTGATAGGCTCCTTGTAGGACGTCTCTTATCACCTTGAATGGTCCCTCCCAGTTTGGCCCTAGTTTGTCGTCCGATGGTTTTACAGCGCTGCCAAGAACTTTCCTTAGAACGTATTCCTCAACTTGGAATGCTCTTGGATTGCCCTTCTTATTGTAGTGTCTGGCTAGCTATTGCTGATAACTAGCTAATCTCACTAGAGACATCTCTCTTCATTCCTCGGCTAGGTCAATTTCAGCGAGCAATGCTGCATCTCTCTGGCCTAGGTCGACTAGGGTGGAGCGCATGGTATGGAGTTCGGCTTCTAAAGGGATGATTGTCTCTATACCATATGTTAGTGCGAGTGGGGTTTCCCCAATTTCTCATCGTGGGTTCGTATGGTAAGCCCATAGGATGTGGAGAAGTTTCTTTACCCACGCCCCTTGGCTCTCTCCAACCACTTCTTCAGTCCATCGATCACTCTTTTGTTGGAAGCTTTGGTTTTCCCGTTACTCTGACGGTATGCTACAGAACTGTAGTAGTTCCTGATCCCGTGGTCGCTACAGAAACCCTGAAAGGGACCTCTTTTGAACTGGGTTCCGTTATCAGTGATGATGTTCTTGGGGATCCCAAAATGAGTGACAATGTTCCTCCATATGAATTTTATCATGTCTGCATCTCGAATGTTTTCCAGCGGTTTTGCCTCTATCCATTTGGTAAAGTAAACTGTTGCAACTAATAGATACTTGCGATTATCGACTGCAATAGGAAGAGGGCCCACGATATCCATTCCCCTTTGAGCGAAAGGCCATGAGCTAATAAGTGACTTCAGGTCGCTGGCTGGCTGGTGAACCATAGGAACTTAAAGTTGGATTTTTTGCATTTATGAGCATAAAGTGCAGCGTCTTTCTATATGTACAGCCACCAGTAGCTTTCTTTCATCGCACAGAAAGATAGCGACCAACTCCCAATGTGACTTTCGTAGATTCCCTTATGGAGTTTGTGAAGTACTTGCTCGACGTCCTTCGGGTGAACGCATTGGAGGTAAGGACCAGTGAAAGATCTCTTGTACAGTTTTCCCTCAGGACATAAGTGAAAGAGATCAGCTTTGACTCTTATCTGATGAGAAGTCTTTTTATCGTCTGGTAGCGCACCATCCTTCAAATAATCCCATAAGGGGTCAATGCAACCGGGGACTTTCTCAATCTGGAGAACATGTCCCACGTTTGGTAGTTCGTCGATCTGGTTGATGCTTAGCTAAGCGAGGAAGTCAATCGGAATTATTCTCCTCAATTCAGAATTGATCGCTGAGCTCAAGGCTGCTAGGGCATCAACATGGTTGTTCTGTCCTCTGGGAAACTGTTGGATGCTGACCTGTTCAAAGTTAGCCATTAATATCTTCGTTGTGGTGAGGTAGGCTGCCATCCTCTCATCCCTAGGATTGAAGTCACCACTTATCTAGTTGGAGACCAGCTATGAATCGTTGAACACTTAGAGTTGCTTTGCCCCAGCGAGTATGCCTTTTCTAGGCCTGCTATTAGTGCTTTATATTCTGCTTCGTTATTGGAGGCTTCAAATCCAAGCCTAATTCTTTGCTCGAGTATTGTATCTTCAGGGGTAATCAGCACGATGCCGAGCACCGTCAATGGACAGCTTCCCGATACTTGATGTCGAGGGAACTTCCTATAAATTCCACGATGAAGTCGACGAGGACTTGTCCTTTGATAGCATTCCTTGGCTGGAACTGAATGTCGAATCGCCCAAGCTTGACTAACCATTTTGATAATCTGCCTGACAGGTTTGGCTTTCATAGTACTGCTCTGAGAGTGTGGGACATAAGTATAATGATGGAGTGGGATTCTAAATAATGTTTCAATTTTCTTGAGGCTACTACTAGTGCAAAGGCGAGCTTTTCCAATGGTAGCTATCACTATTCAGCGTCCAACAGAGTCTTGCTCGCGTAATAGACCGGGTGTTGGATCCTCGTTCTTTCGCATACTAGTGTAGAACTGACAGCGTGGCTAGAATTTGCAAGGTATAGGTACAGATAATCGTTCTCTTGAGGTATTATGAGCAAGGGCGGTGTGATGAGGTAAGCATTTAGCTCCTTTAATGCCTTCGATCAATCCTCGTTGCACTCCACATTTTTGCTTTTCTTCAACAACTAGAAGAATGGCAGGAACCTTTTGGATGAGTTCGAGATGAACCGGTTTAGGGCGGCGAGCATCCTCGTGAGCTTCTGTACGTCTCTTACTGTACGGGGGGGATGCACCCTATATATGGCGTCAATTATTTGGGTCGGCTTTAATGCCTCTCTTGCTAACCAAATACCCGTACCGAAGGAACACTTACCTGTGTTAGGCTTCATTCGGTATTTCCTGAGGATTTTGAAGGTCCTTGATAGGTCAGAGAGGTGGTCTTCCTTGAGCCTACTCTTAACGAGCATATCATCGATGTAGACCTCCATAGTGTGACACCCCGACTAATTAAATACCGGGTAGCTACTCCTTTATTAAATTAATACAAAATGCCAAGTTGGTTCAGTTAATAGCATCACTGTCGAAAACATTTTTAATAACTACTAACCACCTAGTATTTAAAAAGTAAGATGTCAAATTTTAAAATAAGTCTGATTAACATGCATTGAAAGAACAATGAAAGAGTAACATAACCATACACCATAGAGTCTCAATAAGGTAACCAACAAATAATAGTAAGCCCGGAGGAAAACTCCTCACAACAATCCCACAACTGAAATAATAAAACAAGTCTGAATCCTGAATTAATTACATGCCAAAGATCTGAATAACTGAAATAAGAAATGCCTCTAATAGAAATGGGCGACATACCCTACAAATGATGAAGCTGAATATGGAGTCAAGACAAAATAAGCGTCTACTAGTAAGGCCCTGTAACTTCCACAACAGCTACAGCTCATCACCTGAATGGAAATCCTATGCATGGTGTCCTTGTGGCTGGGCACCTAAAAGGTTTTTTTTAAAAAAATATATTTGAAAGCAAACGGGTCAGAGCCCGAAAGTGGAGAGTATTTTAAAAATAGCAAGTGTTTTAATGACATTAAAATAATGAATTCAAAATACATGTTAGGACGTGCACTCACATGAAATCCTCACCTCTCGACTAATTGTGCACTCCTAACGTACCGTACCCATTTAAGTGACATTCATATCAAACTAAACCGTCATAAGTTCTACCCCTTTCTACTCGATTCCCATTATACATTCTAACGTTATCAATTAAATTGAGGTTTTACTTAAACTCGAATTCTCAATTATTAGCAATACAATTCACTACAGGTTATCCCTTTTTATTTTCTCAAAGCGTTACCATAATTATACTCACAATACCAACATGAAAGTTCTCATTATTTAAGCGTATATTATTCACGTCATGAATAAACAATACAAGCACCCGAGACTAAGCTGCGGTGCACACATACTCTGCTATCCATCCCGGTACATCACGCATATAAGGATTACGCATTCCGAATCTCTCAGGAATCGTTCTCAGATAACAACAATCACAAACAATGGAGGCGAACACAGTCACATCACATGGGTCACGCACATACCTACGCTCCCACGATCAATAGTCTTATTAACTTCCCAATAAGTCCTTCTTTGACCCATGTTCTCGAGGTACCAATCTAAATCCCTCCGTAGGCACACAAAGAGTCGATTTCCCTAAGCGAACGCAAACCTCCCGTGATAGCAAGTATGGTAGGTATGTCATACACATAAAATCATATACATATAATAAACATGCACACATCTTAGTAATTATCATAATTTATTAGTGGTATACTTCTCATTCTTATACCAACTTATAATGTACGCAATTCACATATCCCCGATTAATACTACCTTTTAAATCGTCAATTATTCTCACATCGTAATTAGTCACTCACGTCCTAATCCACAATTTTTATTTGGTTCCAATGACACTTCTATGTTTTACTCCTCAATATATCCCAAATATCCAAACTATATTAATTAGTCATCAAGGGAATGTTATCTCTACAATTAAACCAGGTTACGGGACATTAGAAATCAAATCAGGCCAAAAAGGCCAATCTGTCAACTCGTTAGAAGTCTCGTTCGAACGAGGTCGTTCGAAGCAGAATTCGTTCGAACGAAGTGGCCATCTAACGAGATCTCGTTCGAATGAACGGCATCGAATGAACATCCCACTCATTAGAAGTCAAACTGTCAACTCGTTAGAAGCTCGTTCGAACGGCCTGGGCAGGTCTTCTAACGAGGTGACAGTTTCGAGCCCAGAATTCCTAAATTCGTTTTTCCTCCAACTTTCTCGCCTCAAAACTCATCCAAACAATATCCCAACAGTTTTTTAAGGTTCCTAATCATTCCTAAACATACTTAGGTCGTATTTTAACATATTTATGGGGTCAAGTGTCCCAAAACAACACCCAATTATCAAATCTCCCAATATTCCCCCAACCCTTATGAATATGAACCCTAGAAAATTAAAGTCATCAATATCCACAATTAAATCCATTTTTGTAATATACAAGATGTATTTCTAACAATATAATCGTCCAAACATAATTCTACATGCAATCTCTTTATCAAAACATGAATTTATAACTCCAATTACATGGGTTTTTATAAGTCCCCCAATACAATGCAATTACATCAATTTCTAAGCATGGAAGAAGCAATCGCTTGAAATTAACGTAATTAAACCACTTGCCTTGGATTATTCTCTGAATTTGGTGTTGAATTGATGAAGGTTGTTCTCTCTCCTTTTCTCCCAAGGTTGAAGGTTGAAGATGAAGGTTAAGGTTTTCTCTTTTGGGAACTTCTCTTAACTTCTCATAAAACCCCCGTAGCCCTCTAATCAATTAGGTGTTGGTATTGGTTAGTGGGTAAAGACTAAATCAGATTTTAACTTCTAATTTTTGTGGGTTTTAATTCCCAAAATTCCGAAATTACCAAAATACCCTTTTTAAGTTGTCGGTATGGCTAAAAAATGCCCCGGGACCTAAACTAAACCCCTGTCTAGTGTTTTCTGACTATTTCGACACTTCCGGACTCGTTGGCGCACTCAAAACGACCATACGGTTGATAAAAATAAAATTTACTTTTTAATTAAAATAATTACATTTCTGACGGGACTGTCACACGCTTCCCAACAAAGTTTTTCCAAATTGCCGTATTTCAGCCTCGCGATAATTTCAATATTTTCAATATTCATATATTTCCATATATACACATTATAATCATATTTCAGCCTCGCGACAATTTCAATATTTTCAATATTCATATATTGTCATATATACACATTATAATCAAATACCAACTCACATCTCGTTAGTATTTTATCCGGATTAATTCTCAATTTATTCACATTTAATTTAATTAATCCCATAAATAAATATCGATAAAAATGCGGGGTATTACATACTTCCCCCCTAATAACAGAATTTCGTCCCGAAATTCGGAACTAAAAAGTACCTGGTAAAAATAACTCTGGATAACGTTCGCGCATCTCATCCTCGCGCTCCCATGTGGACTCCTCGACATTATGATGCCGCCACTGGATACGTACTAACGGAACTATCTTTGACCCCAGTTTTCGCTCACTTCGGTCCAAAATAGCAATCGGCCCCTCCTCGTAGGAGCTATCGGGCTGGAGATCGATGTCCTCCAAAGCAATGTGAGAATGAGCCAAATCATCTCTAAGATATTTCCTCAGCGAGGAAATATGAAACACATCATGAATCCTGTGTAAATGCTCCGGTAATCCAAGTCTATACGCAACAGACCCAATCCGCTTGTTGATAGGAAATGGTCCCACGTATCTCGGTGCCAACTTCCCCTTCTTCCCAAATCGCATAATCCCCTTCATAGGAGATACTCTGAGTAAAACCTGGTCCCCCACTTGGAACTCCCTGAAGAACCTCTTCGCATCAGCATAGCTCTTCTGCCGATCTTGAGCTACCCGAATGCGACTCGGTATCAATTCTATCCTTGCCGAAGTATCCTGAATCACTTCCGGCCCAAGTAGTTTGTTGTCCCACACCTCCAACCAACATGCTGGGTAACGACAAGTTCTACCATACAATGCCTTAAATGGAGCCATGCCAATGGTGAACTGGTAGGAGTTATTGTAAGCAAACTCCACCAGTGGAAGATACTGCTCCCATCCACCCCCAAAATAAATTATGCACATACGCAACATGTGCTCCAACATCTGATTTGTACGTTCGATTTTCCCATCAGTCTGCGGGTGATATGTCATACTCAATCGCAATTCCGTGCCCATGGCCTCCTGAAAACTCTCCCAAAACCGTGAAACAAATATCTTATCTCGGTCAGACACGATATTTAGGGGCACACCGTGAAGTCTCACTATTTCTGCAATAAAAAGCTGGGCATACTGTCCCGTAATGTAGTCTATCCTTACGGGTAGAAAATGAGCAACTTTGGTCAATTTTTCCACAATTACCCAAATGGAGTCGTGACCCCTCTGTGACCTAGGTAACCCCGTGATAAAGTCCATGGATATGCTCTCCCACATCCACATCGGGACCTCTAATGGCTATAGAAGTCCTGCCGGTCTCTGATGATCCACTTTTACCAGCTGACAAGTGGCGCATTTAGAAACAAACACGGCAATATCCTTCTTCATCCCGTTCCACCAATACTGTCTTCTCATGTCTTGGTAAATTTTGTCCCCACCGGGATGTACCACGAATCCTGATCTGTGCGACTCTGCCATCACCTCGTGTCGTAATTCCTCTCCTTTCGAAACTACCAGTCTCCCATTGAAGCGTAATCCACGTCTGAGCTAACGGTGTAGGACTCGGCTCCCTCTGCTAATAATTGAACTATCTGCTCCTGACAGAACGGGTCATCTGCTTGTGCCTTTACCACCTTCGCGATAATCTGCGGTGTAACAGTCATCACAGACATGAATGATCGGGCCACTGCATCCTGGTGTCCCAACTCCTTCCACTTTGCCTTCCACACCCCTGCCACCTCATCTACTGGCCTACGACTCAACGCGTCGACTACCACGTTAGCCTTCCCCGGGTGATATTGGATATCAAACTGATAGTCCTTCACAAACTCAAGCCACCTCCGTTGCCGCATATTCAACTCCTTCTGCATGAACAGGTACTGTAGGGACTTGTGGTCCATGAACAATCGAAACTTCTCTCCCAAAAGATAATGTCTCCAAATCTGAAGGGAAAATACCACTACCGCTAACTCCAAATCATGAGTGGGGTAATTCTTCTCGTGAGGCTTAAGCTTACGGGAAGCATAAGCTATGGTCTGACTCTCTTGCTGCAATACACCTCCAAGTCCTTGTAAGGACGCATCGGTGTAAACTAGATACTCAACTCCCGGTCTCGGCAATGCTAACACGGGTTCTGAGGTCAACTTGTCCTTCAACTCATCGAATTCCAACTGATAGGCATCACTCCAAATGAACGGCACACCTTTACGAGTCAGATGTGTCAAAGGACCCGGTATCTTTGAGAAACCCCAAAGAAACCTCTTGTAGTACCCGCTAGGCCCAAGAAACTACGGATCTCAGTCGGTGTCGTGGGCTGTCCCCACTCCCTCATCGCGGATACCTTTCCCGAATCAACAGATATCCCCCGGTCGGAAATAATATGCCCCAAAAACTGAACCTCCTTCAGCCAAAACCCGCACTTCTCATACTTTGCATACAACTCGTTTTGACGTAGCGTCTGCAAAACCTGCCTCAAATGCTCGGCGTGCTCCTCCTCTATCTGGATTAGACCAGAATGCCATCAATGAAGACAATGACGAACTGATCTAGGAACTCTCTGAACACCCTATTCATCAAGTCCATAAACACAGCTGGAGCATTGGTTAAACCAAAAGGCATAACCCGAAACTCATAGGAACCATATATCATTAAGAAAGCAGTCTTCTAGACGTCCTCCTCCCTGATACGTAACTGATGGTATCCCGATCGCAAATCAATCTTTGAGAAGAAAGAAGCTCCTCTCAACTGGTCGAATAAGTCATCGATTCGGGGCAACAGATACTTATTTCGTATCGTGACCTTATTCAACTCCCGGTAATTCACACACAACCTCAACGATCCATCCCTCTTCTTAACGAACAACACAGGGTCACCCTACGGCGAGGTACTCCTCCGAATAAATCATTGACCCAACAATTGCTCAATCTGATCCCGTAATTCTCTTATCTCAGCTGGAGCCATATGGTAAGGTGCGCGGGTAATAGGCCGAGTGCCCGGCATCAAATCGATCACAAAATCTATCTCTCTACTCGGAGGTAGTCCAGGTATATCCTGAAATACATCGACAAACTCTCGAACAATCGGAATCGAATCAAGTGGTATAACCACTTCCTTAGAGGTCTCATCCTCTATATAGTACAAGTGAGTGGACGATTCTCCCTCAGGATGAGGCATCGCCACCAAAAACATCTCCTGCCCGGGAATGGCAAAGATAATGCTCCTACTAAAACAGTCAATCATGGCTTGGTACTTAACTAGCCAATCCATACCAATAATGGCATCATACTCGGTCATCTCTAAAACTAACATTTCCGCGGGTAAAGTAAACCTCCCGATCTCTATACCCACGCATCTACATACAAGGGAAATCACGGAGCCCCTACTCAACGGAGAATCTACACAAGTAACCGTACTCTCGGCGGTGTCTAACAACCCAATGGTGCATGCAAATCTCATAGCAATAAAACATTGTGTGGCCCCCGTGTCAAACAAAATACGCCCCAGAGTCCCCTGAATAGAGAACATACCCTCAATGGCCGGTGGATCCTGTGGGGCTGCGGCCTGCTGGAGCTGATATACTCTCCCATACTGCAGTTGTCCCTGCTGAACTGGGACCGCTGGAATGGGTGGTAATGCTGCCATCTGTGGTGGTGCTGGGAGGGCGGCGAGAAATATAGAATACTGCGGCTCTTGTCGAGCACTCTGCTGCTGCTGCTGCGGGGCCCTGCCTCTATCAGGACAATCTTGGTGTTTATGGCCAGTCTTGCCACAAACGAAGCACCTCCCTCGAAACTGCTTCACTTCATTACGGTGTTGACTAGTCTCGCTTTTTCCCTGGTTTTGTTGGCCTTGGGGGGAGATTTACGGAAAAACTATGTCAGGGCGAGGACAATCCATCCACTTGTGACCCGATTGTACACATTTATAGCAGAGTTTCGAAATTCTTCGCTGGTGAGATTGTAGTTTATCCCCAGTCTGATTCGGAAAAGATTTACATTGGTAATCGTCCATTACACAACCGAAACACCTCTTTGTGGTTTCATTCTGAACCTGACTTCGTTGGCCCCGACACTTTTGCCCCTGTACATAAATCTCGTTACTTCTGGAACTTACTCGATCTTGATTGTTTTGTTGTCGCAGATTTGGTGCCTTCGCACAATTTTCAACGTTAGTCACATGCATTTGGTTAACGTCTCTAGGTCTTTTGCCTCCTTTAAGTTGTATGCTGCATTCTTGGTATTGTAGAACTGCAGTGGTAACTGCTTGTGCCATGATACCTGCTAACTCGACGGTTGATATTCTTTCTGGGGATACCTGAGGTGTGAGTCGATCTTGCTCGTTGACTCCCCTAACCGTTTTAGCTTGTTCTTCTTGACGATTCATCTGAAATTTAAGTAAATTTGGATGAGTTCATCATTCAAATAAACAAATCGCAGAACTACGAATTTCCAATGTATAGAGATAAACACAACATTCCTAGGATTAGGGCTCTATATTAAAGAAAGCTCAGCGAAAACATAATAAGCCGTACAGATCCTAAAGGACACTAGAACCTGATGCTCTGATACCACCTGTGACACCCCGACTAATTAAATACCGGGTAGCTACTCCTTTATTAAATTAATACAAAATGTCAAGTTGGTTCAGTTAATAGCATCACTGTCGAAAACATTTTTAATAACTACTAACCACCTAGTATTTAAAAAGTAAGATGTCAAATTTTAAAATAAGTCTGATTAACATGCATTGAAAGACCAATAAAAGAGTAACATAACCATACACCATAGAGTCTCAATAAGGTAACCCACAAATAATAGTAAGTCCGTAGGAAAACTCCTCACAATAATCCCACAACTGAAATAATAAAACAAGTCTGAATCCTGAATTAATTTCATGCCAAAGATCTGAATAACTGAAATAAGAAATGTCTCTAATAGAAATGGGCGACATGCCCTACAAATGATGAAACTGAATATGGAGTCAAGACAAAAGAAGCGTCTACTAGTAAGGCCCTGTAACTTTCACAATAGCTACAGCTCGTCACCTGAATGGAAATCCTATGCATGGTGTCCTTGTGGCTGGACACCTAAAAGGTTTTTTCTTACAAAAATAGATTTGAAAGAAAACGGGTCAGAGCCCGAAAGTGGAGAGTATTTTAAAAATAGTAAGTGTTTTAATGACATTAAAACAATGAATGCAAAATACATGTTAGGACGTGCACTCACATGAAATCCTCACCTCTCGACTAATTGTGCACTCCTAACGTACCGTACCCATCTAAGTGACATTCATATCTAACTAAACCGTCATAAGTTCTACCCCTTTCTACTCGATTCCCATTATACATTCTAACGTTATCAATTAAATATAGGTTTTACTTAAACTCGAATTCTCAATTATTAGCAATACAATTCACTACAGGTTATCCCTTTTTATTTTCTCAAAGCGTTACCATAATTATACTCACAATACCAACATGAAAGTTCTCATTATTTAAGCGTATATTATTCACGCATGAATATATAATACAAGCACCCGAGACTAGGCTGAAGTGCACACATACTCTGCTATCCATCCCGGTACATCACGCACATAAGGATTACGCATTCCGAATCTCTCAGGAATCGTTCTCAGATAACAACAATCACAAACAATGGAGGCGAACACAGTCACATCACATGGGTCACGCACATACCTACGCTCCCACGATCAGCAGTCTTATTAAGTTTCCAATAAGTCCTTCTCTGACCTATGTTCTCGAGGTACCAATCTAAATCCTACCGTAGGCACACGAAGAGTAGATGGCCCTAAGCGAACGCAAACCTCCCGTGATAGCAAGTATAGAAGGTATGTCATACACATAAAATCATTTACATATACTAAACATGCACACATCTTAGTAATTATCATAATTTATTAGTGGTATACTTCTCATTCTTATACCAACTTATAATGTACGCAATTCACATATCCCCTGTTAATACTAACATTTAAATCGTCAATTATTCTCACATCGTAATTAGTCACTCACGTCCTATTCCACAATTTTCATTTGGTTCCAATCACACTTCTATGTTTTACTCCTCAATATATCCCAAATATCACAACTATATTAATTAGTCATCAAGGGAATGTTATCTCTACAATTAAACCAGGTTACGGGACATTAGAAATCAAATCAGGCCAAAAAGGCCAATCTCTCAACTCGTTAGAAGTCTCGTTCGAACGAGGTCGTTCGAACGAGAATTCGTTCGAACGAAGTGGACATCTAACGATATCTCGTTCGAACGAAAGGCATCGAACGAACATCCCACTCGTTAGAAGTCAAACTGTCAACTCGTTAGAAGCTCGTTCGAACGAGCTCGTTTGAACGACCTGGGCAGGTCTTCTAACGAGGTGACAGTTTCGAGCCCAGAATTCCTAAATTCGTTTTTCCTCCAACTTTCTCTTCTCAAAACTCATCCAAACATTATCCCAACAGTGTTTTAAGCTTCCTAATCATTCCTAAACATACTTAGGTCGTATTTTAACATATTTATGGGGTCAAGTCTCCCAAAACAACACCCAATTACCAAATCTCCCAATATTCCCCCAACCCTTATGAATATGAACCCTAGAAAATTAAAGTCATCAATATCCACAATTAAATCCATTTTTGTAATATACAAGTTGTATTTCTAACAATATAATCGTCCAAACATAATTCTACATGCAATCTCTTTATCAAAACATGAATTTATAACTCCAATTACATGGGTTTTTATAAGTCCCCCAATACAATGCAATTATATCAATTTCTAAGCATGGAAGAAGCATTCGCTTGAAATTAATGTAATTAAACCACTTGCCTTGGATTATTCTCTGAATTTGGTGTTGAATTGATGAAGGTTGTTCTCTCTCATTTTCTCCCAAGGTTGAAGGTTGAAGATGAAGGTTAAGGTTTTCTCTTTTGGGAACATCTCTTAACTTCTCATGAAACCCCCGTAGCCCTCTAATCAATTAAGTGTTGGTAATGGGTTAGTGGGTAAAGACTAAATCAGATTTTAACTTCTAATTTTCGTGGGTTTTAATTCCTAAAATTACGAAATTACCAAAATACCCTTTTTAAGTTGCCGGTATGGCTCAAAAATGCTCCGGGACACAAACTAAACCCCCGGCTAGTGTTTTCTGACTATTTCGATCCTTCCGGACTCGTTGGCTCACTCAAAATGACCATACGGTTGATAAAAATAAAATTTACTTTTTAATTAAAATAATTACATTTCTGACGGGACTGTCACACGCTTCCTAACAAAAATTTTCCAAATTGCCGTATTTCCAAATAATTAGTATTTTATCCGGATTAATTCTCAATTAATTCACATTTAATTTAATTAATCACATAAATAAATATCGATAAAAATGCGGGGTATTACACATAGTGCTTCCTATTTGGTCTTTGAACATTTTGGTGAACAACCGCTGGTAAGTCGGTCCTGCATTTTTTAGCCCAAAGGACATGACCTTGTAGAAATTCAACCAGACGGTGGTGATGAGTGCTATCTTATCTTGATCTGGCTCATGTAGAGGGATTTGGTGATACTCAGAGTATGCGTCGAGGAAGCTCATTCTTTTTTGAGCTGTTGTAGCATCCACAAACTGGTAAATCTTTGGGAGAGTAAAACTGTCTTTAGGACAAGCTCTGTTAAGGTTGGTGAAGACAATGCAGACTCTCCATTTTCCATTGCTTTTCGGGACCACTACTGGGTTGGACAGACACTTAGGGAATTGAAGTTCCCATATGGATACTGCATTCAGCAACTTTTCCACTTCCCTCTCCACAACCTTAGCCTTCTCGGGTGCAGTCTGTCGTGCCTTTTGTACGATCGGCTTAAAATCCGGGTCAATGTGCAATCGATGACAAACCACATTCGGATCAATCCCAGGTAGCTCGTAGGATTCACGCGCAAAAATGTCCAAGTTATTCCACAAAAGTACTGTTAGTTCCTTCTTCTCTCGATCTGTGAGGGAGGCTCCGATCAAGAACATCCCATCTTTCTTGTTGCCGCTGGCTGCAACTTCCTCCATGTTCTCAACGACCCTCTCAAAGGGGAGGATCCTGGTCTCCTCCAATCCAGGTCTTCCATATTTTAGCTTCTATTTGGAAGGTATCAAACCTTCATGTTCTTTAACATTCTTCTTAGCTTTCTCGACCTTCTTCTCTGATTTGGGGTGGATGGCTCCTATAAAGCACTTTCTCGCCATTGCCTGATCTCCGCGGATCTCCATTACTCTTCGCTCAGTCATATATTTAAGTTTCTAATGGTTGGTAAAGGGGACTACCTTCATCGCATGTAGCCACCCTCTGCCAAGGATCACCTTGTAGGGTAAGTCGATGTCGACCATAAAAAATTCAATCATCTTGGATATACTTCCTGTCCTCACTGGCAGTAAAATCTTTCCCAAAGGGATGATTAATTTACCAGCAAAGCCAACTAGAGTAACAGTGGCTTTCTTTAAGTTGGCGACGCTTAAATTCAACTTTCTGAATAGGTCGAGATACATTACTTTGGTTGAGATACCCTGGTCGACGAGAAACTTGTCGACGTCATATTTATCTATCCTAAGTGTAATGATCAACGCATCATGATGTGGGGTCCTTACTCCTATTAGGTCTTCATTGATGAACACGATATGCTTACTGTAGTCGATGTCATCTGTTCGTCGACGCTTTCCTGCTTGGGTTTTGGCTGGATCGATTTAAAAAACTTGCATTACTGCCGTAAGCTTTTTGATTTCCATCCGAGCTGAGTTTGATTGAATTTGATTTAGATCGGGTGCCCCATGAATCATTTCGAAATCATGATCGATGTCCTTCTCGAGCATGTTTTCAGGCCTTGGGTCTCTATTGGCAGTGACCTTCTCTGCCTTTTTTTCCATAAATTCGTTCAAGTGTCCAGTTTGAGCTAACTCTTCAAGGTGAGGCTTGAGGGCCTTGCAGTGCTCAGTTTTGTGCCCACCCACTTTGTGGAAATCACATCTCAGTGCGTTGTTCCTCTTTGATGGGTCTCCTCCCATCTTTTTGGCCTACCTAACGAACGGTTCGTCCTTGATCTTTGCTAGAATCTTATAGATTGGGTCTTTAAAAACTGTGTTCACTGCCTGAAATTCTTTTGAAGCATCATTTTTATTCTCTCTCTTGCCCCCATTTTCACTTCCTTTCTTTTGGTTCTCAACTTTGTCGGTGCTCTTGTCGGCGAACTTGGTGCGATCATTCTCCCCTGCATTGAGGTGAGTCACATCCTCAACTTTGGCATATTTTTCAATATGAGCCATTAGGTCATCAATGGTCATGGCCTCTTTCTTAGTGAGGGACTGGTGCAAGAGGCAGGAGCTGGGTAGGCCAATCATAAAGGTTGCCACAGCGACCTGCTCCATATATCTTTTTGCATAGTCTCTAAGGCTCTCCTGGGGCATTTTCTTCATTGTGAACAAGGCATCTATCCTCTTTGGATGGAAGTTGCTGGTAATGAAGAAAGTTATGAAGAGCTCTGCTAAGGACTCGAAGCTCCTAATGGATCTGTAAAGGAGTTTCTCAAACCACTTTTGTGCCACGTTATGCAAGCTCGATTGAAAGGTTCGGAACATCAATGTGTCCTTATGGTTCCATAGGGTCATGGCCTTCCTGTATTGCTTAACATAGTCGATAGGATCAATCTTTCCATCGTAGATTTTGAATCTGGTCACGAACTTCTTAAATGCTTCTTCTTCTTCTATCTCCCTTGAGAAATGGGATTTCATTTGGGTCCCGAGAGCTCACCTAGCTAGATTTATGGTCGATCTGGCACCGTGATGTGCTGGGTGTTGGTCCATTTCTCTTCGAACCAAATTTTATTTGTCATCATTTCCTCGACCTGGGCTCCTGTAACGGCGTGCTGGTTGCTGTTGCTCGGGCAAGTCAGCATCTGACCTGTGTTCTTCAAACCTTTAAGATCCATGTCTAGGGCTCCTTCCTCGAGGACAAGATTTTCTCTCATGAGGGTTAGGAGTGTGATATTGGTGTTTCCTTGTGCTACGATGGAGTTCTCTCTCTATTTTCTCTAGTCTTATCTTGAAAGGAGCATTCTCAGCTTCTTGCTTGCGAGTGGCCTCCTCTTTCTCTTGGAGCCTGGCCTCATAGAGGTCAATTATCTTGGAGACCTATGTGGACCTAGCTAGTATTTGTCTTTCCTCCGAAGCTTTCCATTCTGGGCGAGCCCTAGGATTTGAACGTCGAACTTCAGATCTGATCCTGCGAAGGGCAGGATGCTCTTGAATATCCCCTGCTTAAAGGGAATTACAGCTATGACCAGACATTCCAAATTCTTCTTGGTGAAGGCTTTCTTAAAGGAAAACAAACGCTTCCCATAGACGACACCAATTGTGGTGACAATTAAACTCAACATAAAATAATAAGCAAAGGCGATCACCAAAATAAATAAAGAACTTAAAATGATTGCAATCACACACAACACAAGATATACGTGGTTCAGTAAGAAGGCCTACGTCCACGGTGGTTCTTTCTATATCATATTTCTCTTTACTCCAGGGGAGTGTTTATAATTGCATGCCCTTTACCCCGGGCTGAGGGTTTAATATATACATGTTGTTTCTCGGAGAGTGGGGTTGTAGAACTCCTTCACATTAGCCCATAATACCTATAATATCTCTTGAGAGATTTTAGGAATTGAATGCGTCATAACTGAATCAGTTAAAGTGCGAGACCTCTAGACTTTGGGCCGCATTAAATTGGGCTACTTGTCTGGGCCGGAATGACTAATAGAGGTACCCGCAATTCCAAATCAAATTTTAGTTGACTTGAGTCTCTCAACTTTTCTTCTAACTCTAGAATATGTGACTCAAGTAAACACCTATTCTCTTCAAACCCAAGAATATCTTTCTTCATAGCCTCCATTAAAACTCTAAGGCTATTTCTGTCACCATCTACATACTCAAGATTCTCACGAAGAGCTCTCTCACATGTACTAAGGTCTTCAACTGAAGCACTCTTATTATTAACCTTGGCACGTTCTCTCAAACAAGATTTTAAATTCAAAGTAGCCCTTTTTATTTTAATTGATTCCTCATATAGATCTTTAAAGGCCACTTGAAGTTCACTCATATCAACCCCTTCTTCTCTATCACTCTCACTTTCAACTTCACTCTCTATACCGTCAAATTTTTGGGATTCACAAGCAATTGCCACAGAAATATCATGTATTAAGATTTCATCATTGGAAGATTTCTCACTTTCACTTACATGACTTTCCATGAACGTGGTAAAGTTGCGCTCAATGGGGGAATCGGGTCCCTCTTCCTTTTCACTATCACTAAGGGTGGCATTATATGCCATATGTCCATAGTCCTGAAAACCATAACATCTATTCGACCTATCCCTATTAAGATCTTCATTATACTCTGTAGAGAATTTCTCGGCTTTGTTGTACTTAGACTTATCAAATTTCTTAAAATGCTTTTTAATGTTATCTTTGTTAAACTTAAGAAATTTTCTAAACTTCCTAGTAAACATTGCCATCTAATCAAAATCGATGTCAATCTCATCATTCGAAAATTATTTTTCATCCTTTTGGGATTTTAAGGTGATGCCATTATCTTTCTTTTTCTCATCCTTAGAGGTAAAAATGTCAAGTTCATAGGTTCGTAAGTCACCTACGATCTCTTCATGTTTCGTAGTGGATAAAGAGGGTAAAGAATTTAAAACGGTCACTTTTGGAATAAATCTATCGGGTAAGGATCTCAAAATGTTCTTTACTACACGGTTGTAGGGTATCTTTTCTCCCAAGTTTAAATATCAATTAACAATATCAGAAAGTCTAACATAAAACTCATCAAAAGTTTCACTTTCAAGCATTTTAATGGTTTTGAATTGAGTGGTGAGGTTTTGGAGTTTTGAAGATTTAACGACACTTCTTCCCTCATGGTTGAGTTGGAGTATATCCCAAACTTCCTTAGACATTTCACACGTCATGATTCAATTGAACTCATCGGAAGTAACCGCACTAAAGAGGGCATTTAAACCATGATAATTAAAATTTTCTAATTTAAGTTCATTCTCACTCCATCTCTCTACAGGTTTAGGTACACTCTCATTTTCAACTAGACACACAGATGGAGACCACCCATTAACTACAGATTGTCAAACCCTCTCATCTAAGGACTTAAGTGCCAATTTCATTCGCGCTTTACAATACGCGTAATTTGAATCATCAAATAAAGGATATTTTGAAAAAGTGAATTTTCCATTTTTAAATCAAACAAAATAAAGGATCTTAATGCAATAGATTAACTCTCCCGCTCTGATACCAATCTAAGAATGTGAATTATCTAAACTATATGCTCTGATACAACTTAATGGAGAGAATGCCCCCAAATTTCAAGCTCAAATTATGAGATGGTTCAATGATATACCAAATTTTAATTTTTCAAAAATTATCCAATTTTTTTACTTTAAAAGAACAATCAAACACATGAAAAATTAAATTGAACTTAAAATGAAATTAAACTACACAAACATTTTAACTTTCACTTAAACAAAAATCAATCCAAATTCAAGTAAAACATACTAAGCATGAATATTATCAAATTAAAATAATGTCGACTTGCATTAAATTAAATTTATACTTAATCCAAATTAAATTAGCACTAAATTCAACTAATGGTGTTTAAACCAAATTTTATTTTGATTAGACCTAAGCATGCATCTATGTCAGTTTGTAAAGATAAAATAGACACAATCCCACTACGCTGCGATGTACGAGGAAAATCCACAACGAAAAAAACCTCGAACAACCCTGCCTACAAGTCTAATGAGTATGGTATGTTTACAAATACAAGATAAGAGACTGACAACACACAACTCAGCTCCTTTCAAGCCTCGACGCTCCTTTTTGCGTCAACCTCAATATAGTAAAAAACTAGGAACTCCCCCGAAGTCTCGAAATCCATCGATGGGGCACAATTATCGTCAAAACATACGATGACCTTCCCAACGTATGCACACCTCGAACCAAGAAAACGATCTCCTCTTAGGGTAGAGAAAGAACCCAAAAAATCTCCTTTTATGGGTGGAGAAGAAATTCGGTGCCAAACAATCTCCAAGCAAAGATATATGATTAGAAACTTCGATTTAAACTAAACAATAGGTGTAAACATGTATTTTTTGTTGAGATTTGTTCTTGAAGTCTTAACACATAAATAGGACTTTTTGTAAAATGATTTTTTCTCTCAAAATCACTTGGTAGTATTGGATAAGCCACTTGGAAAAAATGTATTTCCATCCACAAAGCTGGTAGAAATTAGTGGGGAAAAGAAGTGGGAAAAATGGGAGGGAAAACAAAAACTGACAAATAACTTCTCCTAGGTCGTTCGAATGAGTTTGTTCGAACGACTTTCTAACGAGATAAATATTGAAATGTCATTAGAAGCTCGTTTAAATCTTGTTTGAACGTCTTTGTTAGAACGACCTTCTAATGAGAATTTAGAGAATTCAAAACAAAATTCGTCAGAAGTTCGTTAGATATCTCATTCGAACGACTTCGTTCGAATGAACTTCGAACGAAAATTCAGAAAATTTTATTTTTCTTATAAAAAATAAAAATTCATTTTCAACTTAAATTAAAAGAAAATAACACTCAAAAAATGTATTCCAAGTCCCTATATATATATTTAACGCATTCATACCTTTTAGAGACCTTGGAATCCAAATGTTGATGATGTATACACATGGCACGCAAACTGGTAAGGATGAAACTTTAAATTCTTGGCTACTACATCTTCAACTCTTTAAACATCATAGGCTTGATAGGTATAAACATCTATCCTATGACTCAAATAGTTTTTTCCGGAATTAAGCCAATACTACAAATTGACTCGATTGAAAGTTTGTCCTTACAATCATCAAATTTGTATGTGAAGTTCTTATCAATGTCCTCAATTTTTTTATATATATTTCCCTTTTCATATTCATAGGGTCGACCAAATAAGAGAAAAAAACATGACAACCAATGGTCAAAGGGATAGGAAAATATTTCGTCGACTCACATATTAATTTCTTCCTATGTTCACTCCATATCTTAAATCATTTTCTATCTCATTTATATTTTTCAGATTTTAAATGTTTCCTATTATTTTTCAGGATAAAGGGAAAGGGAAGGAGAAGGCCTCCTCACAGTCTGTAAGTTTTGCCATATTAATGTTGGAAAGCTATTAGAAAGTTTAAATATTAACATGTTGTAGGTTGGATATTCTCTTGATTTTCTTCCTCACTTTTTTTTTCATAGATTCATATCCCGCGTCGAAAATACAACGGTATTGTTATATGTCGAAAATACAACGATATTGTTATACAATGGAATACAATGGTATTGTTATACCTTAAACTTATGAATAGTGATATAAATAAAGGAAATTCTGACCATTTTTTAAAAGTAACTTATTTGTATTGAATTAAATGAGGTTGAACGTTATTTTGTTGTTACTATGTTAGTTTTCCTCGAATATTGTCGTGATTTGTTTTAAAGAAGTTTGTTTCATTTAAGTATTTGTTTGATGAATTTGGGCATTTTTAAATATTTTACGATTGGTTGTTACCCCTTGACCAGGGTGGATAGTCCAATAAACAAGGAAGATTATGTCCATTTTTTTAGAATTGACGCTTTGTTAATTTCAGGCACAATGTGAATTCAATTGATGAATTTAGACTATTTGAACATTGCTGGACTATTTGTTATTTGTTAAATAGGGTGGTTAGTCGCATAAACAAATTAGATTATGGCCATTTTTTTTAAATTACATTTTGTTTTGTTGGAAAACAAAATTTTAGCCTTCTTACAATTACGTACTTTGAAATTTTTTGCCATTTTGCGATTATCAGTGTGCCTTCAGGAACGGGCATACCCATGTGTGTGTGTGCATGTGTGTGTATACTAACATATGCTCATGCCTGAAGGCACGATGAAATTGTCCAAAGTACGTAATCGCGAAACGGCGATAATTTTTCAAAGTACGTAATAGCGAAACGCAAAAATTTCAAAGTGTAATTTTAAAACAATTGGCCATAATATCCTTTATTTATAAGACCATTCACCATGCTTAACAAACAACAAATAGTCCAATAACATTAAAATAGTCTAAATTCATCAAATAAATTCACATATAATACGAAATATACAATATTCATCCATCGAATTCACATTGTGTCTCAAAAAAACAAACTGTCAAATTTTAAAAAAAATTGGCACAGTCTCCTTTGTTTATGGAACTATTCACCCTGCTCGACAAATAAAAAATAGTCCAACATCCAAATTGTCTAAATTCATCAAACAAATTCACATATAAAATGAAATATACAATATTTATCAATCAAATTCACTGTGTCTCAAAAAAATAAAGTCTCAATTTTTTAAAAAAAAATGGGCATAGTCGCCTTTGTTTATTAGACTATCCACCCTATTTAAGGGGTAACAACAAATCCAACAGTAAAAAAAATCCCAAATTCGGAGATGGGAGCTAGAAGGCCGGGAAAGGAGAATATGAATTTATTCTTTCTGTGGGATTTCCTCAAAATGTCCATGCCGTGGTGTTTGACCACCATCTTGGATGGGGTGACAGAAACTGAGCAGGCCTTTACGGGAGCATCGAGGAGCATGTTTTTGGAAATTGCAATTCTTTTTTAAGTCTTTCTCACTCATCTGCTTCTGGGTTAGGTGCTACTACTGTTGTCTTCCCATCCTTCTTCCCACCTCTTGCCATTATCACTCTCTCCCTCTCTGTTTTCTGTATGATTTGACAAACAATAAACATAATTAATCAGTTTCTCGAACAAAGATACAATCACATGAGTAAATATAAAATCAGTAACATACGTGAGATTTTTTTCATCCTAATCTTATTTGCATCCAAGGAAAAGAAGATTGATAGTCATTTCCTAGCCATGTTTATTGTAGTGAAGCTAGAAAGTGGGTAACAATAAAAATTAATAGTAATTTCCTAGCCATGTTATTCTTTGGCAATATCGAACAGAAATGGAGAGAAAACTATTGTATCAGCTTTGATAAAAATTACAATAACATCCTAATAACTTCCAAAGCTGTCAAGTAGAGAGCATGATTATATACTTAAGAGAAAAGAACACTATATACACTAAGCAGGTATAACCGATAACTCCATATCTAAGCAGGTATGACAACATAATGAGTTCATGGTCACTCTCCAGTTGTCATTAAACTGGAGAGTGGCATATAATGATATACAATTATGGAAAAACAGGTTAAGAAACATGTGTTCCTTTTTAAGGTTTGATTTTAGAAAGCTTAAACCAATTCTGGAGAGTGGCATATAATGATATACAATATATAGAACCCAAAAATTAGCATTCATAGATTTGGCAGGTGTCCATAAAATCCAGAATTGGTTTTTGATTTGAGATTAAGCATGGCGTGGCGTGGCGTGGGCGATATAGTGACATAACAAAGTAATGGACTAAACCATTACATCAAGGAACTTTAAAATTAATAAAATCCAGAATTGGTTTTTGATTTGAGATTAAGCTTTCTAAAATCAATCAAGTCAATAATCTCAACAAAATATACATAAATCACAACATGGTCCTTTATTGAAAACTCACGAAAAACACTACACATTCACTTATAAAGTCACAAATTGATGAAGACTGTATTTACTAATGGCATTAAATTTTTATTGAAAACTTGAAATCCACATGAAATTTGACAAAGCTATAGATAAAAAATACCTAAATTGTAAGAATAACATGAACAAGGGGGAACTATATTGTAGAGAATTTGTGAGTTCGAATGAACAACTCAAACTAACAAATAATTGGCCTAAATTAGAAAAACAACTAAAAGCTACAAATTTTCAGAATGTAAAGGCAACCAAAGATTATGTGTTTAGATGAATATAAACAATGATTATCTGTTTACAAAATAAGTTTGTTTAAAAATATAAAACCCGAATAAAACGTAATTAAAAGTATAAAAAGTAACTAGAAATATAAAAAGTAAATGCTAGCTAAGGATAAAAGAAGCATACCAAGCTCGACAAAATGACTCAATACATCAGTTGCACTTGGAGTTCCTGTTCATAGGCTTGCACAGGTTGCTAATTCAGTTTCAATATGTTTATGATTATTGGTTCTCCAGCAGGAACTATCACGCAAAGTGTTTAACGATTACAAATGTTAGACAAATAAGCATACACACATTAAAGTATGACCAAACCATCAAAACATGTTCAGACGATGAATACAATAAGTACACATGTTTAGCCCTTATGACATGTGTGTAGACCTGAATATGAGTCAATTTAACTTAGTCACCTGGGCATTTTCAGATTGTTATAACACACAGGAGGCCTAATTTTGTTCTTCCCCCTCAACCTTCCCACACCCATCAAACTGCCATGTCATGTTCAACAAATCAATTTCAAAATCGTACTTAATGAAATAAAAGGCTGAGTTATGCAATCTTACATTTTAATCAAATACATAATGCTAAACTATGATGCAACGGAAAAAAAACTAACTTGAAAAACAATCAAAATTCATGGTTGAAGTGGGAAGGGAAAAATAAGGCATTTTTCATTAAACTCGACCCACACATGCTGAGAAAAATGGGTGTAAAAGTAATTTAATGTGGCATATTCCAATTCAAAAAGAAGAATACAACCAACATTCAAAGAAAAAGATAGAATGAAAACCCATTTTCAAAGTCAAAATCCGCCTTTAACAGAGGTGTTTTGTGTGTGTACGTGCACGCATGTTTGTACGCGCGGTTATATAGATCCGCCTTTAACAAGTAATTTAGTTTTCAAAATTCCCAAAGACAAACGAATCATGATAATTAGAATTAGAAGATAATTATTATGGATATTGAATCCAAAAACTACAACATTGTGCTTACATACACCAAAACATATCGTTTCAATCAAAAATATAATCTAAGCCATTTATTACCTCCAAGATTTGTTCATACACATGGTCAATATAGCACAAACCTAAGATATCCAAAGTACGTAATAGCGTATGCATATATGCATATGCATATATATGCAGTTGCATATATGAACTATGCATATATGCCTTGGCTGGGACATCAATTTCGTTGACAACTATCATCGAAACTATTGGGAAGAGGAAATTGGTTGGGTGTGAGATTTGTGTGTGTGTGTGTGTGTGTGCATGTGTGTGCGTGTGTGTGAGTGGGGAAGGGGGAGGGGTACATTTTTTTCAGGTGAAGGTAACAATATGTGTGGGTGTGAGATTTGTGTGTATGTGTGTGTGTGAGCGTGTGTGAGTGGGGAAGGGGGAGGGGGCGGGGCAGGGGGCGACAGAGGGGGAGACGATGAGGGAGAGTTATGTGTGTGTGTGTGTGTGTGTGTGTGTGTTTGTGTGCGCGTGTGTGAGTAGGGAAGTGGGAGGGGACGGGGCAGTGGAGGGGGAGAAGATGAGGGAGAGTTGTGTGTGTGTGTGTGTGTGTGTGTGTGTGTGTGTGTGTGTGTGTGAGTGGGGAAGGGGGAGGGATTTTACCAGGGGAGGGAGGTGGCGGCATATATACAGATTACATATATGCAGATGCATATATGCATCGCATATATGCTGTGCGTGTGTGAGTGGGGAAGGGGAGAGGGAGCGGGGCAGGGGGCGGTGGAGGGGGAGAAGATGAGGGAGAGTTGTGTGTGTGTTTATGTGCGCGTGTGTGCGTGTGAGTGGGGAAGGGGGAGGGGATGGGGCAGGGGGCAGTGGAGGGGGAGAATATGAGGGAGAGTTGTGTGTGTGTGTATGTGTGTGTGTGTGTGTGTTTGTGTGTGCGTGTGTGCGTGTGGGGAAGGGGGAGGGATTTTACCAGGGGCGGGAGGGGGTTTCGGAAGGGCCGGGGGACGGGGCTGCATAAATGCAATATGCATATATGAAGATTGCATATATGCATCTCATACATGCTCTACGTGTGTGAGTGGGGAAGGGGGGAGGGGTGGGACAGGGGGCGACGGAGGGGGAGAGATGAGGGAGAGTTGTGTGTGTGTGTGTGCTTGTGTGCATGTGTGAGTGGGGAAGGGGGTAGGGGAATGGGAAGGGGGCGGTGGAGGGGGAGAAGATGAGGGAGAGTTGTGTTTGTGTGTGTGTGTGCGCGCGCGTGTGCGTGTGTGAGTGGGGAAGGGGGGAGGGAGATGCATATATGCAGATTGCATATATGCATCGCATACATGTTGTGCATTTGTGAGTGGGGAAGGGGGAAGGGGGAGGGGCAGGGGGTAGCGGAGGGGGGAGGGAAGAAGATGAGGGAGAGTTGTGTGTGTGTTTGTGCGCACGTGTGTACATGTGTGAGTGGGGAAGGGGGAGGAGACGGGGAAAGGGAAGGGGGCGATGGAGGGGGAGCTGATGAGGGAGAGTTGTGTGTGTGTGTGCGTGCATGTGTGAATGTGTGCATGTGTGTGAGTGGGTAAGGGGGGAGGGATTTTACCAGGGGCGAGATGGGTATGCGGAGGGGGAGGGGGAGGGGGATGCATATATGCATATATGCATCGCATATATGCTCTGCGTGTGTGAGTGGGGAAGGGGGAGGGGGCGGGGAAGGGGGAGGCGGAGGGGGAGGGGGAGAAGATGAGGGAGAGATGTGTGTGTGTGTGTGTGTGTGTGTGCGCGCGTGTGTGTATCTGTGAGTGGGGAAGGGGGAGGGGACGGGGTAGGGAGCTGTGGAGGGGGAGAAGATGAGGGAAAGTTGTGTGTGTGTGTGTTTGTGTGTGCGCGTGTGTGAGTGGGAAAGGGGGGAGGTATTTTACCAGGGGCGGGAGGGGGCTACCGAGGGGGAGGGGGAGGGGGCTACATATATGCAATATGGATATATGCAGATTGCATATATGCATCGCATATAAGCTCTGCATATATGCAATATGCATATATGCAGCTTAATATATGCATTGCATATATGCAATCTGTTAAGCCAATACCCTTTGCCATTTTGTTTGTACATACTCAAGAACCATCATTTATTAGGAGATTGCTACATATATATATATATATATATATATATATATATGATTACCTCATGTTATACAGAAAATATGATGCTTATAATTGAATATGTGTATGGTTTGGAAAAACCATATTATCTAGACTCCATAGAAAAACATGAAAATATCAAATATATATAAAAGGAGTAAGTTTCATACATATACTTTGTCAAACACTTAATAGGCTAAATTTTATCAAACATGCATGATACATTGTATGGTTTGGAAAAACATGAAAAATTCAAAAATATATACCAAAGATAAACAACTCACATTTTTAAAAAACCTATAGAGATTGGCCAGACTTTAGAGCTACCAAAATTAAACTAAGAAAAGTTGAACAAATGCAATGATTAGGGGATTCTTTCAAACACTTGGAGTTCATGGTTAAAAAATTGCTATGGTGGTACAATTCGTTTGAAATAAGCCCAAGTTTTGTCAGACAACAACAATCAAACACTAAGCAAAACAAAATCCTCAAACACCAATAATAATGAACGAAATGCAGTAACAAAATAATGAACAAATGTGCAAGTGTGGATGGGTTGTAATGATTAATAGAGCGGTAAGCAAGTAGGGGAGTAAACAGTTTGGAGATGAATGGTAGTCAAAGAGGCATGGATTTGGTAACGGGGAAGAGTAAGTTTGGGTAGGACGCACAGGGCCATGGTGATTATGGGTTGGGCACAGTGGTGGGGCGGTTATGGTTAAAGGGGGGTGGGTTGGGGTATACACGTGTGGAGATGGGTAGAGGGAGGTTAAGGGTTGGATGGAAAAATGGTTACAGGGTTAGCTGGTGCAAGTGAGGTCAGGGAGGGAAGGGGTGTTATGGATTTTAGCAGGTTTGTCTAGGGAGTCAGCGGGTTTGGTCTTGTGTGTGTGTGTGTGTAAGAGTGAGGTGAAAGTGTGTGTGGCAACATTTGGTGTATTGGGTAATGGGTTAGGGGGTTAGAGCAGTTCAGTACTGGGGTTGTGAATTGGGGTATAGAACAGTTGAGTACTACCAATAATTTAGAGTTTATACCTGCCAAATGCAATGACATTGCCTCGATACACGTTTTAACAACCCCATAGTACTTAAAAAATTAGGTAGTTCTTCTAAATGACACATTGCTACCTAAAAAATTGCATATAACCCCAAACAACCAACGAACACATTGGTACCTAAAAAAACGCAACGTAATAACAACCCATGCAATAGATATCCATTCAACAAATGGGATATAAGATATTTGCTCAGTGATTCAAACTAATAGTGATTCAAACTAATGTGAATGTGAATGTGATTCAAACTAATGCAATTCAAACTAATTGATTCAAACTAATTTAATTCAATATACAACACATCAATCATAAGAAATCATAAAGCCGTTAATATGAAAATAAAATATATAAGCTTAAAAAAATAGGCAATTTCTATATCAATAGATAACAACAAATCAATTTCATTTCGGCATGCATGTATCTTATGGTACAATCGCGCAAACTCAATGCATATTGTGTGTTTGTTTCTATATAAGTACACTATTTCAAAAAATTACTGATCTATAAACGTTTTATATTAATGTTCTTGTACCTACGACACCGACGACATAAAGTAGTGCATAAATGTAAACATCTTTAACCTTAGATCAGATCAAGAAGGTAATGCAAAGTTTTCCTTACTTAAATGATCCTTCAACTTGAACACGACATGCGAGTACACTTTGTTTGAGGGCATTCATGTCTTGATCGGATCACTGTAACAGAAAATTCTAACTTGCTTGAGACCATTCTTCAAGTACGACTCTAACTATAGTACAATTAGAATCAAAACATCCAATAACTTAATTTTAGTTGCACTAAATTAAAATTAGCCATCCAATTGAAGAGATTAAAAAAAAAATAATAACGGTTTCATTCAGGTCCTAAATACAAAAAGGAATGGTATATGAAAAATTCGCGAGACTTTGAAATTAATGATTGAATATGATTTTGTACAAAGTCATAGGATAAATTAGCAAGACTTTCAATCAAAAGATTGACTAACATGTGAAAAACATGAGTAATGATTGATTAGTGTCAAAATGTTACCAAGATGAATTAATGTCCAGTAATGTGCACCCGTAAAAACGAACAAACACCTACACATTATCAAAAGAACAAAAAACAAAGTTAAATCGAGATAGAGCAGCCAATAAGTTAATACATCAAGTACTGTGTAAACTATAACTCTAGGGAGATTTAATTGAGCTCAACTATATTACTGAATAGGTAGCAAATTGAAGAAAAATCTAATGGGTATGTATCCACCCGAATCTAATGATAAAAAAATGCAAATCTAACAATACCCAAAATGCATAATGACAATACCCAAATCTAACCATACCCAAATCTAACAGTACCTAAAATGCAAAGTAATCCATCGTAACTTTAAAGATAAACCAAAATGAATAGGCTTGATTTTTATATACAAACCATGGAAGATTCTTACATTTTTTGTTATCTTGATGGTGACCCTACTAACAGTTGTAACAGGCTTCATGCCTAGCTTCAGCATTGCCTTGCAACTCTTCTTCTCAATTCTACTCTACTTAGAACTGTCATTGGCACTTGTAATTTATTCGCCAATCAATGATTCTATAAATAACAATAGTAGATCTGAAAAATGTAATCAGAAATAAACATACATTACATATATGATCAAAGAAACTTTCCAAACCAATACCTTTATAGAAACACTTAAAAACTAAACATGGAAATTAAAACTCATTTTCAAACAGAAAAAACAATAAAGAACCAAAAATAAATACTAAATGAATAGCTTAAAAATGTAAATAAGAATAAAAAAAAATACCACCAAGCCCTAAAACCCAATACGCGCGATGCTTTGGACCAAAACCCACACCTGAAACAAATTAGACCAAAATATTACATTAAAACCATAGTTGTAATCTCATATCAAAAAAATTATATACCTGATTAGCAAACAAAAAATTGAGCCAGTAGTGCGAACCATAATATATACCTGACAAACAAACCAAAAATCGAGATGATAGTTGTTAGATTTTGGTTCGATTTTTTTAAACTAATAAAAAACCATCAATAGTTTCTACAAAAATCGACCCATTGTTGACAAATATAATATTCTCAAAGGAAGTCATCAAAATAACTAACCAATAAATGAAAAAAAGTTGAACAAAATTATATACCTAATAAGCAAACCAAAATCGAGCTGATAGTTCCTACAAAAATAGACCCAATGTTGCTACAAAAATTGACCCATCAATAAAAAACCATCAGTAGTTGCTACAAATCAAACCATAAATGAACAAACCCATGTTAGATCGGGAAAACCTTTGTTTGATTTTTAATAAATGAACAAACCCTTGTTGGATCTATAAAACACTTGTACCATTGGGGCGTGTGAGTTAGAGGGTGGAGACACCTATAGAAGTGCGTGAGAGAGAGAGAGAGGTAGGCGGCAACAGCAACGGCATAGGGAACCATCTTTGTGGACGGCGATCGAGTGAGAGAGAGAATGAGGGCTACGGGTTTGAGCGCGGGGGATATCGAGAAAGAGAGAGGGGTGTGTAGGTAAACTTGTAGTGTTTTACCAAAAAAAAATATTTTAATTAAAATGTAAGTTTGAAGGGGAAAAAAGGAGGAAATCAAATAGTTGAGGGGTAGGGATGTAAAAAAGAAAAAGATGTGATCTCAACCATTAAAATGTGTAAGGAGATGGCACACATCTGAACCGTTAAAATGTGTAGACAATTCAAAACCAAGCTACTGTATTATATAGATATATATAGGTAGAGGTTCATAAGTGAACATAAATGATGAACATTTTAATGAATCTAAATAAAAAAACACTAATACCCAATAAATTTTAATGCCTACGTTGTAATTAGTCCATGCCAGTGGCAACGGACACGTGTGTGACACGCGCGAGCAGCAACGGACACGCATGTTAAACGCGTGTCACACATGTGTATTAAAAAACACCCGTGTCACACGCGTGTCCGTTGCCGCTGACGCGGACCAATTACAACATAGAAATTAAAATAGATTGGGTGTTAGGTATTTTTTGTTAAGTTCATTAAAATGTTTATCTTTCATGTTCACTTCTGAACCTCTCCCTATATATATATATATATATATATACTAGTGTATGCCCGTGCCTAAAGGTGCAACGAAAATTTACAAAGTACGTAATAGTAAAATGGCAAAAAATTTCAAAGTATGTAATTGCAAAATGGAAAATTTTCTTTCCCCAACAAAACAAAGTATAATTTTAAAAAAATTGGTCGTAATTTCTAAAGTCATGCACATGCCTGAATGCACGACGAAAATTCTCCCGATTATGAATCATGTGGGAAATTCATAAAAGTTTTGTATTAGAGTATAATTTTCCAAAATATCAATTGTGGTCAATTTTTCTGAAGGACGGATATTTTTTTCAAAATTATTTAATCGATGCTAATTTTCAAAAGTGTACGTCATTAATAAGACCATACATCTTATTTAGTTCGCAAAAGATAAACCATTTTTTAAATAACATATGGTACGAACCATTTGGTTTGAAAAAAGGAATATTTTTGAAAGTTTTTTACATATATACATACACCTAGTTTATATACATACATACATACATACATACATACATACATACATACATACATACATACATACATACATACAGCGTGGTATATTAAGTCAAAAAGTTTTTTTACAACACATTATTGTAAACAACTTTTAAAAATTGGACAAATTTTCATATGTTTATATCTATATTCACCGTGTTTAATCCATCATGGATCTCGTAATAATTATTAAATCTCCTTTATTTATAGAACTATCCCCTATTTTAAAAATAATAAATACTCCCAACAACAACAAAAATAAGAAAAATAAAATTCAACGCAACGCGACATATGTGTGGTGTACCTGGTGGTGGAAATCATAGTGTGTGTGTGAACTAAACTCATTAATCCCTCAATGTAAGTCAGTCAATATGTTAACTAAACCCATCAACGGTTGGTATCTTTCTTCACAACTTGATATCTTATACCCACTTCACGCCTTTTAAATTTAGAATTTTGACACATTGGTATCTTTATTCAAAGTTCACGCCGGTGAGTTTTGGTACTCATTGAATATGCAAACCTTAATTTTAGCATATGATATCAAAAAATAATAATCAATCAGTTTTAATGATTATCTCCCTAAAATGAGAAATATCATACGACTTCCCTCACATGCACTACATTGGCTTATGGTGTTTTATTTTATTTAATGCCAACACAAACTCATTTCACACTGAGTTGAAATCCCCACAAAAAGGAAGACCCTTTCAATTTAGTCATAAAAAACATAAAAATCCTTAGAAAAAATTAACCATAAAAAACACCTAAAAATTCTTAGGAAAAAAAGAAAGAGAACCAAAAGAAACAGCGATATTATGAATACCATAAAGGATAGCTAACAACACATCATATATTCCAAAACAAGACAACCTTTCTTACACAACAAATTTCAAGTCAAAATAAACTTTGTTTTTCTCTTTCAAGAACATTATAATGTTAAATGTTGCCCACAATGATTATATTCATTCCATTCACCAATAAAAAAATATCAAATAGCCTACTTTCAAACATTAAACAAATACATAGAAGTAATTTTTTTTTATTTCATTATAATATAATTTACTTTAATATTCCTTAGATTAGATTTTGTAAAAGATCAAAAAATATTGTAGCTATTAGGAATCCAGATTAAACAATATTTTCCAATTAGGAAGTCGGGGTGGTTGAGAAAAATTTAAGAACTTTCCTGCAATGATAAAGAAAATAACAAAAGTAATTAGTGAGAAAACAAAGGAAAAGAGGTTTAGTTAGATCACAAAGATATGTTTATTTTGCATTAAAAATTAAACATCAAGTTTAAAAAGAAAAATTCATAAACAAATTAAAACCTTGTTTTTTTGAGCTTATATGTGATGAGAGAGGGATAAAAGTCACTGATTATATAGATGACTTTCACAAATATTGGGTCTCTTGATTTTTTTCTCACCATCTCTCATTTTACATCTCCTTCCGTCTTAACTTGTTGTTGATCCAACCATTCTTAAGCACAGTTTAAAAAAAATTATAAATGGGTAATATCAACGCTCTTAATAATTTTATCAGTGGTAATATCTAGATATGGAGAAATCGAAAGAAAAAAACATTTAAAAGCCTCACGCACGCCTTTTGCTTGGATTGTTGGTCTTGATGGTCATGCTTAGACTATCATTAACAATTAATAATAAACAGTTATCAGCAAAGACACAACAGTGTTGGAAGAGAATCTTACAGAATGGACTTGAGTTGCAGACCTTCCTCTAGTGGGTTGTGAATCACCATGTGTTGGCAATATGTATCCATGCTCTAATGGATGATAATATTACATAGCTAGTGATGTCTTTTACTGTGTCTTCACAATATGTATCCATTCAACCTAAACACTGAACAAAATATCAAAAATCTCATATAACGGTAAAAACAAAATAAAATGCAAATAACTTACTCACTGACCTCAAGATCCCATAAGCATCACAATGAAATTCATGTGTTCATGGTTAATAAAAGAAGCATAAAAAATGTCTAAACATCTCCAGGTTTGACATGCCCCAAATAGATAGAGATGGAGAGAACTATCAATATACCTTATTAGAGTTTGATATGCAAAAAAAAGTTAGATCTAAAGGATGAAATGTGAATGCGTAAACCTTAGAAGATCAAACATCGAGATCGACCCTTGGGGGAGAGAATGAGAGTCGTGGAAGCAGTAACAGAGTAATATAGTATAAGAATACCCAAGGACTGAGATGGATTCATGAGTCTTTTAACACACTAACATAGTATAAGAATACCCAAAAATTAAAATAACTCAAAATCCCGTAATGGAATAATTAAAAAAACATTATTTTTTTATTCAACATAATAGATCGATTCAACACAACAATGTACAGTATGAGATACCATTTGTTAGAGAAATGAAAACAAAAGAAAGAACGATTTAGAGTCATTATACATGCACATATATCAAACCTAAACCGTATCTTTTTACTCTTTGAATTTGAAAAACCATATCTTGTTAATTCCACCTCAAACCTTAGCATACCTGTAAATAATATACATCAAAGCCCACAAGATTACAAAATTAAAATAAGAGATGCACTAAATATAAATAAGAGATGAGGATTGATTTCAACACACACACAGAGAGTAACATCTTTGGATTTTGAGAAAAGGGAAAGGGGGATTGACGTGTGGGAGAGGATAAAGTAAAAGAGAGGATAACATGTGCAAAGTGTAAACTACATATTTAAAAGGTATAACTTCTCCGCATTTAAAAGGTAGTGGCGAAAGATGGAATGGGTGGGAGGCTCGAGGTAGTACAAATACTCATAATCATTTTTTTAGCGTGGGAGGCACAGTTCATGTGTTTATGCGCTCAAGGTAAAAAATATCCACACTTCGATAAAAGTAATCGTCCACGTGGTAAACTCTTCCCAAAATTCAACCCCAGTCGGTAGTTAGCCGTGAGTGAAAGTGTCAACAAATTGATAGTCATTTTGATCAAAATACCCCAAATTTTGAATTAAAGTGTAATTTTGGAAAGGAGGAAATCAAAGATTTGAGGGCCAAAAGAGGTATTACAGGAATAAATCATATTGATGACATCATAGTTCTATCATATGACATACATAAGTTTTATAAATTATATATATATATAGTACTGCTCTTGTGCGGACCAGTCCGCATTTTAAGAATGCGGACCAGACATGTATCACGTGACGGTGAGCCCAGAAAGGAGATAGTGTGCCTATAATTTCTATGCTCAGTGTCAGGTGACACATGTCCGGTCCATACTCTTAAAATGCGAAATGGTCCACAAAAAGAGAAATACTATACTATATATATATCACTACCACTAGTATCCGAGGATTCATCTCCACAATTTGTCTCCCTAGCACTCATTTGGCACATCTAGTTCTCTTGTCTATGCTTCTATCTAGATACTTTAATATGATCACGCTCTAGCATTGAGGATTAACTATTGAAAGTGAGTAGTATTCCTCTTGTCCCAGTAGTATAAGGTTGTCATTAGACAGTTTTGGGTATGGATTGGATTTGGTTCCCAATTCGATTCATGGCATTGTCAAAATAGTGCTTGGCCAACGGAAGCCACGAACTACGAATGGAGATTAGTCGAGGTACACGTAAGCTGACCCAGACACCTCATGGTATGCTATTAAAAAAAAGTTTTCGTAAGTGCCATCAAAGACTCGTTGGCCGCACGAATATGAGTGAAATTTCCTCTCCAAGTGTTGTATCAACTTCTCCTATAAGAATCGTTGAATTTATGCAAACTATGAAACAAGAGAAAAATCTTAATCCTATGAAAGCCGTTCACTCGGAGCAGGTGTGGAAGTGCTGACGAGTAAGGTCTGTGCCAAGGGAATATGATGATACGATTTGGTGGAAAAATAAATCTCAAAGTCATCTTCATCACCATACGCAATATCACCCGAATGATGGATTAATGCACCATATGAAGGTGAGACCTAGATCGATGGAAAATGGCTAAATTTACGTCCGCAATAAATCCATCAACGCGGTTGCCTGGGATAAGTGGTACCTAATGTTGACCATAATGGAGGTCAATGTAATACCCCGTAATTTTATTAATTTTTATTTAATGGATTAATTAAATTAAATGTGAATTAATACGGATATAAATACTAGCGAGATGTGAGTTGGTATTTGATTATGATGTTAAAACTGAATATTTCATGAGTATTGGAAATATTAAAGTTGTCGCGAGGTAGAAATACGACAAATTGGGAAAATTAAGTTGGGACACGTGTGTCAGTCGCGTCAGGAATGAAATTCATTAGATTAAAAAGTAATTTACATTTTTATCAACCGAATGGTCATTTTGAGTGCGCCAACGTGTCCGGAAGGGTCGAAATAGTCAGAAAACACTAGCCGAGGGTTTAGTTTGGGCCCCGGGGCATTTTTAGGCCAAACCGACAACCTAGAAGGGTATTTTGGTAATTTTAAAAATGGAGGAATTAAAACCCACGAATTTTAGAGTTTATTTTTATAATGTTAAAGAGGCCACTAAGGCCATTACTAGCCAAAAGCATTAGAAGTGGGCTACGGGAGTTAGAGGGAAGTTATAATAGAGTTCCAAACTAAAAACCATCTCCCCACCATCATTTTAGAAGAGATTGTGACCAAAAAGAGAGAAGAATCAACCTTGAAACACCGGCAACAAGTCTGAAAATGAATCTAAGGCAAGTGATTTGATATTTTTAAGTGCATTGAATATTTCTTCCATGTTTAGTGTAGGATCTGTTTTGTCTCGAAAGTTTCTAGGAAAACATAATGAAATTGTTGTAGAAACTCTAAAGTTGGGTTAGAAATTGCATGTAGAATGTTTATGGGCAAATTTGGTATTCGAAGACTTAAATATGATGATTTAAAAACGGATTTATGATGAGTAATTAGGAAAAATAAGATTTTGGGTTCATGTTCATAGTGTTTGGGGTAAAATTTGGGGATTAATGATAATTGCATGTTGATTAGGAGGATTGAACCCCAAAACTATGTTAAAAAGCGACCTAAGAGGACTTAGAGTAGTTTAAGAACATTAAAATGTTATTGGGATGATCTTAGGATGAATTTAGAGAAGAGAATTTCTGGGCGTTTACTGTCATCTCGTTAGAAGACCTGCCCAGGTCGTTCGAACGACCTCGTTCGAACAAGACTTGTAACGAGATGATAGTACCCCTTCTAACGAGTTCGTAGTTTATTCAAACGACCTTGTTCTAACGATATTTCTAATGAGTTGATAGAATGGCCTTTTAGGCTTGATTTTATTTCAAATGTTCCTTGGACTTATTTAATGGAGTAATAACCTTCCCTTATTGACTAGTGGGTATGTTTATGAGATTGGAGTGTGTTGGGGAGTAAAACTTAGAATTTGGTAGTAAACCGGATGACATTTATGGATTAGGAAACGAGTACCTAAAATTACGACGTGAGAAGAGTTGACAACTTTAATGTATATAAATCGGGGACTTGTAAACGTATAACATTAAATGATGGTATAAGAACGAGAAGTATACCTCTATTAATATTCTGAGATATCTAAGATGTGCGAATGCTTATTATATATGGTTATCTATGTATAACATACCTACCATACTTGCTATCATGGGAGGTCGGCGTTCGATCAGGGTCATCTAATCTTTGTGTGCCTACGGGGGGATTTAGATTGGTACCTCGAGGACATAGGTCAGAGAAGGACTTATTGAGAAGTTAATAAGTCTACTAATCATGGGAGCGTAGGTATGTGCGTGACCCATGTGATGTGAACTATGTTCGCCTCCATTATGTGTGATTGTTGTTTATTGAAACGATTTCTGAGAGATTTGGAATACGTGATCCTTATGTACGTGATGTACCAGGATTTGATGGCAGAGTATGTGTGCACCGCAGCTTAGCCTTGGGGTGCCAGTATTGTATATTTATGATGAGAATAATATACTACTAATTGAAATGAACTGTCATGTATAAATACAAGTGTGAATATTAGCAATATTTTAGTAGAGTTAAAAATGGAAAAATCCCTAGTGATTGGTATTACAAATTTTGAGAATTAAGAAGAAACGTAAAACTCTCTGTTTAAATTAAGATGTCGAAAATTAATTTGTGAATCGTGTAAGTAATGTTACATTGCGCATTGAACTAGTTAGATACAGTAATAACTAGAACGGGTACGGGTACGGTAGGTGTGCACAATTAGTTAAGAGGTGAGGAACTCATGTGAGTGCACGCACTATCATGTATTTTATATTCACTGTTTAATAATATTAAACACATGTTGTATTTTAAACTGTTTTCACAATCGGGCTCTGACCCGTTTGCTTTCAAAACTATTTTCTTGTAAAACCTTTTTAGGTGCCCAGCCATAAGGACACCAAGCATATGAGTTCCATTCCAGTGACGTACTGCAGCTGCTGTGGAAGTTACAGGACCTTGACAGTAGACGCTTCCACTTTCTATCCTGACTCTATTTCTAGATATTCTCATCTATTGGGCATGTCGCCCCTTTTTTTTTAGAGACATCTTACTTACTCAGTTCGATTTCAGATTTCGGGTTGTAATTAATTAATGGTTCAGGTTTTGTATTTTGTTTATTTCAGTATTCGGATTGTTGTGAGGTGTATTCCTCCAGATTCAGTTTATTACATTGTTATCATATTGCGACTGTAATGTGGTTGTGGTATAAGTATTTCATAATTTATTTTGGTTGTATGTAAAATCAAATTCAATTAAAATTGACAACTCACTTTTTAAATATTAGGTGGCTAGTAATTGTTAAAACGTTTTTCGATAGTGATGCTATGAACTGAACCAATTTGGCATTTTGTATTAATTTAATAAAGGAGTAGCTACCCGATATTTAATTAGTCGGGGTGTCACTGTCAAAAGCATCACATATGGGAGGGATAAGTACAACTTAGTGTCCCCATAATTACTAATGGAGGCCATATGTATTTAAAGATGCGTGGGTGGTCCCTATGTGTGTTTCAAATCAAACCAATTTTTTACCAAAAAATTATCCAACTTTTAATGTGCACCAAACCAAGTTGTGAAAACCAACTTTTACTTTAAACCATTTTTATCTTGATTAATCATAAACATTCATCTAGTGATTAAAGCAAGTAAAGTAAAATAAAGAATACTCACAATGCCGGATGTATGAGGAAAAGACCCAAGACGGGAAAATAATCTCGGACGGCCCAAGCCAGACAATCACTATGAACAAAGGTTTTACAAAGACAGATTAGCCTTACTCAATGACTCGCCCCACGGGTCTTGACGCTACTTATGATTTTCTACCGTTCTTTAATAGTGCCCACGCATAAATTCCTTCTTCCACGATACCTGTCCACAACACACACGCCCACGTATGTCTCGGTGTCCACAGAATGGCTTTGATACGTCTACGATGTTGAACAAGAAGTCCTTCTCTTTTCTTCACCGCAAACCCTTGATATTCAATTGTAGAACTAACCTTCTTAGTGCAGTAAGATCACATAAACATATAAGAATGGTAACTCGTATCTTTGCAAACTCTAAGGATGTGTTTAAGCTTTTTAAACCATAGAAAACATGTGCAAAACTCGTACTGGATCGTAAACTATTTTTCCAGAATGCACACTTAATTAATTCTTATGCAGACACGCTTTAAATAAGATTTAAGTGCCACCTCAAAAACAGTGTCGTTCGAACGATAGATCCACGTCGTTCGCGTGACATAGGTATCTCGTTCGAACGAGATCTTATGTCGTTTGAACGACGCTGGGACGGTATGACTTTTTGACTTTTTGTTTAAAACGTCTCTTCCAAAAGAGATCCAAATGAGTCAAACTCCTTTTCGACCTTATCAGAATAAAACGTTGTGTAAACCATTTAAAACACTTTAAAAACATTTTAAACATTTTTTTTATAAAAATTAAATCGTTATCTTTTATAAAAACAATTCCGAGGACCATTAATTATACGCATTCATACATGAGCGATCTCGGAATGCAATTAACTTGAAGACGAATAAACTTGCACCAATTTAAACTTTGGCATGATTATTTCTTTGAAGATTTGCCATAATGTCTTTAATTTCTTCAATACATCCTAGACCAAGTGGGATCGTGATAAAATAATATTCTCCCTATGACATATTACAAACACAATTTTGTTCACGGAATTAAGTTAAAACAATACAAGGACTCAATTGGAAATTTATGTCCTTACAAATCTCCCCTTTAGACTATTTAGGGACAAAACTAAACCAGTGAAATGCCTAAGCCGGGCCGTCAAGCCGTATGATGCCTAAATCCCATCCCATAAACCCAAAATAAAAAATTACAGGACATGGACTAGAATATATAGCACCGACAAGCATAAATTATCTGAATGTGATGTAGACTTGAAATCTCGAATCTCTGAAGCATACCTACACACGTGAAACAAACAAACAAATACCAAGTGAAGTATTGAGGAACAAATGAAACCAATACATATATCCAAATGATACCAAACGATAATAGATACCAATATGAATAAACTCTGAAACATCATTTGTTAAACAATTTGAGTAAAAAAATGATACCAATGTGTACTATCAATTTGTAAAATATGCAATAAAAAACATGCTCAAAATCTCCTCCTACATCACATACATCTCTCCCCCTTTTTGTCTTGAATAGACAATCCGGTGAAAAGATAAACCAAACAACAAGAATCTAGCATGAGAATATACCAATTTGAATCAATTTGAAATCGCTAGATAATCATGAAACAACCAACTAAATATGATCAAGTAATGAAAAATTCGTAGCTATTAAACCAAGAATCACACAAAAAATATAACAATCTAATCAGGCGTGATAAATGGAATATATGCAAAATACCAATTTAGAACCAATAAAACCTGCAGAAAAACTAGTCAGTCCGAAAAACTTCTAGCAATACCAAAAAATATACCAATTTTAACCAGTGGACTGCAAACAAATCAGAAGCTAGGATTCAGTCTGTCGTTCGAACGAGCCAGGGATGTCGCTCAAACGAGATGAGGACGTCGTTCGAACGATACTTTGCTCGACATGTAATTTCGTTCGAACCAGATCTCGCGATATGCCAAAATTTCACAGTTTCCCAGAAATATTATATATTTTTGCCCAGTGAAAAATTTTCCAAAAAAAAAATCCAGGAAGGGCCTGACAATAGCAAAACAGTGCTAAAATAGTAATCTTTTTAACAAAAAATGCAAAAACGCATAAAAACTACCAATGCGAGTTACATGAAAACATAGTACTGATTTGCTTAAACATGGGCCTGGAATGAATGGGCATGAAACTACAACAAATGAGTCACAATTCCAACACATCGAAAAGATCAAGAAGCTCTAATTGATAGCGATAAATCATCAAACTTTATTATAGCCATATGAAAATTCATGTATGAGCTTAATTAACTAAACATACTTCATGCACACAATTCCAGAATTTTGACGATTCTATAAAAAATTGCGTCAAATTGCAATGTTTCAACATTTGGATTAGTTGTGCAAACCCGTTAAAATTTTAATCCATCCAAACTCCCTCAATAATATAATATTTTCTTTGGAAGGAACTAAACTAATTTAGCCCTTTTCTAATCATATTGCATTTTCATTTGGGCTCTTTTAAACAGTGGCTTTCACCACAAATCAATTTTGAACTCTCATAGTCCTTTCCCGTGAATCACTCATCATTTTTCAATTGAAATCCTCACGGTAAACGGTTCTTACATGCACACTTCTCCTTAAGTCTACTTATGCATAGATGATAAGATTTAGATAAGAAAGCCTCACCAAATTCAAATATGCAAGAGAAGTCAAACATTCATATAAACTCGTGCATGTGTGTAATGTTGGCATATATACAAAGTCGAATCAAAATGCATATCAACTTCGAAACAGCCCCATATAAACAATGGTTAAGATCATTCTAAGCATCGATAATAATGACCAAATGTCCTAGCCACATGGATAATGAAACGATGGGGGGGTGGGGTCAAAGCACACCAATATGCCACATCAAGCATGTAAACTCAAAAACAAAAAACAAGAAAAAAAAACTATTTTTGGTTTTTCAAAAATTTTATCAAAAATAAAATCTTTTTGTATTTTTCGAATAAGACTCATATAAGTGAAAAATATAATACAAAGAGATAAATATGTCATAACATTAGCAAAGTATAAATCATGATGCAAGGGCTAGCGTATGACAAAACATGCAAGCTACTATCCATAAGAAATAACAAGATATGAATCATGTGCATGCATGTGGGAATCAACCAACGAAGTATTTAGCATCTCCAAAACTTACTTCTTACCCCAAATAGGTGTATACCTAACAAAGAGGATTTTGGGAACCAATGGGACACTACATTTAAATTTCCTAGGGTCTTTTCTAAGATCAAAACAAAAACTCTTAAGGTGACCTTTCCTACCACAATGCGAACATCTGAAAACACGACAAGGAACGGGACCTTTAGGTTGAACTTTTCTAATACCCTCGGATGTGGTTGACGCTCTAAAATAAACTATGGTTTTGGTTTTTATATTCGAACCACTAGAACAAGATAAGCTGCTACCATCACTACTCAAGTCATTTATATTATTTTTTAACTTCAAAACTTTTAACTCACGCAAACGATTAGACTCCTCAAATTTTTGGGACTCCTTCTTTAAATTATCAATGACCCCTAGAAGGTAATCTCGCTCCCCCCCAATGTGAGCAAACTTATCCCTAAGAGCCTTTTCTCGTCCACAAAATCATTAATCGAATTATTTTCCTCAATGACACAAACCTTAGAATTTCTCAGATCCTCTAACTCTTTTTCTAAAACGAGGAATCTATCATCACTCTCCTTTTTGCCAAATTTTATCAAATTAAAATAAATAAAGAAGGATATAAACTTCTCACAACAAATATCTCTTTGAATTTGAAACGTTTGCAAATATTCAATCCTATTTTTGAAACCGGAATTTTCTTTCTCCAAAAATTCAATACGTTTTGCAAACTTTTAAATTCAAACGATGTAAATTGTCAAAGCTTAGAGAATCCATAGAGAGAAAACAAACATAGGAGAGATAAGCAAACACACAGGATCATAAAATAAATAAATTATATTTTCTATCTCTGATACCAATTTAAAGATGCATGGGTGCTCCCTATGTGTGTTTCAAATTAAACCAATTTTTTACCAAAAAATTATACAACTTTCAATGTGCACCGAACCAAGTTGTGAAAACCAATTTTTACTTTAAACCATTTTTATCTTGATTAATCCTAAACATGTATCTAGTGATTAAGTAAAGTAAAATAAAGCATACTCACAACACCAGATGTACGAGAAAAAACCCAAAACGAAAAAACAACATCAGACGGCCCAAGCCAGGCAATCACTATGAACAAAGGTTTTACAAAGATAGATTAGCCTTACTCAATGACTCGTTCCCCATTGGTCTTGACACTCCTTCTGATCTTCTATCGTTCTTTAATAGTGCCCATGAAAAAATTTAATCTTCCACGATAACTGTCCACAGCACACGCGTCCACGTATGTCTCGGTGTCCACCGAATGGTTTTGATACGTCTACGATGTCGAACAACAATTCCTTCTCTTTTCTTCATCGCAAAACCCTGATGTTCAATTGTAGAACAAACCTTCTTAGTGAAACAAGATCACATAATCATACAAGAATGAAAACTCGGATCTTTGCAAACTCTAAAGATGTGTTTAAGCTTTTTAAACCTTAGAAAACATGTGCAAAACTCAAACTGGATCGTAAACTATTTTTCGAGAATGCACACTGAATTAATTCTTATGCAAACACGCTTTAAATAAGATTTAAGCACCGCCTCAAAAACAGTGTCATTCAAACGATAGAGCCACATCGTTCGCGCGACATAGGTATCTTGTTTTATGTCGTTTGAACGACACTGCGACGGTTTGACTTTTTGAATTTTTATTTAAAATGTCTCTTCCAAAAGAGATCCAAATGAGTAAAACTCATTTTCGAGCTTATCATAATAAAACGTAGTGTAAACCATTTAAAACACTTTAAAAACATTTTAAACATTTTCTTTACAAAAATTACATCCTTATCTTTTATAAAAACAATTTCGAGCACCATTAATTATACGCATTCATACCTGAGTGATCTCGTAATGAAATTAACTTGAAGACGAATAAACTTGCACCAATTTAAACTTCGTCATGATTATTTCTGTAAAGCTTTGCCGCAACGTCTTCAATTTCTTCATTACATCATAAGACCAAGTGGGATCATGACAAAATAAAATTATCCCTATGACATATTACAAACACAGTTTTGTTCACGTAATTAAGTCAAAAAAGTACAGGGACTCAATTGAAAATCTATGTCCTTACAGTATTCAAATAATGAAGGAATGTCGATGGAAAGTCGGACTTATGTGGGATATAAAAAAATGAATGTGGTTTACACCAGCAGTAAACTGATGTGCAAAGGGGTTGATATTGTGGATGACAATAGTATTTAGTATGCAGTAGTAATTATAGTCATGTCTATGATAGGGAAGCTTCTTATTGTCGAGATTGATTGTGGTGCTATGAATTGTTGTATAAACATTATAAAAGGAATTCTGATGGTCTGGGACATCAGGGCATTCTGGGAAAGGAATTATGAGGACTCTAAAAGATCGGTCATGGAAAATCATAACCTTCACCCTCTAACCCATGAAATAATGAAGTCCACATCTACCCAGTGTGTATAAATAAAACTCCCTAACAATGTCAACATAAGTTGACCCACCTAACACGAGAATAAGATTCCATTATCTACTAACAAGCCAGTCAGGCAACTAGGTATCTATTACATCTTGCATGGTGACCAGATGCTCTATCACCACCGTCAATCTATAAATTTCAGATCTCTTTGTGTTTGGGGAGGGTGGGGACAGAGAACAATGATGGTGAGAGGGGGAAGCGGTTGATTAGTGGTTCAATTGGGGGAAGGGGAGGAGTAAGGGTTTTGATTGGGTTTTGTTGGTTGTTCGATTTGGTTTGGGGGGGCGTGAGGAAGGGTTTCATTAGGCTGTGGGGAAGAGAGAGAGAGAGAGAGAGAGAGAGAGAGGTCTAATGGTGGTACACGGTGAAGGCTTGGTGGGAATGGTAGAGGTAGTGGTGGTGCTGGAAGGGGATGGGGTGGCAGAGGGGCTCTCAAGGTATGAAGGTCGGGGTGGGGTGTAACAACCCCCATTTTTCACGTAAAGGTTCGTCAGACATAATATGCCAAAGATGGGGCTCGTCTAGTAATCCATATCATTCTTAGCATCAAACCATAAAAATATAGTTTTAATTTATGCATTCACGCACAATAAAATAATATGAAGTAATAACTAAGAGTGAATAAGTTCCAACTCACATAAATAATAAATCATCCATCCTAGCCTAACTAAAAATAACTAACTAGAATAAATAAGACTCGGGATTATGCCTATAAAATATTTGGAATATAAAAACTGAAATAAAACAAAGAGTAGCATCCTACGCTAGAATCAAGTAGTTGAATCCGCTAATAAGCATATACAACTACAAATCTGATCCTCTGTTAGCCCTATTATTCCTGTCTAGGATAACCTGGGGGGAAATATTTTATAATTTGGGTCATCCCCCTAAAGTTGCAAGAATTAACTTACAAAACCAATAGATAATAATGCACTCAATTCACATTGTATACTGCCCATCGACTCTCACATGTAGTAACAATCTCACCCCTCATTTAAGTGTAATACTATATGCATTTTCTACCCACTACACCAAAGATAACAATTTGGCACACCCGGATATTAAAACTTTGGCATAGTTTAAAATTGTGCAAAATTCTGGCATGGTTTAATGACAATCTGACACACATTAAAAGAGTGCCAAAATTTGGCATTGTTTTAAAGTGTGTCAAAATTGATTATAGTTATTAAAATATAAATGCCCTAAAAAATCATTATACAAACTTTGTTCATCTGTTCTATCATTCTCGCTCACTCTCTCATTCCCGCTCAGCCGCTCAATCATCTTTTAGATTTCAGAGTTTTGTTTCCTAAGAGGATACTCTCTCTCTCACTCTGAATCATCTTCTCGGTTTAGGGGTTTTGATTCCAATATTATGGTTATTGGTTCAAATGTATTTCATTTTTGTTATATCTTTCACATTATAGTGTTTGGGGATTAAAATTTTGGGTTTCATATTTAAAATGTTGGTTTTTCGAGATCTCATGTACTCTCTCTCTCTCTCTCTCTCTCTCTCTGAATTATCTTCTAGGTTTAAGGGGGTTTTGCTCCCAATATCATTCTCTTTGATGAATTTTTAATTCTCTTAATTTTTAGGCCATGCACGTGACTTCTCCTTTCCAGAAAGGGTGCTCATGAGAGAGGTGTTGTTGATTATGGTCTTATGTTTGGTTTTCATTTTCTGAAGTTTGTTAATAAAAAATATGCATAATATTTTCACTCTCATGTACACATATATTATCATTTTGTAGGTATAAACTCTAAAGTATTTCATTTGTTCAACTTTTCTTTGTATAATTTTGGTAGCTTTAAAGTGTTTGGCCACTCTCTATAAGATTTTTAATATATGAGTTGTTTATCTTTGGTATGTGTTATGTTTTATAGGTACACATATCTTTAGTATAAAATACTAAGTCTTGCTGAACCTCAAATTCTGACTATTGAACTGAATTGTACTGAATTGTACAAGCAATAAGATTTGAGGTTCAAAGAACGAATAAAATTCAAATCACTATGGAAATTGAGATTACATGAACTGATTTTGACCAAAAAAAAATATGTACAATTTATGGTGTCCCATAACTTCAACTAAAGAAATGACACTTGTAAACACAAGGTATATATTTATGTTTAAAAATTACTAGATATATGAGAACAATTATACATTTCATAAATAATCAATCCTAGTTTTTGTTAGAACTTGTTTCAGTACCATTTGATAATATTTTTAATGAGTACACAATATGATTTTAGATAATTGCTTCTCAAGTAAAAATGGTAAAGAAAATAAAAAACATATTGCTTGTAGGATGCTTTATAAACAATACCGTAACTTTGGGTATTTGAAGTGCACACTTATATATATGTAATGCGGAGCAGTTTGAAGTATGGTTTGTGCTAGGTGGTTCAATTGGTGTCTTTGTTTTTTATCCTTTGAAGTAGTGAGATTCAATAGGATGTACGTCACAGATCACTCAGCTATTTCTTACTTAAAATTTTGATAATGCAGATTAGTCAGACATCTTGGGGTGCCTGATTAATCCCAATTGTGTACGTTAAGAACCTCAAGTACGCACACTATACTGACGCACAGGGAGGTGATACGTCAAGTAGAAAGATAATGAAACTTTATAGGAAAACTTGGACCTCAACAAGCTCGATGACTTCAGTTCAAAAGCTACTGAAGTTCTTGTACCCTCACTATGGAACTTCGTAGGCATATTATGAAACAATAGCCGAGTCTGATGTAAAGTATTAATTATTTGGTTAGGAATCCCTTATCATTTGTTTTCACTATAAGTAGTAATGTGTCTAATTCACATTCTATTTCGTATGCCCAAATTGTTAGCAAAAAAATTTCCAGTTTTCGCCATGACCATGTACACAGAAGGAGAAAGGGTATGTTATGTTATTTTATAGACATAAGACCTATATTTGGATTTGTTCTCAGGTCTAGTCTCTTGATTGCTTATCTCACTTGGTTATGTATGAAATCCATTTGGCCAGTAATCTCAATTGACTTCTTCTACTACGTGTCAATTAATGTATTTTACTTAGATGTCATGCTTGAATGTCCCAGTGCATGCTTGCCACACACCATGGGCTCATTAATTCATCATGCATTCTTTCTTGCAAATTAAAATGTTAACTACTATTTGACTAGTATTGTACTACTTTTGTTTGGAATTTTGTCTTCAATAGCTATTTAACAATTGGAATGTTTAGTCGTTTGTGTTACTCATATTGATTTAAAGTTTCACATAAAGTGTATTATACATACCTTTTAAATTTTCTCTTGATAATTGTGTATGCCCACACCAATTTCTTTTCATAATGGTTTTTATTAGCACTTATGATTAGCCACTAGTTCAAAAGTGAATTTGAGGTTCAGCAGGACTTGGTAATCTGAATGGTACAATATTTATATCCTTGGTATGTGTTATGTTTTATAGGTACAACACATTATGAATTATAAAATCAGATGGTTTGTTTGGCAGCTATACAAATGTGTTAAAGACAGTTATTATGGAGTCTGGCTTTAGTATCCCCATTGATATGATGGTTCAACATGATGAAGATAGTGTGAGAAGTTTTTATGCAGAGCACTCTTCCAAGAGCTTCTTTACAAGCCTTGTCAAATATATGATGATATACCTCGCTTAGTTTTGGTGACAAGGTTCTACTTTTCCTATCGTAGAGTTGTTCTATTAAATAATCGGGAAAGGATAAGGTAATTCTTAACTAAATTGTGATTACACGAGTAGAGCTAAATATTATGTAATTTAAATTCATTTAAGTTTATTACACTGTTATTTCTCAACAAGAAGCATCTACTATAGGATTCAGAAATGTTGTAACTTGATGTTTTTGGTACAATAGCTATCAATTATTTGTTAAAATGAATAGGATAAAACTAACTTCTTTCTTTACACATGTGGCTCCTTTTATAATAAAATATGTACTTTCATTTATAACAGTCTTTGGATTTACCTATGTACAATCAATGCGACTAATTGCCTTGATAGTATGCGTCTTAACTACCCAAATGTTGTTTAGTTTGATTCTGGCCCCCAATCAGATTTGTAAACATATTCAACATGACATATTAGGGGGGTTATATGAGAAAAATCATAGCAGATACAAGAACTAAATGTGTAGTTATATGAGAGAGTGATTTTATATTCCAGATGTTATACAATCAATTCCCAAAGAATCTATACAACCCCAAATGATTGATGATTTTAAATTTGATTGTTTGACATCTGGAATATAAAATATCCCCACTCTTGATAGAATATAACATTTCATATGAAATTCATCATGTAAGAATAGACATGTAACATTACATATGCAATTCATCATGTAAGAATAGACTCCATGTTATGGCTTTTAATACATTGATGACTTTGGAAGCTTCCTGGTCTGGGTGATCTAGATGAGACCAATCGAGACTAAAACAGATCACTATTAGAACTCTTTCTTAAATAGGAATATTAAGTTTTTCTTATTCCTTCTTTTCGATGTGAATATGATATCTTTTTCTAGAAATATTTTTCAGCTTTTTAAGATAACTGAGTAAACTTCACTCAGTAAAGTATATTTATAATGAACCTGTCTCTAATTTTGCTTACAACTATCATATGAGCCCTTGTTTTATTAACATATCTAAAAATTTTAGCTTCTCCCAACACTTTTTGGCCTTCTTTGATGTACATCAGATGTCTCTCTCTCTATTCTGTTCCATTATAGCTCTCGAGAGAACAATGGTTGTTGCAAAAATACTTGGTCCTCCCACCACATTAGTGGTTTGTTCTCGGAGGCTTTATTGTTGCTAGAGGTTAAAACTCTTTTGTGTTTTCACTTCACTATTTGTTTCGAAAGTAAGCAGCTGCACATAGGGCTATATAATAACTCCAACTTGTTCCACAGATGATATTCAAGACTCGATGATACGTGTGCTTCCTCTTACCGAGAAAGTTCTAAATAGAGTAAACAACGGCATTGTTTATTGGGTTGAACGTCTTTTTATTTTTATTTTTTATCGATTATAATAGAATTAGCAAACCCCATTGAAGACGTCTGGGTGTCTTAGGAACACGAGGATACTAAATGAGGACAATTGGCCATAATATTTGGCAAATCAACTATATTATTCAAGAAAGTATAGATTTAAACACTCTATACTACCCTCAACCTTAGTATGCTCTTCCACTAATTCATTATCAGATGAGACCACTTTGTCATCTCATCTGAAAGCTTTCTCTGTAGCCCTAGTGTTATCCTCAATTCTGATATCCACCTCGTTACTCCAAGCATCAACGAATATTTCGGGCTGACACCCTGCAAGGACTACAAACAGTATAAAGAGAGGGAGAAACATGCATTTTTTTTGTCCGTATAGGTCATTTCCTTTGATATGCAGCCCTGACGTTGTCCTCCATTCTATGTTTTTTGCCCTATTTTACTTCATCTTACATTTCTTTGATAGGATTTCTTGTCCAAATAGATCTTTTCCTTTCACAAGTAGGTCCTTAGAGGAACAAAATTTTGGAAAAAAAGTATAGGTACTCGAGTGTATGGTATCCATGTTTTTAATTAAGTATTTGACCCATAGGAGCACCACAACATTATATTTCACTATGGCACTTTTTTGTGAATTGATAAACCAAGTGGACTTTAGTTAGTCAATTAAAAATGTTGCAGGATCCTTTCTTTAAATTTTATAGATCTTTATAACAATTAATGGTGTGCTTGAACCAGGTCCGCATAGTAAAAGATGATTTAATGTATTGCACATACCTTAAGGTATATGAGAACCATTGTGCTAGAAATGACTGTGAGGCATATGCCACAGGGCTATTTCTTATGATCATCAATTCTTGGGCCTTCTATTGTAGAGTTTGGTTTTGTTTGGGCATTTAGAATTTGATCAAACCTGATTTGAATACTATTGATAGACATGACTTTCCTCACATGATGTGATTCACTTTGTCTTATGCTTGCATCTATGCTTATCTTACGAGAGTTTATGATTGTATTCATATGTTCAACATTTAAAAAACACATTTTTCTTCTTTTCCTTCTTAAAGTTTGGAGTGTGACCAACCTAGTTTGGGCCACTTTTCACTTTGAGAGCTTTCATCTATGATTAGTGTCGAATCTAATGCTTGTTCTGCTCCTACATTAGTTTTTTTCCTATGATCTCTCTTATGCTAATATGGTTATTCTGATTATGTTCTACAGGTTGTATTTTTTCCCTATTGCTATTTTTAGTAGGTTATTGTTGGCTATCTACTTGCGGGTTTGCTTATTGGACCTAGTGGTTTGAAATTAATCAGTGAAATGGTGCAGGTATGTTGTTTGAGTAATTAAGGATCAAACAATCCAAAATTTTGAATTCTAAAAATTTCAACTCGAATTCAATTTTTTTACTATTATCATATCGTGATAAAATCTTCTGGCTTCGTCTGTAAGTGCTTACCCCGATAGATACTTGTGTATCCATGAAGCGATTGTAGGGCTATATTAACTTTCACCCCGAGTTTTTATTTATTATATACCCTTCTTTGTAAGTTTGATATATATTCCCCAAAGCATTGGTAAATCTATCTATGTGTCATTTTGAGGTTGTTGTATTATATTATGTGATTTTTAGCGATTCTTTTGTGAGTGTATCTGAAATTATTTTATAAGTGAGGGTGTAATATGAAAATTCAAATAACAGTGAGGGTGAAAGTAAAAAAAATACTCAATATTCGAACTTTTGTGCATAAAGCTTAGTTTGTTGATCTATGTTTTCCTTATGTAAATTATAACGGAGATACGCAAGATGATGGAATCTGTAGGTTTTGTTGAAATCGACACACCAGTTCTATAGGTTTGTAAATTTCTTTATGTTTATGTTCGATTGATTCATCTTGTTGTTATAGTTGTCTGATTAAAAGGGCTAAAAAGATTAGAAAAAGAAAAACGTGTAAATGCGGTGTGTGATACCGATTTAAATTAATTCACAAATTTTCAAGTGAACCTTATTTAATTGGAGTCTATTTTTAAACCAAATTAATTCAGCCCCTAAACATGCATCTAAATGTGTTCGAGTGTTAAACCATAAATAAATAAAGGATGTGACACATATTTAAGGAAAAATACCCGAAGGGCAAAACCTTTTTATTTCTAAGAACTTTGAAGAATTCACAAGACCATTGACTTACATACAACCTGATAATCACCCACAAGTGTAATGCGCGGAGTCTTCGTCAAACCTTCAAATCAACGGCTAGAAATTTCGTCGGCTTGAATCTCCCGCAAGAACTCCAGATGGTTAGCAATAATGAAGAAAACGGCTTCTCCATAAGTGTGAACTTTATAAGGACTCCCTCCACAATAGCACGTAGCTCTCCGATTGTAGAGTTCTCCGCAAAAAGGTAAACAAAAGCAAAAGTGTGTTTTTCAACAACAAAACAATTCACCAAAGCATATGGTATTTTTGTGAATTGTAAACAAAAAGGGATTAAACCCTAAAAGAAGAAGTAAAAAACAATTCTCCTATTTCGTAGTTTTCTGTCTTTCAAAACGCTTAGACTTCTTAATGAAAATGAAACCATCTAATGAGTATTTATAAGAAAACGCGCCGCCTTGGTATTAGAGCTCGTTCAAATGAGAAACAGGTGTCGCTCGAACGAAGGACGCGTGTCGTTCAAACGACATCGTGCGACATACCAATCTCGCTCGAACGAGATGCTGATCTCGCTTGAACGACCTGGTCGTAAAAAAATTATTTTAATCTCTGCTCCAACACTTAGAAAAAATACTCATTCTCAAATTTTGATGAAAAAGTCTGCTCGAACACTTAGAAAATATTTTGTAAAAATATCCCAAAAGCTCTAAGTGAAAAGTTAAGCTATTTAAAACAAAATCTTACCAAAGTAAACTTTGCGGAGTCTTTCTGATGAAGAACTTGATTAATTCGGATCCGTCTTAATGTAGGTTGCTCTTGAATGCTCTTCGACGGTGTAGCGTTATATGACATAACAAATTGATAACAGACTTATAAAAATATATCCTTACAAATCTCCCCCTATGTCTATGCCAGTACAAACATAAAAATATCCGAATTATCAAAAACCAAAATGCCTATACAAATCCACCCTCCCATTGAATAAATTTGCAAGATATCAAACTGTTCTCCAACATCTTCGTCAAATCTCAAAGCTTTTCTCATCAGGGTGTGCAACATAATGATCTTCAGTCTTTGTACCTACACACATGAGATAAATTAAAATACCTTCGTGATGCATCGAGTTTGAAATGATATAAGAATAAGGCATTAATAAATCAAATCTCCTCCATAATGCAAAAACTAACCCAAAACATGATAATTGTTTCTCCCCCCCCCCCCCCCAAATAGACCGATAAGAAGAAAAAATCAAAACATGGAGTGTCACGATAAAAATGCATAGCAAACAAGGATCAAACTAAGCGCATGCAAAGGTATGTCTCAAAACATCCACAAACTATTTTTGTATTTTTTTAATTTTTTATACAAAAATAAGATACTAAAAATCACACCATGGATTTAAACTAAAACAACCAAGTCATGGAAATGGAATGAATGGGTGTGAACACTTCGATAGGAAAATCAACTCAATCAATCATATGTGCACGATGCATACGTGTACCCCTAATGAATGAACATCAAAAGTATCCTTACGTGTAAAAATTATTGAATTTAATTGACATCGTCTTATGCAAATCAATAAATCAAAGTCAAAGTGATTTCCACAACAATAACGTCCAAAACTATTTAGCACTTTTTCAAGATTTTCAAGGACGTGCAAACCCATTGTAATATCTCCAACCCAACTCCCTCATATATATTTTCGTTTAGAGGTGTATAAACTAAATTCTCAAACTTTTAAGAATTGGTGCAAAAACCTAATTGGCCTATAATTGGCATGAATTTCTTTTTATTACCTTTTAATTTTTCACGGGATCTTTTAAACCTCTTCGGACCCCGGAAAATAAAATTTCTCAATTTTTTAGGTCTAATTTAAATGCGGCTTAATCGCAAAGGATAAATGAAAATCTTTCGTAGCCCTTCATTGTTTTCAAACAAAGCACACAAACTCACAAACGGCTCTTACATGCACAACTTTCTTATCAAGTTTTATCGCGCTTAGTTCATTTTAAGGACAGGATTGAAGTGAAAACACCCAACCAACATGTGAAAAGAGAAGCACAATAATCAAACAAATCCATGCATGTGTGTAATAAAGGAAATCATGAATCAAACATGTAGAAAGTAACACTTAATTACATCTCAATGACTCTAAGCATTATAAAGCACATGGATGAATTGATCTATTGTCTCAAAAAACTATCAAATAGTCACATGAAAAAAATGGAATGATGTTGTGGTTGGGTCATCCTAAGTGTTCATCCATAAAGGTGCAAACAAAATCCAAAAATATTTTTGGATTTTTAAAAAAAAATTATCAAAAATAAAATCTTTTTGTATTTTTCAAAAAATTTCAAAAGCAAAAATTTATACAAAAAGTACATGTCAACACACTACCAAATATATATCATGAAACCACAACTAGTGTATAACAAACATGCAAACACAATCATCTATATGATATGGCAAGAGAAGAACCATGTGCAAGCAAACGGGAATTAACTTGTCTAAAATCTAGTGCCTCTAAATGTGATTTCCTAACCCCAAATAGATGTGAAACTTCATGTGGGGAATTTAGGAACCAAGGTAACACTAGACATAAACTTCTTAGGACTTTTTCCAAGATCAAAACAAAAATGCCTAAGGTGACCTGTCCTACCACAATATGAGCATGTGTAAACTGGAGGAATGTGACCTAAAGTGTGATCTTTTCTAACGTCCTTGGGATTAATTGACCCTCTAAAATAAATAATAGTTTTGGCTTTAGCACTAGAAGCATCCGAACAAGATGAGCCATTACCATCACTATCAAACCTACTTGAATCATTTAGATCATTTTTCAACTTCAAAATATTTGATTCAAGTAACACATTAGACTCTTCCAAAGACAGGGATTTCTTTTTCCAAATTTCTACAATTTCTAAAAGGGTATCTCTCTCTCCCTCAATTAAAGCAAACTTTTCCATAAGAGTCTCTTCACGTGCCACAAACTCATTGATTAAAATATTTTTATCCTATTAGGCACAAACACCAACCATCGAATTTTTAAGGTCCTCTAATTCTTTTTCTAAAAATAGGACCCTATCATCACTCTCCTTCTTGAAAATTTTTAAAGCAACAGAGTCATGGTCCAAGGAAACAAGTTTCTCACAATAAAAATCTCTTTGATTTTGAACCGTTTGCAAAATATTCATCGCGGATTTAAAACGAGAATTTTCTTTTTCCAAAAAATCAATTCTTTTACCAAAAGTCAAATTCAAACTATTTAAATCATTAAAACTTTGACTCGTGTCATTAAAGTGGGGTATCCGATCACATAAGTGCTCTATCGGAAAAATTGCGATCTTTCACAAAATTGATTTTTCAAAAAAAATCAAAATCACACAAATTTTACGGAAACTAGGAATACACGATAAATTAGCGCAACCAGCTTTGATACCAATTTGACGACATGAGAAGTCAAATTGTATAAAAAAAATCCTTAAAAAATTAGGATCACGCGATATATTAGCCTAACCCGCTCTGATACCAATTTGAAAAAGTGGTGATCGCTTAAATAAGCTCTGATACCAATTTGAAAAACATGTAAATGCGGTGTGATACCGATTTAAATTAATTCACATATTTTTAAGTGAACCTTATTTAATTGGAGTCTATTTTTAAACCAAATTTATTCAACCCCTAATCATGCATCTAAATGTGTTCGAGTGTCAAACCATAAATAAATAAAGCATGTGACAAAAATTTAAGGAAAAATCCCCGAAGGGCAAAAACTTTTTTATTTCTAGAACTTTGAAGAATTCACAAGACCATTGACTTACATACAACCTGATAATCGCCCACAAGTGTAACGCACGATTTCTTCGTTAAACCTTCAAAGCAACGACTAGAAATGTCGTCGACTCGAATCTTCCGCAAGATCTCCAGATGGTCAGGAATGAAGAAGAAAACGGCTTCTCCACAAGTGTGAACTTTATAAGGACTCCCTCCACAATAACATGTAGCTCTACGGTTGTAGAGTTATCCCCACAAAGGTAAAAAAAAAGCAAAAGTGTGTTTTTCAACACCAAAACAATTCACCAAAGCATATGGGATTTTTGTGAATTGTAAATAAAAATGGTTTAAACCCTAAAAGAAGAAGTAAAAAAGAATTATGCTATTTCGTAGTTTTCTGTCTTTCAAAATGCTGGGACTTCTTAATGAAAACGAAACCATTTAATGAGTATTTATAAGAAAACGCGATGCCTTGGTATTAGAGCTTGTTCGAACGAGAAACAGGTGTCGCTAGAACGAAGGACACATGTCGTTTAAATGACATCGCGCGACATACCAATCTCGCTCGAACGAGATGCTGATCTCGCTTGAACGTCCTGGTCATAAAAAAATATTATTTTAATCTCCGCTCCAACACTTAGAAAAAATACACATTCACAAAATTTGGCAAAAAAGTCCGCTCGAACACTTAGAAAATATTTTGTAAAGATATCCCAAAATCTCTAAGTCAAAAGTTCAGGTATTTAAAACAAAACCTTACCAAAGTAAACTTCGCGAAGTCTTTTTTATGAAGAACTTGATTCATTCAGATCCGTCTAGATGTAGGTTGCTTTTGAATGCTCTTCGACAGTGTAGCGGTATATGACATAACAAATTGATAATGGACTTATAAAAATATGTCCTTACAGAAAACATACATGCTTAATACAAAAAATCATTTTCTTTTAGACAAATGAAAATGCTAATAATTATAATGCAAACTTGGATAGACCTTTATTATTGAAATCGTCAAAGGTCTATCTTTTGAGAATACGAAGATAATTCGAAAATATCTTGACTTAGACTTAAAAACATTCCATTAGAGGGTGAAAACTGAAACCAACCCAAAATAGGCCCCGTAAGAGGCACAAACACCTCGCACGGGACCACTGTAACTCATAGAAACTGACCTCATAGTAATGGGACATGGTTTGAGAATACAATGATAATTTGAAAATATTAACACTTTGGATTAAAAACATGTCATTTTTGGGTGAAAACCTAAACTAGCCCCCACGTGGCCCATAAGAGGCACAAACACCTCGCTCGGGAGCAATGTAACTCATAGGAATTGATCGCGTAGTCATGGGTCTTCTGGTTTGAGAATATGATAGTTTGAAAAGCTTAAAAATAATCCGCTAAAGGGTGAAAACCCAAACCAGGCCCTATACGGCCCCGTAAGAGGCATGAACACTTCGCATGGGACTAATGTAACTTGTAGGAAGTGACCGTGTTGACACAGGTCTCCCGATTTGAGAATATGATGGTAATTTAAAAATATTTAGATTATTCTTAAAAACCTGTTGTTTGAGTGTGAAAACTCAAATTATTTCTTAAATGGTCCCATAAGAGGCACTAACACCTCGCATAGGGCCAATGTAACTCACAAAAACTGATCGCATAGTCACGGGACATATGGTTTGATAATATGATGATAATTTGAAAATATCAAGACTTTGGCTTAAAACATGCTGTTAGTGGGTGAAAACCTAAACTAACCCCCAAATGGTTCGTAAGAGGCACGAACACCTCGGACGGGACCAATGTAACTAGTAGGAATTGATCGCATAGTCATGGGTCTCTCAGTTTGAGAATATGATGATAATTTGAAAATATCTATATTTGGCTTAAAAATAAGCCGTTAAAGGGTGAAAACCCAAACCATTCCTCAAACGGTCTCATAAGAGGCATGAACACCTCGCAGGGGACTAGTGTAACTAGTAAAAATTGATCGTGTAGTCACGGGTCTCCCAGTTTGAGAATATGACGATAATTTAAAAATATTTTGATTATTCTTAAAAACATGTCGTTTGAGGGTGACAACTCAAATCAATCCTCAAACAGCCCCATAAGAGGTACTACACCTCACATGTAATTAATGTAACTCGTAAGAGCTGACCACGTTGTCATAAGGCTTTCGATTTGAGAATAGAATAATAATTTTAACTCGTATATGCAAATTTTCACCTTGAATAAGATTTTTTTGAAAAATTACTTGGTTACTAATATCATTACATTTTTGTATCTCATTTTTTTGTAGGATATCATTTTGTCGTTAGCTTTTATCCACGTGTAATACACGAATTCAATGGTTTACAACATGGGGATTATTTATTTAATGTCGTCAATATTCAGGATTCTCTTTTTGTGTTATGGTCATGCGGGCTTTTGTAGTTTTATTTTTAACTTTTATAGTTATGCAGGTTTTTATAATTTTATTGTTATATTTTATGGTCGTACGGGCTTTACATTACCTAGGTCTTAGAAGGTCCAAAAAATAGAGGAAACTTTGCCTAATTTTTTTTTTGTCTGTGAATTATTAAGACTTGTAATATTTTGAAGTTTGTATGTACATTAGTTTATCAACAAATTGCGAGATTCGCAAATTGTGAATTTTCTTGTTTTCAAATAATTTTTTTTTCTTTGATCCAAAAATTTTAGCACAGTTCAAAATCAAGACAAAATTGTATCAAATTTTGGCATGATTTTGAATTATTCCAAAAGCGTACCAAAATATACTCAATCTGGCACAGTTACAAAGTGTGCCAAAGGTATGGCAGAAATATAAAATTTTGACACGGTTTAAAAGTGTTCCAGAAGTGTTCCTGTTTCGTCAAATCTGACACACTTTTAAACCGTGCCAAAAAAAAATGGCCATTTCGGAAAACCTGATTCTGGCACCTTTCAAAACCGTATCAGATTTGATCTAACACAGTTTTAAACCGTGTCAGATTGTTATTTTTCGTGTAGTGACCCAAGCCTAGGATGTGATTCAGTCTCTATGATAGCATAACAATATCAAGGTCAATTTGTCCCATAATTAAAGTGGGAGGTAAATATGTACACATATCTCAATCCCAAGACTAACCCATCAATACTACCCCACAAAAATACCATTACATCACATGATGTATTCTATGTAGCATTGTGTTCATCATTCGACTACATTGATTTATTCTCAATCAATTTATTTAAGTATATATACCTTTACATATATACGACACGTAAAGGCATATACCTTCAGTGTCCAACTCGTTATCTGTCGGTAAGTTCGGAGGAGTTCCTCACCAAACGTACGTAAATAATATACACATAAGTGGCGCGATCACTACGTAGTACACCATCTCACGCCCATACCCCGGGATGTGAGAATACATATGGCCATCCCACTTCTCTCATCAAGAAGCGGTTCCCCAGAACGTATGATCTAAAATAACGACCTAAACTACACGTAGACCACTTGTGTCGCAGTGTGGTTCATGTAATGACCCCACTTTTATATATATAGTTTGTTTTTACACTCTTGTGTTACTTATTATCTTATAAATTTTGTATTATTAGATATGTGGTATTATTGGCTATCAATATAAAAAACCCAATTTTTAATTTCGAAGAATCAACTGTAAATTGGATCAAATCGAAGTCTTATGACATATCTTAAGGTAAATAATAAGTTTTAGGGTTGAAAATATAATTTTATGAAACTTTAAGGACTAAAATAAAAATATAAAATGGGCCATTTTGTAAATAAAATATTTTCAAGGACCTCTAAGAAGTATTCAAAATATATAATGTGAAATTACCAAAATACCCTTCATGTGTAAAATGATCCTTATACCCTTATCACCTTTCCACTACGTGCTGGTCACTTCCACCTTACACATGTCATCTTTAGAGAGAAATCTAAAACACTTGTCATCATTTGGTGATATTGACACTGGAAGACCACTCCGGATTCTAACACCTCGGTGTTGAATCACCACCCTAAAAAGCCTAGTCATTAAACATGTGTCAACACCGTAATACTTTTGGAAACCTATAAATAGGTCCTGAGGGTTCATTTGAAACTCACACCAATAACTTGAGAATTCTAGTAAGAAAGAGTGATAGAAAGCTTGGGAAATATCTTAATAAGGAGTTCTATAATTTCTAAGAAAGAATTCATTTCGTAGGTATGATTTTATTTAAATGTTATAATGTATTTTTATAGTTTTAATTTTGTGTTTTATAGCTTTACTTAGTAGTTATGCCGGTAAAATACACTAAGGACTTCACTAATCAAAACTTAAAGTTTAGAAGAAATCCAAATTGATTTTATTTTCATGTAAACTTGTTTGAAATTATATATATGCTTTTAAAAAATGATTTTTTTAAAGTAATTGCTCGTTATTATGGAATCCCATTTAAGTATTTCCAAAGTCAGGCCCGGTGAAATTCTGTCTAAATGAGATGGTATTTAAGTGGTGCCCCTGTGACCCTCCATCTCTACTAGAAATGAATTCGGAAATGTTATGTCTAAAGGATATGGTATTTAAGTGGTGCCCCTGTGACCCTCCATCTCTACTGGGAACCGACTGATTAGGAAGAACTATGAATTGAATCCTTTAATTACGATTAATAAGTTTTAAAAGTTAAGAAAATGGTTTTTAGTAATCCTTTAAAACAAGTTATTATTAAAATACAATATGTAGACTGGACCTTGTTTAGAACGTATACTTAAACCTTTATCGTATTTGTTAGATTAATGTGCAATCGAAAACTCATCATCTATAATTTCAACCTCTATTTTAGGTGAGTACTCTATGCAATTTCTTGCCCATTTTGATTATATTATATTATGAAAACTATGTATATTTTGTGAAATGCTTTTATTCTCAAAATACATCTGATACCGATGATTCCGTCGGTTGTTATATGTGTATATCTCTCGATATAAACATCTGATTTGAATTCTGCAGTTTTTTATTAGGCCTATGGAAACTCTTTTACTATATTGGCCTTGACTATCGGGTGGAAATATTTGGGTGGTACCTTCCTAGCTGGTTTATCACAGGTGTGCCCTAAATAAGGCGTTGTTTCAGAGATCATGATTTTCTGTCTGTGTTGTTGCCAAGTGGAAACATTTGATAACACCATCTGTCTAGGTACTAGAACTTACATGGACGCTAAGACTGAATAATTGACATATTGCTCAATTGTTTTATCTGTTCTGTTCTGAACGGTTTATTCTGAAAATATATATACTGTTAATTACTTTATATATATGAATGCAAGTTCCTATCCATATACGTATATGTCTTTTCTTTTGGCTTGAATAGGTATCTATTTTCTGAAAACCTTAGAATATCTGGAGATTGAATCTCATTCGGCTTTTAGCTAATGTTTTATAATTAACCTTTTTTCAGGAAATAATTAGGTAAGGGGATGGAACATAAGAGGACTATGTTGAAGATTTAGCTTTTAGAGCTCTTTTTGTTACATTAAGTAGAATTTTGTTTTATTAGATAGAGGATGTTTGGCTCTTTAACTAAAAGTCTTTGAAATTTGTGACAAGTTGTAACTCTTGGATATTTTAATATAAATGAAGTTTCCTTTAGAAAGCCCTAATGATGTAATTCCTTCACTTTTAGTATTTTACGATTCATAACCATGTGATTTTATTTCCTTTACATATATTTTAAGAGAAAAATTTTAAGGCCAGAATATTGAATTCCTTGGTGGCAAGTCAAGACACTCGTTCCCTACTATTTTTAGGTCGGGGTCGTGACAAAGGTGGTATTAGAGCATAGGTTATGAACCCGTAGACTACTGAGCATAGGTTTCGAACGTTATAGATTTTATGTTTCCATCCTTAGCAGATAGTATTAAAAATCTAATTTATGTGTTAACCCTCCCGATGTGTTATATTATTTATAATTGGTCTTTTAGTTTTCAATCTTGATATAGTATAGTAGATCTTTCGTTTGGATATAACTGTAGAAAATGACCAAGAGAAGATCATCTATGGGAACTAGTGATTCGAGTATAGAAGGACTGGAAGGTGCATACAAGGCGATTGAAGTCCGAGCAAAGATTGTGGAGCAGCAGGTGAATAATGGAGTACCAAGGAATCTTGAACTAAGTAGATGTACTATTGAACAGTTCAAGAAGTTGAATCCGCCATCTTTTAAAGATACTCCTAACCCCACTGAAGCAGAAAGTTGGGTGATGAAGATTGAAAAGATACTTGATGTTCTTAAGTTCACAGATGAACAAAGGGTTTTATTTGTAACATTTATGTTAGAAGGTGAAGCAGAACATTGGTGGAGGGTGACTAAGAGAATACACGAGGAAAGGCATACTTACATAGGTTGGAATGATTTCTTAGTTATCTTTTATGAGAAATATTTTCCTGAAACGGTGAAAGACGAAATGGCAGTTGACTTTATGAGCCTAGTGAAATGGAATATGACAGTTAGTCAATACGAGGCAAAGTTTACTGAGTTATCACATTTTGCACGTCATGTTGTAGTAACTGATGTTTTAAGAGCAAAGAAGTTTGAACGTGGGTTAAGGTTGAATATTCGTAGTCGAATTTCCATCCTAAAGTTGACATCATATATTGACGTCGTGACTAGGGCTACAATAGCTGAGTGGGATGGTGAGGAGTATAATCGAATTAGAGATGATAAAAGGAAGTTTGGGGAACAAAAAGGAAAGAACTGTTAAGAAAAATAGGGCACAGAGAGAATTTTAGAGAGAGGAAGAGTTATCATTAATTGGTGCCTAAAAAATGGGGGGGTCACCCCTTATTTATAGTACAAGTTAGTATAGTCCTAATAGAACTGGACATCCACTTAAATAGGATAAATACAATATTTATAACACTCCCTCTTGGATGTACACCATATCCACCATTCAATGATTATTGCCTCATTAAAACCTTAATAAGGAAAAACCCATTGGGAAAAAACCGTAGTGAAGGAAAAAGAGTACAATTTATTGTGACCATTGAGTCAGTGTTGGACGTGCTTAATGCTGCCTCGTTAAAACCTTTACTAGGAAAACCCAGTGGGATAAAACCTAGTTAAAGGAAAAAGAGTACAGCGCACAAATGTCCCAAATTACATGTTCTTATATCTTCCCCCTGATAAGCTGCTCCCCCTGATTGATATGTCCAATTTCACCGTTGGTGGAGCCGACGCATTCCAATCTCGTACACAAACTTCTGAAATGTTGCCTTTGGCAGTGACTTTGTGAAGAGATCAGCGAGGTTATCACTTGAACGAACTTGCATGACTTCAATCTCATTTTTCTTCTGAAGCTCATGAGTGAAGAAAAACTTTGGTGAAATATGCTTGGTTCTGTCTCCTTTGATGAATCCTTCTTTAATTTGTGATATACATGCTGCATTATCTTCATAGATAGTACTTGGAATATCTGTAATAGAAGATAATTGACAAGAATTACGGATATGCTGAATTAAAGATCTCAGCCATACACATTCACGGCTAGCTTCATGAAGAGCCAAAATTTCAGAGTGATTAGAAGAAGTAGCTACTAAAGTTTGTTTAGTAGAACGCCAGGAAATAGCAGCATTACCACAAAGAAATACATAACCTGTCTGAGATCGACCCTTATGAGGATCAGAGAGATATCCAGAATCTGCATAACCAACTAATTTGGAACTATTAGGTTATATGAATAAAATAAACCCATGTCAGTGGTTCCACGTAGATATCTTAGGATATCTTTGATACCAGCCCAGTGCCTTTTGGTTGGTTCAGAACTATATCTACCAAGCAGATTCACAGAGAATGAAATATCCGGCCTAGTGCATTGCGCCAAGTACAATAATGCACCGATTGCACTTAAATAGGGTACTTCTGGACCCAATATTTCCTCATCTTTTTCTTTAGGACGGTATGGATCTTTCTTTATGTCCAAAGACCGAACAACCATGGGGGTACTTAGGGGATGCGCCTTATCCATATTAAAACATTTTAATACATTTTCAGTATAATTAGACTAATGGACTAAAATCCCACTAGAATTTTTCTCGGTCTGCAGGCCGAGACAAAATTTAGTTTTCCCAAGGTCTTTCATCTCAAATTCTTTTTTCAAATAGTTAGCAGTTGTTTCGAGCTCTTCTGGAGTTCCGATTAAATTTATGCCATCCACATAGACTGCTACTATTGCATATCCTTTTGAGGATTTCTTTATAAATACACAAGGGCAAATTTGATTATTTTCATACCCTTCCTTAGACAAGTATTCACTAAGACGATTGTACCACATTCTTCCGGATTGCTTTAAATCGTACAATGAACGTCTCAGTCGTATCGAGTACGTACTCCTCGACTTTGCTTCAGGCAAAGGAAATCCTTCATGTATTTTCATGTATATTTCTGTGTCTAAGTCCCCATATAAATAAGCGGTCACAACATCCATGAGTCTCAAATCAAGATTTTCAGAGACCGCTAAGCTAATCAGATATCTGAAAGTTATACTATCCATAACAGGGGAGTATGTTTCCTCAAAATCAATCCCAGGTTTCTGTGAGAAACCTTGTACCACAAGTCGTGCCTTATATCGAGTGATTTCATTCTTCTCGTTTCTTTTTCTTATAAAAACCGATCGATAACCTACCGGGTTAAAACCTTTTGGGGTTTGCACTATAGGTCCAAATACACCACGTTTATTTAGAGACTCGAGTTATGCCTTGATGGATTTTGGCCAATCTACTCTTTGTCGACATTCATTTAGGGTACGTGGTCCAGTATCATTATCACTGCCCTTTGAAATTTGTATAGCTACTGCATATGAAAAAATGTCATCAATGACAGTTTTTTTTCGATCCCACATTTCTCTCGAATATGTTTAAAACATAGAGATCTCGTTATTATTATAAGGTACCTTTGCCTCTTCAGGGGCTTGTATAGTCACTTCAGTGACTTGTGTGTTTTCAGAAAACTATAACCTCTTCAGGGGTTTCAGAGAAAGTGGATCTTTTATTCATAACCTCTTCGGGAGGGTGATTAGGGCATGATTTTTCATTTGATCTCCGCTTCCGGGGAGCAGAGTCCTTGGAACCTACAGGTCTTCCACGCTTCTGGCGTGCAACAGATTCATTTGCTGCTGATGCAGATTCATTTGCTGCTGATGTTAATGTTTGTCCCACTGGTACATCAATTCTTGCAGGCACATTTGCAGTGGGTACATGAGACTTGGTTACTTTTGCAGCATCATTGAATGCATCGGGTAATTTATTTGCAATTTCCTGAAGATGCAATATCCTTTTCACTTCATGCTCACATTGAGTAGTACGAGGGTTTAGATGAGACAAAGTGGAAGTGTTCCATGTTAATTCTCGTCGTTCTTCAGGAACGGACCGTACTTCTGGTACGTTCTTTCCTCCCCCTAACGGCGGGAAGAGTGTCTCATCAAAATGACAATCCGCAAATCTAGCGGTAAATGTATCACCTGTCAGTGGCTCAATATAACGAATAATTGATGACGAATCATAACCAACATATATTCCCAAACGACATTGGGGACCCATTTTGGTACGCTGGGGTGGAGGGATGGGTACATGCACTGCACAACCAAATTTGTGCAAGTGGGATATATTTGGTTGACATCCAGACACAAGTTAAAAAGGTGAAAAAGGGTGATAAGCCGTGGGTCTAAGCTTAATTAACTTAGCAGCGTGTAGGATGGCATGTCCCCAGGCAGAGACTGGGAGTTTATACTGCATAAGCAAAGGTCGTGCAATAAGTTTCAAACGTTTAATCAAAGACTCAGCTAAACCATTTTGAGTGTGGACATGCGGGACTGGGTGCTCAACATCAATACCTTGTGATCAACAATAGTCATTAAAAACTTGAGAAGTAAATTCTCCCGCATTATCTAAACGGATGGATTTAATGTGTTGATCAGGAAAATGTGTTCTAAGTTTTATGATTTGAGCAAGAAATTTGGCAAAGGCCAAATTACGAGTAGATAACAAACAAACATGTGACTAACGATTGGACGCATCAATAAAAACCATAAAATATTTAAAAGGTCCACTAAAAGGGTGGATGGGTCCACAAATATCCCCTTGAATTCTTTGTAAAAAGGATGGTGACTCAGAGGCAATTTTGAGAAAAGATGGTTTAGTGATTAGTTTACCTTGAGAATAAGGGGTGCAAAAATGATTATCGGGTAAGGTAAGTTGTTTTTTTGTTAACGAGTGCCCGTATGAGTTGTATATGATTCGACGCAACATGTTTGATCAAGGGTGACCCAATCGGTCATGCCATAATATTAAATTATAAGGATCATTGAGCTTCCGGCTCATGACAGTATGTGATTCTACAACATTAATTGTTGTATGGTATAACCCCATGGATAATGCAGGCAATTTCTCTAGTGTGAGCTTCTGGCTTCCAACACTAGATGTAATGCAAAGGAACTCTTTATTATCTTCATTACATGTTTCAATATGATACCCGTTCACTCTTATGTCCTTAAAGATCAATAAATTTCTTCTGGAATTTCTTGAGTATATAGCATTATTTATGAATAAGTGGGTACCATTAGGTAACACCCCGTGGGCTCTTCCGGAGCCTTCAATGATCTTAGCAGGACCAGCTATAGTGGAAACATTCGTTGTATTGTATACCAAGTTTGAGAAAAACTTCTGGTTTTTCAAAATGGTGTGGGTTGTCCCACTGTCTACCAGACAAGTATCATCGCTTGCGCTTACTTTCGGATCCATACCTTTAACATAATTAAACATAAATTGAAATTCAATCCACCAATCATATAAGCATAAAAAAATGATCAAAACCATTTCATTAACTACTAAAATCTCTAAATAAAGATATTAACTTCTCTAAGCTCTAAGGATAAACTACTAATGTCTCAATAGAAAAGATGAAGCAGATAAATAAATAAATAAATCATAATCATTTAGGTCTTCAGGGCCGCCTGAGGTGGTTCTCCAAGCATGTTATCAAATGTCTCATCATCAATAGCATCTCCATCCTCATCTTCGAAAAAATCATTGAAATTGAGATCAGTATCGTCAAGTTTCCAACGGTCTTCAGGACCTTCCACAATGTTCGTCTCCACTTTCTTTTTCGAGGCCTGATATTTTTCAACCAATTTCTTGGACGAACGGCAGGTACGTGTCCAATGCCCACTGCGGCCACATCTATGGCAAATATCATTTGGATTTTGTGGATTTGACTTCTGATTCCCTTTATTGCCGTGATTATTCCACTTCTGGTGGTTCTTAAATTTCGTATTTTGTCTAGGGCCATGATTATTGTATCCACCTCTTCTGGAGTTTCCACGGCCCCACCGCATATTTCCTTGGCCTCTTTCATTATTCTGAACAGAGTTAGCATTCACTTTAGGGAGTGCTACAGATCCAGTGGGTCTAGATGTATGATTTTTCATCAGTAAGTCATTGTTCTGTTCAGCAACTAGGAGACATGAGATTAGTTCTGAGTACCTTTTAAACCCTCGCTCTCGATATTGCTGCTGCAGGAGCATATTCGAGGCGTGAAAAGTTGAGAATGTTTTCTCTAACATATCTGCATCCTCTACCTTTTCTCCACATATCTTTAGTTTGGAGGTAATCTTGAACATAGCAGAAATTATATTCAGACACAGTCTTGAAATCTTGAAATCTCAAGTTGAGCCATTCATGGCGTGCACCTGGAATTATGACCGATTTTTGGTGGTCATAACGCTCCTTCAGGGAGTTCCATAAATCAAGAGGATCTTTCACTATCAGGTACTCACTTTTCAAATCATTGTGTATGTGATGCCTAAGGAATATCAGGGCCTTAGCTTTGTCCTACTGGGACATGTTATTTTAAAGTGTTATTGCATCACCAAGATTTCGAGCTTGAAGGTGGAGTTCAGCGTCTTGAGACCAATTCAGATAATTTACCCCAGAAATTTTGAGTGCTTCAAATTCGAGTTTAGAAATATTTGACATTTTTAAACTCTTCTTTTGGTGATTGATACGGAACAAATATTCAAGAAGATATTGGTGAGATATCGTGCTGATAACGTGTTAAGAAAAATAGGGCACAGAGAGAATTTTAGAGAGAGAAAGAGTTCTCATTAATTGGTGCCTAACAAATGGGGGGGTCACCCCTTATTTATAGTACAAGTTAGTAGAGTCCTAATAGGAGTGGATATCCACTTAAATAGGATAAATACAATATTTATAACAAGAACCCTAATAATAGAATTTTTTTTAGGAACATATCCAGCATTGAGGGATCTAGTGATAACAAACAGTATAACAACCAGACATGTCAGCAATGTGGAAAGATGCATGGAGGACGACCTTGTTATAAGGATTCAGGATCTTATTTTAGATGTGGATAGAAAGGACATCAGATAAAAGACTGCCCAAGCCCAGCAAGGGTTCCGATAAAGCCTTCGAGTGCAAAGAAGGATCAAGACAGACGGGGTAGAGTTTTTGCACTTTCTAATACCCAAGCTTTTAATGCGGTAGTGTCAGGTACACTTTCTATATGTGCACAGCCTTTTAAAGCTTTGATAGATCCTAGTTCTAACCATTCGTTCATATCTATACATGTATTAAATCGATTTCATAAATTGCATGAACCCTTGAATCATAACATACACATTTCTACTCCTTCGGGTGAGTTATTGATGGGTAAATTAGTATACAAGGCTTGCCCCATAGATATTGATACTCATAAACTATTTGTTGATTTGATAGTTTTAGACATTAAATATTTTGAAGTCATTTTGGGGATGGATTGGTTAGCATCATATCATGTTAAGGTAGACTGTTTTGGGAAGAGTGTTACTTTTCAAATTCCTCACCAACCAAAATTTAGTTTTGAAGGAACTGGCATCATATCTCCGATGTGCAATATTTATGCAATGCAAGCCTATAGTTTTCTTAAGAAGGGATGTCAAGGATTTCTTGCAACTGTTACTAGTTTGGAGACGATAGAGCCTAGATTAGAAGATATTCCTATTGCTAAGAAATTTATGGATGTTTTTCTTGATAATTTACCTGGTCTACCTCCCAATAGGGAAATAGTTTTTACCATTGACCTTATTCCTGGAACTATAACAATCTCAAAACCACCATATCGTATGGCACCTTTAGAATTAAAAGAGTTAAAAGTTCAATTAGAAGACCTTTTAGACAAGGGTTTTATCAGACCAAGTATATCTCCTTGGGATGCTCCAGTATTATTTGTTAAAAAGAAGGATGGGGTGATGAGGTTATGTATAAATTATCGTGAACTGAACAAGGTTACTATTAAGAATAAATACCCCCTACCTCATATAGATGATTTGTTTGACCAACTACAAGGTACGCAAGTATTTTCTAAGATTGACCTTAGGTTAGGCTACCAAGATGATATTTCAAAATCAGTTTTTCGTACAAGATATGGTCACTATGAATTTCTTATGATGCTATTTGGACTAACTAATGCACTAGCCGCTTTAATGGATATGATGAATAGAGTGTTTAGGAAATATTTGGATCAATGTGTGGTTGTTTTTATTTATGAAATCCTTATTTATTCTAAGAGTATTGAAGAATATGAGAAGCATTCAAATCCTAAGGAATGAAAAATTATATGCGAAATTAAAGAAGTGTGAGTTTTGGTTCCTTAGCGCTTCTTTTCTAGGACATGTCATTTACAAGGAGGGACTGTCAGTTGACCCTCAAAAGATTGAGGCTATACTAGATTGTCTAAGACCAACTAATGTGAGTGAGATTCGCAGTTTCCTTAGATTAGTAGGTTATTATCGAAGATTTGTTGAAAGATTTTCTAGTATTGCCAAACCTCTATCTGGGTTAACACAAAATAAGATAAAATATGAATGGTCTAAGGAAGCCGAGAAAAGTTTTCAAGAACTTAATAATCGATTAGTGACTGCCCCAATTTTGACTATTCCTTCAGGTACGAAAGGGTTGGTGATTTATAGTGATGCTTTTAAAAATGATTTAGGATGTGTGTTAATGCAAAATGGAAAAGTAGTTGCTTATGCCTCAAGACAGTTAAAACCATATAAGCAGAATTATCCAACCCATGACCTAGAATTAGAAGATGTAATTTTTGCTCTTAAGATTTGGAGACACTATTTATATGATGAGAATTGTGAGATTTATACCGATCATAAGAGTTTGAAATATATATTTACTCAGAAAGAATTGAATATGAGACAAAGGAGTTGGTTAGAATTTATGAAGGATTATGATTTAAATATTCATTATCACCAAGGGAAATCTAATGTAGTAGCTGATGCTTTAAGGAGGAAGTCTACACCCAATTTAGCATGTCTTATTACAAACCATGAGGCTTTATTTCAAGGATTTAAGAAATGTGGAAATAGATGTCCATATTTATAATAAAGGCGGAATAATTTGAAACTTATAAGTACAACCCCTATTGATGGAAGGGATCAAAATTGCACAAGTAAATGACCCACAACTGAAGAAGATTAGAGAAGAGGTTATTGAAGGGAAGAGAATGGAATTTGCGATACGGAGTAATATATTGAGGTTTGGAAATAAAGTGTGTGTTCCACGTGATGCCCAACTGAAGAGGTAAATTTTGGAGGAAAGTCATTACTCGAGATTCACGTTTCATCCAGGAAATACCAAGAAGTATAGAGATCTTTGAGAAGTTTTTTGGTGGAATAACATGAAAAGGGAGATAGAGGAATTTGAATCTTAGTGTTTGGTCTGTCAATAAGTAAAAGCTGAACACCAAAAACCATCAGGATTACTACAACCCCTACCTATCCCGGAGTGGAAATGGGAACATATCACTATGGATTTTGTGACAGGTTTACTAAGGAGTTCAAATGGAGTTCAAATGGATTTTGACATTAAGATTACCCATTCTTTAGGAAAGTTAGCTAAGTTGTATGTGCAGGAAATTATTAGGCTTCATGGAACGCTAATTTCAATTGTTTCTAACCGTGACCCTAGATTTGTGCCTCGCTTATAGAAAAGCCTACAAGAATCCATGGGAACAAAATTGAATTTTAGCACTGGTTTTCATCCACAAATGGATGGACAATCAGAGAGAACTATTCAAACCTTAGAGGATATTCTTAGGGCATGTGCACTTGATTTATAAGGGAATGGGGATGATCATTTACCGTTAGTGGAATTCGTGTATAATAATAGATATCAAGCAAGTATTCAAATGGCTCCGTATGAGGCACTCTATGGTAGAAGGTGTCGTTCCCCTACATGTTGGGTAGAAGTTAGGGAATGAAAATTGTTGGAACCATAATTGATTCAGATCACAACAGAGAAGGTGAAATTGATCCAAGACCGACTTCGAATCGCTCAAAGCCATCAAAAGAGTTATGTTGACAATCGACACCGACAGTTAGAATTCCAAAAAGGAGATTATGTGTTCTTGCGAGTATCGCCTGCAAAGGGAGTAATACGATTTGGGAAGAAAGGTAAGTTAAGCCCACGATATATAGGACCTTTTGAAATCCTTAAAAGAATACGAAATGTTGCGTATAAAATATCCTTACCACCTGAACGCTCTAATGTACATAATGTGTTTCAGGTATCAATGATAAAGAAATATATCCCAGATCCAAAACATATCTTAAGTCAGGATCCTCTTCAATTTAGAGAATATTTATCGTACATTGAGCATCCAGTGGAAATCTTAGACCATAAAGATAAAATATTACGAACTAAGGTTATTCCACTAGTCAAAGTATTATGGCAGAATCATTCTGTTGAAGAAGCAACATGGGAGCGGGAAGATGAAATAAAGGAGCGATATCCATACCTTTTTGGAAATTTATGTAAGTAAAGTTTGGGGACCAAACTTTTTATAAGGAGGATAGGATGTAATGACCCCACTTTTATATATATAGTTTGTTTTTACACTCTTGTGTTACTTATTATCTTATAAATTTTGTATTATTAAATATGTGGTATTATTGTCTATCAAAATAACAAACCCCATTTTTAATTTCGAAGAATCAACTGTAAATTGGATCAAATCGAAGTCTTATGACATAACTTAAGGTAAATAATAAGTTTTGGGGTAGAAAATATAATTTTATGAAACTTTAAGGACTAAAATAAAATTATCAAATGGGCCATTTTATAAATAAAATATTTTCAAGGACCTCTAAGAAATATTAAAAATATATAATGTGAAATTACCAAAATACCCTTCATGTGTAAAATGACCCTTATACCCTTATCACCTTTCTACCACGTGATGGTCACTTCCACCTTACACATGTCGTCTTTAGAGAGAAATCTAAAACACTTGTCATCATTTGGTGATATTAACACTGCAAGACCACTCAGGATCGTGACACCTTGGTATTGAATCACCACCCCAAAAAAGCCTAGTCATTAGACACGTGTCAACACCGTAATACTTTTGGAAACCTAAAATAGGGCCTTAGGGTTCATTTGAAACTCACACCAATTCCTTGAGAATTCTAGTAAGAAAGAGTGATAGAAAGCTTGGGAAATATCTTAAGAATGAGTTCTATAATTTCGAAGAAAGAATTCATTTCGTAGGTATGATTTTATTTAAATGTTATAATGTATTTTTATAGTTTTAATTTTGTGTTTTATAGCTTTACTTAGTAGTTATGCTGGTAAAATACACTAAGGACTTCACTAATCAAAACTTAAAGTTTAGAAGAAATCCAAGTTGATTTTATTTTCATGTAAACTTGTTTGAAATTATATATACGCTTTTAAAAAATGATTTTTTTTAAAGTAATTGCTCGTTATTATGGAATCCCATTTAAGTAATTCCAAAGTCAGGCCCAGTGAAATTATGTCTAGATGAAATGGTATTTAAGTGGTGCCCCTGTGACCCTCCATCTCTACTAGGAATAAATCCGTAAATGTTATGTCTAGAGGAGATGGTATTTAAGCGGTGCCCCTGTGACCCTCCATCTCTACTGGGAACCGACTGATTAGGAAGAACTATGAATTGAATCCTTTAATTACGATCAATAAGTTTTAAAAGTTAAGAAAATGGTTTTTAGTAATCCTTTGAAACAAGTTATTATTAAAATAAAATATGTAGATTGGACGTTGTTTAGAACGTATACTTAAACCTTTATCGTATTTGTTAGATTAACGTGCATTCAAAGACTCATTATCTATAATTTCAACCTCTATTTTAGGTGAGTACTCTATGTAATTTCTTGCGCATTTTGATTATATTATATTATGCAAACTATGTATATTTTCTGAAATGCTTTTATTCTCAAGATACATCTGATACCGATGATTCCGTCGTTTGTTATATGTGTATATCTCTCGATATAAACATCGGATTTGAATTCTGAAATTTTTTATTCGGCCTATGGAAACTCTTTTACTATATTGGCCTTGATTACCGGGTGGAAATATTTGGGTGGTACCTTCCCAGCTAGTTTATCGCTGGTGTGCCCTAAATAAGGCTTTGTTCTAGAGATCATGATTTTCTGTCTGTGTTGTGTAATACCCCGTATTTTTGGCTATATTTATTTTTGGGATTAATTAATTAAATGCGTATTAATTGGAAATTAATCCGGGTTAAAAATACTAACGAAATGCGAGTTGGTATTTGATTATGTGCATACATGTTTTTATATGAATATTGAATTATGAAAAATTTGTCGTGAGATTGATATACGGCATTTTGGGAATTTTGTTGAGACGCGTGTGACCGCCGCGTCATGGTGTAATATTTTGATTATAAAAGTGAATTTAAATTCTTTAAATCGTATGGTCGTTTTGAGTGCGCCAACGCGTCCGGAAGGGTCGAGATAGTCAGAAAACACTAGCTGGGGGTGTAGTTTGGGTCCCGGGGTATTTTTAGGCTATACCGGCAATATAAAGGGTATTTTGGTAATTTCGTATTTTTAGGAATTAAAAATGACGAAAATTAGAGAAGTAAATCTGATTGGGAATAGACCCACTAAACCCACTAACCAACCCTTAATTACCCAATAAGCTACGGGAGTTATCAAATTAGGTTTTCCATCTTTCCCAAAGAAAACCCTAGCCACCATAGCCACTTTGGAGAAGAAACTTGGAGAAAGAGAGGGAGAGAGGGAATTCTGCAGAAAGAGAGAGGAAATCACCATCAAAATCAGAGATCGAATCAAGGCAAGTGATTTAAATTACATTCTTTATGCGGTGAATGCTTCTTCCATGTTAGAAATCTTAATAATCGTTCTTATTTAAGAGATAAAGGAAAACCTATGAAATTGGAAGTTATTAGTTTAATTTTGGGTATAGGTTTGCATGTAGAAACGTTATTGGAAGATTGAATTCAGAGATTTCATATTTATGTGATGTAACAACGGATTAAATTCTAGGAATTGATGATGATAAAAATCTAGGGTTTATGTTCTTGAAGAAAATTGGGGAAAAATGTAGAAACTTGTGATTTAATGATGTTTAGGATGTATTAATTCCTTAAAAGATGTTAGTATAAGACCTTAGCATGTTTTAGGATGATTAGAGAACTTAATACATTGTTGGAACGAATTTTAGAGGAGATTTTAGGAGTAAGAATTGATGAAAAATGTAACTAAGAAATTCTGGGCCGAAACTGGTCCCTCGTTAGAAGACCTTCCCAGGTCGTTCGAACAAGATCGTTCGAACGAGATTCTAACGAGTTGACCAGTCGCTTCTAACGAGGGGAGACTTCATTCGATACCTTCATTCGAACGAACTATATTTCGTTCGATACATTCGTTCGAACGAGATGTCGTTAGAAGGTACAGTTCGTTCGAACGAACTGGAATCTCGTTCGAACAGCCTCGTTCGAACGAGACTTCTAACGAGCTGGCAGTTTAGGCCTTTTTGGCCTGTTTTGATTTTGGGAGTCCCATAAACTTGTTCGAGGGTAGAGATAACATTACTTTGATGATGCATTGATGGATTTGGGACGTTTGGGTTATTTTGAGGAGTAAATTATTTACGAGCGATTTAAATTAAAGGGATAAGTGGGTTGAGACGTGAGTGTCTACTACGACGTGAGATTAAATTATGGCGCGTGTAATTATGGACCGGGATTATATAAGTTGTATATATATTAAGATTGGTACGAGAATGATAATAGTACTACAATTAAACTACGGGATTACTAAGACGTGTGTTTACTTAGTATTGGTATATGAATTGTGTGTATGACATACCTACCATACTTGCTATCACGGGAGGTTTGCGTTCGCTTAGGTCCCTCTAATCCTTGTGTTGCCCGGATTTAGACTGGTTACCTTGATGAACATAGGTCATAGAAAGACTTATTGGGATATTAATAAGTCTGCTGATCGTGGGAGCGTAGGTATGTGCGTGACCCATGTGATGTGACTGTGTTCGCCTCCATTATTTGTGATGTTGTTATTTGTGAACTATTCCTGAGAGATTCGGAATATGTAATCCTTATGTACGTGATGTACCGGGATGGATAGCAGAGTATGTGTGCACCGCAGCTTAGTTCTCGGGGTGCTTGTATTGTATATTTATGATGTGAATAATATACACTTAATTAATGGGAACCTTCATGTTAATGTTGTGAAAATAATTACGGTATTGTTTCGAGAAACATAACGGGTTAGCTGATAGTGAAATATATTGCATATTGAGCATCTGAGTTTACGTTAAACCCCTATTTAATTACGAGCGTTATAATGTTAATAGAACCAAGTAATAAGGGTAGGACCTATGACAGTCTAGCAAGATATGATGTCACTTAGCTAGTGGTTTGTGTCGTTGTAGATGGGTACTTACGTTAGGAGTGCACAGTTAGACGAGAGGTGAGAATATCATGTGAGTGCACGTCCTAACATGTACTTTGCATTTAATGTTTTAAATGTTTTTAAAGCACTTGCAGGTTTTTAAAATATCTCCACATTCGGGCTCTGACCCGTTTGCTTTCAAATCTATTTTCTTGTAAAACTATTTTAGGTGCCCAACCACAAGGACACCATGCATAGGATACTCATTCAGGTGACGAGCTGTAGCTGTTTGTGGAAGCTACAGGGATTTGCTTTTAGACGCTTCTATCATTTGGATTCCTGATTCAGTATTCTTCAGTTTTAGGGCATGTTGCCCAGTTCCATTAGAGTTACTTTTCCATTACAGTTTTCAGACTTTGGCATGTATTGATTCAGTATTCCTTTAGTTATTTCAGTTGTGGGAATTGTTGTGAGGAGTTTTCCTCCAGACTTTATTTACATTATGTGATGGTTATTCTATTTACTTCGTTATGGTGAATGGTGTTATTATTCTTCATTACACTTGTTGCATGTTAATCAGACTTAAATTAAAATTTGGCAACTTACTTTTTAAATACTAGGTGGTTAGTAATCATTAAAATGTTTTCGACAGTGATGCTATTAACTGGACCAACTTGGCATTTTGAATTAATTTAATAAAGGAGTAGCTACCCGGTATTTAATTAGTCGGGGTGTCACATGTTGTTGCCGGGTGGAAACATTTGGTAACATTATCTGTCTGGGTACTAGAGCTTACCTGGCCGCTAAGACTGAATAATTGACATATTGCTCAGTTGTTTTATCTGTTCTGTTTTGAACTGTTTATTCTGAAAATATATATATATTGTCAATTACTTTATATTTATGAATGCAAGTTCCAATCCATATATGTATATGCCTGTTCTTTTGACTTGAATAGGTATCTATTTTCTGAAAACCTTGGAATATTTAGAGATTGAATCTCATTCGAATTTTACCTGATGTTTTATAATTAACCATTTTTTCAGGAAATAATTAGGCAAGAGGATGGAACATAAGAGGACTATGTTGAAGATTTATCTTTTAGAGCTCTTTTTGTTACATTAAGTAGAATTTTATTTTATTAGATAGAGGATGTTTGGCTCTTTAATTAAAAGGCTTTGAAATTTGTGTCAAGTTGTAACTCTTGGATATTTTAATATAAATGAAGTTTCCTTTAGAAAGCCCTGATGATGTAATTCCTTTACTTTCAGTATTTTACGATTCATAACTATGTGATTTTATTTTCACTACATATATTTTAAGAGAAAAATTTTTAAGGCCAGAATATTGAATGCATTGGTGGCATGTCAAGACACTCGTTCCCTACTATTTTTGGGTCGGGGTCGTGACAGTACTGATCCGATGATGTACACAACCCCAACCAATAGGCCTTCCATGAACACGGGTGTGTCCACACAAATACTAAATGCATACGTATAGCATATAATATGTATAAGTAATTATCCTCATAACTACCATAACTTGATTTTATCATTTTCGAAATATAAATCCTTGCATTGAAAATTAACACATTAGTTGATTATTAAATTCATCATTTATTGGATAACAAGACAAATCTATTTTTAATTAAATATACCTTCACTTGGACAACATCCTTTTCACTCACTTGAACTCGTAAAAATACCTTGAACTTTTCCACGGCTAACCCTGATCCAGGCCCGAGGAGCCGAATTGATTCGTCCTTCCAGCCGAATTGATTTGCTTCGGACTGAATCGATTTTCTTAGGGCAGTTGCCTAGGTTTGCTAAAAACAATTATATGGTTTTCTTCATCAAAATTCCATAATCATTGTTAGGACATTATACAACTCAATTTTTATAACCATGACTATATCAGAATCAAGGAAACACATCTATATCGTTCTATAACCAATATACGCATGATAATCCCTAATAATTCAAGTAATTTGATCATGAACATCATAAGTTGTTTGAACCCACAAAATACATAATTCCTCTCTGAAGATTTCCAGGATATTACAATGATACATGATTCAATTTCAGTAATATAATTCAATCCTATCACATGAATTCTAATAGAAATTTCTCTAATTACACGATATCAATTTCGAGTTTTTCATCAAGGTCTTTAATTTCCAAGAAATAATTAACATCAATCAATTCTAAACAACACTATATCCAAATCTATTTATGATTCGATCTCTAATCAATTTTATAACTCGAAATTGGTATGAGAGACATACATACGAATCAAGAAACATATTATTAAAAGTTTTGCAAGAATTTTTTTCCTTTTAAAGATGATAGGAACCTCCTCCCTTGAGCTTTTGTTCCTCTCTTCTTCTCCAACTTTTCTGACTTTTTCGAGAAGGTCTAAGGCTGATTGGTTAACTTAGAAGTGGATGGAATACCTAATTAAGTTGGTTTATTAACCATTAAAACCCTTAATCCCGTATATCTTCTTAATACCCAATTTCGGCCCCCCCGAATAAGCCAAGAATAACACTCTGATTGCCCTAAAATATCTCCTATGGGTATACCTATCCCTGGACCTAACTTAAGATGTTTAAAATCCCTAAACGAGTTCCTAAATCACTCTGGAATGTACTTAAACAAAGTCCATAATAAATTACACATTTAAGTTATACTAGTCATGTGATGATAATAATTCACGTAATATGTAAATTAATTATTCCACCAATGCACATATTCGGTATAATCGAGCCACTTAATCATGCACAATCATATCCAAACAATTTATTCAAGTAACTTATTTATTTTAATTTCACTAATTTAAATTATATAAAAATACGGCATGTTACATCGAGGGTGGGAGAAGAGTTCAAGCTTTTCTTTGTCTTTACTTTTGTTTTAAAATATTTTTTAATATTTTTCTTTATTTTTCATTCTTTCTTTTTTTCTTAATTTCTTAATTATTTTCTTTTTACAGATGTCACGTGCCTTGCACTTGATCTTGAAGTGTAACTATGGCTTAAGGGAAAAGGTATAAGACCCAAAGTCAATTAAAAAATGTACCAAACTCAAAATCGGGTTATTATTGACGTATTTAAATAAAAAACACAAATAAAAAAAAACTTCCATACAACGTTACTTGCTGAAGAGATGGGAAGTAAGTATTTCTTTGTATACTGTTTGGTTGAGTGAAAATTTAATCAATGGGTTTTAGTCAATTTATCAGTTTATTGCTCAAGTGCTTGAATTTATTAAAGCTCCATTAAATTTACCATATAATTGTTCAAATGATGTGGACAAAACATACAAACTTTATAAAATGAATCTGAGCTTCTAAAAACCTACTAAACAAACATAATAACATGATAAATGGTTGTTCAATAATTTATTGATAGAAATTAGATTTCTTGAAAAATAGAAATAAATATATATGTGAGCAAACCAATTACTTCCAATTGCCTTACAGTAATGGTTTTGAGCTTTTTAATAACTTTGATATTATTTGAGTACAAAATTTAACAGCAAAATATATGATCAAATCTACCTTTTGTTGTTGCAAATGAAAAAACAACAATGACATCAGGTAAGCAATAAAATTTTTGATAAGTTTATAACAAAAACAAATACCATTATTAAAGAATTGACATTTGTCAATATTTATTTGATCCGTAAGTGTCTTTGATGATTAATATTTAATAAGCTTATTCCACTCACTAATCAAATCACTTCCAGCATCTTCCCACTGTTGGGCATCTAGGTCGATCATGTTCTCATTCTCAAAGAATATGTAGCACTGGTGCTCCTTATTTAAAACTATAGATTATGTACTTTTAGGACTTAAAATAGTATTAATTATGGATATAGGACGACAAACATTCTATTTTCATTTTTAGTCCCTACTTTCAAATTAAAGAGACACGTGGCATGCTGTGATTGGTTGACGTTTTATGAATATGGGTCCGCGCTAGCGGTTTTATTCAAAAATAAGGACTAAAACTATAAATAAAATATTTGTTATCCTAATTCAAAAATACATATTACAATAGGTCCTAAATTTACAAAGACCCTTAAAACTAACTTGCATGAAATGATTATTATCATACAATCGTGCTACTTTACATATATAAACATCTCATATATAATAAAAAAATATCAGATAATATTAATTTCCCATATATCAATTGTACACTATAAGTCAAAATATGAGATTTCCAGTCTTTTCCTAATATATTACTTTTTTTCAATTTTCCTGTGTTCTTCTACATCTTTCATAGCATCATTAATATCACTCTCATATGATTGGACGAGGGACAATAAATTTACAATATTATTTTCACTTGAAATAACTTCCTATAGTTTAAATAAAATGAAAATTAACAATATAGTTTTTCATTTATCGCATGTGGGTACTTACTAGTTCTTTTGATTTGTATTCTTCCATTACAAGTTAGAAAATGAGACCGCGATGGCTTTAAATGAAATTGAATGATAATTAGGGCCGGCAATATAGTTTGAACATGAGGAAACCGCCCTATTTCCACCCATGTAAAAACGAGATCGGATGACTCTATATGAGCAACGAGTCAAATTAGTTTAACAGACCTAATGATAACGGGCCACTAGCGGGTCGGTAGTGGGTCGATAGCATGTTAGAAGAAGAGAACCCATTTATAAACTATCTTACTGATTCAGCCTCTTTCTCTCTCTCACAAAACCTCAGTTTTACAAATATATCAGACAAATCTGAATGGTATTCATCTGTCTCTCACAAAGAACAAAAAAAATTAGAAGTGTAGATCTAATTTTTTGTAATTGTAAATCATATTTTTGTAATATGTGTGCGTTAATTTTTTTTTCTTTATGGATTTAGTTAAAATTTTATAGGGTTTATCAAACAATGAACTAGGTTGAAATTTTAGCTTTTTTATTTTATTTTAGTTGTACAGTTTTTAATTTACAAAAACAAAGGGACACAGGCAAAAAAAATATATTAAAAAAAGGTCAACCTAATCCTTTTCAGGTTTGACCCGACCCGACTCATGTTTGGTCCGACCCGATCCGACCCTAATATTCTTCCTGATCCGCTCTTAATCCGTCCAGATTTATTCATATCCATTTTTTATCCGTTCATAATCGCTTATAATCCCCCATTTGGGTGATTGAGTTAGAGTATTTTTTTTTTAATTCAGACAGTTGGATCGATTAACTGGACACACAGATTAAATGGAACTTGATTGTTTCAGTTTCTATCAATCATCTAGGGGTAACGAAAGGGCGGCATATATTCGAATCAATTAAGTGGGGTAATTGTTTATTATATGATTGATCCTATTGGTAGGCAATCACTTAAAATGTTGGGTTTTAATTGTAAAAGACAAACGGGTGTAAAAAGTCCAAAGAGTTCCTATTTGGAAAGAGGGGTTTAAAATGATTATGAAAGTATTTTCACCACTTTTAAAAGTTGCTCTTTTAAACTGTGTATGGGGGGTGTGATTATATTTAGAAAATGTGTGTTTATATAGAAATAAATAAACTTATTATAAGCTAGGCATTGAACCTTCAAACAAAAATTGAATCTAACTGGAGTGCAAAATGTGTTCAAAAGTAAAACTCAAAAATGTGCTCGACCGCCTTCAATTAATGGTTTCCAAATTTGGCCCAGATGGTGAGCCTATAAAATTAGAACAACACTATACATACACGGTTTTCTATCCAAATCTCCTACCCGCCGTATAAAACAAAAAAGAATGCCCCACCACAAAATCAAAAGTTAAACTTAAAAAGAAAAAGAAAAAAAATAAGGAAACAAACTTAAAATTAAAAAAGAAAAAAAAAGAAAGAAGTTATTCTACTCTCTCTCATATCAGTACAAACTTTTGGCGCCAAACCTCACACAGCAACAAAACCCACAAGTGATCTCTCTGTTTTGTGCCAATCTTTGATCAAACTGGTCAAACTCTCCTCCAAAATTTTCAGTAATTAACAGGTACTATCCCTCTCTTTATGTGTGTATATATATCACTAATTTTGTAGCTCCAATAAATCTGTAAAAAAACATTGTGATTAACATTAATTTTCTCCAAAATTTTTAGCAATTAAGAGGTACTATCCCTATCTTTATGTGTGTATATATATCACTAAATTTGTAGCTCCAATAAATCTGTAAAAAAACATTGTGATTAACATTAATTTGCTATTGATGTGAGTGGTGTTAATTTACTGTTAAATCTTTGCTATTAATGTGAGTGATGTTAATGTACTATTACATCTGTATATAAGCGTTGTTATTGGTATTTTTGTTATTAATGTTATTGGTAATTTTATTCTTATTGTTATGAAAAAATTGTAGGACCACAAATGATATCGTCTGGTGATGAAATGGATGATGTTTTTTCTAATGACGAGGAAATTGAAAATGAAACAGTTGAGGCCAATAAAATAAGAGATCCCGAAGTCGGAATGGAGTTTGATACATTTGAACTATTTTTTGACTACTACAAAAAATATGGCAATGAAAAGGGATTTCCAGTTAAAAGAAGATCATCGGGAAAAAGTCAAAATGGAGGGTCCACCTTTGTTGTAGTGGCATGCTCTCATGCCGAAAAACCAGAAAGCAACACAAAAAATATTTTTGAAAAGTGCCCTGTTACGAGAACTGATTGCAAGGCATGAGTAAGAATTTTAATTTGTGCCGATGAAAAATGGCGGGTGTCGGTTGTAAACTTGGAACATAATCATAGGGTGAGCCCCGGAAAAGCAAGATTTTATAAAAACAATCGGGTCGTAAGTTCTTTTGTTAAACGAAGGCTTAAAATGAATGACAAAGCGGGTATCCGATCATGCAAGAATTTTACTTCATTGGCAATTGAAGCGGGTGGGCACGAGAATTTTCCTTTTTTAGATAAAGATTGCTACAATTTTATTTATAAGCTGAGGCAGTTAAGACTCGGGGAAAGTGACGCTATGGCTCTTCAAAGCTACTTCATGAAAATGAAAACTAACAATGCCAACTTTTTTATGTGATGGATTTCGATGCCGAGTGTCGAATAAAAAATGTATTTTGGGCAGATGCACGGAGTAGGGCTGCATATGAAGAGTTTGGGGATGCTATCATATTCGACACTAAGTACTTAACAAATAGATATGACATGCCATTTCCTCCTTTTGTTGGTGTAAATCATCATGTCCATTCAACATTATTTGGGTGTGGATTAATATCTAATGAGGATGTTAATACATTTACTTGGACTTTTAAAGCATGGATAACATGTATGAATAACCGTCCTCCCTCCGCAATTATTACCGATCAAGACAAAGCAATGAAAAAAGCTATTAAAGTTGTCTTCCCGGATACACGACATAGACGGTGTTTGTGGCACATAATGAAAAAATTGCCCGAAAAATTGCGAGGTTATAATCAATATGAATCAATGAAATATGCAATACAAAATGCCATTTATGATTCATTGACTCCCGTGGAATTTGAAGAATGTTGGAAAATATTCATTGAAAATTTTCAACTTCGTGATAATGAGTGGTTGAGTGGCTTATTTGCAGAGAGGAACCGTTGGGTCCCTACATTTTTGAAGAATACTTTTTGGGCGGGAATGTCATCGACTCAAATAAGTGAGAGCATGAATGCGTTCTTCGATGGTTATGTGAACTCAAAAACGACACTAAAGCAATTTGCCGAACGATATGAAAATGCATTGTGAACTAAAGTACAAAATGAGGAACAAAGTGACTACAACTCCTTCAACTCATCCATTCCATGTATTACATGTTATGAAATTGAAAAGCAACTTCAAGATGCTTACACAACTTCAAAATTTAGAGAATTCCAAAACGAGTTGATCGGGAAGCTTTATTGTGAAATATGTCTCATTAGCGAGGAATGTGGTTGTGTTAGATATGACATTTATGAGGATATGGTTGGAGAGACAAATCGACGTGCAAACTATTCTGTGTGGTTTAAGGAGGATGATTGTGATATAAAGTGCACTTGCCAATTATTTGAATTTAGAGGAATCTTATGCAGACTTGCTATTACCGTGTTGATTAACAAAAAGGTTGAAGTTATACCCGATAAGTACATTCTTCGTAGATGGCGGAAAGATGTTAAGAGGAAGCACACAAAACTGAAAATCATATACTCCAATTGGGCGTTCCACCCAGAAAATGAGCGCTTTGACAAGATGTCCAATGCCTTTTATGAAGCTGCTAACTTGTCAACCGATAATGAAGACAAGACAAAAGAGGTCATGATTTGTATTAACGATTTGATCAATAAATTAAATAATTTTAATGTCACATGTGATACTAGTAAACAAAGGCTGGTGAAAGTTGACCAAATGTCAGTTCCAATCAATATACATAGTCCCATGGCCATTCGTGGTAAAGGTCGACCGCCCTACAAAAGGAAATAGTCTACGGTAGAGCAAGTTATTAGAAAGAGGAAAAGAAGAAAATAGAAAATAATGTCAACATTAATTTGAATTTTCAAACGGTTAGTTGTTTTTTTTTTTACTGTAGTAATATATTTCTGATCATAAATTAATTTGAAATTTTCTAAATATATTTGTTCTTGTGTAGGCTTCAGAAGCATTGAATGTGTGCGATATTGATGTAAATGTTGGGAATTTAGGACAGTCAACAGGGGATTACCTCAACTTGGTTCACATCATCCACATCTGGGAAGCAATTTTGAAGCATATCAATATGAATCCATTGTTTCTCAAATTCAGAATCCTTTGTGGGACAAGGCATTTGAACAACATTCACAAAATATTTGATGTCCTTGTAACTGTTTTGACATCCACTGAATTGCTCACTGTTTTGTAACTATTTTTTGGGATGTAATTATGTATATGTTGTGACATCCAGTGTATTTTTTGGGATGTAATTCTATTTTTTTGGAATATAATTTTGTATCTAAATATGTTTAACATCCACTGATGTCTTGTGTAGTTTTTTGGAGGTAATTCTGTTTTGTAACTGTTATGACATCCAATGTATTTTTTGGGATGTAATTATGTTTTGTAACTGTTATGAAATGCTAAAAAAATTTATGATGTATTATGTATCAAGTTTATTTTGCTTTGTTAATAAAAATTCAGTAATCTCAATGGATTGGAACAATAAAAATGGAGTGAAGCAGAGAAGCAGAGAAGCAGAACACGGTTGAGCTGAATTGGGTGTGTTCATGTATTTTTTTTTCTCTTTAGTTTGAGGCTTGATGGTTCCTGATTTTTTTTCTTTTCCTTTTTAAGTTTAACTTTTGGTTTTGTGGTGGGGCATTCTTTTTTGTCTTATATGGCGGGTAGGAGATTTGGGTAGCAAACCGTGTATTTCTAGTGTTGTTCATAAAATTATATGTCCATCTTGGGAACTGGTCCATCCTTTTAGTATCTACCTTAGCAACCACCATAAAATGGGGTTAGGCGGGCTTTGACTACAAAATTCCAACAACAAAAAAAAACTTTTCTCTCCTCATATGCGGATACCAATTCAATTTTATTTTCGAAATTGAAAAAAAAAATTCAATTCAAATTTTAAAAATTTTGAGCTTAATGTTTATGTTGTATATCAACATAAGTCTGCCTCTATCCCACTAGTTGGTGATGCCCATTATGTTAATAATTATTCTTGTCTTCATATCATACCGTTACTACTAGATTGCTAATTGTTTTAGGATCAAATATCAAAAAGTTCATCAAATATTTTTTATTGCACATTTAGTTCAAACCTTTTAGTTGGTACTAAAAATTCCCTTATTCTCTTATCTTTAAAGGTCCGCGCCAGCGACATGGTAAAGCTGTTTTGGCATGATGGACTTTTTAATGAAAAATAAAAAGACTTGGACTAAACTTGTATTAAAAAAAAATCGAGAGACTATTTAATATATGCCCTATTATTTTATTAGTGACTGCCAAATATTTTCTGATTTTTGTTAAAATATTGCACGAATATTCGCTATTACATTTATATAAACAGAATAAAAAGACACTTTTAAGTTTTCACTTACTGTTTACCCATTATTTGATATATAATCCCCAATTATAAAATCCTAAAACATGCACCACGTCATCACCCACTTCTATTAATAGTCGTTCGTATATCACGTAATGACCATATGCTTTTTTTTATTAGGGTTAATAGTGTTTAGACCATCAAAAAATAATTTATTTAATGTTTAGTCCAACTTATTTTCAATTTCACAAAAAGCCCAATTGTAACATTAATTGGATTAGCGTTGATTGTCAACTCGGGCAATGACACGTCAGTATTTTTCAGAGACTTTTCTTGCGAAGTTTCCAAAAAATAAGGATAGCACACTATCATGTCATCACATCACTGCCAAATCAACATTCCTATTAAACTAAAAATACAATTAAAAATATGTTAGAGTAATAATTAAATTAAAAAATATAAATTATTTTAGAATTTTTTATCAATTAGTCTCGTTTACTAAGTATGTAATTTAATAGGTCCTAGGATTTTTTTTATGTCAACCAGGTCCCATGAGAAAAGATTTTTGCTCCATCATGTCATATTTGTAAACATGTGGTGAATATTCACTACGTGTATAAATATGAAACTGAGAAAAAAAATATTTTGATACGACGTATTAGGAATGTCATATGTACATAGGACTTATTTGTCAAGTGTAACAGCCTGTATTTTTATGATTTTTAAATATAGGATTAATTAAATTTAATGTGAGAATTAATCCAGATTAAAATAAATATTAACTAGCGAGTTAAGGGTAAATATTATTTATGTGTATTACGTAGAATATTACTGAGCGAATAAAGTAATATATGATTATGAAATTAGTAAAATTGTCACGGGTGAAAAAATACGACAGTTACGGAAAAAAATAAAGTCGGGACGCGCGTGTGAGACGTGTCAGGACTAATTTAAAGGAATTAGGAAGTAAATTAATTATAAGTATTCCGGATAGTTATTTCGAGTGTGCCAACATGTCCGGAAGGGTCGGGATAGTCAGAAAAGTCTACTTGGCGGTTTAGTTTGGGTCCCGAGACAGTTTTAGGCCAAGTCGGCATCCCGAGAGGGGGTTTTGGTAATTTTAATTTTTGGATAATTAATATGCACGAAAATTAGAGATAGCATAAATCAGCTATATGAGCCCAATTAGAGTTATTATTCACAAGTTTCAAGGGAGAGCCACAGAGGGTGAGGGAAAGTTAAGTCTAAGGGATATAGGCCATTAACCACTATCTTCCACCACCAAGACCACCACCGTGTAGATCGGAAGACGAGGAACACACCCATACCTTTTACACTAGCGGATCAGACCATCGAAATCAAGGCAAGTGTTTATTACTTGCTTTCTTTAAGCACCATTTATGTTAATGTTAGCATAGGAGAATAGAACCCATGTTTATATATGAATTTTAAGGAAACAAGGAGATGTAAATCATTAATCTGATATTGAAATGAACATAGGTTGATTCATTTATGCATGTAGAGGAAACAAACCCAAGAAATCATATATTGATTGATGAACGTATACTTAACTCATGATGAATGATGAATTTATGGTGCTAGGATGTTAGAATCAAAATATAAATGTTGGCTTATAAATTAGTATTGTTGTATTGGTGTTTGGGAAAACTCTGTAGGGGATTTGAGAATGAAAATGGTGGTAAAAGCGTATTTGGGGGAAGAACAATTTATCATGGATCCTTGGACCGGTCCGGTCCATTAGTCGCATCAATTCATTTTTAAGTCAGATCGGTTCGTTTTTGCCCAGAACCGGATCCATCCGGTCTGCTGTAATTTTCAGCAGATTCTGTAGAACTTTTCTACTCATAAAATTTCAAGATTTATGATGAAGTATAATGAGCATTAGTTTAATAAAATCGTAGGCCAAGATTGGTTTTAGGATTGGACCTAAGAGGGGGAAACTAGGGGTTAAGCTTAGTCGGTATTAATCAGAGAAAAATATTTACTTTAGAGAATAATTCGAGACTCAAAGATTCGAGAGAAATTATGACTTATACCAGTAGGACATAGAGATCTTACCTACTGTTATGATGTGTAAACTTAGAGGTATCCTTCAAACAACGAGAAATACTCGGGAACGATCATTAATGAAAGTTAGTATGAATTATTATTACATAGGATATTCGAGATAAAAATTAACTATGTATGAAGCGTGTGAACTAAAGTTATAGGTTGATTGAATACCTTATGTGTGTTAATTATGTGTATGACATACCTAGCTACTTGCTATCGTAGGAGGTTGTGGAAGAGATAGTCTTATCTAGAGGAGCCTTCGGGGGGATATTTAACTCGTATCTCAAAACAAAAGACTTTGGTTGGATTGCCATTTGTGTGAACAATTGTATTGCACGGTCATTTGGGTGCGTAGGTATGTGCGTATCCCAAAGGCTTACGACTATGTTCTCCCACAATATGTGTGATTTGTTTATATGGTTCGTGGGAGATTTCCGAACCGATTGTCATTAATTGAGTACTCGATAGCAGAGTACGCAATGCACCATGGTGTAGCCTAGGGGTACAATATTAGTATATGTATATTATAGTGTTGTGTATATATGCGTACTTGTGTTATTAGCTAAAATATGATATTTGTAAATGATTAAGACGATGAAATCCTAAGTATTTTAAGATGTGAATACTTAACTTTAGAGTGATAACCCTTAATCGAATTAATAAATGTTGAAAAAGTTAATACAAGTATTTGGGAATACGGGATACTACTTCGAGATATAGCTAGTGGGTAAGTCTAGAATCTAGTTAAATGAGATTAGCATAACTAGATTGGACTATACGTACGTTAGGTGTGCACAATAGTTAAGAGGTAAGAATCTCATGTGAGAGTACGAAAAGATAACATGCACATAATACTTGCTTTAATGCAAATTTTAAATACTTGCTAAAATATTTTTACAACTCAAGATCTGACCCGTCTCTCGCATATTTTTCTTCTCTTGTAATATTTATATCAGGTGTCCAGTCATAGGAACACCAGGCATAGACGTTCAGACTATTTGACATGTTGTAGAAGCTGTGGTAGCTGCAGGTCCTCATATTTAGACGTCTTTACTTCCATTTCATTCAGTGATCTCTTGACATTTTATTTAGGGCTTGTGTAGTCCCCTTTCTCAGTTAGTTTATTGGAAAGATTGTACTTCCTTCATTTTAGTATTTAGTATTTAGTTGGACTCAGTTATATTGGTTTATGATTTTGAGACATTGAGCAGGAATATTTTATCCAGTCTGCTTATTTCAGCAGTTGATTCATATCCAAATTTTATTTTAGTCATATGTATGGTAAATGGTTTGTGTCTTAATAAATGAAATTTATTAATGGACTATTTGGGTATGACTTAAAATGGTAAATGTTTTTACACTAGCTTAATTATTTATTAGGTAATTAATAAGGTTATAGATTTTTTATAGTGATGCTAAGAATGAACCAACCGAACATTCTATTTTAAATTTAATAAATGATTAATCACTGGTATTTAATTGGGCAGGGTGTGATGGGTGGTATCAGAGCTTCAGGTTCAAGAGTATTTTAGGATCTGTACGACTTATTATGCTTTCAGCGTAGCGTTCTTTGATGTAGAGTCTTTGATGTAGAGCCCTATCATTAGGATTATTGCATTCTTGATTATGTGTTTACGTCTTCGGATATTTGAGATTTAATAACTGTGGACTTATAAATTCTTTCTCATTTCAGATCCCTCCAGACGTGAACCTAGGGCCAGAGATGCCCTACCTGAGCCTCAGCCAGCACCAGCTCAGGGTACGGTGAATGCTGTCGAGGTTGCTGCCATCGTTGCTCAGGCAGTTAACGCAGCACTAGGCATGGTCCAGTAGGTCCCACCACAGGCATAGACAGTGGCACCAGCACCAGTTCATACATTACCTTCCTCATGGGAACGAGTTAGGGATGCCTTCCAAAAGGCGCATCCTCGGGAGTTCAGAGGGGGTTTTGTTGTTGTTATAGCTAGCCAATGGAAGAAAGACATCCAGAGGCATCTGACGATATACTAGTGCACGGAGGTGTAGAAGCAGATAGTTTCTACTTTCAAGCTAGTAGGGGTAGCGTTACAGTGGTGGGAGTACACAACTACCGCAGATGAGCGCGATGTGATGTTTATACAGGACTTCTCGGTGCAATTTGACTGCTAATATTTTCCATCCCCCATTCAGACTGAGATGAGACAAAAATTACTAGACCTCACCCAGGAGGGGAAAACTGTAGTTGAGTATGAAGAGGAGTTTACTAGACTAGTAAACTTAGTACCAGCTGAGGTGCTCATTGAGGAGAAAAAGATTCAGATTTTCATGGATGGCTTGACCTGGAGGATTTGACAGCATCTTCTAGGTAATCTGTCATTATAGTCCTACATAGATGTACTCAATGTTGCGCTACTACACTGCCAGGATCATCACTTCCATGTTAAAGGGGGAAAGTGAATAGGTGAGTCCATCCAGTAGGGAAGGATAGGTGGAGGTAGTGACAGTGGGGCACAAGCAGGTCAGAGTCAGTAGAGGCAGGGTGAGCAGGTCTCCCATTAGGGGGATACTGCTAAGAGATTCAGATCAGGGGGCTTTCATCAGGGTCAGGGACGTTTCAGGCATGGCCACCAGGGTCAGCATGGCTAGTAGTTCCATTAGGGCCCACAGGGCCAACAACAGTTCCATCAGGGCCAAAGGAGAGGTGGCAACGGCCAACAGGAGCAGAGAGGGGGTAACTACGCAGGTAGATGTTTCACTTGTGGCAAGACTGTCCACCAATAATTTGAGTGCCCCGATAAGGAGAAGTATCCTTAGTAGTAGGGTGCTCACCAGGAGCCCCAAAGATCGATCTTCCCAGTCTCTCTCCCAGTGTCAGCACCAGTCCCAGCCTTACCTGCCATTCCAGCAACTCCATTTTAGCAGGGGCAACTATAGTACGGCCGTGTCTATAACATCTATCAGTTTGTAGTCCCGCAAGCACCGCCCATGGTTTAGGGTACGATTTCTATCCAAGGAACTTTGGGACGAATATTATTTGACACGGGGGCTTCACATAGTTTCATTGCCACTAGTTTTGCATACGTTGTGGGGTTATTAGACACGTCGTAGAGCACAGTCACTAGTGTAGATTCACCATTGGGCCATGGGTCATTAATATTATTTATATGTCGTGGAGTGGGAATAGAGATTTGGAGATTGACCCTACTGGCCGATAGGCTTGTTTTAGATATACACGATTATGATGCTATCATCGAGATGGATTGGCCTGTCGAGTATAGGGCCATGATCGATTACTTTAGTAGGTGCATAGTTTTTGCTAACCCTGGCCAGGAGATGTTTTTAGTGGCGATGCGTCACCCCTAGGGAGGATCGCCCTCTCACTTATTTTATATAGAGAAGGAGTGTGACACCCCGACTAATTAAATACCGGGTAGCTACTCCTTTATTAAATTAAATCAAAACGCCAAGTTGGATCACTGTCGAAAACATTTTATAATTACTAACCACCTAGTATTTAAAAAGTAAGTTGCCAAATTTTAATTAAAGTCTGATTAACATGCAACAAGTGTAATGAAGAATAATAACACCATTCACCATAATGAAGTAAATAGAATAACCGTCACATGATATAAGTAAATCTGGAGGAAAACTCCTCACAACATAATCCCACAACTGAAGTAAATAATGAAATACTGAATATTGAATGAATACATGCCAAAGTCTGAAAAACTGAAATGGAAATGTATCTAATAGAATTTGGGCAACATGCCCTACAACTGAGGAATACTGAGTAAGGAATCCAAATGATATAAGCGTCTAAATGCAAATCCCTGTATCTCCCACAAACAGCTACAGCTCGTCATCTGAGTAAGAATCCTATGCATGGTGTCCTTGTGGCTGGGCACCTAAAATGGTTTTACAAAAAGTAGATTTGAAAGCAAACGGGTCAGAGCCCGAATGTGGAGATATTTTAAAAACCTGCAAGTGCTTTAAAAACATTTAAAACAGTATATGCAAAATACATGTTAGGATGTGCTCTCACATGAGATACTCACCTCTCGTCTAACTGTGCACTCCTAACGTTCTTGTACCCATTCATGTGTTATCTCATAACTATCCAAAGAGTTTCTAACACTACTACTCGGTTCACGTTTAATTTCCAACCTTAATAATTAAATAGAGATTTCTACTTAAATTCCCGGATTCCCAATTATTAACAAAACCATTAATTGATAAAAGTTTCCCTTTTTATCTTTTCATAACATTACCATAATTATACTCATAATTTAACATTGTAAATTCCTTCTCATATAACCGTATATTTTCACATCATAAATATACAATACAAGCACCCAAAGGCTAAGCTGCGGTGCACACATACTCTGCTATCCATCCCGGTACATCACGTACATAAGGGTTACCCATTTCGAATCTCTCAGGAATCGTTCAGATAACAACAACACAAATAGTGGAGGCGAACACAGTCACCATCACATGGGTCACGCACATACCTACGCTCCCACGATCAGCAGACTTATTAATATCACAATAAGTCCTTCTATGACCTATGTTCATCGAGGTAACCAATCTAAATACGGGCAACACAATGATAAGAAGGCCCTAAGCGAACGTAAACCTCCCGTGATAGCAAGTATGGTAGGTATGTCATACACATAAAGTTATATACTAAGCATTCACGCATCTTAGATATCTCGATATTAATAAAGGTATATTCTACATCATTATACCATTATTCCAATTTCATATATTTCAAGTATCCCGATAATATATAAATTAAATTACCGACACGTCTCACATCGTAGTTTCTTAAACTTAAAACCTATCTCAAATAGACTATTACGTTCCCATTATTCACAGTCGTAGTTTCTTAAACTTAAAACCTATCTCAAATAGACTATTACGTTCCCATTATTCACACATATAACATCTTTATACCTAAGGTCTTTACTTCTGCCCCAAACCTTATTCCATAAAATTATTCAAATTTGCACTATTAACCCAAATATTATCTCACATAACGAATTTCATCAATTTAGAATAATTCCTCAAATTAAATTCCAATTAAAGTCTAATCTCATAATCATGTCTACTGGTCTTCCTTAAGGTTAAGGGTATTCACAATGTCTCCAATAATATTATTCAAGGGTTAAAACCGTTAAAATTCAATTAAGGAAAATCTTTACTCATTCTGGGAAGGTCGATCGATCGACCTTTACCTTCGATCGATCGATGGTGGTCGATCGCTCGACTGAAGAACATCGATCGATCGAACGCACCAGGTCTATTACGGACTGCTTCGTTTTGCAGTTAAAATTTCGTCCCAAAACTCCATTTTTTAGCATGAAACTCCAAGACAAGGTTACTATAACATTATACTATCATCCTACAACAGTATTAACATTCTAAGTCCCATAATTCATCCTTTAAAGGCTTAGTTTAGATCAAAACTACATCAAAATAATTTCCAGAATTCTTCCATTCAAGAACATCATTAAACTTCTTCTAACTCCATTTTTAAATCATCAAAGGTTCTGTTTAGAACATATAATTCGTCCAGAATATCACTACATGCAATTCCTACATAAATCATGGCTTTTAACTTCCAATTAATGGGTCTAAATTATCTTCAAAAATCAATTTCAAAAATTCCTAAACATGGAAAACATAGCTTGAATCAAATGAGTTTAAACCACTTGCCTTAATTTATCTCTGAATTTGGTGTTGGATCTTGAAGTTAAGTCTGTCCTCTCTCTTTCTTTCTGCAAAATTCTTTCCTTCTCTCTCTCTCAAGCTCTTCCCAAGGTTAAAGACAATGGAGTTGTGGAGGTGTGTTTGGTTTTTTTTGGTAAGTTGGGATTGTATATCAACTTCTCCCGTAGCCCATATTGTCTCTTAGTGTAGTTAGTGGGTTAACTGGGTTAAAGAAATAGTCATATTGTAATTACAATTTTCGTCACTTTTTAATTCCCCAAAATACAAATTACCAAAATACCCTTTATGATGCCGGTATGGCCTAAAAATACCCTGGGACCCAAACTAAACTTCCGGCTAGTGTTTTCTGACTATCTCGACCCTTCCGGACGCGTTGGCGCACTCAAAACGACCATACGGTTAATGGAACTAAAATTCACTTTTTAATTTAAAATAAAATACCATAATGTGGCGGTCACACGCGTCAAACAAAATTCCCAAATTGTCGTATTTAAATCTCACGACAATTTCAATAATACCAATATTCATATAATGCCAAGTATGCACATTATAATAAAATACTAACTCACATCTCGTTAATATTTTAATCCGGATTAATTTCCAATTAATAAACATTTAATTAATTAATCCCCAAAAATAAATATCACAGAAAATACGGGGTATTACAAGGAGACCTCTACTGGAGTTGTGATTCCCCTTGATTTAATTTCGGTTGTTCGTGAGTACACCGATGTGTTTTTGGATATACCAGGGCTATCATCGAGTAGAGAGATAGAGTTTGTGATTATCTTAGTGCCAGGAACTCGATCGATAGCTCGTGCACCTTACCGTATGACTCCTGCAAAGATGAGGGAGCTAAGGGATCAGATAGAGCAATTATTGGGATAGGGTTTCATTTGTCGGAGTATTTCACCTTGGGGTGACACAGTTCTATTTCTGAAGAAGAGGGATGGATCCTTACAACTGTGCGTAGATTATCGGGAGTTGAATAAGGTCATTATATGGAATAAGTATTCGTTGCCCAGAATCGATGACTTATTCAACCAGCTAAGGGGAATAACTTACTTCTCGAAGATAGACTTGAGATCAGGATATCATAAGTTGAGGATCAGGGAGCAGGATGTGTCTAAGACTGCGTTTCTGATGAGGTATGGATCCTATGAGTTTCGGGTTATGCCATTTCGGCAAACCAATGCACCGACAGTATTTATGGACTGAATGAACAGAGCATTCGGAGACTTCTTAGATCAATTTGTCATTGTCTTGATAGATGTCATTTTGATTTATTCACAAACCGAGGAGGATCATGCTGAACATCTACGTAGGGTTTTATACACTTTATGGGATAATGAGTTGTATGCCAAATTTGAGAAATATGGATTCTGGCTGTGAGAGGTACAGTTCTTGGGGCACATCATATCAGATACGGGAATATCGGTGTACCCCAATAAGGTGTCAGCGGTGAGGGAGTGGGGATAACCCACGACACCGACGGAGGTGAGGAGTTTCTTAGGGTTAACTGAGTACTACAAATGGTTTATTAAGATTGCGGGTCCGATGACTAATCTAACCCGTAAGGGCGTACTATTTTTTGGGGATGATGCATGTCAGTTGGCGTTTGATGAGCTAAAGGAAAAGTTGACTTCAGCACCTGTACTAATGCTCCCCAGGCTAGGAGTAGAGTACCTTGTCTTTACCGACGCATCCCCACATGGACTAGGTGGATTATTATAGCAGGAGGATAAGCATATAGCTTATGCCTCCCGTAAGCTTAAGCTCCATGAGAGGAATTACCCCATACACGACTTGGAGTTGGAAGTAGTCGTATTTTCACTACGGATTTGGAGATATTATCTCTCAGGAGAGAATTTTTTCCTATTTACAGATCATAAGTCACTACAGTACTTGTTCACTAAGAGAGAGTTAAATATGCGTCAGCATAGGTGGATTGAATTTGTGAAGGACTATCAGTTTGAGATCTAGTACCACATAGGGAAGGCTAACGTAGTAGCTGATGCATTGAGACGGAGGCTAGTAGGTGAGGTGGTCGAAGTGTGGAAGGCAAAATAAAAGGAGTTGGGATACCAGGACGAAGTTTTTTGATCATTTATGTCAGCCATGACCGTTATACCCAAGATTATGATGAGAGTGGTACATGTCCAAGCCATCAATACATTATGTCAGGATCGAATTGTACAGCTTCTAACCGAGGGAGCTGAGTCTTATTCTATGGGCTCGGATGGGGGTTTGCACTTTAATGGGCGTTTGGTTGTTCCAGAGGGCGAGGACCTACAAAATGCGATGATGATATAGTCATGTGGATCTCTATTTGCAGTACATCCCCGCGAGGATAAGATGTATCAGTATATGAGGCGACAGTACTAGTGGAGTGGAATAAAAAAATACATCGACAAGTTTGTTTCGAAATGTGCCGCTTGCCAGCTAGTGAAAGTGGACCATCAGAGACCGGGAGGGCTACTACAATCGTTAGAGATCCCTATGTGGATATGGGAGAGCATTTTCGTGGATTTCATCACAGGGCTGCCCACATCGCAGAGAGGTCACGATTATATATGGGTGATTGTGGATCGGTTGAATAAGTTGGCTCACTTTTTTCCAGTTCGGACCGACTATACTATGGGGCAGTATGATCATATCTTTGTTATCGAAATAGTGAGACTCCATGGGGTGCCCATTGGTATTGTGTTCGATCGGGACAATATTTTTGTGTCCAGATTTTTGGAGAGCTTCCAGGAGGCTATGGGTACCCCATGGAGTTACATTTGAGTTCATCCTATCACCCTCAGACGGAGGGATATACAGAGCATAAAAATCAGATGTTAAAGGATATGTTGTTGATGTGTATCCTTGATTTTGGCAGGGGTTGGGAGCAGTACCTCCCACTGGTGGAGTTTGCTTATAATAACTCCTACTAGTTTACGATTGGCATTGCCCAATTTGAGGCATTATATGGTAGACCTTATCGTTCCCCTTCTTATTGGCTAGAGGTGGGGGACAACAAGCTACTAGTGCCAAAGGTGATTCAGGAGACTACGACCAGAATAGAGATGATTAGGAGTCATATAAGGGTAGCTCAGGACAGGTAAAAAAGCTACGACGATGCTAAACGGTTCTTTAGAGAATTTGTTGTGGGGGATCAGGTACTATTACGAGTATCTCTTATAAAGGTGATAATGAGGTTTGGGAAAAAGGGAAAGTTAGCGCTGAGGTATGTAGGGCCATTCCCTATCATTGAGCGGATTGGTCCCGTAGCTTACAGACTTAGGTTACCGGAGAAGTTACATAGGATTCATGACGTGTTTCGTATTTCTTCGCTGAGGAGATATCTTCAGGATGATATGGACTACACTCATATTGCTATCCTAGATCGTAGGAGATTGACCTACATCCCGATAGTTCCTACGAGTAGGGGCTAGTTGCTAACCTAGATTGTAGCAAGAGAAAATTGAGGTCAAAGGTAGTGTCGTTAGTACGTGTTTAATGGTGACACCATAACATCGAAGAGTCTACCTGGGAGCGCGAGGATGAGATGTCCAAAAAGTATCCAGAGTTGTTCTTACTAGGTATACCATTTGTTTCCAAATTTTGGGACGAAATTCCGTTGTAAATAGGGAAGTATGTAACACCCTGTATTTTTATGATTTTTAAATATAAGATTAACTAAATTTAATGTGAGAATTAACTGCGAATTAATAAAATAAATATTAACTAGAAAGTTAAGGGTTAGTATTTATTGATGTGTATTATGTTGAATATTACTGAGCGAATAAAGTAATATATGATTATGATTTATTGTCGCGAGTGGAAAAATACGACAGTTACGAAAAAAAATAAGTCGGGACGTGCGTGTGAGATGTGTCAGGACTAAATTTAAAGGAATTAGGAAGTAAATTAATTATAAGTATTCCGGATAGTCATTTTGAGTGAGCCAACATGTCCGAAAGGGTCGGGATAGTCAGAAAAGTCTACCCTGGGGTTTAGTTTGGGTCCCGGGACAGTTTTAGGCCAAACCAGCATCCCGAGATGTCATTTTGGTAATTTCAATTTTTAGGTAATTAATATGCACGAAAATTAGAGATATAATATATCTGCTACATGAGTCTAATTAGTGTTATTATTCACAAGTTTCAAGGGAGAGCCACACAGGGTGGTGGAAAGCCAAGTCCAAGGGATATAGGCCATTAACCACCATCTTCCACCACCGTGTAGATCGAAAGATGAGGAACACACCCATACCTTTTACACTAGCGGATCAGACCATCGAAATCAAGGCAAATACCATTATGTACATATTAGCATAAGAGAATACAAACCATACTTATATATGAATTTTGAGGAAACAAGGAGATGTAAATCATTAATCTGATATTGAAATGAACATAGGTTTATTCATTTATGCATGTGGTGGAAACAAACCCACGAAATCATATATTGATTGATGAATGTATACTTGTTCTTAAATGGAAAATTGAAAGAACTAGGGTTCTAATATATTAAATTGGATATTTCATACTTAACTCGTGATGAATGATGAATTTATGGTGCTAGGATGTTAGAATCCGAATATACATGTTGAGTTATAAATTAATATACTTGTATTGGTGTTTGGGAAAACTCTGTAGAGGATTTGAGAATGATAATGGTGAAAAAAATGTATTTAGGGGAAGAATGATTTTTCACAAATCCTCGGACTGGTCCGATCCATTAGTCGGATCGGTTCACTTTTACCCAAAACTGGATCGGTCCTGCCTGTTGTAATTTTCAACAGAACCTGTAGAAATTTTCTACTCATAAAACTTCAATATTTATAATGAAGTCTAATGATAATTAATTTAATAAAATCGTAAGCCAAGATTGGGTTTAGGATTGGACCTAAGAGGGGGAAACTAGGAGTTAAGCTTAGTCGATGTTAATCAGAGAAAAATATTCACTTTAGAGAATAATTCGAGACTTAGATATTCGAGTGAAATGATGACTTATACCAGTAGGACATGGAGATCTTACCTACTGTTATGATGTGTAAACTTAGAGGTGTCCTTTAAACTATGAGAAATACTCGGGAACAATTGTTAAGGAAAGTTAGTATGAATTATTATTACATAGGATATTCGACATAAAAATAAACTACGTATAAAGAGTGTGAACTAAAGTTATAGGTTGTGTGAACACTTAATGTGTGTTGATTATGTGTATGACGTAGCTACTTACTATCGCAGGAGGTTGTGGAAGAGACAGTCTTATCTTAAGGAGCCTTCGGTGGGATATTTGACTTGTTTCTCAGAATATAAGACTTGGGTTGGATTCCCATTTGTGTGAACAATGGCATTGCACGGTCATTTAGGTGCGTAGGTATGTGCACATCCTAAATTCTTAGGACTATCAACTAAATTCAAGTTAATTAAACTAATTATGAAACTAAACATGTAAGAGTAAGTTAATTATGATTTACTAAGTATGAATGGGGAAAATAGGTTATAATGCAATCCCCCGACCCTAGTACGTTTACCGGCTAGAAAACTAGTTATGAATTAAATAATTGATTAAATCAAGTATTTATTAATCTCAAGGATTATATATATGAAGGTACTAGCCCACACTATACATAATCAAAAGTAAGAATAAAGCGGTGTCATAGTAGCTACACGCGCGTTGCACTCTTAAGCATTTCGGTTACCTAGGGCAAACGAGATCAAAAGTCCTACAACGGTTGTAATCACCACACAACACGATTTGATCATATACTTAATTCAGGGAACTAATTTTACACACATGCAAACCACATCGGGTTGGGTTCATGCATCCCAACCCTTAAAAATCTAGCCTAGCATGGTGCAATTAACAAAAATTCAAGTTTCTACGGGGCATGCAACTGAACTCATGATGAAATTACTTCTACCAAAGAATAAATGTGTAATATCTAGTGAAAATAAACTAATTATGTTAGGATTATTGAAATCAAACAATATAGAAGAGAAATAAATCAACTTTACTGAATAAATTGTAATTGAGAATTAACAACTGAGCTTCTAGGGTTCTTCCCTACTTTTTCTCTCTAAAATTAGGTTAAAAAAAAGCTCTCCAATGTTTGGGAGTCGTTTTGAATAAATAACCTATGAAATTACAAGAGTTTTGGCCATTCAAGACTCTATAAAGAAAACTGGATAATGACAGGATTAAACCTTCGGACCGGTCCGGCCTGACATTTCGATTCGGTTCGGTGTACCGCATCGGTTCGATTTCCTGTTATATCGAATCGGTCCACTTCACGCAGGGTATACAGTTAGATTAAGAGTCCATAGCGGCTTTTTATTTATAGAACCCGGATCGATCCATTAAAGAAAACTTATACAGTGACTTCAAGGGGAACGGATCGGTTCGTTTATGCCGACATCCGGATCGGTTCGGGTCCTTGATCAATTTCTCTTTATTTTCTCATCAGTTTCTCATAATTATCTCGCATATTTCAAGGCTCATAACTTTTTCTCCAGGACTCGGATTTGCATGCCAGGACTCGGATTTGCATGCCATTTCTTCCTACGTTCTTGTACACTTGAGGTCTTCAACTTTCATTTTGGGTCCTCGTTAGGATTTTGACTAAAAAATACTCTTTTTCCCTTTTGACTTTTCTTCTTTTCTTTTCATCTAGTTTCTTTCTTTCTCTTGTGCATTAAATACCTGCAAAATTTATGAGAAATACACAAAACTCAGGGTATTTGTTAGAAGATGTTAGTATCATATATATGAGATAAATCAACGCATTTTACATTGCCCGAGGTGATAAAAACCTCTAAATTAAAGGGATAAATCGAAAGAATTTATGCCTAATCAGTAGGTATGTGCGTATCCCAAATGCTTAGGACTATGTTCGCCTCCAATATGTGTGATTTGTTTATATGGTTCGTGGGCGATTTTCAAACCGATTGTCCTTAATTGAGTACGATATGTACATGAACTCGATAGCAGAGTATGCATTGCACCACGATGTAGCCTTGGAGCACTGTATTAGTATGTGTATATATGTATACTTGTGTTATTATCTACAATACTATATTTTTAGATGATTAAGACGATGAAATCCTAAGTATCTCAAGATATGAAAACTTAACTTTAGAGTGATAATCCTTAATCGAATTAATAAATGTTGAAAGAGTTAATACAAGTATTTGGGAATACGGGATACTACTTCAAGATATAGCTAGTGGGTAAGTCTAGAATCTAGTTAAATGAGATTAGAATAGCTAGACTGGACTAGATATACGTTAGGCGTGAACAATAGTTGAGAGGTGAGAATCTCATGTGACAGTACGAAAAGATAACATGCACATGATACTTGCTTTAATGCAAATTTTAAATACTTGCTAAAATATTTTTACAACTCGGGCTCTGACCCATCTCTTGCATATTTTTCTTCTCTTGTACTATTTATATTAGGTGTCCAGCCACAGGGACGCCAGGCATAGACATTCAGACTATTTGACGTACTGTAGCAGTTATGTTAGTTGTAGGTCCTCGTGCTTAGACACCTTCACTTCCTTTTCATTCAGTTCTCTCTAGACATTTTATTAAGGACTTGTGCAACCCCCTTTCTTAGTAATTTTATTGGAGAGATTGTACTTCCTTCATTTCAGGATTTAGTATTTAGTTGAATTCAGTTATATCGGTTTATGATTTTGAGACTTTGATCTAGAATGTTTTATCTAGTCTATTTATTTCAGCACTTGATTCATATCAAGTTTTTATTTTATTCATATGTATGGTAAGTGTTTGTGTCTTAATAAATGGAATTTATTAATGGACTATTTGGGTATGACTTAAAATGGTAAATGTTTTGACACTAGCTTAATTATTTATTAGGTGATTAATAAGGTCAAATGTTTTCGACAGTGATGCGAAGAATTAACCAACCAAACATTTTGTTTTAAATTTAATAAAGGACTGATCACCTGGTATTTAATTGAACGGGGTGTGACATCAAGCTCCCTTTGTCTTAAATACTACCTTTTACTATTATGTAATAGCCGATGTCCGATAATTGTATTTGTGTTTACCCATGAAATAATATATGACCTCCTAAATATGTAATCTTTCCTATCTTGAGAACTAATACGAGGAAACAATACATTGTTTAAGACTAAGGTTTTAAAAATAATATTAGGAAGCAATACCTTATCTAATGTCACTTCAGTTTATCACCCAACTTCAAGTAATCATACCTCGAAAACAAAATTCTGAATTTACAACATAAGAATTTACATTTAGGGTCCATTTGGTTCGTAGTGAAATATTTTTCAACATGTTAAAAGTAAAAGGTGGATTAGTAGCTTAGTGATTTTGTTTTCACCATCTCCGTTTAGATGGTTCAGTTTTCACTAGGTGAAAATTTTAACTTTTTCACCATTTGTTGCTTGGATGGTCAAGAGCAATATGGTGAAAAACATAAAATGACCATATTACATCCATACTTTAAATGCACACAAAAATAGTTATATTTAACTATTTGATTTTCATCACACAAGTGTCATGATCATAAAAAATAACATAAACTCAAATTTGACACATACCCCCACCCACACTCACACACTTGAAAACGTTTATCATGTTTGAACATTACATTTCTATAAATTTATAACACGATAAAATCACATTGAACACATTTCAATAAAATCTGCCCCTTTTCATTTGGGTGACTCTGCAAAATATATAAAAATGAAATGTTTAATTGATTATTAAGAAAAGACAATTTCCAATAAAAATCTATTTCCAATTAAAGAAATCCAAATGAAAAAATAAAAGTTTCCAACTAATAAAAAACAGTTTCCAACTTAAGAAAATAACAGTTCCCAAAAAAAACGTTTCCAAAAACATTCAATTCTAAATAAAATAAACGGTTCCAATTATAAAACATAGTTCCGAATTAGAAAAATAACAGTTTCCCACTATAAAAAGAACCGATTCCAACTGAAAAAACAACCTCCAACTATAAAAATAACAATTCTAAAATAGAAAAAAATGTTTCCCATTTAGAAAAAGATAGTTCCCAACAAAAGGTAAAAAATACTTCCCAATTAAAAAAATCTCAATAAAAAATTAAGAGTTCCCAACTAGAAAAAGTTCGTCACAAATAAAAAAATAGTTGCCAATAAAAAAATTTATCAAAAAAAAAACAGTTCCAATTAACAAAAATGAAAGTTCCCAACTAATTAAATAACTTTTCCAACTATTAAAAAATAGTTCCCAATTAGAAAAAAACATTTCTTGATAAAAAAAAATAGTAAACTGACATTTCCCCTAAGTAAGAAACACTTCACAAATTAAAATAAAATGACAGTTCCCACTTAAAAAAGACCAGTGTTCTGAAAGGCAGAGCCTCGGCGCACCTATATTTGAGGTTCGGAGAAAAGTCGTGCCTTAAGCCTTTTACGCTTTATTCTTAGTAAAAGCCTTAATGCGCACTTTTTTTTAAAACAAAAATATTTTAGTGTAACAATATTGCCTTTAAAAGATTTTTTTTACAAACCGGACCAATATCTCGTCCAAAACAATCAAATAGTATTTTAATTTACAAATATTCAGATATATTTTTAAGTTATGTGCAATTTAGTATTTTTAATAGCCTTGTTATGGTTAAAAATATTAAAAATGCATAAACGCATTTTCACATCTTTTTTCGTCTAAGGTCCGCCTAGGCTTTTAAGGCTTAAGCTTGGCTCCAAGCCTCGATCACGCCTCGCGTTTTTTAGAACCTTGAAAAAGACAGTTTCTAGCTATAAAAGTAGTTCCTAAGCTATATAAAACAGGTCTCAACTAAACGATCCAAATCAGATTTTTATTGTTAAAAATCATTTTTTATTTTTTAGAATTAGTTTTATATGCTGGAACTACTTTTATATTGTTGAAAATAATTTTTATTGGCTGGAAATAATTTATTATTACTGGAAATCATTTTTTATTTGATAGAAATAATTTATTATTACTGAAAATCATTTTTATTTGTTGAAAATTATTTTTTCTATGCTGAAAATAATTTTATTATTGCAATAAATGCTTTATTATTGCTGGATATAATTTTATATTTTTTTTTATCATTGGACATAATTTATTTTTGTGGGAAAAAAATTTCCAGGAATTATTTTCTAGATTTTTATAGATTTTAAATATCTTTTTGGCATTTTTCAGAAATTTTAAATATATATTCGTATTTTCCAAATGTTTAAAAAAATTGTAAATTTTTTCCACGATTTTTCGATATTTTAAAACTATTTTTTGGTATTTTCTTAATTTTTAAATGTTTTTGCTGTTATTTAAAGATTTTTTTCAAAAATAATTAGGTTTGGACAAAAGTGCCCTTACTTAAGGTCATGTGCCACACACATGACTAACAATTTTTGTAAAAAAATAACGAAGTTGGACGATAGGGGGTTAATTGTAGCTGTTTTAAAAATTAGGGGAGTGAATTAGAAAAATCAAAAAGAGTGTTGGCAAAGTGTTGGGGGTGGTCAAAGTTAAGGGGGGGCTAAGTGTAATTAACCCTAATATGTAATAATCGTGTGATCTGATAGTTGGAAGTGGAGATAAGAAAGGTTAGTTTGATAATAACATAAGTTTCATTATTTTCAGGTGTTAAATTATTCTCTTTACCCATAGTTTAAAATGGTGAAAGTTTCACCCCATTTTTTAATGTATTCATTTTATTTCACCATGTTAAATTTCCAACCAAACACAAATTTTACCTAGGTAAATTATTTTTTAACACGGTGAAAAATATTTCATCTCGAACCAAACGGACGCTTAGCAACTCTTTTCTTAACATATTTAACAAAGACATCACAATGAGGGGCAAGTCGTGCAAAAGTAAAACAAGACGCGGTAACCTAACACGATAATCACCTAACGGCTTATTACTTTAGAGGGTTTCAACTGTTGGAAATATTTAATTTTGAAATTAACATAATTCAAAATTAACTATATAATTAAATATAAGTGTTCTACTTAATGTGGTTCACATAAGAATTTATATTTGATAGGATTCTATTAGATAAGTGAATTTAATATTAAAAATAATAATTATGGGTTAGTTTCCTAATCAAACTCTACTGTGATGAATGGTAGAATTCTAGTCTAACTAGGAAACGGGGTCATTCTCACCCTATTTATATAGTAGATTGCATTTCATCAATAATCTACATTACAACACACCCTATTAGGCAAGAGAGAGAAAAATCTGAGATTCCAACATTATTATTTTTTGTTAAAGTGATGAAGATTATACTTGGGCAATTGTTCAAATGATTGAAAAGGATTCCTACAACAAACTTGATTAATGGATTGGATAAAAGTAAGTTTTCTTTTCAATTGTCAAGGTATATTTTATAAAAACATAAATATCCATGATCCTTATATTAGAAACAATCGTACGCTAAAATTTAATCAAATTAATGTATTCTTGATTAATATTAGGGTGTTCTTAAGAATGGTTTTACATGTGATATCAGAGCTAAAGTTGAAGATCTCATTATGTTCCTTTATTAGTATTTTCCTATAATGAAATCTACAATAAATTGCTCTTGTGTGCCTAAAATTTTCTGGAACGTTTTTCTTCATGCCATTAAATTTGCTCAATATGTATATCCATGACTTTCTATGATGTTTTTCTTCTGTCGCTAATACTCACTAATTGGAATGAAAAGTCTAAACTTTTTCAGAATTTTACTAAACTCGTATTCTCACTTGAAATATTGAAGTAAAGAAAATCCATCGTATACAATGGGCATGTCATTACTTTTTCGCATTGACGTCGTATAGGTCCTTAAAATTGCATTTTGTCATTTTTAGTAATAATATTGACTGTGACACGCCGCCTATTTTAATCACGTGTGATCAATCCTTTATCAAAATAAACAGGAATCTCATTTGGTTCATTCTTAGTATCACCATTGAAAACTTTTTAAGTTACTAACCACCTATGTTAAACTAAGCTGGTGCTAAGTTTTATCTTTCATTAACGTAACAACATGCGAAAACATAGAAATATAATAACTCATCCACAAAAATTATAAGAGTCCAATTCATCACATGATAATAGATAGAAATAAATACCGAATAAACAATCGGTTCTAAAGTAATATCCAAACCATAAGTCTACGAAAATGAAACTGAATCCAAGTACATCGTCTGATAATTAAACAAAGTGTATCAACTGAAAGGGGCAACATGCCCAAATGAACTAGTAAATGAAAGCCTAGTTTTGGAATGAATAACATAAGTGTCTACACAAAGTCTTGCAAGCCTCCATAATGATGCATCTACATATCCCTAGAATGAGTCATCAAGCTTGGTGTCCCTGTGACTGGACACCTAAAATGTTTTGAAAAATATTTCGACATGGGTCAAAGCGCTAAACCATTTGAAAAATATTTAGAAGATATTTAAATTGCAGTTATAAAAGAAGTTATTAGATACACACATTAGTCAAGCGTACAGTCCATTGAGTTCCTCACCTATCATCTATTGTGCACACCTAACGTCTCCTATCTTACCTAACCATGCTTTCCAGTTTAACTAGGCCTAAGTATCTAACTAAGCACACTAGGTTGAGTTCCCATGTACCTTTCATACGATACTCTATTGTCCAACCAATAATTCCTTTTCATCGAATTATAATAATCGCATCCCCTAGTTAAGTTTTCTCATTCTTAAATTTCTTTTAGATATACATTATCTATCTTGTATACCAATACACATAAGTATAATAATCACATTTGTATACATATATATCAAACCAAATATATACAACTAAAGAATCCCTTGAAATGGCCACCAGGATGCAGGCGTACTTTGCTATAAAGTCCATGAATCTCTTGTTCCAAATCACGGACTATCGGTTCAGAATCCATCCTCAAACCATAAATCAAACAACACACAATGGAGGCAATCATAGTTCTAAGCCTTTGATCTACGCACATACCTATCGTACCCAAATGACATGCCGGTCCCACTAATACACTGCACATAGTGACCACCCTAAGTTCAAGGTTATGGTGTACACATCTCGACCTCATTGGAATCACCAAGGTGGGATCGCCCTCTACACGGAACCTCATATGATAGCAGGCAACGTAGGTATGTTCACACACATAACAAATCACATAATAGGTATTCACACAACCTATATATATATATATATATAGGTATACACACAACCTATAATATATCCTGTACATAGTATTTATATCTCTCGAATACTCGACATACTTATGATTCATACCTATTATTATTTTCATGTTTTTTGAGTATCACTCACTACCTTAAGGGACCCATTTATCCCTTAAGTAAATTTCAGTAGTTAAACATCTATATCCTACTAGTAAAAATATTAGGGTACCGTTCACTTGTATTGTAACCCAAATTGTAAATTCCCAATACGCCTTCTAATCGGTTAAGCATCTTTGGCCCAAATTCTAATTTTACCCTCATTAAGATTTAATCGGGCCTTAATCATATACCTACCGACCTTCTCTAAGTCTTTGTTTAATTATATAACTATCCCCAAAGTTTTCCCACAATTCATTTCATGAGGAGATATAAAAAAAAAACAAATTTGACTTAAACAAGTAATCTAAACCGGTTCTGCAGATCAGGCAAACCGATTCACAAGCCGAACCAATTTGATAGAGGGTCTGAACTGGTTCGAAAGCCCTAGTCTGTTTTCCTTCATTGCTGTTACGGGTTTGCATCATTAAACTCATTCAAAACTCCATAAAAATTCCCCAATCTCCCATACAACATACCCAAACTCAAGAACAATAATCAACGTAAATAACACATCAAGATGACAAGAAATTTACCCAAGAACGAAACAAAACTCATTATTTCATAAATACCGTAATTTATGAGTTTTTCATGCATATTCATCTGTTAACTCATTTTTTTCATATTAATCATCCATACTCACGGATTTCGTGTTATCTACATATAAGGATTTGTCCTGAATGAATTTCAACTCCAAATCATGTGTTCTACCCACCCAAATTCCAACAATCATCATTTAAATTATGAATTAAAAATCCTACACTTCATGGGTATTATAACATACTTAAAATAATGGAAGATAAACACTTGACTTATATTTGTAGGTCTGATTTATGTTTTGAGATGGTGAGGATGTCCTTTTCCTGCTTCGATCTCGATTTTGGCGACGTTCGGGGTGAGAAACGATGTGGAATAGCCTAAGTATCTTCTCCTCTTCCCCTCCTATGGCCTCCTCTCTCTACAAAGTGTTATTAACCTAGACTCACACTCAAATGGGTTGATATAACACTTGATTTTTTGGAGTTTCCTCTATCCTAGACTCCTGAATGACCGAAACACCCTTATTTGGTGCCAGGTTGGTTTAAAATCATTCTGGGACCTAATCGGCACACCCGGGTACACTATTCTATCTATTTCGATCCATTCGAAATCAAATGTGACATCAAAATCACCATTCAATAATTTTTTATATCGACCTCATATAGTCTACACTCGACTCCCGATTGAGGTATAGCACTATCACGTCACTATCACTCATTATGACGTAAAATAATCATTTACTACTTTCTTAGTAATTTTATTCCATAACTATTAATCATTATCTCTCCCGATTAATATTTTAACAAACACACTATTTAATTCAATTAAATTATGTCACACGTGTAATTTGAAATATTCGAATTAATTAAGTTTTAAGTACTCAGAAATATGAGGTGTTACACTGACGTCAATATCTCACTCCAAAACCTTAATTTTTGAATTCCGTAAATTATTTTGAGATCCCAGCGTAATTATTTACATTCTCGTCTTGCTAACTAATTTTTTTTGGCAAAAAATAATATTTTCCCATATGTTATGTATTTTTTCACCATGGGGGTTATTTTGTTTGTTCACAATGATTCTAGTATTCATGTTTTTATTGAATTAGATATCAAACGTAGGCTATATCTCGTATGTATGGATATTAGATTTTTGATATTATTTTTAATAGCGATATTCATGTTTAGTAGGATTAGAGGCCAAACGTAGGCTATAGTTCATATGAATGAATATTGGATATACAGTTCATTATTAATGTTAGTATACATGTTAAGTTGAATTAAATGTGAGAAACAAGCTACAATTCATATGTGTGGATCCTAGATTTGTGATTTAATTCAGATACTAGTATTCATATTTAAGTTCAATTAGATGCCAAATGCAAGTTATATAAGTCATATGTGTGGATACTAGATGTATGATAAAGTTTTAACATTAATGTTTATGTGTTAAATTACATTAGATAACAAACGGAGTATATAATCTAAATTTTTGAACATTAAGCTCGTGTATGTGAATGTTAAATTCTTTGTACATTATGTGCATTCACTAAATCATAATTAATATTGTTGGACATCAAAAGCAGATGCCACGTGTATACTAAATATGATTAAATGAACATTATTGGGTGACATATAATTTATTGAGAAATTATAGGACATCAAACGCGGGTGCAACGATTTCTGAAATTAATTAGTGTGCCACCAAATCAATTATCCTGGAAAAAAAAATCAACAACTTAACATTCTCTTCGATATAATAATATTGTGTATTAATATCACCATTAAGGATTTTGGGTCATTTTTATATAATTTGGTCCTCATACATAAGTTTTGACATTATGCATGATGAAATGATAGAAAATGATTTGTGTCTCACTCATTTATTATTCTTCACCTTATGTCTTATGCAAGTCCCCTGACTATTTGATTTTGACATTGCGCCAAATTAAAATATTTCTTGAATTTCAAATAAAGAAATAATAATAAAAAAATAATGTATTCATGTATTACGAGTGTTTATGCAGATGTATGTTTATCTCTAATATTTATATAATGTATTATTTGATGTTCATGATAATGCTCCATTTCAAAAGAGATAAATTTTAGACCTACGCTTTCATGGCATGTATGTTTTGGTTGCCCAAGAGTCCATTTATGATATTGAATACTAGGATGTTGCTAATTTATGATGTTTCATACATATTATTGTTTATTCAATCACTGTGATTCGCTAGCCTATAAGGCCAACTACAATGATTGAGTAAAAATTAAGTGGTAATATATAATTTGGGAATGGAGATAATGATCATAAGATGTAAAGGTCATAGTTTCTTTCATTATAATATAATCAATTAAGTTTATAAAAATATTAAAATGAATAAATTAGGTCATTACTCATGTGATACTCAGTGAACACTAGTTGGCACTCACATGTATTGCACATGTGACTCACGTTGGATGGGTGCACATGTAAGGAGGGGCTCGACGAATGTTAGAGTTAATTGACATTAAGAAAGTGGATATCTATTTGTCATTCAATTGCCACAATTTGTTTGTGTATTTAGTCAATTATCGATTGCGATAAAATTTAGCCAAAAAAATTAAAGGAAAGAATAATGATGGAAATATGTAGTAATGTGATATCAAAGTATAAATATAAAAAATTAAACATAAGTTTCCTAATTTCTACTCCATCTTTTGGTGTATTATTTTCTTTAACATACTTAACATATTTACCATGCTAGTATTACAAGAATTTGTAATTTACTACAATCTTTAATTCTAATTACACGTATAGTTTTAATTATAGTTTAATATGTTAATAAAACATCTCTAAATTTTCTATATAGGATTTTTACCATATGATGTTGCACAAAAATCAAAAAGTAAAATATAACACCATTTACGAGTGAAAAGGGAGGTAATAGTATAGAGACTGAAAAATCGATAGAAACATATTTCCAAATCATATAAAACACAAGCTAATGACTTATCTTTACAGAGTCATATATATATATATATATATATATGATTATCACACAACACTATACAAATCAAATGAAAATACAGGCACCATGCGCACGACCTTTATATCTCAATATTACTTTGAGTAATATTATATAATTCAAGCAGTAGCTTCATAAAAGTATGAGTAGTTCTACACATCCTGTTAATTTGAAAAGATTGAAACAAAATGTGCATGTTCAATTCATGTTGTTTTTATTGCACAAAAGTGGAGAAATAGTGGGGCCTCAAGCATTCAGTGATTGCCACATGCACTTTCAGTTTGTATTTGGTTAAAAATAGTGGGTCGAAGAAAGTTATTCTATAAATAATGTAGTCGTACATAACCCACCAATATAAGTGTTTTATCATGATGATTTTATGTATGCTGAATATACATGCCACAACATTTAGTCCATAAATCACCCACGAATCACCCACGAACAAAATATATTTCACGTATATGATTGAATTTTGTAAACGGTAACCATTTTAAGTAAGAAAATAAAACACCATCATAATTAAATAACACATATAAATACTGACTTGATAAGTTGTATTAAAGAACATAAAAAATCCTAATTATAGAAATAAACAAGCTAAATCAAATCAACTCATACAAACCAAAATCAACATGCCAAACCAAATCAAAATTCAAAAGAATAAAACTATATTAAAACATACAAGAATATCACATTGATTACGTTGACCAATTAACTTTACCCATGCTCAATAGACAAACAAATCATTTACAATTTCAATTTTCACATAATATCAAATTTTATAGCGAAAGAATTAAATCCCATTTTCACCATGTTTATAATCAAAATTTATAAAAAAAAATCTTTCGAATATAAAGAAATCAAAGCAGAAGAAAGATAAATTACTTTTTTCACATGTGGGTGTAAATTTCGTATCACAACCCCTTATATGTGATGAAGTTGTATGTCGTGAGTTGAAGTTTCAATTCCATGTTTACACCAAAATACCCTACAACTTGAAAAACAATTACAAGTTGAAGCCCTAATCATAAGTTTACACCCAATTACCCTACAACTTGGAAACACAATTTCCAAAGTTTAAATCCAATTAAAACCCCAAAAATATAACCATTCCAAAACAATTGTGAAACACAGTTATAATTTCAAAAAATTGTAACCTAACACCACTACAACCCAAACACGACACCACTAGGAACTCCATAAAATATATAGCCATAACCAAAACGAATACACCACCAACATCTAAAAAAACTGTAGGTGTTTGGCCCAATTTTTTTGCCGCAATATCTTTGTGGGTGTCGACGGAGTCACAACCACCAACATAACCATCCAACCCGTAACAAAGTCAAGATATATTCACCAATAGACCGAACCCAGTCTACATTGATTTTAAAAAGGGGTTTTAGGTTTGCATATCTTAAGGTATTTTGGCTTGGGGAGTGAATGGAGATCATTTTTATAGAGTAAGGGGGGGTTGAAGAGACGGATATATTTGACTAAGTTTATGTTGGATATTATGAATGCAAATACAGAAATGGAACTCTTTATATATCACAATAATGTCAACTTCAATACAAAAATGTCACTTGGGAATAGATACTAGAAAGCTTCAAGGCGTGATGTCACTTTCCTAAATACAGTATTTTCCCCACACGAATAATTTCGGTATACAAATGGGAATCCGCAAATCCGTACTCAAGATACAATGAAGCAACTTGCACTGCCTGCAACTTGTATATTTGAAGACAACCTTTGGATGCAGCAGCGAAGAACAGTCAATCAAGTTTGTATTCTGTTTATGTGCACAAAACAGAATAAGATAATTTATATCTCCTGAAAATTATAAGAGAGTAATAGCAAGGGTTGGAAATTTCAGAACTGGGTAATATCTGCTATATGTGCAAATTCGTTTTAGGCAGCCTTTATTTATAGATAATGAAAGGGTTTGTCTTCAAGAGTCATGAATGTTGGATTAACAGTCTTAATCAATTCCGAAATGGTATGACTGTTAATTACCAACATTCTTAAGTCATTTCCGAACAGGTACAATTAATACTGAATCGGTTTTGCACGGGTCAACCAAAAAGTGACCGCGCCTGAGCTACCGCGATCCGACCCGGACGAATCCCGGCAACCCGCTACCACTGCGGACACGCGGCGTGCGAAGTGCAAAGTGAGTCACTAGCGCCTCTACAACCCACTGCCCCGTACCCGCACGCGCGCGTGTGCGTGTGCGTACGGTGCTTCGCACCGTATTGAGGTCTCTTGAATAGCCTCTTAAATGCTAGATGAATTAGCTCTTCATCTTCCATTTGTACTTATTAAGTGTACAAATTCTTAATATTTTTCCAATGTGGGACTCAAAGGTTGCCCACTCCTCTTATAGCTTAGTGGGGACACTTAGTTTTGTACATTTTCCAATGTGGGACACTATCCCTTTTTATATTTGGGTTAGCTTCACGCCTCTTCCTCACACTTCCAATGTGGGACAAGATCTTAAAGATCTTACACCCAAAAAACTCTTACTCACTTATTTTAAAAATCACCAACATTCCTCCACCATTTTCAAAATAAGTTTTGTAAATCTTTTATTGTCTGTAAGACTGTGTATAAGCATTGGTGTCTCACGACTTGAACCAATACCCTGTGAAGGTTCGTCAAGGTTAAGCATGAAAGTATAGGAGACTTGTCTTTGAACTATCAATCTATATTGATTAGCCAGATTTGTCTTCACACACAAATCTTTTAGTCACTGATTATCCATATAAGCCGACACATGTATTAGGCCTTGTGTCTGTACCTTGATTTCATGAGTGCTTTAGAGTCAAGGCCAATTCTCATAGGAAGCGGCACCACTTCCACACTCATATAGGTAGATTATCATAGGTGTCCATGTAACTTAAAACACCATAAATCTATTAAGGTTAAACCCATCCTCTTTCATTATTCATTACATGTTATAAGCACTTATCCTTAGGATGTTAAATTTCATAGTGCTTACAATCACGTCGTATGATGTACTTTAATCATTGAACTTGAGACTTGAATATATCAAGTTTCAAGCTGAGTTTCCATCAAGAGTGATTATTATTAATGGGCTTTAGTCCCATCCCTATTGATGTCTTAGACACCAGTCCTCTTGCAAGACCTTTTGTAAAAGGATCAGCTAAATTTTGGCTTGATTTTACATAATCCACTGTGATTACACTATATGTAATAATTTGTCTGACATAACTATGTCTCAGGCCAATATGTCTAGATTTTTCATTGTACACTTTACTATAAGCTCTGGAAAGTGTAGACTCACTATCACAATGTATAGATATTGGAGGCATTGGTTTTGGCCAAACTGGAATTTCAATTAATAAATTCCTTAACCATTCTGCCTCTTTACTAGTTGCAGCTAATTCTACAAACTCAGCTGCCATAGTAGAATCAGCTATACAGGTTTGTTTCTTTGATCTCCAAGAAATAGCTCCTCCACCAAGAGTGAAAATCCATCGACTTGTTGAGGAATGATCCTCCCTCTCAGTTATCCAACTGGCATTAGAAAACCCTTCTAATAATGAAGGATATCCACTATAGTATATACCATAGTCCATAGTTCCTTTCAAATATTTTAATATTCTATTGACAGCATGTCAATGCAATAAACTTGGATTACTAGTATATCTACTTAATTTACCAATAGCATAAGCAATATCAGGTCGAGTACATGTCATGGCATACATTAAACTACCAATTACTTATGCATATTCCAATTGTGAAATAACTCTACCATTATTAGGAATCATCTTTAGCTGTGGTTCAAAAGGGGTACTAACAGGTGTGCAATCAAACTGATTAAATTTCTTTAAAATTTTCTCAACATAATGAGATTGAGTGAGAATTATATTTTTATCTTTCCTTATTATTCTCATTCCTAATATAACATCAGCTACACCCATATCTTTCATATCAAATTTAGAAGACAAAAAACTATTTGTATTATTAATGCTTTCTAAATCAGTACCAAGAATTAACATGTCATCTACATATAAACAAATTATCACACCTTTACCATTAGCAAATTTACTATAAACACACTTATCAGATTCATGAATTTTAAAACCATAAGAAATAATGACTTTATCAAATTTTTCATGCCATTGTTTAGGTGCTTGTTTTAGGCCATATAAGGACTTAATAAGTTTACATACTTTATTTTCTTGTCCAGCCATAACAAACCCTTCAGGTTGTTCCATGTAAATTTCTTCTTCTAAGTCACCATTTAAAAAGGCGGCTTTCACATCCATTTGATGAATCTCAAAATTATATATAGATGCTAATGCAATTAAAATTCTAGTAGTGGCGGTTCTAGCAACAGGTGCATAGGTATCAAAATAATCAATTCCTTCTTTTTGTGTAAAACCTTTAGCAACCAATTTAGCCTTGAATTTATCAATTGTCCCATCTATTTTATTTTCTTTGTAAAAATCCATCTACACTTAATGGGTTTAGATCCTGGAGGTAAGTCTACTAATTTCCAAGTTTTATTTCCCAAGATTTAATCCATTTCATCATTTATAGCTTCTTTCTAAAATGCTGAATCTACAGACTTAATTGCCTCACTATAAGTTTGTGGGTCTGTTTCAACGCTAAGAGTCAAAGCATATTGATTACAAGATGTGTCTCTAGTTCCTTCAACAAGATAGACTACAAAGTCGGGACCAAAGCTTTTTTCTTTCCTAGGTCTTTTACTTTTTCTAATCTCTTCTTGTTCTACTGGTGGAGTTTCAGGTAACTGTGAAGGAGTGATTACTTCTTTTTCATTATTAATTCTAGTAATAGAAGAAAACCTTTGTTCATAAAAAATTGCATCTCTCGATTCAATTATTGTATTTACCTCAACAAAATCATTAGGTTCACTAACCAAAAATCTATAGGCTTTACTATGTTGTGCATAACCTATGAAAATACACTCAACACCTTTGCTTCCTAATTTCTTTCTCTTAGTTTCAGGTAGTCTTACAATAGCTCTACAACCCCAAACTTTAAGATAACCTAAATTAGGTTTTCTATTCTTCCACAATTCGTAAGGAGTTTTCTTGTTATCTTTAAGAGGTATTCTATTCAGAATATGACATGCAGTTAAAAGTGCTTCTCCCCAAAACCCTTTACTTAAACCAGAATAAGAAAGCATAGCGTTAACCATTTCAGTTAGTGTTCTACTTTTTCTTTCTGCTACTCTATTTTACTGTGGTGTATAAGGTGCAGTAACTTCATGTATAATTTCCATATTTTCACAAAATTGAGGAAAGTGATATTCACCACCTCTATCAGATCTAAGACATTTTATTTTAGTATCACATTGATTTTCAACTTCATTTTTATATGTCTTAAATCTATTAAGCACATCATCCTTAGAGTTTAAAAGATATACATAACAATATTTTGAAAAGCCATCAATAAATGTAAAAAAATATTTACTACCACCTCTAGTAGGTGTTCCATGCAAATCAGAAACATCACTATGTACTAATTGCAACAAATATGTAGTTTTTTCTATTTTTGGAAAAGGCAATCTTGTTATTTTTGTTTGCATGCATATTTTATACTTTTCATTCATATCATTCTCATATTTAGGAATTAAATTTAAATTAACCATGAAATGCATTTTCTTTGTATTAACATGTCCTAAACGACTATGCCATAATGAAAGACAATTAACGATATAAGCAGAAGAATCTTTTTCATTGATATTGAGCTTAAACATGCCCTCATACAAATATCCTTTGCCTACAAAGGTATCATTCTTAGTGAGAATAAATTTGTCTGACTCAAATACAAGCTTAAAGCCAAATTTGTTAAGAAGACTTTCAGAAACTAAATTTTTCCTAACATCAGGAACATGAAAAACATTGGTGAGGCTAAGGATTTTCCCGGAAGTGAATTCGAGATCCACTGTCCCTTTGCCTTTAACCGCAACAATAGATGAATTTCTCATGTAGAGAACATCTCCTTCCACTGCTTCATAGGCAGAGAACAAGTTCTTGTCTTTACAAACATGCCTTGTGGCACCAGAATCAACCCACCAAGAGTTGCCTTCTCCAAGCTTATTAGCCTCGGATATCATAGCAGCAAATTTTTGCTTTGTGTCTGATGTCCTTCCTTTTTCCTTTAGTTTCTTGAACTCACGACAATCCTTCTTGAAGTGATCTGGTTTGTTGCAATGAAAACAATTTCCTTTCTTCTTTTTGTTTGCTTTAGAATTATTTGAAAAATTCTTCCGCTTGTTATTTTTTCCATAATTGCCATATTTTTGCTCATTTCCTTCCTCCACCACATGGACCTTAGAAACAGAATTTTCTTATTCCTCTTTACCATCTAGAATTCGAGACTCTTGTTCAATTCTTAAATGAGTCTTCAATTCTTCAAGTGAAAGATCCTCCTTTTTGTATTTGAGTTCTTTCTTGTAATCTTTCCAAGAAAGAGGAAGTTTTTCAATTATGGCAGCAACAATTACATTATCATCCATATTTAATTTTTTCAGTTTGCAATGATTTATGATGCGTTGGATGTCATGAAATTGTTCTAGCACAGGCCTATTATCATGCATTTTAAAGCTTAAAAAATGACCGATAAGGAACTTCTTACTTGTAGCGTCTTCCGTAAGATATTTGGTCTCCAATGTTTCCCACAAAGTTTTTGTAGCCCCAACATTTTGGTACAAGTCGAACAAATTATCAGCAAGTGCATTGAGAATGTGACCACGACACAAGTAATCATCGGTCTCCCATTTTGTGCTTTGCCTAGTCTGTTCCACGGTTTCATCTTCATCTTCATTTGGTTTCGATTGTGATAAGACATATACAATCTTCAATGTTGTTAGAAGAAAATGAACCTTTTTCTGCCAACGCAGAAAATTACCACCATCAAAACGGTCCAATTTGACAAAGCCTTCTGTTATTTGTCGAAGTGATTTGGAAGAGTCGGCCATTTCAGAAAATACTGTATTTAGATTGTTTGATATTATGAATGCAAATACATAAATGGAACTCTTTATATATCACAATAATGTCAACTTCAATACAAAAATGTCACTTCGGAATAGATACTAGAAAGTTTCAAGGCGTGATGTCACTTTCCTAAATACAATATTTGCCCCACATGAATAATTTCGGTATACAAACGGAAATCCGCAAATCCGTACTCAAGATACAATGAAGCAACTTGCACTACATGCAACTTGTATATTTGAAGACAGCCTTTGGATGCAGCAGCGAAGAACACTCAATCAAGTTCTTATTCTGTTTATGTGCACAAAACAGAATAAGATAATTTATATCTCCTGAAAATTATAAGAGAGTAATAGTAAGGGTTGGAAATTTCGGAACTGGGTAATATCTGTTATATGTGCAAATTCGTTTTAGGCAGCCTTTATTTATAGATCATGAAAGGATTTGTCTTCAAGACGAGCAGGTACAATTAATACCGAATTAGTTTTGCACGGGTCAACCAAAAAGTGACCGCGCCTGAGCTACCGCGATCCGACTCGGACGAATCCCGACAACCCGCTACCACTGCGAACACGCGAAGTGCGAAGTGCAAAGTGCACCACTAGCGCCTCTACAGCCCACTGCCCCGCACTTGCACGAGCGCGCGCGTGCGTGTGCGTACGGTGCTTCGCACCGTATTGAGGTCTCTTGAATAGCCTCTTAAATGCTAAATGAATTAACTCTTCATCTTCCATTTGTACTTATTAAGTGTACAAATTCTTAATATTTTTCCAACGTGGGACTCAAAGGTTGCCCACTCATTTTATAGTTTAGTGGTGACACTTAGCTTTGTACATTTCCCAATGTGGGACACTATCCCTTTTTATATTTGGGTTAGTTTCCCACCTCTTCCTCACACTTCCAATGTGGGACAAGCTCTTAAAGCTCTTACACCCAAAAAACTCTTACTCGCTTATTTTAAAAATCACCAACAGTTTATATATATATATATATATATATTCTTCAAGCTTAAAGAATCCCAAAACTTGTACTTACACTACATATCATTTGTGAGAATTTAGTATTAAAAATACTTGGAGGAGAATCTTTTTGGAAGTCATGTAAATATTTTGAAAATAGTTCCTACTATTTCCAAATATATCCATAAAGACATAAGTCTCAAATATTCAATTTTTTTTATTTCACAAGAACTATATGTTTCACAAATTCAAGTATATTCATAAAGCATAGACTTTTATAAACAAATTTGGCTTCTTATGCATTTCTTCAATTTTGTTCCATTTTGATATTATTATTTTTTACGTTGCATTTCGACACTTTGTGTCTATCTAACTTTGAACAATTCTCCAACATTCAATGATAATTGTTTGCTATTAGTAAGGAAATGACCGTTAAAAAATAATTTTAATGAGATCATGTTTATATGTTGGAGCATCCCATATGCGTAATACAAAATAACGTATTACTAAGCAAAAAATATCACATTGATCAAGTACCCGCTCTAATGGGTAAACAAAATTATGCCATTTAGTAGCTAAAATGGCATCATTTAGAAACCATAAATTTGGAAAAAGTAGCATGGTTTCAAAGAGAACAACATGTTACACGTGGGGATTTTATTATAATTATGAATATTTTTACGGTATTTTATTATAAATATGATTATTTTGGTGGGATTTTATTATAATTATGATTAATTTTTGCGCGGTTAAAGAAGTTTCGACCCATTTGGGGCTCACAAAGAAGCATCTTGTCATCTACTTTAATCTTGTCATATTTAAAAAAAAAAATTATTTTAACAACCCCTTAATTTAACCATTTGTCATACCCATAAGATGTATCTTTATGGTATAATGCCATTATGTATTATCTATAAGGGATGTTCTTAGAAAAAAATCATGAGAAAGTAAATTCATCTTCCACGAACATGAGTCATTTAAACAAGAATTCAAAGAGAATGACACTCACGAGATTTAAGGAGCATATTGTGTAAAACCCCATACCTCAAACCATGATGAGAAACCAACGATCACATCCTCAAGATCAACTCAAAAGATAGACAAAACTCCTCCAAGAACCTCCAACAAAATAGCCCCAAGAACACCTCTAATCTAAGGTTGGAACTCACAATTCTCAAGGGCCAGTGTGTATATAAAAAGAAGAGGAATATAAAATATATTTGCTGCCAAAATTTGTGCCAAAAGTATGTTAAAAGGGTTGCCCACGACTTCCTTTTGTAATGCAAAGAAATGAAGAGTTGGAGTCCAAAAGACTCCTTTAAATAAGGCAAAGAAATGAAGAGTTGGAAGTTAAAACAACTCCAAGAGTTAAAAACATTTTAAAATCATTTTAAAATCCGTTTTAACTCCGTTTTTGAAACCATTTGAAATTTTCGCCTTTAAAAAATAATATCCAACATATTTGAGCAATAAAAATAATTTTATCTAAAACTTTATTTTCCTCCATTTTCCAAAAATTAATTAAAATAGCTCAAAATTACGCGGGTTATTACACTTCCCCACTAACAATGGAATTTCGCCCTCGAAATTCGCCGAATGCCTAACTCTAAAAAATCAGGCTAACAATCTCCAAAAATAATTTCGTATCCAAAAATAAATTCTTCACATCTAATCACGAAACTTATCACAAATATCACCTAAAATTGTCTATCTCCAAAAATTGCTAACCACGCAATGAACCCAAAATTCAAGCCCCGAGGGTTGCCGTATACCTAAGCTCTGATACCATTTGTAACACCCCGCCCGCCCGGGGAGAGCGAACGGAGCGCTAATGCAATAAAATAAATCCAAATCCACAAGTGACAAGGTATATAGCATCTAAATAAACCCAAAATAATATAAATCCACTAATCTCAATTCTTCGAATACAACAAGTCTCTCGAATAAATACAACTATCTAACTTGAATAAAAATGCTCTATACACCAATGAAATAATTAATACAATTCTTCCAACTTGTATTAAAATTCTTCACAAATACTCCATGCTAAAATAATCCAAAGCACTCAAATCCACGCTAACCTGCCACTAAAAGAAAATATGGGGAAGTACACAATACGACAGGAATTATGCTCAACAAATAAGGATTAGCAACGAATAAAACGTAACAACACGAGTACGAATATTCAAATCAAAATGCAAATCTCAAAGCATTTATCAATATAATTTCTCAACAACACTTTAACCGGGTCACCAGGCCTCACCACATCCGTATATGCTTTATCAAGCCATAGCCCAGGAAACAGGAATTTTGGCGGGTGACCAACATCAGTGCCATATTAAAATCTCATGACAACGTGCTCATCAACAATATAATGATACCACATGAATCAAAATAATTTCAATAATTATTTTCCAGATTTCAATCAATTTATCAATTCAAATATGAGTTCAATTAAACAAGAATTCAAAGAGAATGACACTCGTGAGATTTAAAGAGCATAGTGTGTAAAGCCCTATACCTCAAACCATGATGAGAAACCAACGATCACATCCTCAAGATCAACTCAAAAGATATACAAAAACTCCTCCAAGAACCTCCAATAAAATAGCCTCAAGAACACCTTTAATCTAAGGTTGGAACTCACAAATCTCAAGGGCCAATGTGTATATAAAAAGAAGAGGAATATAAAATATATTTGCTGCCAAAATTTGTGCCAGAAGTATGTTAAAAGGCTTTCCCACGACTTCCTTTTATAATGCAAAGAAGTGAAGAGTTGGAATCCAAAAGACTCCTTTAACTAAGGCAAAGAAATGAAGAGTTGGAAGTTAAAACAACTCCAAGAGTTAAAAACATTTAAAAATCATTTTAAAATCCGTTTTAACTCCGTTTTTTAAACCGTTTGAAATTCTCGCCTTTAAAAAATAATATCCAACATATTTGAGCAATAAAAATAATTTTATCTAAAACTTTATTTTCCTCCATTTTCCAAAAATTAATTAAAATAGCTCAAAATTACGCAGGTTATTACATTTACTCAGTATACTTTTACTTTTGGGTTGGATATCCTCCCAAGTATGATGAGGAAAGTTCCTTATATCATGGGCCCTCTTCTAATCTAGTAGTGGTCTTGCCCTTCTTTTAAGAAAAGAACGTATAAATCTGGTGTACCCACCGCACAATGTAGGTAAATGAGTCATGCACAAAATTTCTAGTGCCAAAAATAATGGGTATTACTTTTCTTCATTGCAGTCAAATTTATATTTCTTATAAGAAGTGTACTCATAAAACTAGAGCAGTCTATTCAAAAAATTTTAAGAAAATGAAACTGGGCAGGAATTAGGCATAGTACCTTCTCGATTGTAGTGGTGAAGATGTCTGTTGACGACGGGTCGAATTTTGGGATGATTGTGGGTATTTCGTCGTCAGACATGTTGGAGGTTCCTCGTGACCTTTTTCCACCATAAAATGATTTAGGCGCGCCGACTGGTATGGATTCCTTGTCAAGGGTCGTGACGGGCGAGGGTACCTCGCAGGAGGCTGCTGCTGGCGCCAATCTGGGTTCCTCAAAATTGTGGGGTTCCACCCAAGATCTGGGTTACCAAAATTTATTTACAGTCTATAATTTGTGTTCCACCCAAGATGCTAGGAGTTCCTCGTGAAGGTCATTGACCACAGAGGATTCCCTTCGACTCTGTATTGCCTATACGGGTTACTTGCCATCGCGCAATGGTGAAAGGGGTTCCTCTACGATTATGACTTACTCTATTCTCGCAACCATGGGGGGTTCCTCGAGCTCCGAGGGTTCCCTTCCACCATCGTCAATTCGGATGGGTTCCTCATCAAAAATGGCGTTGAACCCTTATTTTCCAATGAGTTCCTTGCCAACAACATCTGTGTCAGATAATTTGGGACATGTTATGAGTGAGGTTTCCTTGACGACTCTGGGTTCCTAGCATAAATTTTTTTTTTGGCAGTTTCTCGTCCACTGCTCAAACTGAAAGGGGTTCCTCGCGCGTTGTTGTCCTAACATAGGGGGTCCCTCGTCCGGACCCTTCTTAGCCGTGGGTTCTTCGTTCGAAGTTTTGAACATAATAGGCCCCTCATCTGGACCCTTCTTGGCCGTGAGTTCCGCGCACGAGTTGCTATCTACGGAGGGTTCCCCATTTGGACTTCTGTATTTACTCACGAGTATAAGATTTGGGTGAGGGTTCCTTGTGTAGGCATTTCGTTGCCTCGGGTCCCTCGCACTTGAGGGCATTTCATCACCTGGAATTTTGACCACAAGGGGTTCCTCACTTTTCATCATGACCACAAGAGGTTCCTCGTGGCCATCATTAGTCAAGGGTTCCACATCGCTACCTGTTATTAGCGAGACGCAACTCAGCCCCTCGCGCTCGTGCGTGACTCTTGGAATGGCTTGCTCGTTGGAACCGTCGTCGGCGTCTTTTGTGTCAATAATTTGGGTTCTATCATAGAATAGGGGTTCTTCGCAGATCCCTTTGGGTCCCTCGCGCGCTGTTTTTTGGCGATATGATATTTGGGACGACCTTGGGTCTTGCGCCGTCGTCAAAGGTGCCACATGAATTTTATCCCTCTAAAAACGTTAAGGGTTCTACACTAGAGGTTAAGGGTTCCTCGCAATCTCGTGACAGTAGCATATATCCCTATCCCACGCGCAATACTGGCAGGAGGTTCCTCGCAACCTTTGGTCTGCTCGCATGCGACTTCAAACACACTTTTGGGTTCCTCGCCCATAGTACCTATGAGCACGATTTTAGGTTTTTCACCTGGGACTTCGCCCATGATGGGTCCCTCGCCAGAGACTTTTTCAACCAAGGGTTACTCACCGACTTAGGAGTTCCTTGCGAGGTCTATTACCCCTGGGGAAGGTTCCTCGTGGCCTTATCACACTGATAAGGGTTCCTCGCACCTGATTTCAATATCTAGAGTTGACGCCACCCAGGTTTCCTCACAAGAGCAAGTACCAACTAGGGTATCCTCATTTGGAGTATGCGCTACTGAGGGTTCCTCACAAGATTTACTACTAAGGAAGGGTTCCAAACTATTTACGATCGCGGGTTCCTAGATCGAGTTTGCTACCATGAGTTCCTCGCGCATTGACTTTCCATCCGGGGGTGTCTCGACCTCAATCTTCGTTGGGACTGCTTCCATGATGTTTTGTTGACGGCGAGGGGCACCCAGGGTTCCTTGCCCATGAGTTACTCGCGCCTTGACTTCCCATCCGAGGGTGTCTAGACCTCATGCTTCGTCGGGACTGCTGTCACTACTTTTTTGTTGGCGACGAGGTACACCCAGGTTTCCTCGCCCATGAGTTCCTCGCGCCTTGACTTTCCATCGGGGTGTCTCGACCTCATGATTCGTCGAGACTGCTGTCATGACTTTTTTGTTGGCGAAGAGGGACACCCAGGGTTCCTCGCCCATGAGTTCCTCGTGCCTTGACTTTCCATCCGAGGGTGTCTCGACCTCATGCTTCGTCGAGACTACTGCCACGACTTTTTTTGTTGGCGACGAGGGACACCCAGGTTTCCTCGCCTATGAGTTCCTCGCGCCTTGACCTTCCATCTGGGGGTGACTCGACCTCAATCTTCGTTGAGGCTGCTGCCATGATGTTTTATTAGCGGCGAGGGACACCCAGGGTTCCTCACCCATGAGTTCCTCGCGCCTTGACTTTCCATCCGAGGGTGTCTCGACCTCATGCTTCATCGAGACTGCTGTCAAGACTTTTTTGTTGGCGACGAGGGACACCCAGGGTTCCTCGCCTATGAGTTCCTCGCGCCTTGACTTTCCATCCGGGGGTGTCTCGACCTCAATCTTCGTTGAGACTGCTGCCACGATGTTTTGTTGGCAACGAGGGACACCCAGGGTTCCTCGCCTATGATTTCCTCACGCCTTGACTTCCCATCCGAGGGTGTCTTGACCTCATGCTTCGTCGGGACTGCTATCACGACTTTTTTGTTCGCGACGAGGGACACCCAGGGTTCCTCGCGAGTTGACATTTCTGTAAGGGTTGCTGCCACTACTTCCCCTTTTTTTTGTGACGAGGGACACCCAGGGTTTCTCATCCATGGGTTCCTCGAGAGTTGGTCTTTCAAGAGGGGATGATGTAGCTGAGAGTTCCTTACTTGGAATTTCTACCATTATGGGTTCTTTTCTTGAGGGTTCCTCATCTCTATCATTGAGTGCGAGGAGTTCCTCGACCATACCCTAGCCAAACACTTAGGGTTCCTGGGGTTCCTGCCAGTGAACTTGACGGTTGTCACAAGTTTCTCCAGCGCCGTCCTCCGCGACTGAGCTACTTCCACCAGAACGACTGCCCTTCCACGGGGGGTTGCTGCTGGTTTTACACAATCTTTACCCAAACTTGATAAGTCTTAAAAACAACTGCCCCTCCACGGGGGGTTGCTGCTGGTTTTACACAATCTTGACCCAAACTTGACAAGTCTTAAAAACATACTCATAAGCCTATGCCACCGGAGATGTTGCCGGTGAGCTGGTCTGCCCTCCCGGAGGAGTAGGTACCTTTGCTCCGGTCACCACCACATCCACCTGAGTGGCCTGGTCTCTTTGAGCTCCATTCCTAGATGGAATGTCTTCAAACACTAGCTTCTTAGAAATATGAAAACCTTCTTTGTCCATTGAAAGTTAAGATACCTCCCCGGTAGAGTCGCCAAATGTAGGATGGTAGTGAGACCGGAGTTTATGAATAACTGGAAAGGGTGAGGTGTGAACCACTCCAATGGACGCTGCTTGCAAGGTCTTTAAGGTCTCCTGGTGCAACTTCTGAAGAAAACTTCTCCTTCTGGTAACAATGGAACTCAAGCTTCGACTCACTCCCTGTAAGAAGATGAACTTTCACAGCAAAAATAGTAATTTTCTCAAGGGAAACACCTGAGAGTAATGGTTGTCAGTGGGGAGTGAAAGAACAAGGCACTTAGCAATTAGAGAGAGCAGGGAGAGAATACTAGAGAGGTTCTGGTGTGATTTTAACAGAGTGACTTTGCTATTGAGTTTTTCTATTATTCTTCTTATGACCTTGCCCAGGGGTCTTATTTATACTTGGGACTAAGGCTGGGTTGGCACTTTTGGCGCCAAAACTTAGAGGGTTGGTGAGGGACAAAGTCTGCAGTGTAATATTTGTTCCTACCTGCAGGCAGGTCTGCATGTCCCCTCTGGCAGATGCCCCCTGGCGCTGACAAAAGTTCAAAAGAAAATATGTCTTCTAATGGAGACAAAATATCTGATTTGCTAAATATCTTTTGAAACGGTAACTTTGACACAAACTTTGTAAACTTGAGGGGGGGTCTCGAGGACCACCTCCTCTAAAATATTTGCAAGCTTGAGGAGGGTCTCGAGGACCCCCTTCTAAAATCATTTTTCTTGAGAGGGGTTTAGAGGACCGTCTCCTCTAAAATCAATTTATAAACAGTTCTTTTCTTGTGAGCAGCTAGCCCTTTGGCTGCTCACTTCACTTATGACTAAGTGTGAGGTGTGTGTGGACTAGGTGACCCTAGGGTCTCCTACTAGTATTCTCTCAATCCTATAGTGCTAAGTGGTTGATCTTGCTCAACATACCTTGTCCCTCAGCCGCCAAGCCAAAACTCCCGGGAGGTCCCAACTATCCTGCTTGAGCCCTGCTTGCTCAACTAGGCAACCTGTACAAGAAAGTAAAGTGTTAATATTGTTGTTCATTTAAAGACTGACGTCTCATGATGAGGAGTTTCTCGTGATAGCTACTCCCTCATCCTGGCCACTCTAGGTGGGTTCCTTCTCAATATGAGTTTCTGTCGAAACCCTTGTAATGGCACTTCTCAAATAACATTTTCAGTGGAGCTGAGCCTTGCAGTGGCGTTGACCCTCTCGAATGTCATTACTGCGGTGACCTTGCAGTGGCGCTGACCCCTGCAGGCACTGACCCTTGCATTGGCACTTCTCAATCTTCTATTTCTGTAGTAAGCCTTACGAGGCACCTCTCGAATGTCATTACTGCACTGATCCCAACAATGGCGCCGAGCCTTACAGTGGCGCTGACCCTCTCGAATGTCATTGCTGCAGTGACCCTTCAAGTGGCGCTGACCCTTGCAGCGGCGTTGACCCTTGTAGCGGCGCTGACCCTTGCAGCGGCGCTGACCCTTGCAATGGCACTTCTCAATCTTGGACTTCTGCGGTGACCCTCGCGGGCACCTCTCGAATGTTATTGCTGTGCGGCGCTGACGCTCGCAGCGGCGCCGGCACTCGCAGCGGCGCCGACACTCGCAGCGACACTGACACTTGCAGCGGCGCAGACCCTTGTAGCGCCGCTGACACTTACAGCGGTGCTGACGCTTGCAGCGCCGCTGATACTTGCAGCGGCGCTGACACTTGCAGCGGCGCTGACCCTTGCAGTGGCGCTGGGGGTTCCTGCTGAATATGAGTTTCTGTCGGGACCTGGGGTGGTTCCTTCTCAACTATGCATTTCTGCCGGGACCCTGTGTGGGTTCCTTCTTAATACGAGTTTCTGTCGGGATCCTGGGAGGTTCCTGCTCAATATGAGTTTCTGCCGGGACCTTGGGGTGGGTCCTCCTCAATAAGAGTTTTTATCGGGACCCTGGGGGGTTCCTGCCCAATATGAGTTTCTGCCGGGACTCCGGGGGGGTTCCTGCTCAATATGAGTTTCTGTCGGGATCCTGGGTTTCTTCCCAGTATTTCTAATAAAATAATATTTTTACTTTTTTATAGGTAGACACCTTTCTACAGTAGGATACTGATCTCATTATCCATAACTTTCTTAAATAATTATTATTTTAGTTATCAGATCGTCTCATAACAAAGAACCACTAAATAATCGTATCGTCACCATGAGATAAAACTAAAAGGAATAGTATTAAGAAGATCCTAAAAGGAGTCTACTATCTTGAATGACTATGTGGTGTATCTACAAGAATATAAATTTTACATAGGGATAAGTAGAGATTTAGTGTTATTTTCACAAGTCACAAGAAGTGAAACAAATGGACTGCAATTAAGTTTAAGATCTCGTTGAATTAATTAATCGATATTCTAAAATCGGGTATGGGTGGGTAATTATGAACAAATGCGATGCTAACAGTAGTTAAACGATATAATGTTAAATTTGTAGTAAATTATTTCACCATTAACGAGGAAAAAGTTATAAATGAACCTTCTCACTTTTATCAAAAGACATGGAATTCGTATGGAGTTAGTAGCTCATTATGATTGAGAGTTACATTAAGTGGATGTGAAACTACTTTTTGGAGTTTAATAAATTATGTGTATATGTTTAAGAGATCATTATATAAACTTAAGTAAGTTTTCACCTATGATATTTTTAGAAATAATACCATTATGTATTTAGTCGTTGTATATATCTATACACCTTAAGGTCAGTGAGAGTATATATATATATATATATATATATATATATATATATATATATATATATATAATTTCTTTATATACAAGTAAGAAATTAGAAATATAGAAACGAAATATTTTAATATGGGTTTTAAGAGTATGATGTATCAAGTAATGAGATACTTAAAAATTTATTTTCTCACACTTAGGATGACTGTTTATTTAAAGATCATCAGTCATTATGACTTGAATTTACTGGTTTTATGGATAGTACTAAGAACACTCTTACTTAAGTATGCTTGTTTTGTCTTAATGGCCAAGATAATGAAAGAGTATAAAAAAATCCACTAACTATAACTTATGGATTATGGTAGCGTAACTTCATTTCAAGACTTGAAGTTGTCGACACTATTATCAATCAACTAAAATATTATGATAATGTTATTGCAATCTTTTTTATGAAGAAGTTTTATGTATTCTAAGAGTAACTAAGCATAATGAATGTAAATACCTTTCAATTAAAGAAGAAATTATGAAACATCGAGTGTCACTTGAACACATTAGTACAAGTATTAACATAGAAAATCCACATAAATGAGATATCATAAAAGACATTAATGAAGCATGCTTATGATACGAGTCTTAAGTGTAGCCAAAAAGTTTGATGTTGTGGATTAGTAGTGTTTATGTTTTACACTACATTATGATATCAATAAAGTGTTTTGGAATTCTATATTTATGTCTTTATTGTATACATGTATGTAAATGAATTAATATGGAAAAAATAGTTTTTTTATAAACATGTAACGAGACCATTATTAACAACCCACACTTTAGTCCTAATTGAAAATATTTAAAAATTGAAATTAAAATGATTCAGAATTAATTATTTCATTAAATATAAATGTCCTAATTAATGTGGTCCACATAAAAATTTATATTTGATAGGATTCCATGAGATAAGTCATTTAAGTATTAAGGATAATAATGGTGGGTTAGCTTTTAATCAAACTCTAGTGTGATGGATTGTAGAATTCTAGCCTAACTAGAAAATCGAGTTGTAGAATTTTACTCTAACTAGGAAATCGGGTCCTTTCTCACCCCATATATAGTGGTTTGTGTGCCATCAATAATCTACATTACAATACACCCTACTAGGTAAGAGAGAGAATAATTTGAGATTCCAACATTATTATTTTTTGTCTATGATGAAAGTTATGTTGGAGCAATTATTCAGATGATTCAAATGGAATTCTACAATAAGCTTGATCAATGCATTAGATCAAGGTAAGTTTTTTATTCTATAGTTTCATCATATTTTGTGAAAACATGAAGATCCAAGATCATTTTTAAAGAACAATTGCATGCTAAAGTTTAATCAAATTAATATGTTTTTAATTAAAATTAGGGTATTTTTAGAAATGGTTATACAATGATCACTTATGTTATGCTTATTAACATTAATGGATGATATGAAACCAATCAGTTACGATATGAACTCACTAAATATACAGATTGAATTATTGAAAAGTAAAACAAAATTGATAAGACGCGACTTTTGGACTACGTAACCTACCTTAATTAGCATTCATAATAGACTCTAAATTCTAGAAAATTACTCATATAAAACATAAATACATATAGTTCTGGCAACAAAAGCACGAGGTAGGATGGTGTAGGAGTAGTGTTAAAAAAATAGTAAGGGGCGACGTATTTGGAGCTATAAATATAGGTGACTATGCTAATGATATATAAAAAATTTGGGTAATTAGAGATGTATTATCTATTGCTAATATTGAAGGTTTTTCTATTATTCATTTTAAAGCATATTATTCTTATTCTCCACTTTTCAATTTCAATGCAAGGGACAATGTAGAAATCTCCATTAAGAGGAGTTGGTTCAACAGTGTTTATGTGGCTAGGAAGTTCAAAAATGGTTTGGATCTCTTTTTATTACCACGAGGCTAATTCAATAGAAAATGTTTTGACTAAAAAAACTACTGAATATGAAAATTTCATTTGTCACATACTTGTCACGGTCGAAGTCTGTGATAAGTTTCCTTTGTCATGGTCAAAGTCCGAGACAATATCATTGATTTATTACGATCAAAGTCCGAGACAATATCTTATATGTCATGGACTTAGATCGTGACAAGTCTGTGACAATAGAAACTTGTCATAGACTTTTACCATGACAAAGGGAAACTTGTTACAGACTTTGACCGTGACAAGTTCGTGACAAGTTCCTGACAAGCTGACCTTGTCACGATCAAAGTCCGTGATAATTCTAAGCTGCAGAATAAAACAAACGTGCTAGGAAGTATGGCAATTGCTACTGCCTAGCAGTATATTATTTAACCTGTAGCAGCAACTAATAATATATTTTAACAATAACTAACAATCAATACTAATATTATCAATACCAATCACTAACCAAATATAAATAAGAAACATGATATACAAACCCAAATTTGAATGTTAAATAAAAATTATTATATAAAAAGTAAACGTTCATTGATTTTCAGGTTGAAGGAGAAAGGCATGCCATACAATATAAGAACAAATATAGCCCTCAATATACCGCACACCACACTGTTCATTCAACCACAGGGCCTCATTATCTTTCCCCACGACAAAGTCAGTGACGCGGACTCAAGCCTCATGAGACTATAGTGGATGATTATACACCAAGAAACCCGAGAGTATACTCAGGTCCCTCAATCCCCTGGAAATCCTATCGTTTCCTCGTAAGTCTATTAAATAAACTTATTCCAGCCAATTACAAATGGAGTCTGGACAATTGGGAGGTGGGGTGGTGAATAAGTCATATGAAGATGCGAGGTCTATCGGTAAGGGTGAGGGTGATAAAGACGAAGCAATGGTCCCCTGATCCACAATTTTCTCCTTGCCCTTCACTAAGAGGATCTTGGATTGACCTTGAAGATCTTTATTAACCATAAAAAACATTTCATTCAATGATTTTTTAATGTTATCAAACTTTTGGTCTGAATTGGTCTTCAGCTCGTCGACCTTGTGTGACAGATCGTTGTTGCTCGACGTAATCCCGATGCGCCTCAACTTACCTAACCAAGAGATAACACCCTGTGTACGGACTTTATAATCCCGCCCGAGCACTTGTCTAAGTTTATCCTTACTTAGAGAGGCCTTGTTGGCATCATTATGCAAGTTATGGACTTCTATAAGCTTTTCCTGACATAGCAAAAAAATATGCGATTCGATGAAGTAACAAGAAAGTATGTTGTTATAAATAATTTATTAGTAACATAAATATAATTATAACTTACAATAGTGGAGACCACATCCAGATTGACCTCCTTTTCCTTCCATTTCTTCGATCGAATTGCCATATAGGCATCAAGCGTATGTGACTTAACCCCAGGACCACTCCTTATCTCTTAAATTTCAAATAATGAAAAATTCGTGAATTAGTATATAATTACCACCAAATAGAATACAATAAAAGGGAAATGAAATAACATTCAAAACTTACCATCCTATGCTCTACTGCGGCGTAAGACGTATGTTCAAAGTAGTGCACAACCTTTCTGGCCTGGTTTATCCTCCTCGATTCACGAGAGGACAACTGCCTATCTGATATCTCATTATCAATAGATTATTTCCAGTTTTCCAATGAGATTGGATGCTTCTCGGGTACCATGTTCCTATGACGTAAGATGAACTCTTAGTCCTTATTAAATTATCGTGCATTCATGTTTTTCTTTCAAGTTTTTGATTGCTCCCTTAATTATTCCAACATGGAGTCGCTTACTTCTGGGAGCAAGTCGAATTGTTCCTCTTAAACGAATACAAAAAAGTGGGTTAGTAGTATTTAAATTATAAAATAAAATGTAATATTATTGAGTAAAGAATATTCCTATAACGCCCCCCCCCCCCCCCCCCAAATGGCCATCTTAAGCTCAACGTGCACCCTCCTCCAATCAGTGTACCTAAGGCCAGTAATCTCTTTGAGAAATTCAAAGTCCCTAGCTCAGAAGGACATCTTTTTCTCCACTACTCTCCCCAACTTGCCCCACTTTAGGGGCCTAGTGCTAGACGAGTCTTCCTCGGCTCCGTTTTCTGATGCCCTGATGAAGACATATCCTCCAAAAATTGTTATTAGTAGAAACATATATATAAGAAGATGATTTAGAAATATAAATAATGAATTAGTTTTACATTATTAAATAATATGCATGATAAGTTAACGATGACATTTATCATAAACCATACTAAGAACTATTTCAAATAATGCTTAAACTGATTAAAATGCAAATTAACATATTTACTAGCTAACCAGCAAAGATTGATTCAAATCCCCCAAAATTGATCAAATCCAAACGAATAAAGAATTAAATTGTCATCCAATAACAATAATAATATATCCAACAAAGTATTAAAATGTGATGAATCATCGAAGACATTAGAAGAATAAAATTCCATATCATAAACCAAACTAAGAATTTTTTAAAATAATTGGAATCTTTATTACAAATCTAAGAATTGTTTCAACTTTTGGTTATCATCCAAAATGGATTGATATTAGATAGGAGCAACCAAGTCATTCATGTTATTGGTTACATGCTTTGGTGCATGTAAGGCGATTGACCAAGGATCATTATTGTTATACTCCGAGTAAAACGCTTGCCTGACCTTTTAAAAAGCACAAACATATGGCTCATGGCTCATGGCTCACATGCTCATTGTTCTTCATCTTGGATAAGTCAACCATGATCAAATTGGTATCTGAATCAACTTTACAAGTAGTTTTGTCCTCAACTCTTACCCAATCATGGTAAAGCACAACCTCTTTGAAGCTTATATAGTCTAATTTAAATATATTCCCAAAGACACCATAATAAGTCAATTTAGCTTCAATGATGTTTTTATCTTTCACACTCGCTCAAAAATAAATTAGAGCCTTATATAAAATGCCCAAGCTCTTTACATTTGTATTTTCCTTGTACACCCTTGCACAGAATATATAACCATCCAATCAATACTTTTTATACTCATGTGTTATGAAATTAGGTCCAGTGGCTAAACGAGAAAGCCTTGATATCGCATCACCCATCTTTAAGGGCTGAGATTATATATAAATTAATTAGGTTAGTTTTAAATCTTTCTTGCAATTTTTCATTTAGTAAGAGACATTTTTATAATAATTACCTCATGTGACACCCATAGCCTAAATTCACTGTCTAATTATGCCATCATTCTTTGCCTTTTATAATGTTCACACGCATCATATTTCCTACATTAACCGTAACTAACATATTATGAAGTTTATCAAGTATAAAAGTTAAAATAATGTAAAAAGACAACAAAAACTTACTTTTTCTATTCATCGACATCTTCATGAGTTTAAATAGGTAATGAGATACTTCTTCATACTGTAAACGTGTTAATTTCACCCGTGTGGCCATTACATGACCACCCTCGTCGACAAACTCATCACTGTTATTTATAATTATTGGGTCAGATATATATTCTCGAGCGTATATTGATGACTCCACAGTGATGTATTCCTCTATAATTGATCATTCAATGTATTGTATATTCTTGACATAATCTTTGAAAACGTCAATCAACCTTTCAAACGGGCACATCCATTGATATCTAACTAGGCCACAAAGAAGTGCGTCATCGCATAAATGTACTAATAAGTGAATAGTTATGTCAAAAAATTATGAGGTAAAGTACTTATCCAACACACAAATCACTTCAGTTATAACTACTTTTATGGATACAATGTTCTATCGGTTGACTAGTTTTTCACATAAAAGTGTGAAACAAATGCCAGTTTGCATAATGGCCCTCCTTAAATCCTTACACTTAGAGATACAGTGCTTAAAAAATAAAAGAACCAATTGCATGATCACATGCTAATCGTGAGACTTGCGCTTATGTAAATCATGGGTGGGATAATTAACAATCCTTTATAAGTTAAATGAAAAATTAGAGGGAACTTTAAAATTATATGTGTCTAAAATCACCTTCCATTCCTCAATTGTCAAATTAAAATCACCAGGGGAATTGTTTTCCTTTCGCTACTATCTTCTTTCAACCATAGCTGTGGCTCAAGTTTCAATGATTAAGGTTCAAGTTATGCATTTTCTCCATCCTTTGAATGAATCCCCCAAAGGCATGTACCCACAAGATGTTCGACGATATTCTTTTCTTCATGCAGTACATCTGATACATGACGCATCGGGTTACCCTTCCAAAAAGGCAAGTCAAATAAAATTAACCTCCTAGACCATGCCTTTCTTGTCTCAGTTTTAGTCTCAATTGGGGTCTTCTCATGCTTTGCATTATTCAATTTAAGATCCTTGCTTAGCATAACTGGTCCATAATTAGAAGATTTACTCTCAATTTCTGTACCTTAAAATTTTCTCATGGGTATCTTGTATTCAACATTGCTCGATAAAAAATTAAAACCTCTCTCAAATTTAAAACTATGATTGCAGGGTAAAAACCTCCTAAGGTAATGGTATATAATTTTTCCAATAGCCTTGAGACGTCGAGATTCAATCTCCTCTCCACAACTAAGACACCCGAATAACCATGAACTACACAACCAGATAATGTCCCATAAGCTTGTAAATAATGAATTGCCCTAATCAATATAGCTTTTAGCGTAATATCCTCTTTTTATAAGAGTTAAACACTTTCACACCCTTTACCCATAACTTATGTAATTCTTTTACTAAAGGAGCCAAATAGACATCAATTTCTTCACTTGGTGCCTTTGGCCCAGGTATCAACAAAGACACCATCAAAATTTCAGGTCTTATAAACTCTAAAGGAGGGAAGTTGAGTGGTGCTAGGATCACGGACTATACAATGTGATTGGTGCTTTGATTTCCAAATGGATTGAAACCATATGATGATATTACCAAACGAATACTAAATTATTCCCGAGAAAAAACAAAATAATCATAATTTATCCTCTTCCAAACTGTTGAATAAATATGATGATGCATGACATTATCCCCTACTTCTGTCCTAGTATGGAAAGTCATGGCTTCTGCTATCCATGGTACTACGAAAAATTGCTTCAATCTAGGCCCAACGGGAAGATATTTTAATACTTTTTGAGGCACTCTTGAGAGTGTGCCTCCTTGCCAATAGATTGCACATATCTAGGTTCCCCGTATACTAGACACCAATCGAGATATTCATGCTCGTATAGGTATATCACGCAATCATACCTACAAGCATGAATTTCTTTATACTTTATTACCAAACCTTTCAAACTGTTCTTCATATTAGGATAACTATTTGGAAGCGTATTCTTCTTGAGTAGCAAGTCCTTCACTCATTTCAGAATTCCTATCACACTATTGCCAAAGAAACCATATTGGGTCTTCAAACTATGCAAACCAACCATGGCATGCAAAGTTGTTTGATCTTTGCCACAACCAAGGTACAACGATTGGTCGCCTTAGATTATAAATAGGTATAAAAAAATAACATACATTTAGGTTCACCGACATAATAATTAAAAAAACACTTTTCGGCATAGAGTTCAATGTTAGGCGTTCACATGCTAAAAAAATAAAGTACCCTTAATAAGGTCAATATATTCGATTTCATAAATCTACATCCTAATGTGACTCTTATCCAGACGTGATTACAATGCACATCTAATATGATATTACTGGTATTATTGCACCCACCACCTAGATATCATTATAATGCCTAATAGTTACCAAACAAGAATCAGGATCAATATGATATTATGAAAACTATATCATAAACAATAAAAAAGAGAATTGTTTGACAATAATGAAAAAGTCATCTGTATGGGCAATCAACCATGCCTATATACAATTAAAACATCACGGGAGACATTACAGATAAACCCACAAGGAGCATGGATATTCAAATTCATCTATAGTTCTAAAATACTGAATGATTTATCAAAAGAATACTGGATGTAGGCTCTTATAACAAATTACTGTAATAAAAATGAAAATCTAGGGGAAAAAATAATGACTTAAATATAGTACCCACCAAATTTACATTTTTCAATCCCCAGATTAAGCAATGTAAGTAAAATAAAGATTAGTTATGACAATTATAACGATGAAATAGTGTCATAGATTGAAGGAGTAAGGTCAGATCATAGATTCGAGTCTTCAAATTATACCAAATTACGCACATATTGCAGGTATAATCTTTAGATTGGCCTAAATTATACATAAATGCATATGTATTCAGATGAATAAAGTTACACAAAAATTCTATGAAGTAAAAAACAAATAAATCCATAAGTATGTATATACCTTTTGAGAGGAGAGAGAACGCGGTGGTTGATAGTACGCTAGTGGTGGTGGTGGTGGTGCAATGCTGCGGTAGAGAATGCAACAGTGTCGATGGTAGTGGTTGAGCAAGGTTGAGAGAGAGGAAGGAGGTGTTAGTGGTTGAGGTAGGAGGTGGCGATACTGGTGGTTACGAGAGGCTGAGAGAGTGGATCAAGAGTGAGTGAGAGAGAGAGAGAGAGCTTTTGAGAGTGAAAGAGAGAAAGTTGTTTGTTTACAGTTGTTTAGAAAAATAAAAAGTCTTTGTATTTAATCTCATTTTGTTGTCACTCTCTTCGACCTTAACATGATCATGATAACAAAACAACTGTTGTCATGGTCTTTAACCCTAAAAATGACCGTGATGATACTCTTGTCACGGTCTTTGATCGTGATAATTGATTATCAGGGTCAAAGACCGTGACAAGAACTTCATATTTTTTTGTTTAGGTTTTTGACCGTGACAACTGCTTGCGGGTGAAAGGTGACAGTAATCATTTTTGGTGTAGTGATACTAACTTCATGGAAAACGTGATCATTATATCATTTCAAATAAACCTACTAAAAAAAATTATGAATCCATGGATGACGGACCTAGAAATGCAGGCCTATGAAAGCTTATTTTTCAACCAAACCATGAGTGTACTCACTTGGAACTATAGGGGTGCACGTCATCACAATTTCATCGCAGAAGTCATAACACATCACTCAACATAGGCCACATTTTCTAGTTATTATGGATACTAGGGCTAACACTCGATCAAATATCCAAAGCAATATATCATTTGATGGCCATTTTATTGTTCCTTCTATTGAATTTTTTAAAGGGATTTGGATTTTGTGTAATAATAAAGAAATGATGGTCTCTGTGGCAAGTCATGAAGAACGACTGGTGAATATGCTTCTTGAGATGACTCCTTATGTACCTCCGATTATGGTAACCCCCGTCTACAACTTTACTCAGCCACATTTACGTGCCCAATTATGGGATACTCTCCAATCTTTAAGTATGAATATGAAAATGCATTGGTTAGTTCTTGATGACTTTAAAACTATAATGTATCCACATGAATTTAGTAAGGTTATTAATGATTTCCAGCTTGCAGATTTAGGTTTCTATGGCCCAACTCATACTTTGAATAAAAAAATTAATACGCATGTTAGACACTAACGTCATTCCTATCCCTTTTAACCAACACTTTGTTTATGATCGTTCTTAGAAAAATGAGGCCTCCTATAAAGTTAATAGTTAAAAACTGTTGGGATTATCTTATTCGCTGTTCTCAAGCTTTCAAATTTTTAAAAAGAACTCATGAACTCAGGATAAGATCAAAATTTTGGAAAACTAATATTTGTGGTAATGGCAAAAAATTTATTTCTTACACTCAAGCTTTATTATATTCGGTTAGGAATAGATGATCCAATATTAGTAATGGTGCAAATTTAATAACTGAAAATATTCTTCAATTTTATCCACAACAAATGTGTTTTAGACAAGAAATTTATTGGACGAAAAGAACAGGACTTTATGGGTTAAGAATTTAGATACTAATACAAAAAACATTCATGCTACTATTAACCAACGATGATAAAAAAAAAATATAATGATGTTTATTAACGATCCTATTAAAGGTTTGAATTCTAACCCTACTGATATTGAGAATGCTTTTAACGATTCTTTCATTACTCAGTACCCTACTACTAATCCTTTTGGTAATTTTATGTATTTTGTTTTAAAAAAACTCTTGTTATTAACCTTATTAATTTACAGTCTATTATGAAGCCTATTACTACTAGTGAAATAATTTCCATTATTTAGGGTGTGCCTCTTAATAAATCTTCTGGGCCAGATGGCCTTTATATTGCGTTTTCCAGAGATAATTGGGATTTTATTAATAATAATATTATAAATTTGGTTCTTGACTTCTTTCACCCAGGATATATTTTACGTGAACTTAACCAAAAAAAATTAATTTTCATACCCAAAACTGAGAATCCAACTAGAATACATCATTATCATCCTATAAGCCTTTGTAATGTTATTTACAATATTACTTTGTCTATTATGGTTAACATATTATACCCTATTATTTCAAAATTAATTACTCCTCTACAAAATGCTTTTATTAATGGATGTCATATACAAGATAATATATTTATCACGCATGAGACGTTTCTTACCATGAGGCAATATAAATCTAAAATAGGATGTCTTGCTAATAAGTTAGACCCTCTAAATCTTATGATCAATTAGAATGTTCTTTTGCTACAATTGTTTTATCTAAACATGGTTTTCCTTCTATTTTGATTGATCGTATAATGGAATGTATTACCACTACAAGTTTGATAATCTCCATTAACGGTTGTAATTCAATTAGTTTCTTACTTATGAGAAGCCTAAGTCAAGGTGACCCATTATCTCCATATATTTTTATATTAGCCTTGGACACCCTTCTTAGGTCTTTTATTGATGCCACAAATAGTACGAAAATCGGTCCTTTACATGCTTCCAAGTGTGCCCCTTAGATCCCATTATAGCTTTTGCGGATGATTGCATGCTTTTTTTCCATGGCACTGGCAAGAGTGGTATTAATGTTGGAAAATATTGTGTTTTTACACAAATTATTTTATAACCAAATTAATATATTGGTCAAAGTAGGACCAAGTACGTGTGCGTTCCTTGTAGAATGTCAAGAGTCACACGATATATTTATTTGTTTAAAACGGATAAATGATGAATAAGAAATTTGGTATCAAAGTGACCCATTTATGTATGAAGTTTATTGGGAAATTTTATTTAATTTTCTGGGACGGATTTTCCTAACTGTCGCTAAAGGTTGTGACTGTTCACTATATAGTGACTGTTTTTCAGAACCGTCCCTAAAGGTCGTGACTGTTCACCATAAGTTGTGACAGTTCATGAAAAACGTCCCTAAAGTGACTGTTTTCTAAAAGACATGTCTTTTCATGAAAAAACACTTTGTTTTCTATAAATACATGAATTGTCTTCATTTTTTAGAGAGAGAAAAATGAGGAAAAATATTTTCTATACTTTCCATTCCCGATCGAGTCGGATAGAGTATCAAACATAATTGGTTCGTGGGACACGCACACTGAAGTGCTTCTTGCGCGTGTCGAGACCGTTTTATCCTGGGAGGCAAACGCTCATTGTTCATTGCCGTAAGCACCGTAGCGGGAGCGCATTTTGTCTTAAGGAGAGAGTGTCAAACACTTGACTCGGTCATCTTCTTCGTTTGTAAGTTTTCTAGTGGTATTAATTTATTGCATAAATATGATTTATTTCATATTTTAAATTTGATAAAACACAAAAGTATATATTATATATAACAATCTTAAGACAAAATGAAAAATATTTTATGTTACTTTGTGTTTTAATTTTATGAATAGTTTTCGAGTGTGAAAACATATTTGTCCATCCTTTAGTTAATGCATGAAATTAGACCTTTCGTAATACATTGATGATTGAACGTGTGGTATTGTAACTTTCCATGATTTATTTCATGATTTGTCACTTTTGTACACAATTTTTTATGTGGCTTAATGTTTCTGTCTTTTTACTCTTGGTGGGTTAAGTATGATACTAGTAATATTGCAAATGATATCACACCCGGGATAAAATATAATGTTAATAGAATCTAAATGCGGGTGCATTGTCTTTAGTTTTGGAAGTTTTGTCCGTAACTGTGCGTACTGAATGATGAGAAGGCATTGTTTACTTTTGGTAATTGTATATTGCCATCATCTAAGTTGCAAATGGCAACTGAGTGACCATTCAAAAGATTACGAAGACTTTGTTTGATTGGAATTGATTATAAGAACGTTTCAAAGATTTATTGTCGGATCATAATTGTGACAAACGTCTCATTCGTTTATATTAAAATTATTGAAGTTTGGATGTAATTATTGAAGATGTAATTTTTTTTTGAGGTATTTGGTTAAATTTGGAAACTCAACTTTGATATATGAATACTTGTGGTGTCATTTGGTTATTTGACAGTTTGAATCCATTAAGTATGAGTAATGTTCATATGCATTTAACTTGTATCTTTTCATCTTTAGTGATGTATTTGTTTTTTATGTATTTTACATGGACTATGCCATAAATGGCATAAAAAGTGATTAGTTTATAAATAATGCTTTTTTAATGTTTAATTTGATTATTGACATTGTATGGCGTGCGATAATTTTAGCGATAAAATTAATTAATTTTTAATTAGCATTCTTTTGAATGTCTAAAATTAGAATAGTGCGTCCCAAATAAGGTGATTTTGAATACATTCATTCAAATTTGTCCAAATGAACAAAGGGACAACAAGAGTGTGTTTGATTCATAGTATACTTATATAATTTATTTATTGACGGTAGAGCTAAATACCAATTTTGGTGCGCTCTTAGATTGAAAAATAAATTAGTAAATAATGATGTGATGTCACATGTGTAATAACGTGCATTTATGTATATTATCACATGACAATCAAATATCTGATTAATCAAATGTTTGAGATTTAGTCACATCTTTGGTTATGCGTTGAGATTTAGTCACATCTTTGGTAATGTTATTCACATGATTTGTAAGTGCATTTTATGCAAATTAATGTGATTATAATATATGCGATGATATTATGGTCTCTTGTATGGTTATATGTATACGTGTAACAGTACTATTTTAGTGTCACCTAATTAAATTAGATTACATGAACGGAAATGTGATATATTTAGAAACATGATTTAAGTTGCATTCCTTGTAGAATGTCAATATTTAATTATTGTGATAATTCATGTAATCTTGATATTACATTTAAATTGGTTTTTAATCTCCCGTGTCACGAAAAAGAGAAAAATATAATATAATGCACTGTCCATTATTGTTGGTATGTATGTTAAACATTGCAATGCATGCATTATATCGACTCTTAGAGATATGAATATGCACTATTGTTTAAAACGATGTGAACCAACATGTTGAAAATTTGAGAATAGTTTCACGCATAATAAATTAAAAAGTCCTATAGGTTAGGAATTTATTATGTTTGCATAATTTTATAGTTGTGGCATCCGATGATCTAATGTCATGTAATGAAAATTGAGGTGTGTAATGACATACTATTTTCACGTGTAGAAGTCTATTGGATATTTGTTGCATGATTGTATATCATTAACCATATAGCATAATGCGACTTTTAATCTTAGGGGTGACCCTTTCACTCTTAATTTTGTGAGACACTTTCATCAAAATATCATTCATCAAAATATCATTGGAACATGCTATGTTAAACATGATGTTTCATGAAGAATTACATTTTTATGTAACATTCAATTAATGTTAACTTTGATGAAAAATAAATACAATTCGTATTGATATCGTGGTGCTCAATTTTCCATAGACTTGAAAGAGTGGATATGATCAATTTCAATATGTTACTCCCCTTCACTATATTGAATGTTATCAAATGCGATGAAGCTTGCAAAAGATATGAGAGTCTTTAGTTGATATAAAGTGCTACATTCCTTTCCGTAATATATAAATTCATTTTGGAAGAATCTTATACTTCCAATTAATGCGTTTGTCGAACGTGTTCTTCAATGGAGAAAAATTAGTGTGGCGTGATTACAGATTTATTTATTGAATTTATGATTCAAAATTCAGAACCGAGCGGTTTAAAGACTGCTTTAAAGATGGTATAGAATTAAATCATAAATCCATATAAATGATCAAGGGATTCAGAACCGAGCGGTTTCACAACTGCTTTAAAGAAGGTAGAATCAAATTATGATCTCATTGGAGACTTAGGCGTAATCTTAAGACACCACAACTAGTAAACTCAAAGAAGGGAAAGTAACCAGATTGCATATTTTATATTATGATATTTTTAAAGTCCATAATCATAGAATATGTTGAAATGGTTTTGAGGCATATAAATTATGTGTGACAGAACTCTAGTTTAATACTAAGAATTGTCACAAGTGCATTTGTAGGCATATGGAACAATAAGGAATATACCATTAAATGTCGAAATCACTAAAGCAGAGAAACTTATCTCAACTAAATTTTATTTAGAATGAAATGAATGTATACCTTCTAAATGGACATATGTGTTGGTCCAAATATACATTAATGTCATTTCATTTTAAAGAAAAATAAAGCGTTTGGAGGTTGAGAATAAATGTATCAGCTTTGTATAATTTCAAATTTATGTTTGAAATTGTGGGGGAAGTATTGTGTTTTCTATGAGTTATATTCTCAACACATTAACCGACGATAAAAATTTTATGGGAAAGGTTGAGAACCTTTGATAAAAATTTTATAGGAAAGGTTGAGAACCTTTGTATGAAATTTAATGGGAAAGGTTGAGAACCTTTGTATGAATTATGATAAATGTGGGGGAATTTATCTAAGGCCGATAATTTCTATCCAAAAATAGAAACAAAGATGATTCCTATTGAAAATAGGATAAACACTACTAAAAGTGTAGTATTTGGTTGCATAAGTGCATTTAATGTACTATAGCATTTCCAATGTGCATTTGTCTAGAGAAGTGTATACTTCATTGATTGAACGATAATTAATACTTAAGTACTTTGATTATATTCCAAGGATGGAAATGATTAAGAGTGTGCACAAACCTTTAGAATAAAGATAATGGATCAAAGAGTCTAAAGTATAAATGACGTTCAGTATCGATACTAAGATATAAGTGACAAATGATACAAACATTAGGAAATTATGAATATATTTTTAAAAAATATATATGACTTTCGAGACTCGTATTCCGAGTGATATATTAGCACGATTAGAGGTGTTAATGTTTGGAAATCCTCTTATGATGGAATATGAATATTATTTCTTAGAAAGCAAAGTACCTTGACAATTTTAAAGAGGATTATTTGAGATAACAATTATAATGCATGTTCTTGCAATTGAAAATCATTGCTTGAAAAGTCATAAAGCAATTTGGCAAGTCACGACTTATTAGTCATGACATAAGACCATAAAGAAATCTTTCTTTGTTAGTGATAACATTAGGCCTAATAAAATCATTGCGGATCCGCTAACAAGAGAGTAAGATACGTACATCAAGGGGAATGGGCTTACAGCCGGTTAAAACCTAAAAGAATTGCCATAATGGAAACCCAACCTAAATGACTGGAGATCCCAAGAATTAGGTTCAACGGGACAACCTAATTATGTGCGATTCAGTTAGCACTGAGAAGAAAATAAATTCTTCCTCCCATTCCTAGGATGAGTCAGTGCACTATCTGCAGCGTGTAATAGGATAAATTTTATTTTAATGATTTCTATATCTTAAACATAAGGATCAAGTGGGGTATTAGCAGGATACTCTTTATAGAAATCACCTATGTGAGTGAGAAGGGGCCACTTCTATGAGAATAACCAACGGCTACATTGTTAAATTCTCTAACACACTCATGAAACCAGGAGGTGTCCAAGGCCAAAACGGACACAAAAGTGAGAACCAAGAATGTTCGAAGAAGGACTGTGTGAATTCTATTGTCTCGGTTTACACAAAAAGGTTGATCAATTCAAGACATCGCGTTCATTGATTGGCTAGTAAACCCGATAGTCTCTCACTAGGAAAGATTCAAGGCCAAAAGCTATCTTTACCGATGCATCTCTTTTTCACTGATACTCTGTCTAATTTGTCTTCATGTTCATTTGATTCTTCACCCAAATTTCATTCATGTGGGGGATTGTTGGAAAATATTGTGTTTTTACACAAATTATTTTATAACCAAATTAATATATTGGTCAAAGTAGGACCAAGTACGTGTGCGTTCCTTGTAGAATGTCAAGAGTCACACGATATATTTATTTGTTTAAAACGGATAAATGATGAATAAGAAATTTGGTATCAAAGTGACCCATTTATGTATGAAGTTTATTGGGAAATTTTATTTAATTTTCTGGGACGGATTTTCCTAACTGTCGCTAAAGGTTGTGACTGTTCGCTATATAGTGAGTGTTTTTCAGAACCGTCCCTAAAGGTCGTGACTGTTCACCATAAGTTGTGACAGTTCATGAAAAACGTCCCTAAAGTGACTGTTTTCTAAAAGACATGTCTTTTCATGAAAAAACACTTTGTTTTCTATAAATACATGAATTGTCTTCATTTTTTAGAGAGAGAAAAATGAGGAAAAATATTTTCTATACTTTCCATTCCCGATCGAGTCGGATAGAGTATCAAACATAATTGGTTCGTGGGACACGCACACTGAAGTGCTTCTTGCGCGTGTCGAGACCGTTTTATCCTGGGAGGCAAACGCTCATTGTTCATTGCCGTAAGCACCGTAGCGGGAGCGCATTTTGTCTTAAGGAGAGAGTGTCAAACACTTGACTCGGTCATCTTCTTCGTTTGTAAGTTTTCTAGTGGTATTAATTTATTGCATAAATATGATTTATTTCATATTTTAAATTTGATAAAACACAAAAGTATATATTATATATAACAATTAATTGCAAAAAGCTTCTTGATATTTTTTTGATGTGTCGGGATGAAGTATCAATAGGGATAAATCTACGATTATTTTTTCAAAAACTATCCCTGCAAACAAAAGACATATTTTACGTCAACTTTTAAGGATGCCTATTTTTAAAGGTCCTGATAAATATCTTGGTATTCCTCTTCTTATGGGCAGAGTTTCCAAATCTCTTTTCCAAGATGTGGTGATTAAATTGGGCCATAAGTTAGACATTTGGTATAACAATTTTTTGTCTTATCCGGGATGAACTACTATATTAAATGAACCATTACTTCTTTCGCAAATTATATGATGTCTTCTTTAAAATATCCAGTCACATTATTAAAATCTGATAATAACAAAATTAAATCCTTTTTTTTTTAAAACCTGCTAATAACTCTACTAAAAAATCAACCATGTCTTGGGAGAAAGTTTCTACAACTAAGATTTTATGAGGTCTTGATTTCAAAGATTTAACTATTTTAAATAACTGTTACAAGCATAAATTAATTTGTAATCTTTTGAACAACAATTCTGATTTGTGGACCTAGGTTTTTAAAAACAAATAGTATTTGAATACTAGTATTCTAGAATCTAAAATAAATAATACGCGTTCTTAGGCTTAGATGGGTATCCACAATTAGATTTTAAATTTTAAAACTGGTACGTTGGTTACATGGAAATGAAAATATAATTTTTGGGGAGATAAATGGGTAGGTAATTATACCCCTTAAACATTAATTGGTACTCTTACTCCTAGTTGACAACCCATACCGAGTACTCAAAAATGGATTATAGAAAAATTAAAGAGTGTAATTTGTAATGAGATTATAAACAACATAAAATGTTTAATTTGGCCTATTGAGGATATTGATGATATACCTATTTGGTCATCGGATAACAGATGTCATTTTTCAATAGAATCTTCTTATTTATGGTTATATATAAAAATATCCTCCCACATTACTACAAGTTCCTTGGAAATAACTGATCTTCCGTGTAATGCTAAGGCTGAATCTATTATTTGGTTATTATACCATAATTCCTTAACTACAACTGATATTCTTTTTCACTACCACATTCTTAATAATGATAAATGTACTATTTGTGGTGAACCTAATTCCAATATGTATATATTTGCTGAATGTTCTATTTTTAAACTTTTATTAACTCATTGACTCGTATATCTAGTGAATATTTTTCTTTAATTAAGAAACCAAACTCCCATAATGACTTAATTATGTCACAACAAATTTACACTATATAGAGACTTTGATAAGTTCGTAATGCTTTCTTGTTTGAAAATGAACCTATCCGCCTTTCTGTTATCAAATATAATGTCCATAATGATTTAAACGATATTAAACTCCTACAGACTTGTACTATTAATATTACTTTTAAGAAAACATATTCACCATTTAAGTGACAGCCATCAGCTTTTTGTTACAAATGGTTCGCCTTGTCAGAATACTAAATCTTTGGGTATTGGAGGGATCATTAGAAATGCTAAAGGACAATTCACGTGGGGTTTTGCCAAAAATATAGGGAATGTAACTAAGGGTATAGATGAATTATTTGCGATTACGAAAAGGTTATTTTTAGCAAAAAATAAAGGCCTAAAAAATATGCATATTGAAATGGACTCTATCTCTACTTTTAGAATGTGTTGTAGCCTGTAGGTGCCAATCTTCCAATGAAATTCTCCAGTATCTTCTCCGTATCTTCTCCAGGACTGTCACATATTGGTTACTAATTTTGAGCATATTTGGATTTCATTTTGCTATTGAGACCAACAGGATAGCTGATCTTTTGTCGAAGCTTGGTTGGGATAATTTGGCCTTGATTTCACTTTTTATCCAACTTCGTATTTAATATATTAAGTAATGCTTTTGGACATTAAGGGAAATGATTATTCTCATATTATATCTTTTGATGATACATGTACTAAATAGTTACTTTAGTTAAATATAATTTTTTTTTTTGCCAAGAAAAGAAAGAAAAGTTGGACATTTTAGCACATTTTCTTTCACAATATCATGTTATTTATTTTACTTTTTTATTTCCTAGATGATTGAAGCAGGAAGATGTGGAGGTCGATTTCTTAGATCACATGCTCAGGGTTGTCACCACTTCATGATTAGAGAAGGAAGGATGACTTGAGCCATAAATAGGGTTGTATATAGTCTCGTTGGTGGTGTTACAACACAGTTATCTTTTCGTTGCTAACTTGTGTGTGTTTTGCCTAAGCTCGTTTGGTAAACGACTCCTATAAAATTTCTGATAGAATTGTGAGATGATATCTAGAAGGTAGATGCCTTCGTGTGGTTATTATGAGACTTATAAACATGTATATGATACTAGTCTAATGATGGACACTTTTACTTAGACCATATGTCACATTTGTGTGTGTTCTATGAGATTGTGTACATCTTATCTTTCAGGTGACTTGAGTGTGGGTAATATGGGAACAATATTGATTGATACGTTATAGTTCAGTGACGAACATATCTAACAAAATATGTCAATACAAATTAAAATGTTATTCTATGAGATCGTGCTAATCTATATAAGAAAAATATTGGATTGTATTATGTACGCATGTAGTTGATTACATTCCTACTGCAATTGCTTATCAATTATGTGCTTATTAGTCTATAGATATATACTTTTAGAATTGTTATGCCTTGGGTTGGGACTTGGGCATAGTACTTTCACTCGATGAGAGGTGAGGTATTCATTGCATGTGAGTGTCGACGGGTTGCATGTTTATTATAAATGAGTGGCATGATTTACACTGATGTATTGGAGATATTTCTTGCAACTTTAGGGCCTTGATCCAAATCTATAAAGGTTTTCCCCACATAAGCATTATTATTATATATACAGGTTTAGCATAGTTGGGTAGTCAGACTTGCAGTTGTGGAGGCCCAACTTAGTATCCTTGGAGTTAGAGTTGCTAAATCATAATTGTTGCCTTTTGTATTCAGGAGTTTATTTAGAGGTGGTCACTGATGTACTCTATTTTTATTTCAGTTGAGGCCTTTTTAATAAGAGATTTTGAATAATGGATTTATTTATTGGAGTTCAGCTGTTTCAGTTCATTTATTCTTTTTGTAATCCTTCATCGAGTTTTTTTTTGTGTGGATGATTTTTATTTACTGTAGTTTTAATTTATTGTTGATACTGAGATTGTTATAAATTATTTTAGCACTCCTTATATTTCATGTCCGACATGATAAACTGGGCGTGTAAAATCAGGGGTGTTACATGTTATTACCCAATATAATATATCAAATTATGGCTTAGCTTCATAATGAAAAGGGTTCAATACTCAAAATATCTCCAGATGTTTTTTTATATGACTCCCATTAAGGGAACTTTATAGCATATGGGTTATGATAAAATGTGGCTTATATATTAAAAGGGGAAATGCGTATTTAACCCCAAGGTTTAGGAAAAATGTGATATTCACACCCATACTTTTCAAAGGTTTCAAGTTCAACCCTAAGGTGCATCAATTAATGCAATTTTAATCGTTTGTTAGTAACCCGTTTGGAGAACTAATAGAGAGGTTACTGAGCATACGCCATCCATCTCTCTCTCTCTCTCTCTCTCTCTCTCTCTCTCTCTCTCTATCTATCTATCTATCTATCTATCTATCTATCTATCTATCTATCTATATATATATATATATATTCCATGCTCTTTCTCCCTCTACACCATTTGGGGTGCCACCATCACTCATGTTCTTTTATCTCAACCATAGAAACCGCTATGGAGATGCCTACCCCTAATAACCATTCCCTCTAAAACCCACATTCTCCCCCCCCCCCTTCTCTCTCTCTCTCTCTCTCTCTCTCTCTCTCTCTCTCTCTCATTATATATATATATGCACACGCACACATAGGGAATGCATATATATACACATAGCAGCCCCACTCACCTATATGAGAATATATTTGAGTTATGTATTTATTTGGAAGAAAGATATGGCGGGTGAGGATCAAGTGGTTATTGTGTGGGAGTTAGGTCTGTGTTAATGGTGTATGTGTGTAGGCATGGACACACACACACATACACATTACATATATAATTGTGTTAGTGTGCATCTCTCGTTGAGTTTGGTGTGTTTGTATGATTGGTGCACCCAATTATATGTGAGATATTACAATGGGTATTAGAGGGTGGTGTGGTGTGACATTTAGTGAGAGATTGGTGTTGCATGCACATGAAGAAAGGGTGAGGAAAGTTGGTGTGTTCACATTGGTATGTAGTGATAAGGTTGATGAAGTTCCTCTTTTTTGTTGTATTGTGATATTTCTTTCGATTATGGGAAACTATAGGAAGTTTAGCATATGTTCTAGAGCATATGGTTGAGAGAGAGGGAGAGAGCTGTCAAAATGTGGGGTCCAATTTGTCACAAGCACTAAAAGATGAACTCATTGAACTCTAGTTTACTTTTTACATGGGAGACTGACCGAAGGTTAATTTTCATCACTTAATGTACCTTACGGTTGAATTTGCAACTTTCGAAAGTATGGGCGTGGATATCAAATTCACCCCAAAGCTTGGGGTTAGATTTTCATTTAAAAAACAACATATTATATACTATTGGAGTACCACATGTGGGTACACAAAGACAAATAAATAAGGGGCATTTGGTCGTATGCCCTAAATTTCTAACATTGAAAGTGATACATTCTATTATTATTTTTAAACTAATAGGTTCTATAAATAATTTATCTATTTGTTGTGAGCGTATAAATAACCCTTACTAGTACATTTGAGGTTACATATAATTATAAGTCTAATTAGCCATCTCAAACTATCCCAAAGTCAGGCTTTCTCTCTCACTTACATACATTATAACCACCAGTTGTTATACAAATATAAAGCATGGATTCTTACCCAACAAATGTTATGTACTTACATTAGTTAAAGTGACGTTCTTATACCCCTCATTTATATTGTTTTCCAATCTAAGCACCTAGTTACATTTTTGGAGAGACCCTCATGCTAACACATTCTATAATAACCAAAAACTAATCAATTAATGTAAAGAGAAATAATAAAAAAAAAAAATTAAGGAAGTATACATAACAAGTGGGGTGACTAAAATCTTCCACATTTGTAACTTGGTTCCCGTACTCACACCTCAAGAATATTTGGACCAACCACAGACTTTAAAATCTCCCTTACGATTAACTTGAAAGGACTAGACCGAACCTGAGAACGAATTTTATGTAACTATACGTCAAAAATCAAGAAATTTTATGTTATCCGATAAATTTACTATATGTCCAAAAAACCTTCTTCCCGCCTTATTTATAAGAGACTAACAAACACACACTGTGTGTGTTACATGTTTGGAGGACATTAATGTTCAGGATTTGGAGAGCTACGAGCTCCACTTCCTTATGAAGGTAAATATCTTCCTCCACGACCATTAATTTTAGATTATTCCCTTTCATTCATTCCTTTATTTCCTTTTTCTTAAGGTTTTCGAGGCTTTAATCTTCCATAGGAATAAATATGAAAAAATACACCATCAAATGGAGGCCGCGGACAAATCTCATAGGGCTCAGGTAGAAGTCGTGCAAAAGTCTTCCTTTGAGGCTCGAAAAAATTTGTGGCTATGGATTTTGAAGCTGAAAAGTAACAAGTAGTGTCTAAGGTTGTGATTGATGAGAAAGCAAAATTCTAGTTTGAGGAGAAATAAAATCAGGCAGCGGAGTCTTTTTGTCTGTCAAAGGCCAAAATCATTAAAGTTGGATCAAAGGTCGCGATCGATGTTGAGAAGATGGCCAACCTTGAGGCTCAGGTCTCCCCTTTGACTCATTATCACACTAAGGATGATAATGAAACGTCGCAGCCTTGAAGAAGGCTACAAAGGAGGTTGTGGCCCAATTTAAGACTTCAAGGACTTTTGGTTGGGATAAAAACTAAAAGCTTATATCCACGACTACAAGGAGAGAAGGCTGGGAGTATATAAGAATTTTCTTGAGGCAAAGCATATAATATTTTGTTGGAGGTTTACTAATGCTGAGAAAAATTAGTGTGAGTCCGAGTGAAATAGTATGAGGAAAGGCATCTGAGGGAGATTGTCCTAATGGTTGAGTAGGATGAAGAAGAAACTAAAATAACCCTGGATGAGGATGATGACAAAGAAGAGGATGAGACCTCTTGAAAAATGTCTTCAATTTTTTATTTTTGTTGTGAACAAACTTTTTATAATCCTCAGATTTCATTTGTTATAGACTTTGAAGATCTCATATCGCATTCTCTATTTGCTTAGCTTTATTTGTAATGTATTCTTCTTGGTAGTGAATTGAATGTAATTTCTTTTCGTAACTTTATTCGTATTGAATTGTTGATATTCTTGTCTGTTATTTTCTAAAGATTTTTATAAAATCTACTTTCCTTGCATTTTCCGGAGAACTATATAAACTTTTGTAGTTTTATATCTTATATGTTTTCATTTTCTTGATGTGCTTGATTGGGGCCTCGACGTTTGTAGACCGTCATGCCCAAAGGTTTTAAATTAAAGCTTTACAACATGTTGGACATTAACTTCCCCCAAGACTTTGGGCATGGCATGTTACCATCCATGTCTGTGGAATTCTCATGATAGTCTTCTAAACCACAGTCTTCCAATAATAACAACGATCTTCTAGATGAAGTCTGGATAATAAGACCTTTTTAGCCCCTAACGAACTTTAGCCTAACATTCTTAATCGAAATCATCCTTGGAGCTTACTATCCCTTTAGGGAAAGTTCACAGTAAAAATGATTGGTCCTAACTTTTCTATAAGTGAGTGTGTTCTATGTGGGGCTTCCCCGAGTCTCTTTTAGCAGAGACTCCTTATTATTAGAGTGATCGAATTCTTGGAGGCACTGATAAGAACCATTAGCATGAAGATCTTATCTTCGAGATCTCCGTGTAGTATGAAGTCTGAGATTTTGATCGAGTCTGCTTCTTATGACATAAGTTTTTCTGTTTGTGATGAAGTTAACTTCATCTCTTAGATATCTATAATGAACTAAGTTGGGCGTATGTGCCTTCGCGACTATTGGATGGACCTTGGACTTAGATGGTTATGGAGGTTTGATAAACCTTTCTCCCGTGACCTGATGGTACCAACTTTCAGATCTGTTTTGACGTGTTTGTAGTTGGTTACATTTTTAGTGAAGATTTGTGATAAAAAATGCACAAGAAAGGAGTTAAGTTTCAACTTTTCATTAATTTCAACTTGAGGGAATACAAGATTTGATCTTCTGGCCTATCTGCATCATTATAGTAATTCCAACTATACATTGAAAATTTATCCCACAAACTTATTCTAGATCGAGGCACCATTGAGTGCCTAATCCTAATCCACGAACTTAATGAACTTTTTCAACATCTCTTGTCTGATCAGCCTCTCAACTCTATTCTTTAGGTTGAGGTAATCATTGATTCTGTGGTTGTGGTCAATGTGGGATTTACACCACTATTCTTCCGCTCTTCTGTCGTGAGAAGTCTTCATCCTGGGAAGCCACTCGATAAATTTGTCCTCCTTGATGCTGACAAAAATAGTCTCCAATTCATAATTAAGAGGAGTGAATTATTTTAACTGCCTTTCTGAAATGGTTTCAGTCTTTCTTTTGCTCTTTGTTTCTAGCACCTCTGCCATCACTTCTTCCCTTTGAAGGCCTTGGCCTTTGATTGCTTCTCCTCTGTGTCCATGGCCTTAATTATACTCTTAAAGATCATATATTCTAACATCAACCTCCTATGGTTGAGAGGTTGATTTGTCCCTGAAGTGTTTCTCGCTCCTCACAGAGGTGGTTGATGCATGCCATGAGGTGTGCTATGTCTTCAGTTTGCTCGTTTCAGTAATTGATGATTACACAATCCGAACAATTTTGAATTTTCCTGAAATAAAAAACGCTTGATTTAAGAACAATTTCCATTTAATAATACTCCGTTTTGATCTAAAATAATGATTTTTTTGCTTCATGAATAACTGCAAATAAAATCGAGCTGCCTTACATGTGATATACTCTTCAAAGAATTAGTTATTATAGAATCTTTCTTTTCTCTGAGATGAATTAAACAGGATGATAAATCCAACACTCATAACATAAGAAGAACCAAAATATAACACAAATAGAATATTAGGTAGTGGCATGCCCCACTAAGTCCACGGGGTTTAAGACAATAGTTCTGAGGTCGTGGTTGTTTTCCTTCATAAGGAGTTTTCCATTGTGATTAACATTATTCGACACAATTTTCTTGTGGGGTGATTCCATCTTCTGGACCTTTCGCTTAACAGATGCCCTTGGATAGAACAATAATTTGATAGCTGGAAAATTAGTAAATCGTCTTAACTTATCCCAGGTGATTTTACCAACCCTTAAGGCCAAAGCCTTTTTGGGTTTTACCCATGGAATCATCGGTTACTCACCGTTGGTCCTAGCCTTTTGCACTTTAACATTCCCAAAAGTCATAAAACAGGTTATTGGGTTCTTTTAGGCATTCTTAAGATATCCTTGGTCCATAAGAAAACTTATTCTTTACTCAAAATGTTGAATATGTCCAAAGTAGAGGTTAGGCCTTGTGACGACTAGGCCATGGCCAGTTCATGCTGGATGGAAGGCCGCAGATGCTTAAGTCATTTTAGGGCATATTATAGCCCAAGTACATGATTAGGGCCTTATAGGCCTAGAAATAGAGAGTGGAAGGCTAACATATGAACATTATGTTCTTGTGTGTAGTAGAGGCCGAGGACTTGTAGAGTTATCTTGTATGAGGCTGCAACAATGTTTTGTTGGGGTTGTCAAAGAAGGTGACCGGAGTTGGGCTTAGGTGTTGAGAGAAGTTGGAGAGAATTTGGCAGAGCTTAGTTACTTTGTTGTTGGTTACTAAATTAGGAAGCAACTCTATTTATTGGAACTAGTTGGGGCCTTATGTGCATTATTCATGTGACATGTGGATAAGAGGGGATCTTTCTCGAAGGTGGACAACTGGCAATCCATGCACCAATGTAACAAGTATTACTAGTGTTGAGCTGAGGTGTAAAGTATGCAGCCAAGAGAGACATTTGTGTCCAGGGCCTTGTCCAAAGTCGTGGGTGGCCTTTTGAAGGTACTTGGTGTATATTCAACTGTTTGTGTAGTCTTCCATGCCATGTATCATCAGGTAATGGAGGATATATTTTGTGTACAACAGTTATTTAAAAAAAACAGGACATTAATTTTTTGTATTAAAATTTATTTTACAAAACAATACATTTTTTAAAACAAGTACATCCAACTATTTTTCGTAAAAAAAATATGTCCAGTTTCTTAATTAAAATAACAAATATCATTTTTTAAATAACTAAAAAAATTATAACTTGTTTACAAAACATTTTTTTATAACATTTAAAAAAAATGTTATAGGTAATGTCCCACTATTTTTTCTTATAAAAATGTTGTAAAATTATATAAAACTTTATTGTATAAGAATGTCTTCTAAAAATACAATTTAAAAAAAACTGACATCCAATTTTTTAAATAAAGTCCAATTTTTTAAATATAAATACCGTCCATTTTTTAAATAAAAACAATATTTTATAACGTTTTGACAAAACAATCTCCTTTTTTTTTGTAAAAAATGGTATAAACAACGTCCACCTATTTTTTCATAAAAACTTATCATAATACCTTATTTTGTAATTGTTCCAACCATTAAAAAAATAATAAACATGTAAGCAACCTAACATGCTCCTCCCAAGTGTTTAGTACATATGAAGATATCAAAACTATTGAGAGACAAGTTACTAATATTGAATTAAAATGATTAAGAAATTTAAAAATGACTAACAACTCTAACAAAAATTTGGTACACGAGGCCAACACCCCCCGGATACATAATATGAACAAAGAAATTTACAGAACCAGTTCTTCATTTCTTGAGGAAAACTTTATGAATGGAACATATATGGTTTATCTAAACAAGACAGTTTGAATAAAATGCAACCCATATCTATGATTGACGACAATTAAGTGAGTAGTCAAAATATCCCACAATCAGAGATAGTTGAACTCCTAACAAAATAATTCAATGGAATGTTAAAAAACATCTTAGTGAAGAATCAACAAACGAAATTAAAAATGGTGTTCAACAAGATGATAATGGTATCCTAATTTTTAATGAAAGTGTTTGGATGGGAGTCCCAAATAGAGTAAACAAACTAATTTTTAGAGTAGTAAAACAACTTTTAGGAACAATAAGCAATAAAACTTAACAAATTAATGATCAATTAAATAACACCTATGTTTCCCAACATTAAACGATTCCTGGTGGTACGAGGATATTTTTACATCATGAGTAATGCCTGAAGAAGATAGTACATAGCCACTTTGGAAAGAGAAATTAATTAACATTGTACCCAATTTATTTGCTCATTAAATAAGAGAAGTTTTAAGCAACACAAATGGAGACATTGATTATAACAACCTCACTTATAGAGGTATAATTGGTACAATCCAAAAGGAGGGAAGATGAATAAATTAAAGCTGATAAAGAAAATCTAAAAGATGTATACGAAATGAGTAATTTTTGTGAGCAATATGGTCTACCACCTATTGCACCATCACGAAATAAAATTAAGAATTACAAGTTATACCCCACGCAATACAAAAGGTACAAATGAAACCATTTCTGAAAAATGAATCCTACAATAAGAAAAAGAATTCACAACCATATCAACAACATAAAAAAACTGACAAACGTAAGGTCAAATATTACAAATGAGAAAAAATTGGTCATTAAAAATCAGAATGTAAAGTAAAAACTAAAATTAACCATCTACAACTCTCTTATGAAGTAACATAAGAAATATACAAAATTATTGAACTTAAAAATATTTCGAGTGAAGATGAATAAAAATATTTCCATTGAAGACGAAAAAAATATTGATTATGAATCATTAACTGAGTACAAATCGAGCACAAAATCTAGTTTAGCATATGTAGAATTACGGTGCAAAGATTATTCTAAAACTATCAATGTTCTCACTAAACAAAAAGAACAAGAAGAATTGTTAATTGATTTAATGGAAAGATAGAAAATCAAGAGTTAAAGTCACAATATCTTAGAAAATTTAAAAAAATGTTAATTAAAGATATCAATTTAAAATTTTAAAAAGATTTAAAAAGATTTAAAATAACTCAAAACCAGTTGAGGTGAATATTATGAATTAATTGGTCAACCAGCAAAGAGGTTACACTTGAAGATCTCCATAAATTGGTCATCCTAATTAATAAAGATATCAAATAACTCAAAATCAAAAATAAAGAATTAAAACAAGATGTCTATATTGCCCCAGTCCGAATATTGAGTAACCTGTGGGTTGAATAGGCCTGAATCGATCACGTTGAGGTGAATACTGTGAATTAATTGATTAACTAGATTTAATTCTGGTTCATTTTATAAAATTTAGTTAATTATCAAGTAAGAATATAAGTCTAGTTTCAATATGTCTAAAATATTTAACTAGTGTATAAGACCTATGCATGTGCCCTTAGGGTCTAAGTGACGAGAGCAATTAAAATACGTCATACCTCACAGTATCTCGCTGTAATTGAAATTATTGTTCTACTCCCGAGTACCTGCCATAAAAATGAAGGTTTGAGTGATTAGTATGAATATTGTCTTGTAATGACATTTATATTTTCCATTCTGGCATAATTGTGTCCATTAACTCCTATATTTACTCACATTTATTTAATAACCTTTATCTTGATATATATATATATATGTGTGTGTGTGTGTGTGTGTGTGTGTGTGTGTGTGTGTGTGTGTGTGTGTGTGTGTGTGTATTTTCAAGATATATTTGAACTTTTGTAGGTGTTAACACGCATATTGGTGCAATTTGGTGCGTTTGGGAAAGTTCCATTGAATGATGCACCTTCAAGGGAATTTTAGTCCTTTCATCATTTGACCTTCGAGCCAAAACTCATTATAGAAATTGTATCTCTCAGAGTTAGATTCGTGTATCCATTGACGGTACATTATTCCGGTTCCATATGCTCAAGTTATTGCCTTTTTATCGAAGAAAATTTTCTTTATTTTTGAAGCATTTATAGAAAGACATAATAGGACATCGATTGATCGACCCTGAGTCAAAGTAAGATTTTTATGCATAATTTTGAGAACATTTGTTTACGCCGAAATCAAACTAACCTTTATGAGAATTTAGGGGGGGCGCCAACTCTAGATTTTATTAATTATCCAAATGAGATTCAATCTTGATAAATCTTTTCTTTTCATGTAACTGTTTATGCTAATTTACCCGTGATGAGGGATATGATTATTAATCTATAGTTTTCATTATTGTTGTTTAATCTACTTTCATTAATTATCTAGATTAAAAGTATTTTAGTAAAACCTAATTAAAACATCACCTTTTACACTTTCATTCTTGAAGTAGTAAATCAATTAGAGTTTAACGAACATTATTTTTCGATTCGATAACCGAACTCGTCGCTAAACTTATAAAATAAGTGTAGTTATAATTTATGTTTTTATATTATGATGGGAAACCAATCAATCCTTACACGACCACTCGGTTTTCGCCCAATCATTGAGCATAAATTCCCAATAGGGCCGCAACAATATATATAAGAACTGGATGATAAAATGAAACAATGAAAAGAAATACGCGCAACTCTATGTGATCTAGGGTTTTATATATGGATAAGGTTAACACACACACACACACACCAATATTTTTAATTTTTTCAAATTAATTCCAACTTAAACAAATTTACCCAATTAAAACTTAGCACCGATTTAATGAAAGTTGTGTTTAATGATTAACATATTTTATCTTAATCTAAAGCATACATCTAGGTGAGTATAGCAAGATAATATAAGTCAATCACAAAAAAAGACCGATGTACAAGGAAACCCAGATGGAAAAACCTTGGACGAGCCATGTAAATTTCACTACGTACCGAATTACAGAAGGACACGACAGAAGAATTACATAATTGACTCGCCGCCCTCAAAATCCTTGAGGCTCTTCGTTCCTTCTACCATGCATAACCTCAAAGCTATCACAACATGTGAGTCCACACATCCCTCGGTATCCACTAATATAGGCTCAGTAATCATCATACGATATGGAGTCCACTATATGTAAACAAACCAGGAATAAAATCTACTACACAAAATATGTACTCAATAAGATTAAGAGTAAACCTTGGTGCACAAAACAAGGTCTCAAAGCATATATAAAGATGAAACTTAGATCTTAAACTAGTTGGGTGAAACTAGGATTTGAAGGCTCCTGGATATGTATAGGCAAACAATTTTGCCAAAAAATCTCATTAACAACTGATGCCAACACTCCTTTATATAGAAAATAAAAGGCGGCACATTTTTTGAGGGTACGTTTGAATGAAAACAAAGAGCCATTCGAATGAAACTACTATTCTTGTTCAAATCAAACTACCATTGTTTGAACAAATATGACAATATCGTTCGATTAGATTTTGAACAAGTTTCAAACATTAAGATACATAACTTCCTCATTTGAACCTCGTTTGAGCGTCGTTCAAATAACATGAGCATGTCGTTCGAAAAAACGCTACAAATTCGTTCGAACAACTTAAAACAAAATTTATCCTTCCTTTAAAAATATTTTAAAAAATTCCTTAAAACAATATGTTGTAAAAATTATTAAAAACAACATCCAATATAAAACCCAGTATCAAAATATATATACATTCACACCTTATGATATCCATGGAATTTAAAGAGAACGATGCACGGAACATGACATAATGATGTAAACACTCTAACTTAGCCGCTACGGTCTTAAATCAAACACATTATAGGCTTGAAAAGTAAACACACTTAAGTTCTAACCTATGACTCTAATACAAATGTTGAGATACACTGAATTTACCCTCACTAAATGCTTTGGTACACCACCGTGTTCATCCAAAGCCCTACTACAGAGAAAGGATGGTTAACCAATATCCCTAAAATCAACCTTTACCTTCTTGTACCGGAAATTACAAACCTACCATACAAAACGACGCCTTAGTCCAAGCCTCCAGACACGACTAACGAATCCTCATGGGATGATCAGTGGAATGAGGAAAGTCATAAGTCCTTGCTAAAAAACTCTTCGAGGAACGCCCTTAGAGCGACCCTATCACAGACTTGATCGCAAACTCAAAGGACACCCTCAAGGGAAAGAGTGACCAAATCAAGAAACACCACCTACCCCAACCATAAATCGGTAGCAAAGTTATAAGTCCCTTAAAGGTCCCTCCAAAATTACCTTTGTAGAGCCCAACTCACCTCAACACCCACATCAAAGGAACTGTAGTACCGAAAACTAGACCTCGACCAAGTGCATCCCCACATTCGTCATACGGAGTCCCTTTGAGTTTGTCCTATTAGCTAAAGAGTCGCCCCTATCACCTCTCCTAATGTATTTCGCTATAAAGCTGACTCTTTTGCTATTATCAATGATGTCCTTCCTCCTTTTCATGGCATAATAAACAGTGATTTCTAGTATTTTCCTATATGTGTTACATGTGATGATCATGAATCTAACGATGGATTATAATTCACACTTAATAATGATAACCCTATGAACTTAAAATATTAATAAAAATTTTGACCAAAGTCAAAATAATCGTATGTCTCCCTACGAGGATGACATAGTCACCTTAAACTTAGGCACTTCCAAAACCTCCCAAAAGTTACAAATAAGATCCTACCTAGATGATAATGAACATAAGGATCTCATAAGTTTTTTCTTCATCTTTGTAGATGTTTTCACTTGGTCCTACACCGACATGCAAACATCGACCCCTCTATCGTCATGCATGAGATACCTAATCTCCCAGATGCCAAACCCACAAAACAAAGCTTTGTAAGCTCACACACAAATGGTCCCTAAAAGTAAAGAAGTAATTGGAAAAACAACTTAGCGTTGGTTTCATATGAGTGGTGGAATACCCCACCTTGCCAGCCAACATCGTACTAGTACCCAAAACCAATGGCAAAGTCTGAATGTGCATAGACTACGAGAATCTTAATCGGGCACATCCTAAAGACGATTTCCCTCTACCACACATCAACTTATTGTTAGATAATAAAACTAACGACGTGCTCAAATCCTTCATAGATGGATTTTCATCCTATAACTAGATCAAAATGCACACTAAACATCAGGAGAAAATCGTGTCCATTACCCATTGGGGGACACATTATTATACAGTTATGCCCTTCGGTCTTAAAAATGTTGGTGAGACTTGCCTGAGAGATGCCACGGCCATCTTACACAACCTTATACATAAGGAAGTGAAGGTCTACGTAGACATCATGATTATTAAATCCAAGTATCATAGGGGACACATTCTGAAACTCATGAAATTTTTCTAAAGACTATGCCTCTTCAAAATGAGGCTAAACTTGCCGAAATGCATCTTCAGAGTTTCTAATGGAAAGGTTCTCAGATTCATAGTCAGGAAGGATAAATTCAATGTAAACCCAAAAAAATTCAAAGCCATACAATAAATTCCCCCACCCAGAATAGAAAAGGACGTTTGAGCATTCCTAGGTCAAGTATAGTTTCTAAGTCGATTCATCAACTAACTTAGCACCATTTGTGAACCTATCTTCTAAATACTCAAAAAGGACTCCCCAAAAGAGTGGAACACTCAATGTCAATAAATATTTGAGAAGATATAAGAGTAACTCACTCAGCCACTAGTTCTAGTGCCTCCCCAACCAAGACAAACTCTCCTTCTATACATGACCATAATCAACATGACTACGAGAGACATACTGACACAATATATAGAAAGTTCTCGAAAATAATGTAACATTTACTATGTAAGTAAAAAATTGGTATCCAATGAGATCGAATACACTGCCTTAGAAAAGGATTGTGTATCCTTCATATAGATTACTCACAAACTGAGGTATTACATGATGTCTTTTAACACAAAACTCATCTAAAAATGGACCTCCTAAAATACCTATTTTAGAAAGGAAAAAAACTCTCGTTCTAAAAGGATGGCAAAATGGCTACTGATGCTAGCCAAGTAGAGATCACGCGTGTCACACAAAAGTCCACTAACAAGCAAGCCATATCCTACTTCCTCACAGGGCATTTCCTGTGAGACGAAGAGCAAACTGAGGCAAAATACACAGACGAGGACCTCTTCGCCTTAAACGATAGAGAAACTTGGGAACTATACTTCAACGGGGAATCCAAAAAAATAGGAATCATCGTAGGAATGCTCTTTATATCTCTAACTCACGATAACTCCCCATCGCTATCAAAATTACATATGAGTGCACTAGCAACATGGATGAGTATGTGGATCGCATCACGGGACTTGAAATCTACCTAAAAATAGGGATCACCGATCTAAAAGCCTATGGAGATTCCACCCTAGTCATCAGTTAAATACTGGGAAAATAGAAGATCTGAGATGATATGCTCCAACCATACCATACCTAGTTAGAATAAGTATTCGCTTGATTTGAACAACTCGAATTCTACTTTCGCCAAAGGGTTAAAAATAACTTCATCGATCCATTGGCCACCCTAACTTTTATGATCGATAGACCGGAGGGAATTATAAAAGTCACATGCACCGTAACCAGCCAAAATAACCCTTTATATTGCTTGAGTTCAAAACTACTAAAGAAATAATAGTAGAACCCAGAGTCCGGTACTACGACATATGGAACCTCCTTGACAAATATCATTACCCATTGAGTGCCTCTTCTAATAACCGACTTACCTTACAATGATTGGTAGCCCAATTCATCATC